>JBBMOI010000004.1:18667500-18820000 GCA_038088405.1 Porites divaricata | reverse complement strand
TTCCCAATATTTTTACATCCTTTGAATCACCATTTATTAGAAAATCTTCCTGCCAAGTTTCAGCAATAATTGTAGATGTTTCATTTCAAAGAGATTTGCACTTAAGTGTGAGCTATATGGTTTGTACCCCTGGACTGTGCCACTGGTCATGATGTCACCGGTGGAATTTTCGACTGGTGAATTTTGTGCTAAATAGGTATGAAAAGGTTTTTAAAATGGCATAATCAACCAGGAATTAAAACGAGGACTTTTGGAAAGTCTAAGTAAATGAGTAATATGGTTATTCTTTAATAACATATCTTTCCCTTTGCCTTCCTTAACAATCTTTGATGGGATGTTATTTCTGTTCTTCTCTTGCAGATGAACTGAAAACTAAGCTCGAGGATTATGTAGCCAAATTAAAAATTATTCGAATTATCAGACTTCCAAAGAGAGAGGGTCTCATCCGTGCCCGACTTAAAGGTGCGGCGGAAGCCAAGGGAGATGTGCTGACATTTTTAGATGCTCATTGTGAATGTTCTAAAGGCTGGCTAGTGCCTCTACTTGCTAGAATAGCCGAAAATCGCTCTAATGTAGTCATGCCTGTCATAGATGAAATAAGTGATCAGAACTTTTACTATCATGCCGTTCCGGAACCATTTCATCGAGGTATTTTTCGTTGGCGGCTTGAGTTTGGTTGGAAACCTGTGCCACAGTATGAAATGGAAAGACGCAAGGATGCTACTGATGGAATAAGGTTGGTTTGCCTGTGGTTCTGGTAAGGTTTTACAATCAATCATTATTTCAATCGTTTGTTATTTGCAGCAAAAAACATAATTATTTCAATTTTTGCGTTATGGCAAAAAACATGCATGTGTTTTGTGTGTGGGTTAGTCGCTTATCTCTGAGCTGTACTGTATCTCGATCAGTAAATGAAGGTAATTCGGTACTAGTGATCAAGTAATAATTATTTCATTGTAGTGAGGTAATTGTTGTTTAAAACTATTTGAATTTTAAACAACAATTACCTTTCTACTGTGAATGAAACACTGCTCCACCAATGCTGTAATTCCACCTAGGTCAAACATGCTCGTGCACTGGTCACTCTCAGGTTAATACATGATGATTTTATACCCTGTAGATCATGGAGTCATTTGTACAGCCACAACCAGACAATGATATTCTTTCATATGATTACCAGCAACAATGATATTTTCACCTTCTGAAAGCCATGCAGTGTAAATTATTGTTAAGATCCCTGTCACCCCTCTATTACCTTAATTAAAAATTAGTATTAATAATTTTGTGGGTCCTCAAGTTGATGATTTTGGTGGGACAATATCTCGTGCGGTTTTATTTTTGCGATTTCAACAGCCCCAACATGTACCTGAGGCAATGATATTCTTCTATATGATTACCAGCAACAATTATATTTTCACTTTCTAACAGCCATGCAGTGTAAATTATTGTTAAGATCCCTGTCAACCCTCTATAACCTTATTACCTTATGACTAGAAATATCTACATCACATTGCAATAACTTGATAATGTACATGCACTGTAGAAGAGATTCAGAGTAATTCAGTGTAATTTCATAAACAAAATCAATGATCTGTTGACCAGGACAGCTGTCACTAAAATTTCACAGTCCTTGCTATATGCAATTCGAAGGTGTAGAATTGAACCACTAGGATGATTTTTTGGTTCTTAATTTTCATTTTGTTTCCTTTGAAAGTAGTGGAGGATCATGCTCACAGAAGCTGGGAGGAATCCCCAGCCCCCTGCCCTATAGTAACAGCCCTGCAGTACTGTAGATATCTATCTCAATCAGTAAATGAAAGTAATGTGGTACTAGTGATGAAATGATAATTAGTTCATTGTAGTAAGGTGAGTGTTGTTTTCAACTATCTGAGTTTTAAACAACGATTACCTTTCTACTATGAATGAAACACTGCTCCACCGATGCTGTAATTCCACCTAGGTCAAACATGCTTGTGCACTGATCACTCAGCTTAATACATGATGACTTTACGCTCTGTTATGGAGTCATTTGTACAGCCACAACAAAAGGCAATGATATTCTTCTATATGATTACCAGCAACAATAATATTTTCACTTTCTAAAAGCCATGCAGTGTAAATTATTGTTAAGATCCCTGTCAACCCTCTATTATGGTATTGGTAATTAATTCTGTGGGTCCTTAATTTGACGATTTTGGTGAGACAATATTTCATGCGGTTTTATTTTCGCGATTTCAACAACCCCTACATGTACCCTATATATAGTGACAGCCCTGTACTGTAGATATCTACCTCGATCAGTAAATGTAAGTAATGTGGTATTAGTGATTATTAGTCCATTGTAGTTAGGTAATTGTTGTTTAAAACTATTTGAATTTTAAACAACAATTACCTTTCTACTGTGAATGAAACACTGCCCCACCGATGCTGTAATTCCACCTAGGTCAAACATGCTCAAGCACTGATCACTCAGCTTAATGATTTTATACTCTGTAGATGGAGTCATTTGTACAGCTACAATTTACCAGGCAATGATATTCTTCTATATGATTACCAGCAACAGTAATATTTTCATCTTCTAAAAGCCATACAGTGTAAATTATTGTTACAGCGGTTACCACTAACACACGCCCTCAAAGGGTTTTTTCTTCGGTTCAAACCTGTGTTTTGGTGGACGTCAATCAACCGTTACCATGGTTTTTCATGCATTGGCCTAGAGAAGATTCTTTCTCCGTTTCTTGAGCACTCGGAAGAACATGTCGGCGTTTCAGCCGTTTTTGCAATATTTTGCCGCAGGATCTGACACCGCTTCATGTCAAGATTACGAGGAGAAACAATTGTTGAGTGTTTCTTTGAGGAAACTAAAATATTTATTATCGACATATTTACACACTGTAAGTGACAACCACATAAGCTTTCTCAATCGCTCGCAACTCGTCTGAGTTCTTGCTAGTTCTGGTTTCTATTAGATAACATTAAGAATGATAAGTAGTAAAATTCATTTTTGAAAGCAGCCTCCATTCAGAGGAAACTTTTTCCCTTTTCGGTGTGATATCTTTTGTTTCTTTGAATTTATACTAGCTTAGCTTCTTAGCAATTCAGTTGTCCACGGCTCCCGTGTTTTCATACATCAAATAAATGAACAACCTGAAAACCGTTACGTAAACTGTAGAGAATTTTCGGCTATTTCACTCAGCTCACAGAGACCTCGTTGTTTTAACAGTGTAATCCTTCATCTTAATAAAATAATTTAAAAAGCTGTTGTCGTTCGAAATTATTCGCCCTTCATTCAGCAATGAGGGAACCTTCTTGGTCAGAGCGCGTGGAAAACCATTGGAGCAGTTGATTGACGTCCACGAAAACTCCTGTTTAAACAGACAGAAAAAAACCCTTCAAAGGTGAGTGTTGGTGGTAACCTCTGTAAGATACCTGTCAACCCACTATTATGGTATTGGTAATTAATTCTGTGGGTCCTTAATTTGACGATTTTGGTGAGACAATATTTCATGCGGTTTTATTTTTGCGATTTCCACAGCCCCTACATGTACCCTATATATAGTGACAGCCCTGTACTGTAGATATCTATCTCGATCAGTAAATGTAAGTAATGTGGTATTAGTGATTATTAGTCCATTGTAGTTAGGTAATTGTTGTGTAAAACTATTTGACTTTTAAACAACAATTACCTTTCTACTGTGAATGAAACACTGCCCCACCGATGCTGTAATTCCACCTAGGTCAAACATGCTCAAGCACTGATCACTCAGCTTAATGATTTTATACTCTGTTTATGGAGTCATTTGTACAGCCACAATTTACCATGCAATGATATTCTTCTATATGATTACCAGCAACAATAATATTTTCACCTTCTAAAAGCCGTACAGTGTAAATTATTGTTAAGATTCTTGTCAACCCTCTATTACCTTATTGGTATTTAATTTTGCATGTCCTTAATTTGACAATTTTGGTGAGACAATATTTCACAGGGTTTTATTTTCATGATTTCAACAGCCAAATAGAAAAAGGGCATTAAATTTCTTGATTTTGCATTGTCAACTTCATTTTGGTTTTCAAAGAGTCTGAACTTATTGAAAAGTTCTAGATGGAACAAGACATTAGTAATGTGTGAATCTTCACAAATTAACGTTATGTTATAACTGAAGATTTAAAATGAAACATAGCAGTAAAACCAGTTAATAATTTATTTGAGTATTTGTCCATGTTGCAGTTAATTATTTACTTCAGTTAATTCTTGTTTTTCTTTTGTTTCAAATTCATTAGCATAATAAATTATTATGTTAAATGTACCACACCCAAAGACAGTGGAAAAATAAAAATTGCCTGAGATAAAAAATTAACTACAACCTCCATACATATCCTTTATATGTTGTTACTATTTCATTGATGTTCATGAAAATTATTTTTTCTGTGTTTTGAATTTTCGTTGTGTGCTTAAATTTCGTGAGGATTTAAATTCGCAGGTCTTTTATTTCGCAAATTTTTTACAATTCCGAAAAACACAAAATTAAGTATCAAGAAGGTAATAATATCCCCTGGCCACTCCCTTCTGTGAGGGGTGTGGCTTTACCCGGTAAGATCCAATATCCCCATAATTTTATGCATAATACAAAAACTCCAGTATAATCTTCATAAATTTCTTAAAGAATTTTTTAGTCAGAATTTGTCAAGAGATTAAAGCATTTTCCCTCAGGTGATTATTTTAGAAATCCTCATAACCCTTTTTCTTGACTATGCATTGATATTGTTAACAGAATATTGATATTGATCATGTTACATTAGGATTCTAATAACTGGCTGCCAAATAGAGCTGGGTGGCCACTAAGTGCTGGATATCTTTAGCCCTTCCTCATCAAATAAGTAAAAACTGTATCTTGTTAGTACAGTGTTTACTTATTTAATCTGTAGGGACTGAAGCCAAGAGGTTTGACTTTATGAAGTTTCAATGCAATCACTGTATATTCTTTCGTCTTTCTACGGTAACTACAAGTCACGTATTAAGTGAACAAAGGACCTTGCTTGCATGCACCAAGGTTGGTCTCAATTGTGTCCTTCTAAGAGAGCATTCTCTTAATATGATATAAAGGTTTTATAGCCAGGTTGTTCCAAGTGTTCAGGTAGAAGAAAGCGAGCGAAAAATGACAAGGAAAAAAAAACAACGAGGCTCCCCACCGTCTGAACACTGTGCTCTACTGTCTGAATGCCTGGAACAGGCGAAAAGAACTTATATGAATGATACCGCAGCTGCTTAGTCAAGATTAATGGCCATTATTTGTTCGTCAATGACTGGTCACAGGCATTCATATGATACCATTATCATAGATGCCAACTCTCCCGCTTTTGGCGGGAGACTTACGCTTTTTTGCCTCGTCTCCCGCTCTCCCGCTTTGTTACATAAATCTCCCGCTTTTTACGTTCACTATAAATATTGAATACTTAGTAAAAAATAAAACAGTCTTAGTTTGAGATTTAGCCCATTTTTAGCTCAAAACTTGAAGTTTTCTTATTCGCAGTACGGTTTCTGGGGCATTTTTGTCATTGACAAAGATTATTTCTAGCATTCGAATTTTGATAGTATGTACATCATATAAGACGTCATATAATGTCCCAAGTCATTCCCATTGGGGGCTGGGTCAATTTTTCAGGGGGGGGGGGGGAAGTAAAAAAAAGACAGTCTCCCGATTTTAGGTCTCCAGAGGTTGGCATCTCTGCATTATTGTTGCTTAATCTGACAACTTAATGGTCATGTTATTAACTTATGAACAAGGTGTTGCTGGAAGTGTATGAGAGTGTTGTCAACTGGTCCATAAGTGTGAATAGTAAGGCGATCGATTCAGCTATCTGGG
This sequence comes from Porites divaricata, assembly GCA_038088405.1. Taxonomy (NCBI): domain Eukaryota; kingdom Metazoa; phylum Cnidaria; class Anthozoa; order Scleractinia; family Poritidae; genus Porites; species Porites divaricata. The sequence goes on along the minus strand of JBBMOI010000004.1, from coordinate 18,814,133 downwards.
GCTAGGTTCATGAAATTAAATTGTTCTTTGTTCCTTGCTTAATCTAATCTTTTAAGTTTTATGATCTCGCAATTGCATGCAGTTATATGTGCCAGACACAAATTTTAGACTCTACACCCAGCAGTGTTGTTGTTAGCTAAAGAAAAGTTTTGACTTGGGTAAAACTAGGTTAGATCATTTTATAATTTTTAATGTTAAATTCTCTCCTTTTAAAACTCTTTGAGACCCGGTGGGAAAGTTCTGCCAAGCTTGTAGAGCATTCTTAATGATGGATCAACCCTACTTCTATAGACTGTAGTATTACCGGGAATATGTTCAGCTCCAATTTGTTTGACAGTAGCCTGTTGTGAGTCTAATGATGAATAATCCTATAATTTGAGATACTGTAATGAAAGTGGGTTTTATCAATCCAGACCCAGGTTTGTGTGTCTTCTTCTTAATGCTAGTAGCATTGGTAATTTTGTAGTGAAGAGTGGAGAGGGGAGGGGATGCTAGAGGTTACCTTTACTGAAGACAAACGATTCAGAGTCACCCCCACCCTCACGGTAAACATACATCTTATACTCATTTGCTATCCCTTCTCCTTTATCTTTCCAGTGACTGTGAAATGATCAACAGTAGAGAGCTTAAGATTTGAGGAGTACGAGTACGAGGTTTAACTTAAAGTCTTTGCGCGTGTTCTCTAAAAAGAGACACCTCGAAAAGCTTTATTTGACATTTTTTCACCAAAAACTTTTCACGGTTGTCTTGATTGAAGTTGGTTAAGCCCTCTCCCGGTGGCAAAATGATAAAAATTCTTACATTTGAAAACATTTTCCCGCCACTTCGACACTCGCGCTAAAACTCGTAGTAGAATGACGACGGCTACCACGTTTTCCCGCCAAAATGACACTAGTTCACGTAAGAGCAATACTCAGTATTGATAAAATCTCGTAGTAGTAGTCGTCCTTGCCCTCGAATCTAAAGCTCTCTAATTTGTTTTATTTACAGAACTCCAGTGATGGCTGGGGGTTTGTTTTCTATTGATAAAAGTTATTTTGAAGAAATAGGAACTTATGACACTGGAATGGACATTTGGGGTGGTGAAAATCTGGAAATTTCTTTTAGGGTGAGTCTGCTATTCCTTCTTAGCTCTAATAATAGTCACATGATTGAAATGAAGATAATTATGATCATCACAGTGCTTATTTTATGCCATTAAAAATTAACTCTTAAAAACTTCCAGGGCTTCCACGGGATTCGAACCCATGGCCTTTGCGTTGGCGCTGCAGTGCACATACATTATTAGCAAACCAAGTTGTTGAGTTCATTTTAATAGGCCTCATGAGCTATTGACTCAGAGCCCATTCGGGCTCAAGGAATAATTGTTTTAGTAAAATCCAATTAGTTGGTCAAAAATATCGAGAATAAAATAAACTTTAGCTAGTAAAAGCTAGACTATAATCCTTTTTTGCCATCAAAAAGCCCGCGCTTTTCGCTACCAGTGGGCTATAACATATAGCCTAGTAGTAGCTCAACCAATCAGAATGCAGCATTGATGATAGACCACTACATGTAGTTGGATTTTACTAATACCTTTTATCCTCATAAAGTTGGCATTATGTTTATAAGAGATGGTGGACTGGCCCACTTGCCGATGCCCCGGTTGCGCGTCATATCTTGACCTTATATTCTTTTGCTTTAGATCTGGATGTGTGGTGGCACCATTGAAATGTTGCCTTGTTCGCGTGTTGGGCACGTGTTCAGACCACGGTTCCCATACTCATTCCCCGCTCGTCCTGGAGGCGACCTTGATGTAGTTAGTCGTAATCTAATGAGAGTAGCGGATGTGTGGATGGATGAATACAGTCAACATTTCTACAACATTCGCTTCGATCTCAAGAAGAAAAACCACGATGATGTCAGCGAGAGACTAGCGCTTAGAAAGAAGTTGCAGTGCAAGAGTTTCAAATGGTATCTGGAAAATATTATTCCTGAACTTGAAGTCCCGGATGTAAACTTTGTGGCTGCTGGGCAAGTAAGTTTCGAAGACTACAATGTAAGTCAACTATGGGTCCAGTAACGGACGCTATCACTGATTTGGTATACTGTAATGATTCGATTTGGCGCCGTCGCTCCAATAAGCGCCCCACCTCGAATGTGTTTTTGTTAATAAGCGCTAATATTGCTTAATCACCCTCATTCCAATAAGTTCCCCCATAGTAATAAGCGCCTCTATTCTAACGAGCATCCTTTTTGCATAGCACCCTCACTTCAATAAGCTCCCCAATACTGATAAAAGCTTTTTTCTATTAAGTGTTCCTATTCTAATGAGGGCCCCTTTTTGCGTAAGCACCCTCACTTCAATAAGCTCCCCTATACTGGTAAAAGCTTTTTTCTATTAAGTGTTCCTATTCTAATGAGGGCCCCTTTTTGCGTAAGCGTCCTCACTTCAATAAGCTCCCCAATACTGATAAAAGCTTTTTTCTATTAAGTGTTCCTATTCTAATGAGGGCCCCTTTTTGCGTAAGCACCCTCATCTTAATAAGCTCCCGTATACGAATAAGAGTCCCTACTCCAACAGGTACCCCTATTCTTAGAAATCGCACGCCACAATTTACCAACCGACAGCTTATTACGCTTGTAGCACAAACAGGAATGCATTTCAAGCCGTTAATGCAGCTTGTCCGTTTCTTTAGACGTTTTTTTTTTTTTACCTGTGTCCTGCGGGCAAGAAATCTGTCTCCTATTATTCTGTTTTGTGTTTTTTCTGTAGGTGCGGAATCCTTCGAGTGGCATGTGTTTAGACACGCTTGGGAAGAAAGATGATGCCCCTTTGGGTTTGTACCAGTGTCATGGCCAGGGAGGAAACCAGGTAATGAAACTTGCTACTTCGTGTTAGTTAGGTACAGTGAGGGAGACTTAAGCCCCAGAAAACAGCCGATATTTAATGACAGCCGCCACTGGTTTCTCGGCGAAATGACGGTCTGGGATACGAGCGCTGAAATCCCATAGCAAAGGAGTGTTTCAGGTGTGGGTCAAGGCTTTTAAGTAATTACTTCGGTACAAAATTGTCTTAAAACAGCAATATTTTCGTGATTTCGCCCCAAAACGTGACGCCTTAAAAGCATCCTCGGAGACCCAGGGGCAGTCAGTCGGGTCGGGAGAAAGGGCGCGACGAAAGTTTTCAAGTACCGGCGAAAGAGCCCCTGGGTATCGACTCTCACCGAACTATTTCCAAAAATTCAAGCGGATACCGGCTCGTGATTGGGCACAAAAAATGCTTTGTATTATTGTGCCCAATCGGCGAACAGTTTCTCCTGAGTTCTTTTCGTGAGTTCGTACACGACGGCTATTGTTTCGATCACGGCTTGTCTGGCCCCTGCACCAAACAGTGACCAAAGAACTGCACGCCGTCAGGGAACTTTCAGTTTGATATAAAATCCCCGTCCGATTTCAAAATACTGTCTCCTCGAAAACTAAAGACGCTTTTCCGAAAATACAAGCTTGAGCTTACGACAGGTATTCACGTTTGCATCGGTCACGTCTTGCGTAAATATTAGGGAATTTTTAAAAGATACCACGACGGCTGACAACCACGAAAACGTCGCATGGAGAAGGGAACTCACATTTTTTTCAGTTTCAATTGTGATTATTCCAACTCGCCTACTTTGTCAAATGCAAGCGAACTCTTCTGGAGCTGAATTTCTATCAACAATATCCAAGTTCATGAAGAGAATGAATTTTGCCATTGCTTGTTTACGTCCTTCACAAAACATGAAATTAGGCATTTTCACGGGTAATCGTGCAGTTGATTGTACAAAAAGTGTGATGCACGTGCAAAGTTGTTGTTTTGACTTGTCAAGCTATTGCTTATTTGACTTTCTCGTCGCCGCCGCATCTTTAATTTCCCATTCATACGATACATTGTGATGAGTCAAAAACAGAATATCTCGAGGCAAATTAAATTGCTCCTGCAGATAGCATTCCATACGTTTTTTCGACTAATCGGGTAGTTCCTTCGTTTCTGGTTAGGAAAGTAGAAAATGAAAGTTTCCCTTGCTCGCACAAGCTTGGTGAACGAACCAGGCAAGTGTGGCAAGACAATAGCCGTCGTGTACGAACTCACGAAAAGAACTCAGGAGAAACTGTTCGCCGATTGGGCACAATAATACAAAGCATTTTTTGTGCCCAATCAGGAGCCGGTATCCGCTTGATTTTTTGGAAATAGTTCGGTGAGAGTCGGTACCCAGGGGCTCTTTCGCCGGTACTTGAAAACTTTCGTCGCGCCCTTTCTCCCGACCCGACTGACTGCCCCTGGGTCTCCGATGATGCCTTAAAAGTAGATATACATTTATGTAGACGGAGCAAAACAAAGCGTGCTCTACCTAAGTAAATAATTCAGTTTTTTCCTTCTTGTCGCAATTTTATCTACAACAATGTAGCCTCTTATTTAATTATAGCTTCAATTAAATGACCATGGTTTCTCGTTTTTAGTACTTTGTATTGACAAGTAAAGGAGAACTGAAGTCAGAGGACAACTGTCTGGATTATAACGGCTATGATTTGTATTTACGAGAATGTGACGGACTTAAGCAGAACCAGAGATGGGCATATAAGGTATGGTTGTGTAGGGTGGGGGGGGGGGGGGAGGGGGCACTATCAACAAAAGTGGCCTGAGGGCTGGCGTTGTGTTATAGAAAGAATTCGTGTAGTGAGGGTGACAGCCGGAAAATTTAGTTTTAAAGGGGACCACCAGGGGGGCGTGCCATAGTGTCCGTATTATCCGGGTGTTCGTATTAAGCCGGGCTCTCAGAAAAGAAGGTCATGGACACATGTTTTATCGATATAAAGTCTAAACCAGACAAAAAAAGAAGAAGGGTAGGAATAATAACTGCAGCAAAAAGCAAGGGAAGTGAGACTTGCCTAGTAGGATGCAAAAAACTGTCTTTGAACAAGGTTCGAAAACGGGAAGACGGACTTATCAAAATCAAACATGTCACGCTTTTTTGCTACTTTATTGACCCATAGAAATCTGTCATTATTTGAATAGGGTACGGCAATGTCAACATGTGATAAGGAAAATAGACAGTGTACAGATAACAAGTGTCCGTAAAGCAAGGTTGACGATTTATGAAATTTTGTGCCTAGGAACACAGAAAAGTGTCCGCTGTCCATATTAAGCGGGTTAATTTTAAAGAAAATACGGTATATGAGCTTTTTGTGGGGACAAACGAAATTGACCGTTGTATACGAGTGTCCGTAGAGTAGAGTTCCATTGAACGTGCTTAAGCGTTTATACTTTCTTTGTTCAGGGTAACACGCTTTACCACCCTCGCCGTGACGTGTGCATTGACCGCGGCTCCGCAAGCTCTGGTCACGCGCGTGTTCGCGCGTGCGATGGCCGAACTTCGCAGGTCTGGGAATTTTCCAAAACAGATGACATGGACTAAACGCTGCAGCTGATCTCGTTGTCAGGCCAGTCTGCGCGATGTTACAGCGCCGACACAGGCGCCACGGAAGAAGGAAAGAGATCCCAGCGTCTCGATGAAGCGTTTGTTGTTGTTGTTAAGAGGACTACCTGTTACTGGAGCCATTCATTATCCATACGCGGAAAAAATATACCCCCAAGGCGTCGCTACAAACATTGTGAAATACTCTTCTCGAACTTTCATTTTCCTTCTTAATGGTGGCTCAATTCCAAACCTCGACGAACTGGTTCCAAAACCGAAATTCACCTTTAATGTATTAATTAAATATTATTATATATTTATATTCTCTCGTATTTACGAAGAAAAAAAATGAGGCTTCTACATTTTTCGGGTGTTTAATTCTGCGGATAGGCAAATTTTGTGTTTTTCGGGAACTAATTTTTGCGATTGGAAAAGCCTTTTTTTGTTGGGAATGAATTTCGCGATTTTCAGAAACTTTATACAGAATTTTTTTGCTTATATCTAAACATATCCCCAGCATTGAACAGGAGAAACAAAATCCAGATGTAATGTCGTACTTAATATATATTATTACAGTAACTTATATTCAAACTCTGATTCAAACTGCTTGTTCTGTGCGAAATTCTAAAAGCTGGCAAGCTGATTGGAGTGTGTATAAATGACGTACAACGCACGATTTTTTAAGCATCACCACTTCGCCTCAGCGAAAACTTTGTTATTTTTACCTAGGGTTACTTTATCTTTACATCGACCTATGATTTATATATTTCGATTAACTCGCGTTCCTTTTTGGACATAAAATATGTTTTGTTACTACTGTTTTTACCCTCTTCTGTTGTCCTCTTCGTTGTAGGAATCGTCGCTTTTGCGTTACAGACTGTTTACCTCTCAGTTTTAGCAGCAGCATTGTAGTTTGAAGACTCTTTGTTCGCGATTCGTAGAATGAACCAAAAATTCTTCATGCTTCACTCGGCTACACCTAAATTTCTTGAGATACGAGTAAGTAAATGTTGTCTTTGCTATTCGTCTTTATTTGCACGTTCGACAGTAGCGCCATTTTGAAAACATAGTTTATTTAACTTACAGCCAACCAGCATGAGGCGATACGCCACTTGCGCATCTCCCATAAGGCACCTTTTTTGCCCCCCGCTCTGCCCCCCAAATTTTGCATAAGTATTGTTTTCAATTTCTCTTGGGACGGCTGTGTTACCCAGGAGAAATGAAAAACAAAGGTGATGCAAATTTCTTTTTTTTTGGGGGGGGGGGGGGGGGGGGGGCAAATAAGGTGCATTATGTGAGATGTGCAAGTGGCGTAGTATCTCAAGCTGGATTATATATAATTAGATTTTTTACCCGAAAACTGGAGTTTTGGTACTTGGACATGAGAAAGTACTGATTAGGTTTAAAACAGTGTGATACCGTAAAATTCCGAAAATAAGTCCCTCCATGTATAAGCCCCTCCAAGTATAAGTCCCCCAAACACGTAGCGCAAAAAACCTTTCGTTAAATCGCCTCTCTAAATATAAGCCGCCCTGAAGCTTTTACTTGGAATTTGCTCCCAAATTCAAAGTAAAACAAAGCAAAAACTATAACTTCCTCTTATAAGCTAACCCAATCGATTGTGAAACGCAAGTTTCCCTCCGTAGATTAGCCCCTCAAAAAGGGCCTTTGGAAAATATAAGCCTCGGGGCTTATTTTCGGAATTTTACGGTATATCCGTACCATTTCATTGAGCTAAAAATGGGGATATTCATTAACTTTTTGATCTCATCCTTTAATAACAAAATAAAATTTAAATTACGAACTCAATATTAATTACAAATCCATTATTTTCAGAGGTAATTGTATAGGATCTATTGTCAGAAAATGGGGTTCGCAAGACGGCCTATCAAACAATTAAATTATTAAACAAATTATTTTCAATAAATATTAACGTGCATAGTTATGTCGTTCCGATTCTTGGTCCATGAGGGGACTGTCATGTAAAAGTAACGGGACCAATCTGGGCATGGCTTGGGCTTTATTTGACCCCTGGGAGATCATGCTCCAACAAAGAATATCGTTCCGCACAACACCAAGACATCCCTTTATGAGCACTAATATTCGCTTCCGTACGTCCTCAACACCCTAAGTGAGACGGCGAGCATCCCGGTCACTTTTATCTTTATCTTTAATCAAGGTAATTGCCAATAGCGGTTATGCTAATTCGGCAATGGAGCGGTCAGCGGTCGCTCAAATACGTGGTATGAAATTACAATGAAACATATGGTATTGAATAGGACAATTGCACGGTGACGATATATTTGACTACAACTACCAGAATTCATTTCGTTTTTGCTTTGTTATTTAAATTTGCCAATTCCGCTGAGGAAAAAAGAATAATAGCCTTAATTTGCACAAGAAAACAACACACTCAAGGATTCTGGTAGCTGTAGTAAAATGACGTCATCGTGCAATTGTCCCATTACATGGTATGAAAATAAACGATGTGATCCGAGTTCTTGCGCCTGCGATTCTGTACAGCTTTTAACTTACTACGCTTAGGTCTACAGTTTATTTTTACCGGTTCTAATTAATAGTCTGAGAAGGCAGCCCCTATTTCTTGACGCCACCACTGGCCATGGTGTCCCCGCCAAATGAAGTCTGAGAAACGGGCGCAGAAATTAGCTGAAATTGCATACTTATGAGCGTCACTTCCCAGATCTGGGTAGAGCTTCTGATTGGTCGTGCCAAGTGGGAAATATGCTTCAATCAATCAGAAGCATTGCCCAGATCTGTGGTGACGTTTCATCAGTATGGAATTTCTGCGCTCGTTTCTCAGACCTCATATCACTGGGAAACCGAAATGTCGGAAGTTTCTCAAGCAATCTAATTAATAATAAGACAATGAATTTTTTTGAAAGTAGTCCTATTTACAAGCCTTATTGGCTTCCCTGGGTTCCCTTGCCTCATCTTTTTTTTAATTTTGTAAGTATATTTTGTTTGTATGCGAAAATGATAATAAAACAATAGAAGTGCCATGCCACTGTAGACTCCGGCACCGTGCCTTATCGCTAGAGAAATCTAGATATTAGACTTAATGCCACATCTGCTGCTGATTATCTTAGTCCTGCTTCCTGGTTTGCTTTGAAAGAGGCCCTCATAGGGATGGGGGTTTAGGTTGGGGGGGGGGGGGGGAGGAGGGCGGAGGGTACGTTTGTTCCTAGTCTGAATTTCATCTCCAGTCGTTTTGTGTTTTTAGGACTAGGCTATGTCCCTCTTCTGTCCAAGTTATTTAGCCCTGTGTTTAACCTATCTTTGTTATGTCGTTCTTCAGGAGCCAGCGGCCTAACGCTCTTTCAAGGCCATTTCGCTTGTCGATGTTTTACCCCAACAGACCCTCTCTTGAAACTAGATTTAGCGTCACCCCAATATTCAGACTTCTTGTAGAAAATTTAATGCGTGCATGAAGAGTGGGTCACGGAGATCTCCGTTAACCGCGCTGGAACGTTAATCTTAGCCTGGGACCAGGTAGCCTGATTCTCAGACGTCCGAGGTAACGACCACGGACGTCTGAGAATCAGGCTAGGGACCAGGGGCCCGTTTCTCGAAAGTCCCGGTAACTTTTCGGGCCCGAAATCAAATATTCAAATCGAAAGATAAAGAGTAAGAACGCGGTTCCTGGCTAGCAAACTACTCCATTTTGTTTCATTAACTGATAGTTTTATCATGTTAGATGCAAAACTACTAAAATCTCTATCTTGCATGTAAACCAAAACAGCTTTACGAGCCCGTTAATTATCGGGACTTTCGAGAAACGAACCCCAGGCTCTGCGTTGTGGAAAAAAGGAGGAAAAAATCGGCTTTAGAGAAAAAAAAAAAATCGGCCAGCGAAGCGAGTCGAGAATTAGTCTGGGGAGGGGGGGGGGGGGGAGGGAAAAGGTCCACCGCCCTTTCCCCCTCCCCGGGATACCACTCGGTTCGCTTCGATTGCCGTTATTTTTCCTATTTGACCCCGTTTTTGCCTTTTTCCTCACTGCGGAGCCTGTTCCCAAGCTAAGTTGATCCATAGAATGAACATGTGAACGTCCGTGGCGAAAAATATTAAATTACGAGCGCTGTTACATTGAATGAACGCGACATTAACATCATATATGATTATGGTCTATTTATTACATGGCCACAATAGTACGCGCGCTCTGGCTGCTAAGCCAAGATTTTGTTGTAATTAGCGGGTAACATTTTCTTGTGTTGGCTGGGCATTGTTTTTAAACACAAAACTTGATAGTGGACATCCATATTATGGTCAATTAACGGTTGTCCAAAAAGGCTATCCGCTGATCAGTGTCACATGAGTGTGTGCTCAAGTGCACAACTAGTTGTGGTGACGTGTGTTTGCGAGCGGGCAAGGTCAAATAAAAATGTTGAGTTCAAAAGCTAAACGGCAACTGTAAAAACGTTTTCCAATGATGTGAACTCTGAAGGAAGAATGAAAAATATTAAATTCAGCTGTAAAATTCAAGTTTTGAAGTTGAAAATTTAAATGAACAGTTTAAAATACAAACCATGAATTTTGGCGGGGATCGTACGCCATAGGGAACGAGGCTAAAGCACAATTACACAGGTTAAAGATATTAACGTACTTTCCAGACAACAGCAACGATAATCATTAGATATGCACTTCATTAATTAAACGTGTACACTATTTCATACGAAACTGAACTGATCTCTCTTCCTCGTATTGACCGCAATAACAGGTTGTTAGTTATCCGGTGCATGCTATCACGTACCGTACTTTCCAAAACAACTAGCTGCAAAGAAAAAACAAATACAGTAGAATTATTAAACATTTACTCTTTAGTGCCATTCGTGAGAGCTCTGTCGAGAAAAGTCTTTCGTCTTCCGTTTGATCTCTTCCTTACGGATTCAAAAAAGACTTCATGCACCACGTAGGGATCGCGTTACTCAGTAATTACATTCATGGTTCGATATTGCTCCGGATAATATTTTATTTAGTTTAATATTGCTCCTGAGGGTATTTCCTTTTTTTGGAGTGGATATTGACCAGGCCATACTGTTGAATTACATAGCTAATTGTGAAAAAACAAAACTTCATCAACGAAATAACCGAAGTCAATAAACCACCGTGAAATGGACTTGCCGTTTCAACTAAGAACGAGAATTTTACTAAAATTAGCAGTCTCACTTACCATGAAATTTTTGATACGAGAAAGCAGACGTTTGAGTGACCTCAGCACTTAACTGACCATAGCGATAAAGCACTACGTGGTCGACAATCCGGAAGAAATCACTGTGCTAAAAAGTAAAATGTTTCTCAACTAGTTGCTACAATTCTTGCGCGCTGGTTTGAAGCATCCTTTTAAACTGAGACTTAAAACGTTGACCTGAATTAGTAATACCAGACGTTTATGATTAGCCCAGTTATCTTCAGAGAAAAGGAAAATTAATCTGTTTGATTCTTAAAAACTGAAACCGAGACTGAAGCTGGAAAGAATCGTGTGTTTGACCGCGCCGTTGTTGTTTTTATCTTTCTTGCTCTTCGCTTTGTCAGGCCTAAATTTTTATATTGCCGAGTTTGGGTTGCGAGTCAGAAATTCAAATTAATCCAGCGCTCGGTGATATCGCAACAGTGTTAGCCATAAAGTTGACCCACGTCCTACCACAAAAAGCACAAAACAATGAAGCTAGCCAAACACTAAAAATTTATTTTTTACCGGATATTCAACAACGAGGAATCAAATTTCTGTAATAATGTTTTGCTTGGGAGACGTGGTGTTTAGATGGAAATGTAATAAAGTTGCCAATATTTCGGTGTCGTGTTTATCTGTTTCTATGCAAATTTGCATTAATCGTAGGAAAAATATGTTTATCTTATTTCTGTGAATTGGACACTAGAACAAAAGTGCTATCCCAGCTGACAAATCAAAGACGGGATCGACCTTAAAAGGCTTGTTAATAGATTTTTAATACAATACTCGCTATTGTTGTAACGCGTTCCATACTCCTCAAAGCGGTTTAAGGTCAACACAGAAAATCGTCTGAGAAAACAACTTTAGTTGCGAAGGGTTTCTACAAATTGCTGCAGATATTTAACCTGCCAACAATGGATCTTGGAAGTTGAAGCTACAAACAGGATTGAGAAGAAAGCGGGCAAGATGACTCAATTGAATTGTTTTGTCTCGCCAATATTGCCAATCCACGATCGTCCACAGCTAAGCAGCGAGCTTCATCAACCGAGAAATCACAACGGAAGCTGCTGATGTTTCAGTTCTAAGCAAAGATACAGGGAAGTCATCATACAATTGTTTTATTTTTAATTTTTTTCACCCGCCGTTAAATTTTCGCGATGGCCTTTTCATGTCAAGTTCACAAGCCGCGTCAAGTGATCGTGGTTGTTTTACTCACGTCTATTTTTTGGTTCGTGTTTAACACGTTGATTATTATTTCATATCAAGGACATATTAGTTCAAATGGTGGTAAAAGTGCACCGTTATTTAGACACGAAAATAAAAAAAATCATCGAGGATTTGATAAGCGGTTAGGGGATGCAAATAAAGTCCTCGAGGCTAGCCTGACACGAGGCAATCATGAAAATGGTGAAGAACTGAAAGAGGAACTTGATACTATAAACAACGAGATTACAGAGGACAAACGAGATCACGACATTAATATGATGAAAAAAGGACTGAAAAGTAACAATAAAAAAAATTCTTCGAATAAACAGCAATTTAACAGAAAAAAAGAATCGAGGGCTATTAGAAAAGAACCCAAAATGGTCATGAAAAAGCAGATTACAGCGGTCAAGATACAACCGATCAGGAAACATATCGAGGACTCGAAGGACGAGGAACGCATCCCGACAATTCCCGACGTTAATGCTCCCAACCCGAATGGTCTTGGAGAAGGCGGGAGAGCGGTAGTTTTTGAGGGGTCGGAAAAAAAAAAAGAAAAGGAAGGTTACAGTAAATATGCTTTCAATGAATATGCAAGTCAGAAGATTTCACTCGTGCGTTCCATTCCAGATACAAGAACTGCTGGGTAAGTTTATTTGTTTGTTTCACATGATTTGTAACTACAGTCAAAAGACCACCCGAAATGCGAAGAACAAAAATCAAACCACAGGGGTCTCTTCCTTGCAAGAGGACCGAAAACATCAACATTTTGTTCGGAGATAATTCACTGCATGCAGCCTTCTAAGTTATTACGATATGTGTAGTTTCATGTTGTCACTAAAAGCACATCGCAGCCTCTTAGTTGTGTAGTACATACAAAGAGCACAGAGATCAGAGCCATCGAAAACAATTCGCGTCCACACCACCGCTCTAGATACGTTTCCGACTGTCCACGTTCGAAAACGAAACAAAAATAGACCATTTTCGATATACAAAATCCTTCTTGGTTCCGAGGCTTGGGAAATAAAATAGCCTGTTCACAGACCCTCTATTTTCTCTTAAAAGTCCGCTGAGCGCGCGTGATAAAAATAAAAACAGCGGGAAATTAAATGACCGCTAGTGCAAGTGGGTAGGGATGGGGAAGGAAGAAAATAGACCTCGAGCTCGCTCTCGCGCGCTCGCCTATTATCGAAAACGCAAATAGAGTAACGTCTGTGTACCAGCTAGGAATAAAACAAAATAAATCATCTTGAGGCTAATCAATGAATAATATATTTCTTTTGTTTTATTCCCCAAGCCTCAGAGCCATGCAAGTATATGAAATTTAATATATCGCAAAAGGTCTATTGCACGTCGTGACGCAAGTTGAACTCTATGCGCATGTTACAATCACAAGCGCTCGCATGCGATACTTTACAACTCACGTGGTACATATGCCGTCATCATTTTCATTTTGATGCGTTTTCGACCGTTCACACTAATAAGACATGCATGCATTTTTGTTTTGATTTACTTTCAGGAGCGTTATCAACTCGAGGCGTTTTCGATGAAAACGCTCAGTGTACTAGTGTGGACGCGGAAGGCTCAATCAATCAACAACAACAAACAACAGTTTATTCCACATAGTTCAGATACAACAGTAATTACACACTCAGTCAATTAATTAGATGTATAAGAAATCAGGAAAAAAACCTTCCCACCACTAATAGCATAAAAGGCTATTCGAGGCGGGGGAAAGATAATAGCCTGCGTAGCAGCCGCTTGGAAGTAGTAGGCGCAAGAACTCCTTCTCGCGCCCGCTCTTTCTTGCGCTCACTACTTCCAAGCGCCTTCTTCGCAGGCTAGAAAGATGACGGCAAAAAAAGAAATAATAAGACGAAACTGAAATGTATAAACGAAAATGCATTAGTGTGAACGGGGCATAAAATTCTCTGATAACTTAACGAAGTCTATGGTAGCAAAATCAATAAGTATAGTACTCTAAGTAAGTACTTGAATTCTAGGTCGAATGTATTTCGTAGAGCGCTCAATTCATTTATTTGAAGAGCATTGACTATTAAAAATCACAGGACTTCAGGCTTCAGGAGTAGTCATCGTTCGTTTATTGCGACAGTGTTGTTTCGTATGGTCCGAAATTGTAGGACCACACTCACCAGGAAACTTTGAAGTTGCCTGATGAGTGTGGTCCTACAATTTCGGACCAAACGAAACAACACTGTCGCAATAAACGAACGATGATTACTACTGAAGCCTGAACTCCTGTGATTATTAATAGTACTATAAGTAAGCATATTTTCTCGTCAGGTGTGATGCAAAATCATATCCTGTGTCGGACCTGCCTACAACCAGTGTGATAATCTGTTTCCATAACGAGGCGTGGTCGACCTTGCTGCGTACAGTTCACACTGTGTTACTCCGCTCACCGCCGCAACTCTTGCAGGAGATTATACTGATTGACGACTTCAGCACATTCGGTGAGCTTTGAAAATGATAGAAACCTTTACATTCCATGGCGAGGACGACTACCGGGACGAGATTTGGCTTAAGTATTTTCCGCGTATTCTCTAAGAATTGACACCCCGGAAAGGTTCTTTTTTCCCCTTTTTTTCATATAGAATTCTACCATTTGATAACCTGTTTCCTACACTATGACATTTGCGGAAAATTCGTAGTAGAATGGCGACAGGAATAGGCGTTTACTCGCCAAAATGAAGCTGGTTCACGTGCTCGCACTACTTAGTATTGAGAAAATCTCGTTCTCGAAGTCGTTTCCGTCTTATACCTCAATAGGCTGATTTAGCAACAGAACGAGAACGTCAGTTGACGACGAGAAAGCGCACGGAAAGGACTAAACACGACCTCCGGTGCCCAATTTGCGCTCTGCCATTGGTCAAGCCAGTTGTTTGATTTGCGCGCGCCGTCGTCAACTGACGTTCTCGTTCTGTTGCTAAATCAGCCTAAAGTCTCTAATACTGCTAGAAGTGTCTAATCACGTTACGCAGTCCGCGAAGACTGAAAGTGCGTGATCTTAGTGTTCTCGCGCGCATGTGCGGCAGCTCTTTAGGACTTTCAAGCGGTGTTTCTCAGTTTAGTAAGGATTCAAGGCCGTTCCACACTTATCCGTATATATATTTTTGAATAAGGAAAATTTTATATCCGTTTTAGCTTTCCGTCTGCACGTAAACGGCGTTTACGGCAACCAAAATACCTGTCTGGGGGATGAATATTTAACAATTATTCATGGAGCCTGATTATGATATGAATAGTTATGCAGATCGAGGGGGGTGTTACATGTATTCGTCGAGGTTGAAGTCCGATATCTGCATAATTCTTCATATGATACGAAAGGCAAATTCAATCTCTATTGTTTATTCAAAATATTTAACAACCTTATCTGCTCATAGACATTAACTTGTTTCTCAGGACAGTTTTAGAATATGGAAAGATGTTTATTTTCCTAGCAGATATTTCTCAAAAAATTAGATGACACTCGGTCAGCAATAGATGTATTTTTGCATATTCTTGCTTTTTTTCTGAAAATGCCATTCATTTCCCCCGATTGTGCATTGATATAACACATGTCTCTCCTCAGATCATCTGAAAAAGCCATTAGAAGATTACGTAGCACAGCTAGGCAAAGTTCGTATTCTAAGGACCACAAAGAGAGAAGGGCTAATACGAGCTCGTTTGTTAGGAGCCAAAGCAGCAAAGGCCCAAGTATTAACGTTCCTTGATGCTCACTGCGAAGCTAACGTAAACTGGTTGGAACCACTGCTGGATCGGATCAGGCAAGATCTCACCACAGTAGCAGTTCCTGTTATTGACGTTATAAGTTCATCTGACTTTTCGTATTCAGGGACACCCGCCGAAGTAATCGGTGGGTTCAGTTGGGATATGCAGTTTAATTGGCATTCGTTACCATTTAGTGTCCGAGGTCAGCGAAGAGACGCGAGTGATCCTATCAGGTTAGTGTTATTGTATCAGCCTTGGAAATAATCGAGGGCACGAGACACGCAGGCGAAAGTCGAGGATGCGTGGAATTGCCTTCCATCCCCAAAGCCATGGCGTTTGGCTCTTCACTTTGTCTCTACTTGTGGGAGGAGAATTCATGCGCGCGTGCTTGTTCGCTCGAGGAGACTGATACAGAGGAAGTTCCAAAGGAATCGAGTTCGAATTTTAGATCTTACTCGAAATCTTATTCCAAATTTGGGTTTACAATCCATAATATAGCTCTCATCGTAATGGGATCATTGTCAATCTTTAATGATGGAGATGAATGGAGCAGCACTTATGTATTAAGGGTGTGAAGCGTTCGGACAATTTTCTTACCGTATAATTATCAGTTATTTTGATCCTCTAATATTGGTATACAGTATTATTCAAGTGTACCTCAAAATGCCTGCCGAACCTTAGCTTTCGGGTCAATTTTCAAGACCCTGTAGCGGTATTAACTGCTGTGGTAGTGTTCTTTCTTCCTCAATTCTCCTTTTACGCAAAAAGGGTAACTCCACCCCTAACGGTTTTATAAGTAACTGCCAAATTCGATTAAATGATGTTTTAATTGCTTAGTACCTTATCATTGTAGAACGCCCACAATGGCAGGAGGTCTGTTTTCAATTGATCGCAAGTACTTCTACGATTCCGGTTCCTACGACGAAGGAATGGATGTTTGGGGAGGAGAAAACTTAGAGATGTCTTTTCGGGTGTGTAGGTACTGATCGATGTAAAATTCCACTATATTACTGGACGCTTGCTTCAAACAAAATCTTGTGTCATTCATTAATTAAGTGATAAATTAATAAATTAATGTATCAAACGTTATTAAGTTCTGAGTACTATTGGAAACATGAACGAAATGACTCTCTTCTCATACCAATATATGGATTTAGCCAGAGCTAAATGCGAAGCTCCCGTTTATGCATTCTAAATATAGGCCCTTTGCAGCTAGCCATTGACGTGGTACAAAACCTCCACGCTGGAGAGCAAAAGTCGCACTGGGACAAGGCAGACAAAAGACATACATAATTTTAAATGGTAATTTTCTTTGTTAGTCTTGTTCCAGTGCGACTTTCCCTCTCCAGCACGGCGGTTTTGTACCACGTGAATGGTTAGCTGCAAAGGGCCTGTTTACTTCAGACAATGGACTTTAAACCATTGCAAAAGAAATCGTCTGAACTAAACTTAATTTTGGCATCTAAGCCCGCTATTCGTTCATGTAACTATGGTCAGCGGATACCCTATTTTGACACCTGTCAATTGACCATAATATGGATGTCTATTATCGAGTTAAACACAAGTTACAGGCTCCCACACTAGATTTCACATTTGTGAAATGTCCTGCCTGTGATGCGGACGGACAGGCATACGTTCACGTGATTACCAAAATTTCTCGGCTGGATAGATTACCAAACTTAAATGTCTTGGGCGCCTTTTTTCTTTTCTTTTCTTTTTTTTTTTTTTACAAAAAAACGGAAATCGAGGCCCCGATTCAATGAAAAATTATCTGCCTGTTAACGGTTAAGTTGAAGAAATACAGATCTCCATGGGAAGTAAACTTGAGAAGCCCGCGATGCGGTCATGTGGTTTAGGCAAGCGGATGCCCCATTTTGTCAGTTGCATTTGACGAGTATGCTCTATAAAATATATAGCTGTAGCATCATGTTCTCATTTCTATATGGCCTCTTTGTAAGTCTGAGAAAGTGTGACATTTTACATTCGTGAAAAGGAGCGGACGGACGGTCGGTTCGTACGGTTACGTGATAACAAATAATTTTGCATCGATTGGTTACCTAGCCTGAATTTCAGACGATTGCTTCGAGTCGTTTTACTCTCTCAGCAACAGAGTAAAAAGGACTCAAGGTAATCGTCTAAAATTCAAGCTATTGGTTACCAGATTTCTGTAGATATTTGGATAATTTTTGTTCTCTTACAAAGAGGGTTCGCACAGAGCTCCGATATCATTTAAGCATTTATCGAAGTTGGTAAAACAATTAATACATGACCCTTCAAAAACGACTCAAAAAGTCGTTCCTTCGTCTTATTCCTAGCAAATTTTTGATTATATGACTGATATGTTTTATACTTGCTTTGATATGGTATCCTCAAGGCAGGTTTTGTGTAAAGTCAGGTGAATGGATACTTTTTAACCTCTGCATCGTATTAAATTTGTCTAGATATGGCAGTGTGGGGGAAAATTGGAAATCATCCCTTGTTCACGTGTCGGCCACGTATTTCGCTCTCGTTTTCCATACAAGTTTCCAGGTGGTTATCACGAGGTATCTGTGAATCTCGCACGAGTTGTTCACGTGTGGATGGATGACTATAAGAGATACGTGTTCTTGAAGAGGCCAGACTTGCAAAAATTAAGTCATGGAGATTTGACACCGAGGTTAGAACTTCGGAGGCGACTTAAGTGTAAAAGCTTCAAGTGGTACTTACAAAACATCTATCCAGAGAAAACGATCCCTGACACCGATTACTTGGCATTTGGAGAGGTAAAGAACAGTTTATTCTTTGTATGAGCTAGAGTAAATAACGCTTTGGAAGACAAGAAGGAAATTTATAGTTCGAGAACGACTTTGAGACAAGCGATTTTCCATGTCACAACTGAAAACAACCGATGCAAATCGTCTTCGTTATCGTCCTCGTCATCGTAATCATCATCATTATCATCATCATTATCATTGTCATTGTCACTTCATGCAAAGTTCCGTCGGCTGATATTGTTCATATCTACTGCGCGCTAATTCGCTCTATACTAGGGTACGCCTCCGTTGTCTTTGCTGACTTGCCTAAGTATCTTGCTTGCTATTTTGAGAACGTTCAAAAAAGGGCCCTTTCCATCATTTGGCCTGGTATTTCGTATATAACAGCACTTGACAAAGCTGCATTATCCACTTTTTCTGCCCGTCGGGCAGTCTCGTGTATCAAACTTATATTAGGTAAGGTTCCGCCAGGTGACCCATTATTATACCCACTAATACACAACAGAGTGGTACCTATATCTACCAGCGTGTGTCTAAGATCAGGGAGTTCTAGCAGGCCCATGCATGGCCACAAGGACTGAACGTTTCTCAAATTTTTTTAGTGTTAAATATTAATCTTGTCAACAAATTTAGCGTATTAGTATATATCCTATAATCCAAAAGGGACAGTAAACCAGCGATTTGATTTGATTTGGTTATCGTTTTATTTATTCATTTTTTGCTTCTCCCCAGTTTCGCATGTTCTTAATCGTAAATTATTCTACTTTGCCTGTGGTCGTAATGTTTCTCACATGTCGTGTCCATTTTTTGTATAGGTTCGAAATCCCAGTTCCGGTTTCTGTCTCGACACCTTGGGCCGGTCGATTGGCGATCAACTAGGCGCCTCGCTCTGTCATGGCATGGGAGGAAATCAGGTATTTTTATGAATTATATAGTCGTAGATTTTAGTTAGCCTTGACGAATTATTGTTGCTAGTGAACAGAAATGTACGGCCAATTTTTAGTTCGAACCTAGAGAGTTCAGCAATGCATTTCTATCTAGAGTTAATGCCAATGTCTATATTTCGTTGCAGCACTTTGTCGTAACCAAAGATAACCAGCTAAAGGCTGAGCAAGCTGGTGATTCACTTTGCGTGGAGGCAATTGGCACTAGCTTGGTGCTTGTCTCTTGTGATAGTGGTCCAAAGCAATGGTCAGTTGTCGAGGTAAGATGAATACAATCGAACCTCCATTTCAGGGCTCGTAAAGGAAACCTGGAAAGTCATGGAATTTAAGAATTTCATTTTCCAGGCCTAGAAAGTCATGGATTAGTTACTGCGGATGACAAAGCAAGGATGAACAACGTAAGATCCGGCAAGACAAGAAATCAAACAGCGCAAACGGCACACATTTTGGTGGACTGAGGACACCAGAGTTTGTGTCTGTTGAACTGCTTTAGGTAAAAAATATACTAAAACAAGGAGAGTTTTAAACATTTTCGAAAGCGACAGTTTAACCTAAGGACATGGAAAAATTGAAAAGGTCATGGAAAGTCATGGAATTTTAAGACCTCAAAAGAGTACGAACCCTCCATGTGCGATCACCTCTTTGATAGGCCTCTCTTCTCCGACGGTGAAGGCACTAAACTTGAAAGCTCTCGTGTGTGACTACCTCTTGCTAGATTCCCACCATTTACGGGTTCTACTCTAAAACATTTTTCATTCTACTGGTACGACCTCATCTAAGCAACCACTTTTCATGGTGTAATCCCCTAACGGTGAAAATTAGTTAAGGCGTTGCCAGACTACAATCGGTGATGTAGCCTACTACCAGGATCCTTAATTGGAAAAAGGAGCGAATAACGAATGACAAACGAAGAGGTAAAGGGACGGTGGAGCCTGGTTAAGACTTCTTTTCATACTCCAAACTGACCTTGGAAACCTTATGTCGCCTACACAAGGCATTAGTTTCTCCCTATAGTCTGGAACCATTGACTTTAGTGATCAGGTTTAAGAACTGAACATAGCTATTTGTTTTATTTCAGGGAAAGCTTCGTAACAGAGGAGGAGATTGCGTACAACTCAAAAATGGTGGAGTTAGAAATGGCGGAGAGGACGTAGTTATGGCAAAGTGCAATTCATCAAGTAAACAAGAATGGACTTTTCCACTACAGAAATCATAGTAAAATTGTTCATTCTTATCAGGGCCTTATTCATCAACACCATGGCCGAGTAGATTGCCCCTATTTCCCTTTCATACATACTCCCTTTTGCATACGGGCTAAAGGGAGTAGGGGGTTAGGATGCAAAAGGCCCGGGTTCAATTTAACGGTTATTACATAGTATTATCTAAATGTTTTAGAAATAACGACGGCTGTTTACGAAAACTGTTTACGAACTGTCAGGTCAAATTGTCACGAGCAGATATTTTTTGAAACGTATATTTTGAATTAACTTAAAACCATTATATATATTGAAAGTCAACAGTTATATAATATATTCAGGCAGAAATAACTTCAAAAATGTTTGAAAATATGCATGCACTCGCGGCAGATAGCTCCAGGGGGGGGGGGGGGGGGTGCTTGGGTTAATTATTTTCTAGGTATGTGCCGCTGGGCTCTCAGAGCTTCTACCCCATTATAGTCTATTCTGTGACCAATTTAGACCCCATCTTAGTCACTTTTGGGCAAGGATGTAATTTTTACGATCCCAACTTAGTCAGTTTCTATTTATGTATCCACCTTATATTGAATGAAGAACACTTTACGTTTCACCTACAGTACAAACATTCTGGTACGTTTGCTAACCGTCTGTCTTACCTCAAAAAATCCGAAAATGAGCGGCGACCCCATTCTAGTAACTCTATTGAAAATGCGACCCACTATAGTCAATCCAGTCGTGAAGATGCGACCCCCTCCAGCGGCACATCCCCATTAGCCTATCATGAGGAGGTACCCCTTCCCCTGGGAGCTAGCTAAGCTATTCGAGACGGGTAGTGCATGCTAATATAGTTAAGATTAGAGCTCGTTAAGGCAAGTTAACAGTGATTTTCAAAGAATGTTCTGAATTGCCACCCAGTAGAATCGCCTTTACAGACAATACAGAGAAGCCGTTACGTTGTGTTGCTATGGAAGCAAAATTTATGGATGGCAACAAACTGAAAACGTTACTTAAAAAGTGAATTCGCACTTTTTTCAGATTTCTATGATCTCATTCAGATTTATCTTAATTTGTCACATATTGGCGAAATTTTCTGGGGTTGAGATCCGAAAAGACCGTATCTAAGTTTAGAAAAAGAAAAAGAAAATTGTTTGTGTTGTGTTCACCTGCTCCATAAAGCGGGCGCATGAAAATAGGAAGTTTCATGTCGCAGTCGTGCAGCAGCAGCTAAGAAATGTACAAAAAAGTGTGATGCACGTGCAAAGCTGTTGTTTTGTTAATATAAGCCCATTGTCTTTTTGCTGTTCTGGTTGCCTTGACGTTGTCGTTGCTTAAGCACCCAATTGTTGGATCCAGAAAAATTTTGCTACCATCGTAAAGCGACGTCACGCTTCTCTCTGTAACCGTAGGTTATTTAGCTAAGAAGTTAATTTAATTCGATTCATTTTCTCTGGAGCTACAAAGTGTGACTTGAAATTATAATAATAATAATAATAATAATAATAATAATAATAATAATTTATAGTAATTTTATTGAACTTTAAAAAAAATATGTACATAATTTACAGAAATATTTGAAGTAAGAATTAAGCACTATATAACATTAAGAATTATATAAATCATATAAACAGCAATCACTGTGTCAATAATGATTTCGCAAATACATTCCTTGAGGCGCAGATGCGGTCATTGAATCTTGCAGGCAGTTTAGAGTTTTAAATTAAGTCATTACAAAAGAGAATTATCCGTCTCTGATATTAAAAAGAAAACAAGTTAAAAAGAATAACATCTCGTATTCCTAAATTCCTAATTCCATAAAAAAATATCCTTAATAATAATAATAATAATTTATCGATTAAGAGATCAAAATAATTGAAGATACAGAGAGAAACTGACCTAAATGCCACTGATCGCACCCCACGGGAGAGTTAAGAGAGTCTCTGTCCCATTTGTATGAGCGGCTACCAGCCGGTTTAAACTCAGGTCAGCGGCTAGCTTAACAGTAAAAATTGAGGAAGGTGAGGAGAGGAAACAGTAAAAATGAGGAGAAGAAGGGAAAACTATGTGAAATTTGGTGGTGTTGATAGGAAAATAAAAAAATGAGGAAAAGCGAAAGCGGAACTGGAATGCAGTGAACAATGACAGCGGTAGAAAATAGTATACGCCATTTCCGAGTTCCAGAAACTGTCCCTTTCAAAGTGAGACTAAGTGCCCAACCTTTCTTGAGAAAATGAGTCTACTTTGCATGAGAATCAAAAATCATATTCATATGAATGGCTTCAAGGGCAACTCAAGGCTTCAAGGCTTCAAGGGCAACTTGGAACTTGAGTCACAGGCGAGTTAGCGCATATTTCTTCGACCATCCAATCAAAACACACTATACGCAAATAAGGATATCATCCACCAAAAACGTGTCAAACCGGTTTAACGCACTAAAAACAGCTCTTGAAATTATCCTAACGAAATTTCCCCGCGTTTTATTCATGAGATAAAGAGGTCATCCACGTTTATTTACTACGCGGCACACTTACGAGATTCCACTTCAAACAAAGGAGTAACCGGTCCCTGGTATACTACTCGTATAATTCTTGCCACTTAACAAGTTGAAAAAAAGTTTTACCATTTGTGCATATAAAAAAAAATTTTAATGTTCATTTGGATTTATAGAAAAGAAATAAATACGATAGCTGCTAGCTAATACATTTTTCAAAAAAAAAAATAGTAATATAAAAGTGTTAAATTAGAGGTGCTGTGTCACGGAATTCATCAAAATTCAAACAGTAGGAGCTGCCTCCACCCTGTATATTATAGCCGTCACCCTGTGTATTGCGGTCATCTGAAAACGTCCGGAAAACTTCGTCATATATATTCTGATAACTTTACCTGCATATAGCGGCACCCATATATAACGGATGCGGTCAAGCTTTAGACCTCCCGAGTGCACAATTTCAATAAAATTTTACTTGTATGTGACGGTTGCCAAATTAAATTACGATCAAACCATTAGCAAATCATAACTCGACAAGATTTATTCTACAGCTCACTGAAGAACTGCCTTAAGCACTGAGCAAAGTCAATGACTTACTACACGAAATAAAGCTGTGCACTCCTTAATCTCAAAAGTCTATAATAGATTTTTTTCTTCGCGAAATGCAGTAAAAGTACGACCACGCTATTTTGAGAGTGTATGTACCCCTAATTAGGAAGGACTTGTACTTCTTTACAACTAACAATTCTATAATTGAAGTATTCTGTTGTTAAATTTATTTCACACTGCTTTATTTTTGTCACTCTCTGCGGGCTCTGTTGGTACAACGTTTTTCAGTTCTACTGTACCAGCGTCGTTGCTTTCTTCAGGGTAGTAAGGAAGAAAGGGAATGTACTTGACGCATTTGTAATTGCTCAACTTTCTTAAACCAAAAGGCAGATCATAAACATTAAGATCCTCCTGATCACCCTCTGTATCATGTCTCCATACTGTCATGCCCCGCTCTTCAAGCGACCCAGGGATTGTATTATCTAGAATCAGACCTGTTATTCCACCGATTAACATGTTGGTTCGTAGAAGAACGGTAATGATTTGGTCCACCTCTGGTTCACCTGAAGTGAGAGAGCCAGAAACAGTTCCTTGTTTAATTAAAAAGAAGAAAAAAGAAGGCCCGGATTGTTGTATTGTGCGCAATTCTGGGAAAATTCACTAGCATACATTAACATACCCAAAGACAATAGAAAAATGAAAATCAACTGCAACATATACATAAAAAGATGTGGTCGCCTCACTAAGGGGTAGAAATTGCGGATTTTGGTCGTACTTAAAGTGTTCGGGACGCAAAGCCAATGTTTTACCCATTTCACAAATAGACAACAATTTTCCATGGTTTATGCTTTTATCGACTATAGAAATGACGTTAAAAGGTTCAAAATTCTAGTGGAAAGTTTTGAGAATTTTGACGTCATTTCTATGGACAATAAGTAAAAATTTTAGCCTGCGTAGCAGGCGCCGTTATTTATGAGCGAAAGAAGAAGTATCGAGGACGCGCGCGCGCAACTTTGACGTGGTGGGAGAACGAACCGCTACAAATTATATCCAAATCAGCTGAACAGACTGAAAAGAGTAGAAAATCACATCGCCTCAAATCACAGCTCATATATTCAGTCTGAAGATTCAGAATTGGGAATGGCGCGAACCACCTGATTTTCCAACCGGAATTTCCTGTTGCCCAAGTAAATGATAAGCACTCGAGGCCTCCTCCTTCTCCTTCCGCCTTCTCGTGTTCTCCTCGCGCGCTATATATAAAAGCAAAACACTAACCGGCGCCTTTTACGCAGGCTAGGAAAACTAGACTTTGGCGCTTAATCAAGAAAATACGGTAAGTGTAAATCCACCAGAAACAAAGCATTTACATTTTACCATTATTTGGGTCGTCACGCAACACGCGAGGAGAAGCGATATGTAACAACCCAGTCGCGTGGAAGACAAGGAAATCTTTGACCAATTACCTGTGTTGATTATGCCTCTATTCTCTGGTTTAGACAGCCAAAAGGGTAGTGCCATACCAAAAACAACCGAAAAACCCAGGATAAAGAGATTTCTTGAAGAATTCAAGTCTACAAACTGTAGATTTGATATACCGACAGCCGTGATCATTCCAAACATTACCATGAATACTCCGCCCACTATGGGGTTTGGGATTGTCGCGAAGAGTGCGCCAAACTTTCCTAGAATGCTTAGGAGAATCATTATCACGGCTCCATACTGCACCACGCGGCGACTACCCACCTGTGACAGAAATAAAGGAACTGTTTAATTACAAAAACCAGGAGTGTTTAAGATGTTTATCATAAACATTAGTAAAATACACAAAAAGGTGTGTTTCAGGTGTGAGTGAAAAGGTTTGGAGATGATAAAACACAAACTGTTATTTTATTGAAAAACTTCAAAACTTTCCTGACTCTAAATCTCTTCATATTTTTCCTTTTTTTGTTTTAATTTATCATGTATTACCTTCCTAAGTGTTAAATTGCTTTTACATTATAAGTAGAATTGTCTTTTTTATCCTGGGCTTAGCGTGAGAGATTGTAGGGGCTGATACATGAAGCTTCGAATGGCGTAACGGCACTTCTTTAATAATCCACAGGTTATCCACCATTTAGGCCACGAAAAGTTCAGCCGAATTCTTAGCCTTGCTACATCAGGAATATAACGTTTTCACATGACATCACGGCTGCCATGTTGGTGTTCCAAACAAATCCTGTTGGAGAAGAGCTCTTTTGTTATGTAAACGCTTTCCTTTGTTCTAATAAATTTGCATAGATGCTGGCGTCGTGAGTGAGTGAAAAGGCTGTATAAAGACATTCGTTTCGTATAACAAGAAAGGGCAACGAGTCATGAACTTATACAAACCTTCGTGATACCAATCGCTCCTATGTTTTCACTGTAAGACGTGGTTCCATTTCCGCTACCCCAGGCTCCCGCCAACAGGCATCCAATACCCTCCATACCAATTCCTCTATTAATGGCGTGTCTTGGAGGTGGAGGAGCGCCAGAGAGTCGTGCGCATGCGTAATAGTCACCAACTGACTCTATCATGGAAGCTAGTACTCCTGCCAGCATTCCAAACACGCTTGCGGCACTTATTGTGGGAGTTCCCCACTGACCTATGACAACAAGTAAAATATGCGCTAGAATCTGATAACGTACGTTAAAATAACACAAACAAAAATCAGACAATTTCATTCATAATTTTATGAAATATTTCAACTTATCCTATCCTTCTTGTTTCGTTTATTTAGTTTTTCTTTAGTTTCCCCATAGCCATAAAATAGAAAGATATTCAAGGGAGTGGAATAGCAGCCACAAAAATAATCTTCTGAACTCACGCTTCCAGGACTTCGCTTTCAATAAAGGATTAAAAGGGAGCACGTAACGAGGGTATTGCTCTTTTACGTCACTTCTGACCAATATAACAACTAAATGGCTTTACCCATGTATAATGTGCTCTTGTAAAAATACGAAGAAGATATCAGTCAAACTACCTTAGGAAGCACCAACCGTAATTACTTTTTGGAGGTGATGTTATGAAACTTGAAAAGATTGGCTCAATTTGTTCAAATTTCAGTCATTTTTATCCTTATAATCCTTTAGTTAGCAACAGGCGACAGGTGAACCAGTATTTTTTTGAATTTAATTAGACACGTTTCAGCTTTTTGAAGATATAGAATATATCTATTTGTTAAAAAAATTGCGTTACATGTGAGTCAGTAGATGTGACAAATTTGTTCCAGTTTTTCTTGGTCTTTACCACTCGTCACTGCCCGGCTAGCCTTGCATCACTAAAAGCGTCTCTCATATTTTCCACCAAAAGTACACTGTACTTGTCACTCTTTGAGAAAATAAGCTAATTTACTAACCTGGATAAGGAAATCTGAACCATTTTGCCTCTTCCAAAACATATATTCTAGCATCTGTTCTTGCAAGGTATTGCGAATTTTTTGGATCATCTGTAAATCCACCAGCTGCGGTTACAATGGCACTGATAACCCAAGAAAATACAATTCCAAGCAAAATCTGCAGAAAATATAGAATCCCATAAACGGTCGTTACAAACTTTGCTATTTGAACGTTTTCTGTGAAAGGTTCTTGTTAGGAGACATCGATAAGGGAAAGAAAAAAAAAATTCTTATTATAGTTCTTTCGAAAAATTGTCCAGCTTAGTCCCCAGGCTTTCACTGAACTTGACAATGTGTAGTTCCAGAAAATATCCACTCACCTCCGACCCCTAAAAGAAAATTGCCTTCCAAGAAAGGTAGGATTTTTAAACGACGCAGTGAAATTTGAGCAGTTATGTACCGAAAAGCTGAATGCAGAGTGTCAAGTCTCTGGCTGGTCTCTAGGACTCATTTTCTTTCACTCTCTGTTTTTGACTTTGTTGCTAGTCAGCAGATGTAGCGTCCTACTAGGACGTTGTCTGGTCTAGATTGTGAATAAAAAGGTGTGTAATTCATTGTTGCTACCTACCGGGAACAACCTAAACAAAGGAAATCTGGTAATATGCATTCCTTTTTCCCTTGAGTAACCAGGGAAAGGAATTTCGATGTTCTTCAAATACTGCGAGAAAACTGTAACAAGTACAATGGTCCTAAAAGAAATTAAAATACATTGTAAGTATAGAGTAATCTATTATTGAGAGCAGAATGAAAAACAGAATGAAAGTTCGATCCATTTAAGTTTGTGAGAAACTTCTCACCTACCCCTCCCCTAAGCTAACATTAACACTTAATTCTCGCTTAGAGCAAAATGATGGCTTATGAGAGGGGTAGGTGGGAAGTTTGCCAGAAACCTAAATTGATCCCAAAAATTATTTAATTTTTAAACACAGAGAAAGTTAGGCGCGAATGAGATTAAAAAAATGGAGAAGTGGTTTTAGCACTTACGTCGCGGAAATTCCCCAGTGAACTCCTGTTAAAGAAAACATCTGTGCTTTTTAGTGCGAAATGATCGAGTATCTATTTACACCAGGGACAATAGAAGTCAATAATGAATATCATTAGGTTAATTGAATTCTATAAAAAAGGCTCTACCATATGCCGGTTTAAGAAATTTCACAAGGTTAAGCCCAGGGAGTACTTACTTTTACAAGCTATTTTTAAAAGTATGTGCCGCAACAAAAAGTACGTGTGTAATATTTTTCCTAATTTGGCCAAAACAGTAATGTGCAAAGATGTATCAAGTTCGTGAACAAGCTACTGATGCAGGCACCACCCTATTCCCCAGATCACGCGCGTCTTATCTTGGCTTGGCTTGTCATTTCTCGACGTCCCTACTCTCCGAGAGCCTGGTACAAGCTCAAAAAGTTGTAAAGATTCAGCCGTTTGTGTCTAAAATTAGGAAAGATTTTGTGCTCCTTGGAACTCCATGGTCTGGAAATGGCTATGCTTTTTTATCATTTTTCCTCTTAAGAAGAGTTATTCAGGCCTGAAATAGGTTAAGGAAGACTACACATATTTTTTCGTCTGATTTCAGGAAGCCTGCCATACACCCTGACCCCAAACCAAATTTGAACAGAGAGTAGCCCACCCCCACCCCAACCCATCCACTGGGTTGTACCGTATTTAGTCGATTAAACGCCGCAGATGGAAGTAAAATTACCAATAAACGCTGCCCTCGTATTAACACTCTAACCATTCAAAAGAATGCGGCGTTTATTGCGGGATTGTAAGAAAAAATCTCGGTCGATTATATCACATTACGATTACGAGTTACGATCTCAGCAAAACAACAACAACAACTTGACTTAGAGTTTTGAAAACATCTTTCGGTTTCACATATAATTCTTGCAGATGATTTACCGAAATTGTTGTCAGTGATTTGTAAACCCCGCATCAGAAACGTTAAAAGTATAATAAACGCCGCGGCGTTTAATCGAGTATATATGGTGTTGCTACTAAGTAGAGAAGTTACAACAGACGTCAGTTTGGTTTTATACCTGAGAAGTCTGCAGAGGCCTGGAAGAGGGCAAGACCCACCAATGTGATGGTGGGAGCAATAGTTAGTGGTCCAACAAAACGGAGCAGAAATCCAACCAGTCCAGTAAAGCCGATTAGAATTTGGAACAAGGCCGCAACCATGATGGCTCCTTGAATCTAAAACACAAAGTATTTTTATATTATTTACGAGTAAAAGAAAAAATAAACAGAAAATAACGCAGGTTAAATGATACTCCTTTGTTTTAGTGCGTTAGTCTTGCCTCCCAGCATATGGGTTTTGTACCACGTGACTGATCAACAGCAAATGCAAAGGCCTCATTGGACGGTTCTATTGTATATCCCTGGATATGCCCTTTGGTAATCAATTCCGCCAGTTGTAAAATGAACACTACAAGATACAGTTTACCTCTCTCATTCGTAGTTTCCACGCATTTGTGAGGGAATTTGTTGTTGGCGGGATGGTGGACACGTTTGAGGAAACATTTGCACCTGAAAAATAAAAATGATAATAATAACACCAACTTCAGCGTTTTGGTCTCTGTCATCGCCACAAAAATGCTGTTATTAGAGAGATTTGGAGTCGCGTTTACTGCAAACGGTAGACGCAATTTGAGAATTTCTCAAAATAGAAAACGAGCAGGCAAAAACAGTCTATAACAATTCTAATGGATGAAATGACGTCAAACTACTTATGTGTTTTTGGGAAGTAAAGAACAGTTTAATAAAAGTAAAGAGAAAACTAAACAGATTGACGTTTGCCGTTTGCCGTAAACAAGACTCCAAATCTTTATAAGTAACATGTTTTGTCGCCTTCGTATACCGCAACTGTCAATTTCGTCATGACCAACTTCGCCTTACGATCATATCCTGACAACATCACGGTTAATAGGAATCTTTAATGCCCCTGTTGAGACTATACGAGGAAATTTCTAAGCTCACATTTTTTATCGCGAACGGAGGTTTTCTACGTTCTGAGGCACGTGACTAAAACGCAACTGGTTGTTAAAGAAACGCCAGAGCATGCGTGATAGGAAGCCCGTCGGGGGCCAGCAGAGGTCTCTCTCCTTCCTGTCATTTTTCTCTCCCCTTGACATAAGGACGAAAAACCGTAGGTCCCGTATCACAGCGCTTTCAATGATCTGTCCTTGTGGGACATAAAAGAACCTATCCACACCACTATTCGAAAAGAGTAGGGGAGGTAGACGCCGGTGGTGTGGCAAACCTCTAGGGTTGTGGGATTGGGCAGGGAAGGAACCTCGCATGGGACCTGTGAGTGCCTTTCTTGCCCATTCCCGCTGGGCAAGCCTCTGTCCAGAAAAGCTGCTAAAATAAAATTAAATATAGACTCCTGCTTGCTTCAGGTCAAGTAATTTGCGCTTTAGAAGCATCTCCGTCCGTTGTTCATGTTTCGTAATAACAAATGTTGGATCAGTATATGTGTATGTTACCTGTTGGTGCCATCGTCGGTGCAGAGGTTGATGGGCATTGCCATTGAGGAAGACTGAGAATAGCAATGGTTGGAGTAAGGAACGAGAAGGTGCCCCCTTGCACGATGGGAAGCCTGAGTGAGAGAAGGGAATTTGATCATAAGCTTGTAATATTTAAATTCAACAAGAGTTGTCTTAATGAATGGCGATTTCTGTTTATCTAAGACCATAGAGCATTTCCCTCTACTTGCAGTTAGAAACGGCTCGTGATAAAATCCTTATGGTTTCTCGAATTGTAAGTGAACATTAGGCCTCACACGAGTTGGACAGTCTTATAATTATTTTTTCCCCGCTAAGAGGGTGGGGGCAATTGAAAGATGCAAATCTGCAAAAAACTACGACCTAGAGATGATGGGCTTTTCAGCCTCAAAAGCTTCTCGCCTACCAAGAGTACTTTATGTTCTCTTGCACTTGCATAACAAATTTCACATAACATCTTTGCACCCGCTCAATGACTGATGGGATAAAAGCAATGTCAAGTGTTTTCTCAGAGAGCAAACAAGTGATAAAATTTGCCAGTGGAAGAAATCACGGTTGAGTTTCTTTATTCTAGACAACGTTAACTAAAGAACCTTTCATCTTAAAGACAGTAATGGCAAACTATGGGTGGAAGTCTAGTGATCATTGCTAATTTTCTGGATGCTTGGAAAATGAGCTCGGCTTCGCTTCTCCCTTCTCCTCGGCTAGGAACACGACCGAACCTGAGAGAACACCGAAAATCGAACCGAAAATGAAACAGGGACAACAAATACCGACTAGCTGTTCTATAATTCCTCTTACCTGTTTCCAAAGACTGTTTGCAAAAGAGTACAGAGGCCAGAAACAAAGAATATAGTACTGATTATCTCACTAGTGGCCAGAGGATTCTGATCGTAACACATTGGCTTTGCTAATATAAGGGGAATGGCCAGCGTTGAACCAAACATGGTTAAGTAATGCTAAAAAGATAAAAAGAACAATTTACTATAAGCATGCGAGCCAGCTCTCCGTTGATAGCGAACGAAACGTGCTGCGAAACAACGCACGTGCGAGCGGCGAAGCATCTCCTTTCGCGTGCTGCTCTCGCGTGATTTCTCGTGACTCCCCCCAAATGGAAAGCTTGCTTGCAGGCTAATTTACCAGTGGAGAGGATCCAGGGGAGGGGCCGGGGGGCTCGCCCCCTTATTTTTTTTGAGATCCTCCCGGCTTATCTCAGGGTCTGGATCCGCCACTGTTTACTTTTGTCTTTAATTAATAACAATACGTGTTGCGGCGAATGGCGGCACACCATGACATTCACGAGCTGTTCTATAAGGACTCACAAGTGCCGTTGAACGTTACAGTTGCGGTCGAACCCCACGTGCGACTACCTCCAGTACGCGACCATCTTCCATAAGCGACCACCTTCCCAAAACACCAAAAATATTCTCAGTCAAAGCCTTATACTGGAACCCGCTCTCGTAAACGACCACCTCTCTGCCTCGTTCCCAGTCGCTCGCTCTACGCTCGTTGCCATCATCCCTCCCTCGCGCTTCTCGCGTGCTCGCGAGTTCCCCAATCCCCACTTGGCCCTGGAAAGCCTGTGGAGGAGGCAGACCACCGAGCCTTTGCATTTTAGGTGGTCGCTTACGGGAGGTTCGACTGTACAAGTAAAATTTAGATTTTCAGCGAATCATGAAAGCGATAAACTAGGAGAAAAACCGCAGCAAAACACATAAAAAACGTCTATTTTTGTAATCTTACTCGGTGTGGCCTCGTGCACGCCGTTGTCAAGGCGACCTTCTGCGCATGCCTAACAGAACACAGGGAAACAATCTGGGCACCCAGAGACAAGCAATAACATTACGACTTCATTTATTTTATTCTTTTCGCATAAGCTAAGGACGTAAATGTACGGCGAAATTCGGGAGACGGATGGAGAGACGGAGATACGACACATCTCTTATCTCGATCCCAGATGCTGCGATCCTTTTGATCAGCACCAACGGTCTCTTGCCCGCTCCACCATATAAGGAGCGGCTCCTGACCAGCTAAAGGCAGCAGGGGCTTGGGAACGGGAAGGGATGGCCATGCATAAATTTAAGCATGCGCACAGTTATATCTTCCAGTGATATGACTGTGCGCATGCGTACGATATGGCCATGACGTGGTAATGTGTCGTGTCTCGATTGGTTTTAGATGCTTAATATGTACAGGCGAGGTTACCTGAAATCCTAGGATAATACTGAGATACCATGGTGGGCATTCATCAATGACATAAGAAAGCCCCAAGGCGATTTTACGCCTTGTATTTGTTTCCTCCTGTGGAACAGAGAACAATTATAACAGTCAAATCGAAGAGTTTGAAATATTGATCTTCTTAGTCACAATAAATGACAGTAAATGGATTCAAAAGATGTTAATTTTCACAGAAAAAGGACCAATGTGGCTTAAGCTCTCGGCTAGCCTGGGTAGCAGGCGGAATTGTTCTTTAGGGCGAGCAAAGGCTAGTTTTGGCAGAGGAACTGCCAAGCCGTGTGGAGAATGGGGAGGAGACGCTTTGAAATCCCGGTTTCTCGCGAAAAAACAATTCCGCCAGCTACGCAGGTTAGCTAACGGGTAAAGGTCTCTCACAGTATAAAGTAAACATTGTAACGTTAGTTTGGCAAAATAAAAAAGTAATAATGCCAATCGGCGACAAAATTGTTGTTGCCCTCAAAAGGGGTAACTTCAGAGAACAAAAAAGTCCACTTCCCTCCCTCTCCTCTCAATTCAAAATTTGTCTTGGTGTTTGTTGTTTTCCACACGGGCGGCCCAAGCTCAATACAGTCAAACCAGTATTAAGCAGCACCGTGTTAAGCGGTCACCCTCCATTAAGCCGTCAGTTTTCAAAGCCCCGAAAATTATTTTCCCCTTGATGTACTGTAATTGCGACCTCTATTAAGCTTATTTGCGAAGTCCCGACGGGACTTTTTCTATTGTCTCGACCTAAAAATGTTCACACGGTATCAATTACTTGTTCATACAGTTTCAAATAATGTGGCACACGAGGTACAACAATAGACTACAAGTGGTCCCTCATTTTTCCTCAGGGATAGTAGAGCGAGCGAGTCTCTCCCTGTTGCGGTTGCGTGTCGCCTTTTCTCCCGTGGGGTGATTTTCACGCCCGCTCGCTTTTCGCTCGCTCTGCTATCCCCGAGGAAAAATGAGGGACTACTCGTACTCTAGTACAACAATTGATTTCCTTGTTTATTTTCGCAAATCAGGGAGGAAAAGCTTTATCTTGGATGGAGGAGGGAAAGCTTCAACAAACCACTACGCTTCTGACAGCGGCGAGAAGGACTTCCTAACTGCTAAAAGCCATGCTGGAAATACTATAAACCTCTTCTCGCAGGGTGTCTCTTTAGATTGACAAGAACGTTTTCTATATCCTTTTTTATCCCTGATAAAATAATTTAATTAGAAATGAATTGCCATTGTTTCTCAGTCGGAAAGTTCATCACGTGTGATCCAGCAAAAGACCATTTTTGTAACATGCAAAAATGTTCCGGATATATAGGGTAATTATCTAGAAAGTTAGATGAAAAAAATCCCCAAATTTGCAGATGGTCACATTTTAATACGAATAAGTTAAGTTGCAGTAAATGACACAAAAACCTGACTCCACTGGCGCATTTACATGTAAGAATCTGAAAAATTTTAAAAAGACTCCTGCCTAAGGATAACCCCTTTAAAAAGACCATTCATAGCTAACGCTGTTTACGGAAGACCTCCTATTGCTAATCTGCAGTTTTAAGACATGGGTAGACTGCTTGCAGTCCGCCTTTCCTCTTAAAATCGTATCCGTGTAGAAGCGCGATTGTAGTCTGCTACACAGCCGTTTTTAGTGTCGTCACGCGCGACGACACTAAAAACGGCTGTGTAGCAGACTAGCGCGATTGCAAACCTCGACATTACGTTACAATAAGGGTTCGCGACTCGCGGCTTCGCCGCTCGCGTACTTGGGTTTCGCGTGCGGTACCTTTGCGAGGAAAAATGAGAGACTGCACGCAGTCTAAGACATGGGTTATATTGAAAACGTCTTTCTAGTCTTTGCCTTCCACGCAGACGATCTTTAGGCTTTGTCACGCGTTCCTGCCCCACCAGATGGTGTCAAGAATTTTTAGGCAAAAAGGGCTATCGATTTTGTTTTTTTTTAATAATCGGGCAAGGCACAAATATTGCCTTTTCCATGTAACACAACATGAGCCTTAGACTTGCTTGGAGGAGTGTGCGTATTGTAACCCAATCTACCGTATTTGATTGCTGGATAATCAGATCCAAAGTAAAGTATTTGCTTTAGTGGCTTCCACAAGGTTGGGATAAAAGTTTTCCGATGGATAGGTACTGCCGTTTTTCAATAATACCATGCTGAGTTAGTCGCTACCTTTTGGTCGATAATATGGTGCATTCAGAAATAATATCATGACACAAAAGGGTTAAAGTAACAGCTAGAAAGTGGTAGAAAATTTTAAAATTTTACAACATTTAAACGACACGAGGCAACTGATTTTATAGCTGGCAAAGTATGAAAAGAAAGACCAAGTTTCCAAGATCAGTCAGACTTCGGCTATGGAGTTAATCCTTTTACTGGAACGTATACGTAGACTGATTAGTTTTACCTTTATTCATCACTGAAGCGTGCAAGCCACAGGGAAGCTGTCTTCTTATACCTTATTTATTCCATGTACCATTCAATCGTCAAGTCATTTGAATAAGTTATATTAATTTAGTCGCACGGGAATTATAGTGGCTAACGTGTTGGCTCACGTTAAAGGGTTCAGTCGCAAAATAAATCACATTAACAGCACAAAACATCATTGTTGTGTATACTCACCTGGATGCAGTCTTCACTAGCCATTGTTGGTCTTTCGCTTCTATTACGTGTAATATTTTGGCGAGCGTTCGGAAAACAGCAAGATAAGGTAGTAAGTAATCTAAGAGTCAGGAGTTGTAATTATTCCGCAATCGTAGTGACACACAATACAATGTAATTTAACAAAAGTGGTCAATGAAAGGTCACCGCCATGACGAATCGTAAAAAGGTAACAATACGATATGTTGAGTTTACAATAAGTTATATCCGACCGCGCCCAAGTAGTGGATTAAAGGTAGTCACGATGCGTTATGCGTTATATGTAGTACAAGTCTCATGCAAATTCAGGAATTAATTGATACTCAGCGCTTTAGCCATGAATCGACTAAGTTCATTTTGGATAAATCAAGTAGAATCTGCATGTTTCATCTGCTAAACTTTTTTTTCTAGAGGACCCACGAGGTTTTCTACGGTGGTGGATACTGGATTCCCGGCGGATTCTTGATTCAATCGTTGGCGGGATTCCGGATACCTTGAACAGCATTCCAGGACTATAGATTCTAATATTTTTTTTCCGATTCTATTTCATGAAGTTACTTGTAAGTTCTAAATATACTTATAAATAAAACTGCAGTCAAAACATTCACGTTATTATTTCTTTTTCAGGTTCTCTTTTCTCTTCCAATAAATCCTGCAATTATTATTTTTTTGTAATTTTCTATAAATAGAAGTTTAAAAATGAAAAGAAGTAAACCAGCCATGGGTAGATCGAGAATTACTTTGCGAATAGTGGTTTCTCCAGGCCGGACGGGGACGAGGGGAGAGAAGCGAAGGGAGAGACTCGGCGTCCTGCGTGGAGAAACCACTGCTCGCGGAGTGAACCGAAAATCGGTCAATACCATAGAGCTAATCTAAGAGAATAATAAAGCGATGTGTATTTCGTGACACTGCTATTTTGCAGGGTCTCTCATAATCCAAATCCCATCAGTCCTAGTTAAAGGTAATTAGATAGGTCCAATCCACAATATCCACGTACAAATTCTCCTTACTGATCTCCATACATCCGCCTTAAAAATTAGTCGAAAGAATTTGATAAAAGATCAAAGTATTTTCCCTTTGATATTTTTAAAATTCTTATAAGCTTTTCTCATATCGGGCAGGAGAAACGTGATGTTGGTCGACGTCTCAACTATAAAGTTGCCCATTGTAAATCAGGTCAGAAAAGTAAAACAGGATGGCTATATCAAGTAGTCCCACCAAATTCAAGCAGCTGCCTGATACATTGACCAATCATAGAGAGCCCACCAAATGAAGATTTGTTTTAAATATTGCCAGCTCGTACAGGATTGTCTAAGTGGTGGTCTTTCCTTGCTATATAAAACATGTTTTTATGACCCTGCGGGTGACTGTAGCCTTTCTGTACATATATAGGCTTCATGCTATTTGAGATTTAATTACTGAAACTGCTAATCACGCCGACAAGTTGGATTAAAAACAACACTGGAGGCAGAAATAATCGTCATTAAAAGTACTCTGCAGAGGCCTTCCAAGAGCCTCTTTAAAAGAGCTAAATATAAAGCTAAGATGGAGAATAAAACGAGTGCTCCGCTTAGAATCATAGTAGACCAGATATCTTAGCTGAGCAGATACAGAGCTGGACTTGCAATTCGGAGGCCCCGAGTTCAAATCCCCAGTTCAAATCCTCGACCACTCTAGATCTTGTAAGTAGCCAACTGTTTTGCCTCCGGCCAGTTGAAATTCTTAACCCTGTTTAATTGAATTATTCAGGGTTTCAGGCAATTTTCTTGGCCCCACGCCGAGGTTACACAAAAGGATATTATCTATTTATTTAGTAGCTGTTGTTTGATATTTCAGGAAGTCTATATCGCAGATTGTGCCAGATTTTTCCTATGAGATTGGATTAAAAATATACAGTCCTTTTTCTGCATTTTTGTTTATCGTAGCAGCGCAAGGAGTTCTCGAGTTTCTTCCTTAACAGAAAAATAAACCATTTGAAATTACTGTCTGTAAGCAAGAGAGAATGAGGTCTTGCTGTAAGTCAAGAATTATGAATCACCCTTTGTTTTCCCCAGTTTCTGTCTGGACAAATTTCTGGTTGGTAAAGCCAGCCTTTGGACATTGCGTTCCATCGGGAAATTTGAATTTGAATTTTGCCAAACTATTTTCAGCCTCACCTTGTGTACTTTTTATATGGTACGAGGGCGTAGGCTTTGTAAACGCGCTGCTCTGTTAAAGCCCATATTTCCTCATTCCTTTTTATTTTCGATTCTTAGTCAATCCGTAATCCGATCCAGTGTTGAACGAATCCAGTAACCACGCCCTTATCACGCCCACTTTTGGTCGAGGAGACCTGATAAGGAGTTTCAAATAACCAAGATGGCGGCTTCTGGAGAGGATCTTGTCGAAGACGTCCTTGAAGACATATGCTTTGATGTTGTGGCTGTTTTACCAGCGGGAGGATGTGGTGTGAGAATGAATCTTGAGATTCCTAAGCAGGTATAGAATATATTTATACCAAAAAAGATATTTTTAGCTGAGAACTTAGCAAGTAATAAGCTGAAAGATCGTTTTCACTGTCACGCAACAAAAAAAATAAACTGGAAACCGTCCGGTGGAAGAAGCCAAGGAAATGAAATGTTATAAAAGACTAATATATAAACAATCTTCCAAGTCTCAGTCTTTAATTTGTGGCCCACAGTTTCTGAGTTATTTGCCGAAACGTTTCAAGCACCTTTGTAGAGCTTCGTATGGAGACGTCATATTGGTGTACGGTTTTGGTGCACCAATATAGCCGCCGAAAATCAACAAAAACATCTGGAGTTCACTTTTCTATAAAAGCTCTTTCTTTTCACTCGAGAACTAGCATACGTAGACGTAAACATATCTTCCAATACTTGAAATAGTTATACTGCTGAAAATCAGAGGAGACACTTTTTTTCAACGAGACAGCATTCCTATTTTGGTGTCACGCACTGTGAAAACTCAGAAGTTCAAATTGCCGTATTTTCAAAATGAAACATGCTACGGTACTGGAAACTTGTTCAAAGATTAATTTTTTGCTTATCTTCAACCTAGTGTAAATAAGAATTCGTAAAACCTCGCTATTTTGAATTTGACTTAACAATTTGATGACGTCACTGTGAAAACTATTTATACTGCTGCAAATCGTACGTAAAACATTCCGACACTTACATATATGCATGGAAGTCAGCCTTAAGTCTTAAATCATTGTTCATAAACTTTACAAGAGAATAGGCAAGAAAGAAACTTCTACATGTAAGCTTATATTGTCGGTGGAAAGTGAATCTCTTTATAGTCATAGTACATCGGCTGATAATATTTGCTGCTTGAAAACAAAGGTCGTTTTTAGTAGCAAAGCAATACTTAGAGTGAGTGATATAAGTCGAGTCTCTGTGAACAATGACCAGACACAGGAGCTGATTACCTTGGCAAACAACCATCAAATGTCTTTGGAATATTCATTTTTTTTAGGTCTGAAATACAATAATAATCTGAGTTTAGTAAGAAAAGACATATGAGAATTATGGCTTCCATGGGAGGCAGGGTAGGCAATAGGGGAATCCCCAAAAATAATTACGGGAGTGTTGGTCAGAAAATTTAAAAAAATGCTCCTTAAAATTTGTTCGAGAATCACTTAAATTATTTTTCCCCCTAATAGTTACTAGAGTTAGCTACTCTAAATTGGCAACCCCGTCTATTTTTTTAAGGGGAGTCTCTTGCAGGGGCAAGGGGTTGGAGGCGGAGGGGAAGGGGGGGGGGGGGGGTGTTGAACTTGTATAGGAGACATTTCAAACAGTGGATGTAGACTGGTAATAAACAACCAGTTGCTTGTTCTTTTTTTTAATAATAAAACACAGTGTCAAAGTTTTTGTTGAATACGCTATTGTTATATTATGATAAAATAAAAAATGCATTAAGCTGCTCACAACTTAATTTTTCCATCTTGTAGTTTTATCATGTTATGGGAAGGCCACTGATCAGTTACACACTAGAAGCATTTGAAAGGTAAATGGCTAATGTTCAACTACTGTATTTAATTACTTTTTAACCCTTCAAGTCCCTTCAAGAGTGACCAACAACAATTTTGTCCCAACATTGTCGGTGATCGGTTACATACTCGTTGACTTCGTTTTGTTTTCAGTGTGTCATGGATCAAAGAAATTGTTGTGCCTATTGGTGAGAACTATTTAGAAGTAGCAAAGCAGGTACGATGCACAAATGAAATAACTTAGAGAAATGACCTTGTAAAAGATGGTTAATGATTCTGTTGGAGACTGCTATATCCTTAATCGACTGAGGACCCTGAACTGTAGGTTTTGCCTAGAAAAACCCAGGAAAAAAACAAGTTGGGGAAAAAACATTATGGAATTAAAGCACCTATTGAAATGCATTGGCCATAAAACTTTGGCTCCCATGAATGTTTGTGTGATTGGGGAATAATATGTGCGACAGATCAACGATCAGTTAATTGATGCTTTTTTTGCATACTCCCTTAAGTTCCATTGCATCCATGTAAAAACAAGATCAGACACCCAACCAGAAGTTGAGGAGGACCTGGCAATTAATCATGAGGTGCAGGCACGGATCCACACCAGTTTCCACCCTTTTATGAAACTTAGTCAGATTTTTCATAATAGATATAATTTTATTAATTAAAATCTTTCCAAGTTGCAAGGCTTCATCCAAGGTGAATGAAACTGGCCAATATCCTGTCTGAATGACTCGGAAACCCAGGAAAGGGGACTTAAGGGAGTTAAAACCTAGAAAATTTCCTGGGGGAGCATGTCCCTGGACCCATGCCCCCTAGAAGCTTGCACATTTGGCACTCATTTAGGAAATCGGCCAGTATTTATCCTAGATTCGTGAATGTGGTGGATACAGTATCTTGAACAAGGAATATGATAATAATGATGATGACAATGATAATGTATTAGTGTAGTATCTAGTATAGGCAAGAAAGTGTTTTAACTTCTGTTTGATGGAAGAAATAGTTTTTTAGTTATTCCAGTCTGTCAAAAACGTTTTCTGCATGCTTGTAATGTGATAATAAAAGCATCTGGTAATAATTTGACATAAGTTAGGCCTTATACCTCAACCCTTCAGCATTTCTAAATATGCAGTGTTATTTTTTGTACCTGTACTGTTTCAAGGTGCTGAGGGAGTTTTCTCATAGCAAAGTCAGGTTAACATCTGGAGGTTCAACAAGGTCAGTTTGACTTTGCTTATAGTAAGACAAAACTCCATGCTTGTTATGTCATGTTTAAGGGGGCCAAGTTTCTTCATTTTCAGTAAAAATGCAGTTTTTGCGACTAATCACTTTGATCCCATACCACTTGCTCAAAGCTGTCCCTGGAATGAGATGGAAGAAGCATTACCTTTTTCACCACACAAACTGAGTGACTGCAACTGCTCAGGGCAGCAGGTCTCCTCATCTTAATCTGCTTTTGGCTTTCAGACATAGATCAATATGGAATGGTATTCAAGCTCTTACTGAAGATTACAGATCTCCTCCCC
Organism: Porites divaricata; assembly: GCA_038088405.1. NCBI lineage: Eukaryota > Metazoa > Cnidaria > Anthozoa > Scleractinia > Poritidae > Porites > Porites divaricata. Next base: position 18,773,344 of record JBBMOI010000004.1, on the reverse strand, counting down.
AAGTAGTAAGTACTCAAGGAAATTTCCAATATATCAGTTTCTCCTTATAAAAATTTTTGATGTTAAACAACATTTCATATCAACAACTTTGCAAGGACTAGGTGTACTTAAGATGCACCTTGGTGAATCGCTTTACAGTGGCCAATTCGTTATTAGCTGGGTACTAGATATAAATGCCAGTGATGGAAAAGGGGGTGGGGGGGGGGGACACTTAAGGAAAGTTTGGGTAAAGATGTACCACAGAAGCATATAATCCCTGACCCATTAAGACAAAAATAGCTCATTTAGCTACCCTGTTTGAAACAAGAGACCTTGTTTTCCTTGGATTCAGTATTGTTTCGCATAAATGTACATTAAATTAAGTACCAGTCTGGTATCTTTTAAACTAACATTGTAGAATATATTAAGATATTTGGAAAAAGTTTGTTTGTAGCACAATTGAATTAGGGCTAGGAGACAAAGGAAATTTAGAATCAACCTAGGTTAAAAAACTTTAACCTGCACATAATTTTGACCTGTATTCGGCAACCTCCCAACTCTTACTTTTAATAGGTATTTGTCCAAAAATACAGCCCTAATCAAGATACTTAATAGTGAATTTTTATACCAGAAGTAACAAAACATACCCTGTTCAGCCACACATACCCATTTAGGCCAAATAAGGGTGTGCTTCTCCTGCACCCCCACCCCCCCCCCCCCCCCCCCCCCCACTGGCTAGTGACATAAAAGAGGAAGATTTGCCATGATTCTATTTTTAACCTGCTCTTTGCCACTTTCTTGCCTAATGAAATCCATTTCTCCAGGTAATTCTTCATGATGCTGTTCGACCGTTTGTCGATGAACAAACATTACAGACTGTAACATTAGCAGCTAAGAAATATGGGGTAGGTAATATTTTTGCTTGATTTACTTGCATTAGGGTTGACGGCCATTTAAAAGCGATTTAAAAATTAATAGGGATTTAGAAGAAAGAGTTTTGCACTAAGGGAATATCTCAACATTAACTCATTGTCTTTAACAGTCGTGTAATCTAATCAGTCACGTGATTGCCCATCACTGGAACATTCCAAAGCACCTAATGTATCAAAGCTAATAGGTCCAGGCCCTCATTCTGCTCACCTGCTGGACTCAAATTCTTAATTAGCAGTGTTTTTGCAATGCAGAGTTGTACTTGTGGACCTCTGCTGTTAGTTCAAACTTAATTGGATGTTTAATTAAGGCCCTACAATGGTCGTGAATATCTGAAGTGGAGGGCATCATATGTTCTTGCATACATGCTTACATCCATTGATCTACTGGCTTCCTCTATCTGCCTGCTTTCTCTCCTGTTTCGTGCTAGCCCTCTAGTGCTGGTAGAATTCCTCGAATAAAACCAACAAAAACAAAAACAAAAAAATTCTGGATGATAGAGTAGATTGCTTCTGTAGCAGTTTTTTTTCTTTCCGAAAAACAGCCTTTTTCTTAGAAACGATTTCAAAAATTGGCATAATGCTGAAGAAGAAATAAAACAAAACCAAACAAAATAAAGAAAAATTTCCTACAGCCTTCGTTTTTCTTTTCCTTCCAAGTTTCTTAACGAACTAGAACAGAGATTCTTAATATGAATGCTAAAATTCTTAAGACGTCAGCCGTGTGCTTATTATTAACAGCTCTTGCGTGATATGTGTTGTTTGTTTTTCCAGGCAGCTGGAGTCATAAGACCTCTAGCATCAACTGTCATAGCTCAGTCTTCTGATGGTTTTATGGACCATTCACTTGACAGGTAGGTAACTCTTGTAACTTTCATGCACTTCATGTGCTTGCTTCAAATAAGAATAAACGAGCTAGCAACTAAATAAACTGTAAACTTGGGAGTGAAGCAGAAAAATATGTTGATTGACCATCGTAAAGAGGTTCACTGAGCTGTAGCTTTCAGAGGCTCCCAAGGAAGGTTATAGGAGACGATATTTTAAATCCTTGGACCTTCCTAGAACTTGTCGTATACAGTGGCTCAAAACAGTGTACACGGCCTGAAAATGACCTTTATTGATGTCTCTGCTTAACAGATCAAAATATAGATCAAGTGAAATGCCACAGGCCTTCCAATACGAAGTTATCAAAAACGCTTATGAACAGGTGCGTTGCGATACAGTGTTTGCACGTTAAGGTCTGTTTTATCATAATGAAACATGACAGCACTCCGCATCGCGATGAGTTTTATCTTGTTTGCTACATGTGGTTAGGGTTGTAACTCCCAAATTCATACATTCCATAGAATATCTTGAAGTATCCTACACTATTTATACAGTGATTCAGTTTTGATGTTGTTTTCTTTTGTTTCAATAATCCTACAACACCACACCTAAGAACACAACAAAACCAAGGGTAAAAGTGAATCAAGTCGTATACTTCACCTCGGCTCCTTCCTAACATAGTGACATAGACAACCTAAGCGGCTGTTGGTGTAGTTACAATACATGTGACCTTCTCATCTGTCCGACCAAACACCTCTATTAATTTACATTTCCAATACATGCACTGACTAACTACAATGTAGGTGGACCCCCTCCCCGGGGGATGGCTACTCCATACAATGCCCTATTTTGGGAGGTTCTGCCCAAAAGGGGTACCTTTTTCAGGCTGTAGGTCATAAAAGTGCAGGGATTTCACTAAATTAAGTATATAAAAGGGTAGAGAAATCTATCATTTCGATCAGTATAAATCGTCCGTAAAATCGCTCCAAAAGGTTTGACAGATGCATTTTATGCCTGTGAAAAAGTCGAGAAAACGTTCTGGTTTTGTGATTTATTCTTATTCAAGGTACAGTGTATTTTAAAAAGGGTGCAAAGATCTAAGGTAGGTATGTGAAAGGGGTACCCCTTGTCAATAGAAGGTGTACGAAAGGGGTACCTTTCCGTCAAAAACGGTATATAAAAGGGTAAGGGGGGGGGGGGGTTTGACCTCTGGGCGGAGTCTCCCTGAATAAAACTTTCTTGAGTTACGTCCCCCCCCCTCCCGCTCCCCTACGGAGTGAAACCTCCAACTTGTATGCTCAAGTTGACTTTGAATTTGTGTAAACTCTATTCATAGTGCACGGAATATGACTTTGAGCATGGTACAGAGTGTCTGCACTTGGCTCAGAAGTACAGTGAAACAAGAGCTTGGTTAATTGATGGGCTTGAGACACTTTGGAAGGTTGGTCTCAATGTATCTTTTCTTTTCGTATCTTTTACTTTTCGAACATCAATATCAAATGGACCCTTCCACGGGGGTTTTCAGCTTTTGACTTGGACCATTTGTGGAAAATCCGACACCACGGCTGGAAATTTAAGACAGCCCTTAAAATTATTAATTTCAGTTTGTTGAAAACTAAGTAAGATACAACTGCTAGAAAGTCGCGAAATGAACTTATTTAAATCTAAACTGGACCGCTTGCTTCCCAGCTTCTTTTATTCCTTACTATAATCCTAGTTTAGAATATTTTATCAAAGATTTTTTTTATAATAGCGGAGCTCCAAGCGCGCGAGAGCGGAGCCCCATACCTAAGAAAATCTATCTTAGTGATCACGTGACTGACACCGCCCGACCGAGCGACCGTCCCTCCGCACCACAGGAATACCAATGTAAAATAACTCATTCAACAGGTATGGCAACCCAAATGCAACTCGAGGTTTACTTTAACGGGAAATCACATAGCCACCCGGGTATTGTGAAGCAGAGACAACTAAAGAGTCTCGGTTGTCGGAACCCACAGCCCAAGAGACCAGGAGACACCGTAGAAGAGTACAGTTGTCCCAGTGTATAGGTGTAGCGGGACCGCCTGGAGAATTTCCCAAAGATACATAGACTGAAGATGAAGCAAGAAAGAGAAAGTATTACGAAACCCGGCCCGATAGTCCTTTTTGCCCCTTTTGTCCTGATTTTGGCCCTTTTGATCTTCGTGTGGCCCTTTTTACCTTCGTTTGGCCTTTTTAGCCTTGCTTTGGCCCGTCTGATCTTTTAATTAACTGGTCGATGTAAGATCGATTAGCGTTTATGAAGGAGAACGCTTAGTAAGCCCGCCTTCACCAATTTTCTGATAAAACTACACGTGACTAAATAAAAATCTATCTATCTATTTATCTATAGGTTTTACACGGACGTTTGTATGGTGGTAGCACAAACGTATCCGTGAAATAATTATTTTTTTTTGTAGAAGTAATGAACAGTAAACGACAAGAAAAGAGAAAACTTGGTCACGTGGTTCAAGCTTGCCGTAAACGTGACTCGCGTTTACGTCAAACGGCAAACGCGAATTTGTACCACGTGACCAAGTTTCCTCTTTACTTGCCGTTTACTGTTCATTATTTCTACACCTAAATTACCAGGTGATCTGTGACGTCATTGCAGGGGCCTGGGGAAAGAAATTTTAATGCCGTATCCCATAAACCAAAGCTGATGGGAACAGATTGAATTGAATTGAATTGGTGCGCGCGTTGGTTTATGGGATACGGCATTAAAATTTCTTTCCCCATGCCCCTGCAATGACGTCACAGATCACCTGGCAGTAGTTTCACGTAATAGACCACTTTCGATATATTAAAATTCAGCTTGGCAGCGAGGCCTAGAGGACACAAACAAAGGAAACTGAACGAACATGATTATTCATTTCTTTTGTTTGTGTCCTCTAAGCCTCACCATCAAGCTGAATTTTAATATATCGAAAGTGTCCTATTTCTCATCCATAAGAATTGTTTTGAGCTGTTATAATCTGCTCATTTTGTATTTTGAGAATTTCTCAACGTTAACCTGCCGTTTACCGTATACGTGAAGCTTAAACTCTAATCTCTCTATTATGTCACGAGTTATCGACGTTAATGTGGTTACTTTACCTTTTTTCCTCCACCAGGTGACTTACAAGAAAGATTTGTATGCTGTTGAGGGTGTTTTACAGGGTATGTCTTATGAATTCACTTACATATATGTAAATTAAGTGATGTCATAACTTCTGTTGCCAACACCAATCACAGAATAAGGAACGGACATAAGATATTTCTTTGGTAATCGAAGTAAACAACTGAGTTGGGCGAAGTAAAACCACGTCAGTCTATAGTCGCGTGTGGGGACGGAACAAAATCGAACCTTAATCATGTGAAAATCAAGCTTGGGACCAAGCTTCGTGGTGAAGTGGGGAGAAAGGAAAATAAACAGCGGCGAGCGAGGGACTAAGGAGGAGGAATGGTCCCACGTTTCTCTCCCCGTTCATTCCGTCGCTGTCTCCTGGCGATATTTAGCCCCCTTCCCCCAAACCGTGTGATAGCCTGTGATAGCAAGAGCCCCATAATGGGGCTACATTGGGCTGCCGGCTGAGCGATGCAGTGGGTTAATATATAGATATACTGTAATTTGAAGTTGTATGGTCATCTAGGTTAAATTAGTCCTGAATAGTGGCTAGCATAAACTCCACGCAAGAATTTTGTTTTCGTTGCAAGTCTAAGATATTAGTCTACGAAATACGTTTGGCGCGCACGTGGCAAAGCAGACGTATCGGTGCAAACGCAAACAGCAAATCAAGACTTCTCCTGGAGTTGAAGTCCTTAAGGAACCCATCAGACAGACAAGTTTAAAACAGGAAAAAGAAAATTCATCGTCCATAAGACGTCGCATATTAAGAACGCTGCACGTTGCAGTCGTGCAGCGACAGCAAAGGAACATCATGATCTACCAAGAAATGCGATGCATCTGCGGAGCCAAAAGTTACCAAACTTTTATTTCCGTCAAATTTTCATTTTGTTATATTCTGAAAAACTAATAGCATGCACCATGTAAAGGTACTGGCAAAGAGGCTTCATTTAAATAGTCACAGAGCAGGATTTCGTCCACAGGCTTTAAAGTTAGAACCACCTTACAACACTTCATCACAGTGGGAGTTTAAAGTCCTCTATTGCTTTTTTGACTTTCTCGCTGCCGTCCTCAACGAAGGGAGTTCCAAAACTTTATATATGACAGTTTACCATGAAAAAGGATTCTTGAAATAATTCTATGGCTCTGTTTTCGTTAACAAGCGTTGAGTTGATATTCGATCCGAGAATCAAGAATGTTGTGGGGAAAGACATTGTCAAGACTCCTGAATCAATATCAGAGACTAGTGAACGACTTCATGTTCCCGATGGAAGTATGCCAACTATACGCAGGTGGTCAACGCATTAACTTCCTTGTGAACCTTTTCTTTGTTTCTTGATGATGTTTCTCTTGGAGCTGGTCGTTTTCTAATTAAACGTGTCGCATGGGTTTGAACCTTTTAAACGCATCGATGCGACATGGTGTCTCAATTACGATAATTTGATCATTATAAAAATTTGCAGCGAAATCATGGCCTTTTATTACAGATTTTCAGCCGGCGTAACGTTGTAAACAAACTGTTTGAATTTAAAACAACTCATATGCTGCAGCTAAGAAAGCGTTTGACTTATCCTTTCATCAACAAAAATCTTATTAACTTGTAAATAAATAATTAACTAGAACTAACGTACGTCGTCCGTACTTGGAATTCTAAGAAACTTCAATTAATAAGGGTCTACATAGAGACGGTTTATATTCGGAAACACGATCTCGAGACGTTTCTTGAACTGTGTCGACCTAAGTACTTATAATTAGGTACAGTTAAACCTCGCTTTATATACACCCGTTTAATAGGACAGCTCATTATTACGGCCAGTTTGCCGGCTTTGTCCCTGGGGAAATAAAGCCTCACATTTTCCGCTCAAATTTAACCCGCTTAACACGGACACCCCGTTAATACGGATGCTTTCTGTGGCCCGGCCCTCGGTGTCCGTGTTACCGGGATTCGGCTGTAGGCAGCACGACTGTGTTACCGTGTTCTTCACTGCCCTTTTGATTTCTTTCATCTTCGAGCAAAAAACTAATGGGTTCAGAGAGGAATTTAGATATAACATTGTAACTGAAACATTCCACGCGATATCATTGTCTCTTGTATAACGGTTTAACACTGTCGCTACTATGAATGGAACATAGCAAGCAACCATTGTCATCTGAATCCAGGCAATGTTAGAGACGGTTCTCTTGTATCGTTGAATATTTATTGGTGTTAATCCTTCGTTCTGTTGCACTTGTTGAAGACGGTCTTGCACTCTACCTTGGTGTTGCCGAAGTTTGAGAAATATCTTTACGTAGGAAAAGATTGAGGCTGCTAACGAAAATATTGCCCAGATTATAGCCCCATTTAAAGCAATTCGAAAGCTCACGAAAGAGCCCATCATTCCGAGCAAAATACTGATCAACCAGAAACAAGTAACTACTACAGCAACTCGCTTTAACGTTACAATGATTCTGTATCGCAGGCCCAGCGTAAGGGCGAGAAGTCTGTCTAAATTTATAGCGGTCGATGTCAGGACTGATGCTCCACACAAAATATAACTTAAAGATGAATTTGCCTTGATGAAGTAGAACAAATTCCCAGGGCTAATTATCTTTGTTGCAATATTTAGTATACGTATAGCAAACAGTGGTTGCAGAAAAAGGCCAACGCAAAGATCAGTAGCTGAAAGGCATCGAAATAGCAGTTTTGTCGGTGGATGAATAGAAGACACTTTATAAAGAGCCACCAGGATCAGTGTGTTCCCCACCAATGCTGTGATGGAAAAAACAAAATTTAGAGCTGAAAGAAATATAGCTATGCCTGGTTGTAATGTGCTTGTTTGGTTCACCATCATGTCTGCGTCGTCAAAACGGTTCCCCATTTTTTTTCGCTAGGTCATCGGTCATGCGGTGAGAAAATTCCTGTTGACACCTTTTCATTGAGCTTATAGCATGTACTAACACTTACATTAAAATTTGCATAATTATGTTTATCACGTACCTGCTTCGTTTTCGTCAGTGTGACTGATCGTAATTAACAATATTGGTTCATGCGTCAGTTGGGGGATGTCGAGATGCGAAGAAAAGAAAACACATTAAATCACACGGCGAACACAAAACTCGGTCCAATTTTTCATTAAGGTCTGTACTTTGGACTGAAAAAGAGACCCTGAAAATCGTAACCTGTAAATTGACCACTCCAGGAAATACCATAACATACCATAATGATCTTTGTTTGTCGCCCCAAAATTTTGCATAAGCATTGTTTTCAGTTTCTCTTAGGAGTTAAAATGGCCCCAAGAGAAACTGAAAACAATGCTTATGCAAAATTCGCGCGCTCGTGGTAAAGCAGATGTATTGGTGCAAACGCAAATAGCAAATTAAGGCTGCGTTCGATTGGGAAATCTGGATTTCGGATTTCGGATTTTGCAATCGAACGCGAAATCCGAAAACGGATTTCACCTCCGAGAAATCCGTTCTCAGGGATGATTTCAATTAAGAAATTCAAATCCGGATTTTATGGATTTCCTTTTTACCGTTCGATTGGGAAATCCGAAAAAGGATTTGCAAAACTGTTCTCGTGAACAGCGGTCTTCTTTTTGCTAATTATGCGTGCGTGTGTAAGACCGCTGTTCTTAAGGGCAGTTTTTCAAATCCTCTTTCGGATTTCCCAATCGAACGGTAAAAATGAAAATCCAAAAACAGATATCTCAGCATTGAAGTCCGTTTTCGGATTTCTCGTTCGATTGCAAAACCGAAATCCGGATTTTAAAATCTAAATCCAGATTTCCCAATCGAACGCACCCCAAGACTTCTCCTGGAGTTGAAAAGTTCTTAAGGAGCGCATCAGACGTCCAAGTTTAAAACAGGAAAAAAATTCATCTTCCATAAGATGTCGCATCTTAAGGACGCTTCACGTCGTAGTTGTGCAGCGACAACAAAGGATTGTTTACCAAGAAATGCGATGCATGTGCAGAGTCATAAGTGACCAAAGTTTCGTTTCAAAATTTCATTTTGTTATATTTTGAAAAACCAATAGGATGGACCATGAAAAATTACTGGCAAAGCGGCTTCATTTAAATAGTCACATAGCATGATTTCGTCCACAGACTCAAAAGTTAGAACCACCTTACAACACTTCATCACCTTCGGAGTGCAAGGGATAAGCCCTCTATTGCTTTTTTTGACGTTCTCGCTGCTGTCCCCAACGAGGGGAGTTCGTTGAAGTAATATACGAGACAGTTTACCATGAAAAAGGATTCTTGAAATGATTCCATGACACTGTTTCTGTTAACAAGAGTCGAGTATAGGGTTCCGGGGGTTCCGCCCCCTCCCCACACCCCCCCCCCCCCCCCCCGTTTGGCGGTTCAAGTGGCTCAACGCGGAAAAAGACCTTTTTGGTAGTGAAGTTGAGGGCTTGGCCATGAGTTCTTTCCAAACTTCTACAAGTTGTTGTGTATTTCAAATGTGTTACAACTTACATCAGCAGAACGTGCGCGATGGCATAGCACATTGCGCAGACTTAAAAAGTACTTGGCAGCGACCATGACTAAAGAGTGAGAATCCACTGCATTTGCTCTGATGAACATATATTGTATTACGCAAATTGACCTAAGTCCAACAATCGACACCTCTGCACGGAAGCATCCATGATGTCTCCTTCCTGCTAATATCCTAACTGAGTAAACGGCAAATCATGCCCACAGGACTACAGTGTGTGTTTTAATGTATTCAACGATTATCAATTGCTGGTTTTCAGTGTCACGTCATTCAAAATAGATCAAAATAAAACTCAAAACCGTCCAATAGATAAAGTCCAAAATCTGGGAAATGAAAGGAGGTACATATACAAAGACCCTCGCCAAGATTCAAGTCAGAGGAAGATTTCGTACACGAGATATCCGAAGAAATGTTTTACCCAAACTTATAAAGATTTGTATGGAGACGCCATGCTGGTGCTCACCTGGATGAGCTCCAACATGGCGGACGGAAACCAACAGAAACATCTGTTACCGAGTTTTGCTACAAAAGCGTGAATTTAGTCTTCGAGAAACACATAAACATTAAAAGTAACACTTTTTCTAATACATGAACTGTTTAGATAACAAAATTTCCTGAAATAAGTCACTTTTTTAACCTACATGACAGCTCTTGTGGCCGTCATGTAAATGCCGCGTCACGCAAAAGCTTAGAAATTCAAGCGTACTCTATCACAAAACCAAGAACCCTTTTGAAGCGAAAAAATGTATGAAAATTAGTTTTCAGCTGCTCTAATGAATCGTGAAAGTAAAATCTCGGTAGGATCGATAGTTTTTTAATTTGAATTTTAGTGACGTCATGTGAAAACCAACAATACTGATATACATTTTTAAGTCTATCACATAGCCTGCAGTGTAGGCCTTTTCTTTGGGCGCGTGTTCGCCGCAAAATGTAATAATATTGACGCAAAATGTAATAAAATGTTCAACGCAAAATGTAATAATCTTTCAATGCAAATTGTAATAACTTTTCTAACGCATAATGTAATAACGCAAAATGTAATAATTTCCGAAAAACGACGTGCTTGCCATTTCAAAATCGGTAGTGTGGCTCAGTCATCGGTAGCGAATCCAGATCTTCATTTGAATGATTATTATTATTATTATTAATACTTGACGAGACAAAAATGGCTGCGATAACCTGTCGAACGGTAAGCTATGTCAGTTCTGCGTGAAGCAGCTCTTCTTCTCCTTTTTTTTAATTTCGTTTACAAGTTTGAAAATGTGATGCTGTGAGCAGGATATATTTCTGCAGTATGAAAGCCTTGAGTTGCATGGTTTAATGTATTTTATAATCGATTCCTAAATGTCAGCGAATAAAAACGGTTATTGTTGCGTTCCTTACTTTGAAGATAATAAATGGTGTTCTGGTTTCGTATGTACATAAGTAATGTTAACTTAGCCCTACCCTTGCATCCATCCCGAACTAATGTTCAACGAAAATTTCTTAGCTACTAATATGGCTTCGTTTATGAATACAAAGTGTATAGTACGTTTTATTTGTTTGAGTAGTCAGGGAAATACTCACACCAGTAGTCACCCATTTCATCTCTAGAAACATTTCCCGAATTTTCAATCTAACTATTCTGTCTTTTGTAGCTTTAGCAATCTACCAGAAAATGTGCAATAAGTCAATAGAAGTTAGAGCTACATAATGTATTGCTCCTGTATACGTATTGGGACCCGTATTAAGTTCAAATCAGCGGAAACAAACGTCCAATTCGGTTCCCTAAAGATGATTACATCTCCTCATTTCAACTGTTTCATTGTAATATTAGCAATAACAACATTATTAATATTAATATCAATAATAATAATAGCTTATAATTTAATTGAAGATCTGGATTCGCTACCGATGACTGAGCCACACTACCGATTTTGAAATAGCAAGCACGTCGTTATTCGGAAATTATTACATTTTGCGTTATTACATTATGCGTTAGAAAAGTTATTACAATTTGCGTTGATTTTGCGTTGAACATTTTATTACATTTTGCGTTAATGTTATTACATTTTGCGGCGATTCTTATTACATTTTGCGTTAATACTACATTTTGCGGCGTAACAATTTGCTCGCGAAAGCGCCATGTTGAAACTTCCCAAAGAGAGGACTCTCCCCAATCTTCCACTGTCATATTAATCAAAGATGGCGCCTGCAACAATTACGAACACGAGCAAGGTTTAGCCAACCCAAAATACGCCTGCACTGCAGGCTAGTCTATCACACTATCTCTTCACTGAAAGCGAAAAAATGCCAGCTTCATGTGGCACTGTTATTGGAAATTTGTGCTCAGAATCACAAACCGGAATTTCTGAGGACCTAAAGTATTAAAATTTTCCGGGGGAGAATGGCTTATACCCCTGCCTTCCAAAGCTCGATTGTCAATGTAGACAAAAATACCACATTGGAAACGCCTCTATACAGTAATGCTCGCTACGCCCCTGTCGAGGTGATATTGAACTCGAGAATCAAGAATGTTCTGGGGAGAGACATTGTCAAGACTCCCGAATCAATATCCGGCAGAGACTACTAAACGACTTCCTGTTGCCGATGAAAGTATGTCAACAGTAAGCAGGTGACCAACGCTTTAAGTTCCTTGCGAACCTTTTCTTTCTTTCACGAAAATGTTTCTGTTGTAGCTGGACGTTTCTTATTAAACGTGTCGCTTGAATTTGAACCTTATAAACGCGTCGATGCGACATGGTGTCTGAACTACGATAATTTGTTGATTATAAAAGTTTTCAGCCGGCGTAATGTTGTCAACAAACTGTTTGAATTTAAAAACAACTCATATGCTGCAGTTAAGAAAGCGTTTGACTTATCCTCTCATCAAAAAAAAATCTTATTAACTTGAAATAAGTAACTAGAACTAACGTACGTCGTCCGACCTTCGTCCTTTTGGATAAAGAATAATTATTCCATCTAATGCGTGAAAACACATTACACTATCTTGCAATACTCATTACCATGCAAACTTTCTGGAGGCTATCCTGCTCTTCAATAATTAATTTTAATTTCGAATTCTGTTAAGGGTCTCGAGACGTTTTCTGACATGACTGTGTCCACCTAAGTACGTAGATACAGTCAAACCTCGATTTATGGACACCCTTTTAATAAGGACAGCTCATTATTACGGGCAGTTTGCCGGCTTTGTCCCTCGGGAAATAAAACCTCACATTTTCTCCAAATTCAACCCGCTTATTACGGAGACCCCGTGAATACAGACACTTTCTATGGTTCTCTCAGTGTCTGTATTATCGGTGTTCGACTGTCGGCAGCACGACTGTGTTACCGTGTTCTTCACTGCCCGTTTGATTTCTTTCATCTTCCAGCAAAAAACTAAGGGGTTCAGAGAGGAATTTAGGTATAACATTGTAACTGAAACATTCCACGCGATATCATTGTCTCTTGTATAACGGTTTAACACTGTCGCTACTAGGAATGGAACATAGCAAGCAACCATTGTCATCTGAATCCAGGCTATGCTAGAAACGGTTCTCTTGTATCGTTGCATGTTTAATGGCCGCGGTAATCCTTCGTTCTGTAGCTCTTGGTTACGACGGTCTTGCACTCTACCTTGGTGTTGCCGAAGTTTGAGAAATATTTTTACATAGGAAAAGATTGAGGCTGCTAACGAAAAGGTTCCCCAGATTGTAGCCCCATTTAAAGCAATTCGAAAGCTCACGAAAGAGCCCATCATTCCGAACAAAATACCAATCAACCAGAAACAAGTAACTACTACAGCAACTCGCTTTAACGTTACAACGATTCTGTATCGCAGGCCCAGCGTAAGGGCGAGAAGTCTGTCTAAACTTATAGCGGTCGATGTCAGGACTGATACTCCACACAAAATAAAACTTAAAGATGAATTTGCCTCAATGAAGTAGAACAAATTCCCAGGGCTAATTATCTTTGTCGCAATATTTAGTATACGTATAGCAAACAGTGGTTGCAGAAAAAGGCCAACGCAAAGATCAGTAGCTGAAAGGCATCGAAATAGCAGTTTTGTCGGTGGATGAATAGAAGACACTTTATAAAGAGCCACCAGGATCAGTGTGTTCCCCACCAATGCTGTGATGGAAAAAACAAAATTTAGAGCTGAAAGAAATATAGCTATGCCTGGTTGTAATGTGCTTGTTTGGTTCACCATCATGTCTGCGTCGTCAAAACGGTTCCCCATTTTTTTCCGCTAGGTCATCGGTCATGCGGTCAGAAAATTCGGGTTGACACCTTTCACTGAGCTTATAGCATGAACTAACACTTACATTAATAAATTTGCATAATTATGTTTATCACGTACCTGCTTCGTTTTCGTTAGTGTGACTGATCGTAATTATCAATATTGGTTCATGCGTCAGTTGCGGGATGTCGAGATGTGAAGAAAAGAAAACACATTAAATCACACGGCGAACACAACAGTTACCAGCGCCGTACACTACTGCGACTTATTGACGAGATCAAGCAAAACTAACTGCGAGAGAACGACTGGAGAACTGACAATTTGACTAACAATAGACGATTGTTTAACTGTGACAATAGACGGATCGAAACACACTAATTACTGATTACGAGTCTTCATAGCCAATAACATCACGGCTTAACTGACAAACGACCAATAACATCGTGACGTAATTCACCAATCAGATCAATAACCAGAGTATAATACCATCAACTGACGTGATACAACTCACTTTGACTCTGAAGAGACTACCGCACAGGTTGTCGAAACGTCAGTCACTGTCAACAACAACAGTCCTATTCAGGACTACGTTCACCCGGACGATCAAACTCAACCTACTTTTGAAATGTCTTCTGGGTTCAAACCTTTCACAGTTTTATATGGATTTATGTATTCAGTGTAACAATAGAACCTGTTTATAGATTGAAGTATTCGAAATAAACACTTCCGTCATTGATTAACTTTGAATGTTATTCTTGTAATCAGAGAAACAAATCCATAGAGCTTTGGTTATTGGACAAGGCCTACCACACTTTTGTGAGCAGCTAAAAGAACTGCTTCAGAAAAAAAATGTTGCGGTAAGTTTTTTTAAAGCGTGCGCCTTAGTGTTAAGGTAGCTTGATACAGTTTTTCAGGGTCAATATCTCCCAAGTTTGAGCATAAACTACGTCGTCATAAACAAGGATTTGGAAAAATTGCCACCACAATTGTATTAGATAAAGATGAACATTTGTTATTATCAGGGTTGTCATAGCAATGAAATGACGCCATTACTTATTTTACTTGTAGCAGTATTTCTTCTTTCTTGGGAACTGTTCTTCCAAAATCGTTCACGGGAACTTTTACCTCCAATAGCCGCCTCGATGTTCGTGAAGTTTAAGCGAAATCTGTGAGAGCGTTATCGAGATATTTTGGGATGAAGTTTTTATGGTTAGAAATACGGTAAAAAATGGACAATCGTGTTGTTCGGCTGTTATCTGTAGAAAACGAAGCGCTTTTGACATGCAATTTCACCTCATAGTAGTTTCAAGCTTTTTAAAAACGTGTGTGAAAGATCATGAGATAGCTCCTGCCGATTGCCAGAAAGAAGGATTTGAGTAGAATGTATGGAGGCGCTCTTGTTAGCGGTTTTGTAAACATTTTGGTCTACTTTAACAAATTAGCAAATAATTTTTAAACCGCTCGATAGATTTTTGTAAAAATTTAAGATTCATGCGATTAATCGCCCTTTTATATGAACTTTTAGTTTCAAGGTTATTGATATATTGAAAGGCAGTAAAATAAGGGCTACAATTTGGTAATATTTTGTCAGAAATTTTGCGTCTACAAGTGAGAGCTTCTTATTATTGCCGGGGTATTGTCTCCAAGTTCATATTTTCGTGCGCAACAATAGGTAGCATTTTTGCATGTTTCAAATGCATTGTTACTGCTGTTCACGTAAAAATGAAACTTGGAGACTACCCTTGAATAATGAGAGGCTTTCACTTGTAAAGACGAAACTTCCGATAAAAAATTAGCGAATTGTAGCCCTTATTTTACTGCCTTACAATATATCAATAATCTTGAGACTCAAAGGTCTCCTAAAACGATGCTTTATCTCGAGGATCTCAAATTTTTTCTATAATCTATCGAATTTTTTAATAATTATTCGCTAATTTGTTAAAGTAGACCAAAATGTTTACAAAACCGCTCACAAGAGCGCCTCGATACATACCAATCAAACCCTTCGTTCTAGCAATTGGCTGGAGCTATCTCTATGATCTTTCACACGTTTTTAAAAAGATTGAAGCTACTATGAGGTGAAATTGCATGTCAAACGATTATCCATTTTGTACTGTATTTCTAACCATATAAACTTCATCCGAAAATATCTCGATAACGCTCTTACAGATTTCGCTTAAACTTCACGAACATCGAGGCGGCTATTGGAGGAAAAAGTTCCCGTGAACGATTTTGGAAGAACAGTTCCCAATGCCGAGAAATACTGCTGCAAGTAAAATAGGTAATGGCGTCATTTCGTTGCTATGACTTCTCCGATGTCCTTGCAACCCTGATCATAACAAATTTTCATCTTTATCTAATACAATTGTGGTGGCAATTTTTCCAAATCTTTGTTTGTGGCGACTTGTGCTCAAACTTGGGAGGTATTGACCTTAAAAAACAGTATCGAGCCACTTTAAATTGAACAATTCACGCCGTTAGGCTCAAGTACGAGTGGTTTGGCCCACGCATTTAATTCCATCGTTTAAGATAGCTCCGCTGTCAGATGAATGAAGTGGTTTGGTTTCTAAAGAAACTGCTTGTGGTTTTTCGTCGGTGGGGATTTGTTCTGACGAAGGGCTCGCGCTTACAACGTTTTGCTTCTCAATCCTCCTTCGGCCGCCAATCTACTTTATAGGCTCAGTTAATAAAAATAATCTACTCCCTCATAGTTAAATGGAAAGTTCCCAAAGTTAAGTATAGATTCTCGGGTATCTCTGTAATTGCCTAAACTTTATTTGTTTAAACTTAATTGATTAAGTATATAAGTATATAAACGATAGCTTCGCTTTTAGCCTTGGCTAAGACCCAGGCCAAACGTCGAACTTTTCAGAAGTCTGGCTCAGTTAAGTTCGTCTGAATGAGTTTGGATCCGTCAAACACGTTCTATCCGTCTGCTTCAGACGGATAAAACATCTGAAGATCGTCTCCTGGACAAACGTCGTTCTTCAAATGCGACTAAACTAGTAAATAAAAATTTTGTATCATAATCTATATTTAGCTTCTTTCGGGGGAAAATACAATTTATCCCTGCCCGGCTAAAATTGCTTTTTGGTCTGATTCAGTTGATTGGTTCGACGCGTCCTAAAGTTCGACGAACCCAACAGACGATCTTAACTTAATTTAGGTCGACCCAAATTAGGGTTTGGTTCGTCTCATGAAAAGTTCGACGCCTGGATTAGGCCTAAGATAGCTCTCGCTGTCAGATGAGTGAAGAGGTTAGTTTGGGTCAGACGTCGAACTTAGGACGCGTCGAACCAATCAACTGAATCAGACCAAAAAGAAATTTTAACCGGCCAGCGGGTGTTTCTCAAGAACGAGGCTAAATATACATTATTGTCTGAAGCAGACGAATAGAACATCTGGAGATCGTCTCCGGGGCAAATGTCGACCTTCACATTCGACGAACTAAACTAATGAATTAAAAATCTGTATGATAATGTATATTTATTTCGTACTTTAGGCGACCTTTCTTTCCGATCTGTCAGCGGAAAAACAAGATTCCTTCCAAACATCAGTTGAGCAGTTGGTAAGCACATCCCTGTACTATTGGCACCAAGTGATGGGACTAAATAAATGAGAATGCAATTGAATACAATGAGAATGCAGTTATATTGTAAAAAGACAACCCAGGAATTACTTCACCTAGCACAGAGACATTGGGGCCTTTAAGATCCAACGACGCGACGGCAACGAGAACGTCGCTTAAAAAGTGAATTTGCGTTCTTTCAGTCTTATTCCTACCCAATTACTTTGTCAAAGGTAAGCGAACTCTCCTGGAGTTGAATTCCAAGGGACCATTTCCAAGTTCAGATAGAGAAATAAAATTTCGTCGTTGCTTGTTTACATAATCCATAAAACGCGAAATTAGGCAATTTCACCTCGTAGTCAAAAACGGGCAAAGAAATGTACTAATGAGGTGATGCACGTGCAAAGTTGTTGTTTTGCTTATAAAACCTATTGTTTTTTTTTTTACGTTCTCGTTGTCGTCCGCGTCGTTGGATCTTAAAGTACCTATTGCTACGCGAAACATACTCGTGACAGTCTGTCAATCGTCGCTCTGACCTCAAGGCAAAACAAAGAAAAACAGGAGAAAATGAAAACAAGAATTCATAGGAATTGCCGTGGAATTAGTAGCACTGGAAAGATAATAATGATTCTTGAATTGTCCTTGCAGATATCCGAGATTTGCCACCACAGTGTATCTGTTGTTTTTGCTCTCGATGATAAAACGTCCTCCTCGGTAAGGTATCTTATGATACGTTTCTCATCTGTTTTTAGTGTTCATATTACCCTTCAGTCTCATCTGCCACGTATGCCTTACTGCTGTTCACAATAAGATCAGTGTCGTAGTTTTTGAAATATAGTGATCCTGTTAACGGGAGAACCTTTTTTAGCATGGGCCCATCTGTAGGTAGAAAACGCTACTGTCGGGTGGACACTAATACTAGGCGGACACCTCTCACTTCTACTGTAATGGACACTACTGTAAGGCAGCCCTGTTAAGTGGACACCCGTTAAGGTCAGGCAGACAGCCCCTTAATGTAGATACACTGTACGATATATAGACACCACTCTCATGCTGGTACCCTCTAGTAAAGGCTCTTCTGTAAGTCGACACCCTTCTAGGGTGATTGCCCCTATAAGCCAGTGTAAGCTAGACATCCCTGTAAGCGGACGGACACCTGTAATTCAAAGAGAACAGACTATAAACAGTTTTTGCACCGCTAACTCGCTCAACTGTAGTAACTGTTTATTAGTAGGATGCCTTAAAATAGGATGTTTCTTGATGTTGTGGAAACCATTGTTGGTTGACCTGTGTGTTGTAGTGTAAGTATTGTTTAGTGTCTTTTCAATTTTTGTATTACGTCATTTGGTGAGTGTACCCGTCAGCTGACCTGTCCGCATCACCAAGAAACTACCCGTGAGAAAATGTGTGCAGTTTTATAATTGGTTTCAGCTTGATTAAATCATTGGCCACTTGCAAAACATGTGTTGGGAGGAACTAACCACAATTTAAGCACAGTTTCTAACAGGACATATTATTGAGGGGAACAACGCAAGATAATTGTAATAATTCCTTTCTTTACCCTCGGGACTATTTATAGCACTTATGCTATTGGAGCCGAGCAAATGACTGAAACGAATGATTCAAATCAAACATAACAGGGTTAGGAATCCCAACTGGCCGAAGGCAAACCAGCTGGCTATTTACAAGCGCGGTCGAGGATTTGAACTCGGGACTGTCGAGAACAAATCCAGCTAGCGGTCAGGGCTGAGTTGCTCAAAGCATGGTTAGCTTTAACCATTGGTGAAGCAGTATCAAAACCAATACGTTGTCAAGGTATTAAACGCTGGTTAACGCTAACCATGCTTCGAGCAACTGGGCCCAGGGCGGGACTTGAACTCGGGGCCCCCGAATTTCGAGTCCAACTTCCTAACCAATCGGTCACGCTACCTCCTCCTCTTACAGATGTGTCTGTAAAGCAGACACATCTACTCCTCTGTATGGAAGGCCTAACCTTGGTGGCTGTCTTTCGCTAACCATGAACTATGATGCTTTTCTTTGCTTCAGGTTTGCGTACCAACATCTGTGATGCAGTTTGCACAAGAAGTCTCGCAAAAATGCAATCATTGTTATGTGAAAGAACTCCGGTTGATAATTGTTAGATTTTCAAACTGCAGAAAGCACTTCACTGAATTCAAGGTTGGTTGAAGTGTCATTAGAACCCAGGCCCCTTGTAGTGATGGTCACGCTCGATATGTAATTTAAAATTTGCTTACCTGGACGAGGCGTGTTTAGCTTAACTGATAACAAAAGTTGTCTGTTATAAATCGAGAAATCCAGAGTACTACTTATGTAAGGTTAATTATTTATTTATTTATTCTCACGCATTTTCAAATTACAGTTCCACCCGCAAAAAGCTAGAGCTTATCAGAGATTCCCTATTATTTGCAGGAGATCCTTGTCAATATTATTTTACTCAAGCCAATTCACAGACTCGCTTACTTGATCCATCGTTCAGCTTAGTGCAGCATCAATAGCATGCATGCATCCCAGACTATATGGATCCTCGTTTATGCTGTGCTCGCCTCTGCGATTTTGTAAAGCTGCAATTCATAGGAATTGCCGTGGGGTTCGGAAAATTCTAGGCGGTATCGGCTTTCCATTTTGTGTGTGTGTTTGCTTATTAACTCATTTTTTTTCCAGTTAACTAAAGATGAACAAGTTTTTCACTTTGTTTTACAAAACATTTATTTTTTGCTACTCGATAGCTTGCTATAGAGGAAATGAAGTCACGTGTTTATGAACAGGGTGTTATTTGTTTCGGTGTGTTTGTAAGCCTGGGCCTCAACAATCAAAAGGTACAGTACATTGTTCATTTTACCTCTTCGTAGCGAACTTCACAGGAACATTAAAGAATTACATTGTCTAACAACTTCGATGTTTTCGTTTCTAACTGGAGTGAAAATTTGTTGTAGAATTACAGGCCATAAAAGAGTGTTACGACATTTATTTGAACTAAAACCAGTAAAAATTAGCGGTGACCTCCCAATGAGAGAGTTCAGAAGGGTTCTAGAATGACGCTATGCGAGCAGAGGTTTCTCTTGCATGGCTTTTAGTGTTTACGAAGTCGTTCGCGTCGCTTGTCAGTCGCGTAGTTCGTTTGTTTACTCTCCGGGCGTAAACAAACCAATTACGCTAACGACTTCGTTTACAAACATTAACTTTCGTTTTTGGTGGGTTGAATCCCGTGTTGTAACCACTGAAAGCTTTATATCTTTTATTTCAACAGGAAAATCCTGACAATTCAAAGGTGGCGGAAAAGGCAGCCGAATTGACCATCGCAGCCTTGCTCGATGTGCCCCCAATACTTAATGGACAGACGTTCGACGCAATCACGTGACAGGCGCGTTTTCTTTCAACACAGTCTACATTTTTCGTGCAAGTCACTTGGATTTATGTTTTCGCTTTGGAGAATATGAAGGCTCACCTGGCGGAAGAAAACTCCCTTGCATGGCCAGCCGGATACACACTGTTGCTACGCGACGAGTAGCCTACTAAGGACATGTGTGGGTTCTGTTGACGATGGGCAGCTATCAACAAAAATCGATGAAGGTTCCTTTGTTAAAACTTACATGAGGCAGAAAATCATTTGAAATGAATCTTTCATTTTGCTACCAAATTGTTGTCTTTAGCAGGAACAAAGCCGCGCAGGTTTATTTTTACCCTCGGTGGCAACCCAACGACGGACGGCGGTTCTTAGGATTGTTCGAAATATCCTTTTCAGCTCTAAGCTAGTCTGCTGAAGTAAGTGGTTATACAACTTGAGCGCTAGAATGATCATTTTTTTTTTAAACGATTTTCTCTTCTGAAAGTTCGGATAAACTGCGTATTGAGAGTAGCCATCCGTTGGTAGGGATGGCGAGGTGAAAGACTGATATAAAGCTGACACTAAATATTGGAATGGCTCTGTTGCTGCTGCAAATGATTTTAGTGGAAATGCTTTTAATTTCATAAAAATATCTTTCGCTATCCAGAGATTAGGTGAAGTAAGCTAAAATTATGGAAGCTAATTTAGTTACTGTAAAAATAAGTGGTTTTAAGTCAATTGTAAATAAAACTAGAGATAAAGAAGGTGACTGTTGGATATTTTCGGCTGGAAAGACACCCCTTCTTGTCACTGCGCCTTTTTTTTCTTTTTATAAAATTCAGTTTGTAAAATATTATAAATATAAAAAGCCACTTGCAAGGACTCCCAGGGACGTCTCATTGGAGTGGCCACCGTGACTTAGTGTAGGTTGTCTTTCAAAGACTTAAAAGTTTGAACTATGTTATACAGCATTAAGAATATAGTGCCACTTAAAACTACTGCCAAAGAGTGTTCATTTGAATGATCATCCTGACTATTGGATTTCGTCCTATGACTCAAAAGAGTTAAACTACCTTGAGCACTTTGTTAAGTTTCTGTCCACAAACTCGTAAGCTAGAAAGCTACAAAACGTATCACTTAACACATCGCTTCACCTTTACGAGGAAAATAGTCGACAATTTTGTGAATACATATCTACCTTGATATCTACATCTTTTAGTATGTTTACAGTCCGATTGAATGTCATAAAGATGTCAGCCATGCATATAACGCGAGGAGAAACTCAAAGAGTTAGTAAATAAACCAAGTGCCTTGTGGGAAATATATTCTGTTGTTTAAACACCTCTGATGTGTGAAAAGGCAACAGCCGAGTAATTGGAAATTGTGTAGAATGGAGTGGTACAAGCGAAAACAACACTTGCAAGTTCCCACCATCAGATATGAAATAAGAGGCAACGGTATGAGAACTGTTATTGATTTTATGCTGCATTGAAGAGAGTCAAAGTTAATGTTAGTGGCCTCACCCAGATAGCGGTAAGTGATTCTACAAACCTTATAATATTACAGTTGCTTTTAAATTTCATGGAAAGGATTCCTCGACTTATATGTGATCTTACTGAGCAAATCAACTTGTTGATACACAGTTGCAAACTTTAAAAGAATTGTTACGAGGAATTTCAGTACCACCATGACTTCTAAAAAAGCAAGCGGCACAATTCGCACGTGTTTTTTGAAATTTGACGGTGTTTTTGGTTCCGACAAACTTGTTCACCAAATGTAAAATGATTAATGCTCAAGTGTATTTGTAGAAAAAATGGAGAAAAACGAAAGACAAAATGGGAGGAGGAGCAAGATCTAGGGGGCTCGTTTCTTCAGGGGGCGCTTCCTCTGAAATGGTATAACTTTTAAACTTGGTAGGCGCGGTTCTGATTCTGCGGGGGGAGGGGAGGGAGGGCGGACTAAATCGTGGACTCCTGGGCCCCGTTGTTCCCTAGGTTTACTCACAGTCTCCTTACTTACTTTTAATTTTTTAAATACTTTACAATATAACTATCCGTTTCGTCCGAAAACCATAACTTTTAACAGTTTTGAACAAGCTTCATCACTATCAATTCACCAGTGGCTTTTAGCATTGTGTAACGTTATAATTACCTGTTCAAGGTCATCAAAACAGCTGTTTATACGTGGTGAAACATTTTCACTTTTTTTTTAGGCCTCGATCCGAACTCTACAATGGATATCTCAAGGTTAATGGCGGCCTTGTTACTTGTTTCTATAGTAACACAGCTGTCACTCACCGCACTTCTCTCCTACCAACCTGCTAATGAATGGCGGACCTCGGCCGATTTACCGCAAGGACCTGGGCACTAATCATATCGCCTACTATGAAATCCTAAGCGGTGATGGGAAAGGAATTCTATCTTCTATCAGCTGGTTTCAAAACCGGCGATAACAGGTTTTTGGAGAGCGGTGAGATCAATGCTACTGCTCAGCAATACCGTCCAACTGATGCGCTAAACATTCAAAGAGGAAAGAATGGTCAGAGCTGTTACAGGTATTACCGTCTTAGCCAGTCTGGGTTGTACATGTGTAAAGACCAGCGTGTAACTCGTGTCGCCGCCACATATAACTGGACTTCAAACGCGCCGGTTAGTCTGTGGGTTTTGCAGTTTTTTTTTTAAAATTAAAAGGTATTTGGAGGGTGACAACATTTGTCTCTACAGCCGCTGCAAAAATAATGACGGCCGTGATTTACCTTTAAGCCCCATGCAAACGGACGCAACATTGTTGGCCAACAACTCCCAACATTGTTGGATGTTACATGTTGCGTAAGTTTGCACACCTTGTTGCATGTTGTTGTTGTGTGTTGTTGCGCAAAGTTTGAAACCGGTCAAACTTTTCAGCCAACAACTCCCAACATTTATTTTGTTCCGTGATAGCCGAAGCGTAGCGCAACAAAGTAGGATCCGTTTGCACAGCTCTTCCAACATTGTTGGGGCCACGCACACTCATTACGCATGGATTACAAAGACTTATGGGTTGTATTCTTTCCACAATGCACTGCAGGTCCCAAACTTGTTGGGAGTTGTTGCATCCGTTTGCACTCCACTGCCAACACGCACGCAACAACTCCCAACATTGTTGGCGCAACAATGTTGGGAGTTGTTGCACCCGTTTGCACGCAGCCATAAGAAAAACAATTATCAGCAAGACAGCCAGCCCAGGGCTGCAGGACTGAAGACGACTTATTTTTATGATTATGATTATGCTCATTATACTATTGTCAGTTCTTTATTATTATTTAATTTTTGTTTTCGATGCAAAGCTTCTTAGCCAATTTTGCCTTAGTATGCGATTAAAATAAGTAATATTAGTTTCCTCGTGGTAAGTGCCATACATGTAGTTAGTTATTTCCTTCTTCGTCTCATAATATAACAGAGCCAGCCTAAATACGATATTAGATGAGTTTTTCTTTCTCACAATCCTTTTTCTCAAACAAAAATAGTAAAATACTTAAGAGTTAACTGAGATTCAAGCAAAAAATTGCTAACTTTTTTCTTGAGTTTTATACAATATTTTCGTAATTTTTCTATGCGCGATACGGAAAGAAGCACTGCTGTTTAAACCCGGGAACGGAGACTGAAAATTAGTTGCGTATTCACTTTCAGGGTAATACATCGCAGTGGAGAAGTTTAGCTGGAATGGTAAAGTTAAGCCTTAAAGACTTTAACAAAGAATGGAAAGAGCTCTCGTACGAAGTTGGCGAGGAAGGTGAATGGAAGAATGTGCAGAATGTAAAGAAGAAAGAAAGATACGCAGAAGACGTTTTGGAGGCAGTATCTAAGGCCAGGGTGTCTCTGGGATTGTCCTTCCAGTCTAAGGTTCTTCCAAGTAAACTGTTCTCTAGTACAGGTGGCAAAAAAAATAATCTTACAAACGCGGGCGCTGAATGGCAGAAGAGACTTTGTCAAGTCCTGAGGAATGGTGAGATGTGGCTTTCCAATACGTCGCAGATTTAGGCATGAGAGATTTTATGACACTCTCGTCCCCAGAGGCTGCGATCCTATTGTTTAGGACGCTGACCAAAAGGATCACGTCTTCTGGGAAGGAGGATGAGTTTAAGATAGCACCATGGCGACAGCGGCAAAAACATCACGTGATCACTACAAAAGTGAATTCGCGTTCTTTGAGATTTCATCATGTTTATTCTAACTTGCTTGTGACTCTGTTTAAAGTAGGCGAACTCTCCTCAGCGGAGTTTAAAGAATAAAGATTCGGCTGTTGGGACATGATATTAACGAGAAATATTCTTCATCACCAGGGACTAATTTAATAGAACTTTTACACATTTAATTTAATACAACTGTGCCTATTGCTTTAAGGTCTGAAAACAATAGCTACACGTGTAAATTAGCTTGCCTAGTCCCTGTACGGCGTTTTCCCAGTCCCTCTCGGTCAATTCGTTTCAGTGACGTATCCGAGACGAACGGGCGGGGAACATTTTCGATCGGACCACGTGACCCAAAACGCTTTGGCCGCGCGGAATAATGAGGCCTAGGGACTAGGCAATAAATTACCCTGGCTTATTACAGTTTTATTAAATTAGCCCCACTTTTTAAAACGTCACTGATGCGGTGATCCTCGACTGGACGAACTCCTCTCTGTGGAACGTTCAAGGAATTGTTGGTGATGAAGAATATTTCTCTGTAATCTCCAGGAGAAAACATATCCAAGTCAAGAAAGAGAGAGAAAAATTCGTCTCCATGAAACGTGATGAAATTAGGTATTTTCACGTTATAGTCGTGCAGTAACGGAAAAGAAGTGTACCAAAGCGTGTGATGCGCGTACGATGTTATTGTTTTTTTATTGCTGTTTTGACGTTCTCGTTGCCGTAAACTGGAAGGAGCATAAGCTTAGAGTTTAGGGGGTAGGGGTAGAAAGTGGGCAAGCAAAAAGCTTTCCCTCACCCCGTCCCCCTCGCACACCGCGTTGATATCGCGTTTAGTTCCTGGTTAACCCCTTGCCTCAAATTAAGAAGGGAAAAACCTAGACTAGTAATAAAACTGAGGTGCGAGAAAAATTTTTTGTATGCGATATATATCAAACATATCAAGAGAACCATGCTAAAAAGTTAACCTTGCGAAAATTTTGGAAGCAACCTTTTATGATTGTCTTGGTGAAAAATTGCTCGTAATCTGTTCAAAAAAAGAAATGGTGCAACGGTTTCCGTAATGAATTGTACCCTGTTTATTTACTGTACGTAAATTTCAGTTTGTACCGGTCGCGACCTGACAGTGGTAAACAGCCAACTATTTTTCGTCGCTCGGAATGGTATTCATTATTTCGAGCTGACTGTTTACCAAGATCACCTTACAGTGCAGAAACTGCTCATGAACACTGACGTCAGTTTTAGGATTCAAGTGACTGAAAGTTACTCATGCATTGGTTTTACCTGTTGCTATTTGTTTTCTGTTAGCTCCGATCCTGCCGTTAGCTTTATATTTAAAATCAGGGCGTAGAAGTTGTCAATGTTGGTAACCTGGGTTTTTCGCTAGTCGTCCTTCTAACAACCAGCTGAACTGATCACTTCTTCGCCAAATGGAAGGAAACCTCGGCTTCACTTGTCTGTATTGACGACCTTATCCTTATTTATTTAACAGATTGGCACATCTCTCGTCATCATACGGATATAATAAGAAGCTCTATCGAGGATTTTACGGTGTTTCTGGGAGCTCTGCATACCAGCCACCGTGGTACACTACAAAACTGTAAGTAGGTACTCAGGGCTTGAAACAAATTATCAAGCGCCAAGGTCCTAGTTATTCAAAAGGTGGATTAACGCCGCTATCCACTGGATAAATCCCTTTCCAGTGGATAACGCAGTTTGTTTCCCTGAAAAAAAAAAAATGTTTCTCTCATAAAAATGTTCAAAGCTCAAGTGGAACCACGAGCCACAATAACATGACATTGACAGTTTTTACGTCCATTTCCGTTTAATTTTCTAGGAAAATCACGTGCGCAAGAAAGAAAACCAAATGGCCGAACCATCACGTCATTCCATCGTTTGTACTCTTATCGAACATAGCTCTCGACCAATTAGCGCGCGAGAAATCGCCCAGTTATTGTAAAAAGTGATTTATATTATCCGATGGATAACGCTATTCCACGTCTGAAAAACCAGGACCAGATTTCAAGCCTTGAGTTGCGGCCTCCTTTGTCTTAAATCTTTTTCGTATCTTTATTTAACAGTCCAGATATTACGTTGAAAATATCCGCGCGCAGGTCGATACTTTCTGCTTATTTGGAGGCGGAGCAACAACACATGCACTGGGATATGACCGACAGCAAGCTGCGGAACGGGTACCTAGCCCGACAGTGTCCCTTGGGAAGAAGCCTGTCGTTTTACACGAGCTCGAGTTGGCGGTCCAGTTTCCCTGGGCGTATATCTCCCTTGGATCAGAAACTCCGCAATCAACGCCATCAAGGCCCGGTATCCTGCCATCGTGGGAATCTGGGTCGGCTCATCTCAGCATTACGCCGTTGCTACTAGATACCGATCAAGGTTAGGATGTTTGATTTATTTATGTGGCTGAGGTAAAGTTAAATTCATGTCAGTTCGCCCAGTGGTATCTATCGGGTGGCACGTGACCCCCTACTGCGGTTGCATTTATGCACACTAGACCATACTTTCCTGCACACTGTATATTTTGTTGTTTCAATTCAGATGATTTTCTATATTCTCTTTTAACATTGAACGTACACGCTATTCCAGTAAGACAAAAGACCCAACCTCCTGTTATTACATAACAAACTAGCCAATAAGGCCATTGCTTTCACGTGTTATTGAGCTGCGTCTTTTGAATCAACTACGAGCGCAAACGTAGATTATAAGTCAGAATAGTTAACAAGAGAAGTTGTATTTTTGAACAATGTCAAAAATACACTGCACCACTCATGATTTCAGTTCCTAAAGTTAGCGCTAGCCCGGCACTGACCCCCTGGTAAGGCTGTGGCTTGAATATAGTAGCAAACTTCCCAGCTCACAAACCAGTCAATTTTGCTTCGTTAACTGATAGTTTCAATGCATCATTTTCAAAATTATTGAAAATTTGATCTTGAATGCGAACACGGCAAACATAGAACAACTTTTTGGGCCCGAAAAGTTATCTTGATTTTCGAGGAACGTGGCCCAGGTCTGACACCTGTGGTCTTCAAAATTCCTTCCACAACCAATGCGTCTACTGCTTTTCAGATACAAGAAATGTGATTCTGTTTTTGGTTTTTCGGTTGGCATTGTGGTCCATGGATCTACCGTTATGATCATTGGTGGTACCTGCATATGGGATGGGGAGGCAGTGGGAACGCCTAGCGGAAGACCAAGGCATTCTCTGCCTTTGTCGCTAGAAAATGACCAGTTGCACTGGAAATAACCCGATTCAACATAAAGAAACCGAGGTCATCATATTTTAGTTTATTTGTGAAAGCCTTGTTGCTTCAGTAGAAATCTTGTAACGATAATATTAAAAGTAAATGCGACCTTCATGAAATTTGACGTGTTGATGTATATTTGACAAAATTTTCCCGAGTTACAAAAACAATTTTGGTTGTCCGCTTCAAAAATGCAAACTTGACACTCAATGAACCTCTTACGTAAATATAGCCTTCCCTCCTTTAGACAATCCATGTTGTTGCAGCTCTTAAATCCTATTATTTTTATAGCTGTTTTGAATAAGAAGCGGTCAACCCCACCTCTTCCCCACCGAAAAAAAGGGGGGGACGAAAAAGAAAAAACACTTAGTTTGAGTGTCAATGCATTTGGCACGAAAGTTCTTATAAGAGTACTTAATATACGTCTCCTACTGGAGACGGGACCGGCACGCAAAGGTCTAGCAGTTTGCAGGCCAAAGAAGGAACATTCATTTCTCACTTATTTTAAGACCCTGAGTATTGGTCCGGACCTGAGGATTGAACCCGCGACATCCCGCTCTGATGCGAAGTCCTCTACCAACTAAACTACCGTAAAATTCCGAAAATAAGCTCCGGGGTTTATATTTTTCAAAGACCCTTTTCGAGGGGCGTATTTTTGGAGGGGCTTATATTCGGAAGGGCTTATCTACGAAGGGAAATTTGCGTTTCAAAATCGATTGGGCTAGCCTTATAGTTGGAAGTAAATTTACGGTTTTTGCTTCGTTTTACTTTGTATTTGAGGGCAATTTTCCAAGTACAAGCCCCCGGGGGGGCTTATTTTCGGAGTATTACGGTAGTCCAGCTGAGGACAAATACCGCACAAACAGAACAAAAAAAAGCTGCATTAAACAGTTTATTGAACTGTCGCAAGAATATAACGCGTACGACCCGACCAAGCTAGTGCTAAAGAGATGAACCCTAAACATTTTATTTTACTTAAAGTAACGGGGTCTAATATGACAGACAGACACCGAGTATGATCATGATTTTTTTGCATTGTCTTTTTGGTTATAATAAGGTGAGTATTAGCTATATCTAGTTCAAATATGATCAACACTCACTTATATCATGGTTTGGTAAGTCTTCATCGTCGTGGATTTCCATGAATCCCATTAAACCAGAACTTAAAAATTTCGTTCAGTCCACAGATATTTTGCAGTACTGGGGAGGAAGAGAAGGAGTGGACAGTTGAGAGTTAAATAACTCGGTTGAGAAGGTGCGACGTGAAAAATCCTGTGTAGCTGACGGTTATGTTGAAGCGCGATAAAAAAGAAAGAAATTATCCGCAAAGAACCCACGGAAAACTAGCCCTCCCCCCCCCCCAAACGCAGGCGTTTTTTGGGAAGCTCGTCTTTCATCCCTCCCCGGGGGGGGGGGAGGGGACGAAATACGAGCTCTTCTAAAAACGCCTGCGTGGGATGCTAACGGAACACGGGACGCAAAGTCGCGAATGAAATCGCAAGCTACACAGGCTAATAAGTCATTCAAGATAGCCCAGTTTTTTTATTACAGACTACTGTGGGGGAATCAACACTTCAATCAAAATTGGAGAAAGTGTAACGTAGATGTGTTTCAACGGATGTGACGAGTATTGTAGTCCTATGTCAAAATACGATAGAGGCCTTTTTTAAATGAGAAGATTTTAAATAAGAAAAAATATATATCTTTCCACATGCGCCTCACATATCAAGCTAAAAAGTTTCCTTTTATTGCAAGACACTTGACTTATAAAATAGCCGTGGTCCAGGTGAAGACTATTTTGGCAACGTATTGTTTTTTCAACCTAGTCTAACACTCGACTTGTTCTTGTGTCCCGTCTGTGGACCACGCCCAACAAGAGCCTGGCGCTGGGCTTTTTCAGCCATCCTATCAAATGAACTAATAAACAAATACCAATAAGATTAATGGATATAGAAGCCACTATGGGAAACAAAATAGGATATAATGGAGTGAGCGCTGGCGCTGGAAATTGAAGATGATGTTACTAACATTTTTAAAGGACTACAGCTTGTTTGAAGATGGTTACGGACACGAGACAGTAATAATATCATAATGAAATAAAAGGAGAGCAAGCTGAGGTACACCACTAGAATTTTAGTTGTAGTTACCTCGTCCGCGGATGCTAAACATTTGCTAAAAAATGAAAATGTGCTTTGGCCAGAGAAGCAAAATACTGGCTTTTGATTCATTCCTCTTCAGCTGACAAGTCAGTTTTCATTAGTAATCTTTCAAACTGGCCTATGTATAAGCATGCCTGAGATCGTACACCCAAGAGAATTTTGTATTTTTCCTTCACGCTCGTCGGTAAAAACACAGAGAAAGTGAACGGAGCGAAAGTGAGAACGGATGAAATGTCACGAAGAGATTAAAGAACACAGACTGGATATTTAAGAAAGAAAATAGTAAAACACTTGATACCTTTTTAGTGTCTGCTCTCTAACCAAGTCCCTCACGGCCTGTGAAGTACGAGCTGCATCACGGTTCTAAGGATGCGAACAAACATCAGATGATGTTCTAGGATGCTCATGAGTGAACATGGGAAACTGTAATGCCTATATTCGCTACTTTAAAAACAAGAAGGGAGCTGGAGCCCAAAATGCGTCACGCAATGGCTTCTGGGATCGTAACTGGGGACGCGCCGGTCAGCTATTGGCCAATAGGCCATTTCCGAGTTCCAAAAAATCTCACTTTCAAAACGAGGCTAAGTGCGAAGCAATTGATGTGAAAATGATTTTCAATTACTATGCAAACAAAACTCATTTTCACAACAAAGGTTTCGCACTTAGCCTCGTTTTGAAAGTGAGATTTTTTGGAACTCGGAAATGGCCTATTTGTTTCCCTGTCTCTAGCAACAGTCCCAGAAGTCTTTGCGAAAGTTAAATCAGTCCAGTTTCCTTCTAGTGTCTAAAGTAGCACATGGGCTAGAGCGAGCTCTTCGCTCGTTTCGTTATCTTGAATTCAAAAGAAATCAAGTAATGAAAAGGGCAGAACAACGCCTAAACATGAGACGCCAGAATTAACAAGAATTATACTTCATCTACTTTTTACCCGCGTGCTTGTTTTATTAAAAATCTGGGACGACTGTCACTGCATTACAAATCCACCACTTCGAAAAATGCTTACCAATCTCCTTATTTCTTCTTTCTCTGTATTTACCATTTTACTCCTTTCATCTTTGACGTCAATGACCTCCTGAATTTCTCTTTTCCTTTCTTCTTCAGCTTCTTTCACTCTGTTAAATTTAACAGATAATATTTAAATTTGAAGATAATATTTATATTCCACCATTCTTTCCAAAATCACTTTGGTTTTCTCTATTGCCCCGATCCCGAGCGCGTTTGATTTATTTGGCACAAAAGACGAAGCGTGGTGCTTCATGGGAAGAAAACAGATCCACAAATCAACACGCACCAAAAGAGCAAGGCCTGGGAACGAGCTTGTGCTTCCCTTAAAAAAAAGGAAAATAGCATTACCTTTGAAAGTTATATTGGTGGTCATCTTTCTCAGCCTCAAGCTGTGATTTGACTTTCCGTTGTTTTGATGCTATTGTCGAGGTGGCCGTATCTTTTGCTCGCTCGTCTTTCTATAAAAAAAAAAAAAAAATGATGGGGAAGTTGAACCCATACGACTCTGAACAGATCGTTCATAATGCCGACGCCCATTCTAAGAAACATTCTCCTGTACCCTCCCACGCCTGCGTACAGCAGTTAAAACCAGCGGTTTGTTCGTTACCCTGTTTTATCCGAAAACAAAGTACCCCGACAATTTTTGGAAACATAAAAACGAGGATAGGTGGGCAGCTAGAGGTAAAGAGAAAGCAAGAATGCTATAATTGCAAAGTGGAATTAGGAAAGCAAGTATTACCTCTTGCCTGAACACCGTAAGTTCTTTACGCCACTGATCCACATCAATATTTAGTTTTCTCAGTTGTTCTTGCTGCCGTTCAACTCTTTCCGCTCGCTTGAGTCTGAGACAAACAAAAAAATTCAGTATCTTCAATCATGGACAAAAGTCCTGGAACAGACATGCACTTGTAAATATAGCCTGCATAGCGTAGCAGCTGCTTGGAAGTAATGGGCGCAGGAAAGACTTACCAAGAGCTTGGTAAGCAGGCTACTGTAAATAACATACTTTAGAAAAATCCAACAAGTGGTCTATTATCAATGCTGCGTTCTGATTGGTTGAGCTACTACTAGGCTATATGTTATAGCCCACTAGTAGCGAAAAGCGCCGGCTTTGAAAACCAAAACAATGGCGGCTGAGTCACGCTTTGCTAGCTAAAGTTGTTTTGTCTCGATATTTTTGAGCAAATGGTTGGATTTTACTAAAACAATAATTCCTCTCGCCCTCATGGCCTCTGTTTTATCCTTCACTACTTTGTTTATAACTAGAAATGCGTTTAGCGGCTCTAATCTCCTCCTCTAGTGTAGTTAACAGGCACTTCAGCTTAGGAGTACTCAAAAAATCGATAACAATTTTCCATGGTCTGTAATCTTACCGACCATAGAAATGACATCAACATGTTTATGGAACTACGAGCAGCAGGCGCAACTATCAGTCCTACGCCATCGATCTCAACCATCCCACGCCATCAATCTTCGGCTTCGAAGGGTAGGCGTTAGGCGTTACTAGTAAATAAAAACAATCATGACGTCATTCCCATGGTCTGTGATCTTATCGAACATAGCTCTTCACCAATCAGCGTGCAAGAAATCTCTTAGTTATGGTAAAAGAAATGTCATGAACAGCTCTTCCAAGTCTGTAAAATATTTAAGCATGATTTGTTTTGGTACGCCTTCGATCCACAGAGCTTGAAACGCACGTTTCTTGACAAGTGTAAATCTAAAAAGATCTTTTAATGTTAAAATGTACTTACTTGTTTTGTATTAATTGATTGTCTTTTCTAGCTAACTGTCTTTGATAATTCACCAAAGCTGTTTGGTGCTTGATTGCAACTTCATGTTGAAGATTCTCTTCTTCTTCTCTAAAATATGAAAATCAATTCTTAAGATATCTTGACTCAATAGTCATTTTTAACCTGAATGTCTTGTATTCCACTTTCAGATCACCTGATGTTAAACAATGGGACTATTTCTTTCAAATGTCACGTTATCCGCATGCATATGACAAAAATGTTTATGAAAGGACAAAAAAGGCAAATTCCCTGAAGAAAATGACTTTGTCTGAGTTGGGAAAACAAAACATACTAGTCGAAAAGGTCTATAAGTGATAAGCACATGTGCGTTACTGACCAACGGCGAGGTCAAGATAGCTATTTTTGCGTTCCAAGGACAAAGCCGAATTCGGGAGCAGTTAGCGACAATAAGTAGTCAGACAGTCATCTAGGCTTTCATTGAAACAACTCCGGCAGCCACCCCCCCCCCCCCCCCCCGCCCCGTACTGTTGGGCCCCTGCAGTTCAGCCACTGAAATTATATTTACAATGGCCTGAATAATTATCTCAAAACAGAGCAAAACCGTTGCTAACCTTAACTGCTGAATAAGTCCTCTTCTTGAGCTGAGATGATTGTTTCTCACAGCCCGATTTCTGCTTTGAACGTTCTGTAAAACAGAATCATGATATTACTTTAATTTTTTCCCACTCAAGCCAGCCCGTTTACATTTTCCAATTAAAGTTATTTATTAAAGAGGCTATGTCACGCTATCTGTTATGTCACGCTATCTATGTCACGCTGTCTTCGCAACAACTGAATTCCAAACATGAAGCCACAGTTTTTCTATTTAGGTACATTTTGAGTACATTAACTGTTTCCGGTCGTCTGTTGCAACGGATGCCAAGGATGGACAATGATTCAAACCTAAAATGTTATGCCTACAAAAATCATCCAAAAATTAATCATGGTGCGTGCTCAGCCTCTCTGATGAAATTTGTTTGACATCTTCTTAAATAAACAGGAGCATTTTTTTAAGTAACGACTCCAGCACGGAATTCACCTAAAATAGCAATGTCCTTATGACATTAAAGTGGACAAGTGATACTTCTCATCATGTTGGGGTTTCTTCAGGGTGGGAGGGACAAAGTACTGACAACTACTAAAAACTTAAGTGTCATGCAAAAACCGGACATTGTCACTTACATATACTTCCTTAAAATGTTTTTCCATCTCTGAGTGGCTTTAATCTCTGGCTAATTTTCTACAACCAGCCAGCACTTACAAACCTGGAAGAGGTTTGCAATAAGCTCCTTACTGACATCAAGGAGAGAACAGTCGAAACTATGAACGATTCACTTCACGAAATGACGGCACCTTCGATCCCAGAGTCCGTTGTGGACTCTGCAACAGGACAACGGACCATTTTTGGAGTTACCCCGAGCATTTGTTTTAAAGAGAGCGAAGGCACTGATATGAAAATGATTTTTATTCTCATGCAAATAAACTCATTAAAAAAGAAAGGTTGTGCACTTAGCCTCGTTTTGAAAGTGAGGGTTTGGAACTTGGAAATGGCCTATTTATAACCAAGTGCCTTAGAGCCATAAGACCTTACCATGTTTTCATGATTAGACAAGAGATCCCTTTTTTCAATGGCGCTTTTATGTTTCTCTAAGAGATTCAGATGAGTCATTGTACGATGCAGTTCATCCTCTCGTTTCTTCTGCCAAAGATTCTCCTCCTGCGAACAAACAAAAAAGTTAATTGCAAAAAGAACTAAACTTCACTATTCGTAAACAATACATGCAAATGTATGGGTCTTCATAGCTCAGTTGGTAGAGCACTGCCGCGCTAAAACGCAGAGGCGATGGGTTCGAATCCCGTCGGGGCCAAATTTTTTTTTCACGTTAATAATTTGCAACACCCTGCGAGCAGTCTCTTTTGTCTTCTTTAGTGACATCAAACCTTTGAGGTCGTCGCAGGCCGAACTTCTGAACTAGTCAATCTAGTTCTCTCTCTCGTCAAACTGGTTTTTTCGAGAGCGAGCATCCGTTTATTGATAAACCGATGGTCATAACTGAGCCCACTGTAGCAAGCGCACGCTATTAGTCCTCAGTTCGAAACTATACCCTAGCAACATACCGAGCATGCTCAACGAAGAAAGACTCTGCTGACAGGATGAATTATTTTGCAATTGCTTAAATTACATATTACAACTGCAACTTCATTTAAAATTTGCTTTCCGCAGTTCGCATCATCTTCATCGCAATAGTTGCCGTTTTTAATACCTGTTTCTGTTTCTTCTCAGTTTCTTTAATCCTCTTGGCAAGGAGTCTGTTTTCCTGGCAATGTAAATAAACGTAATAATAACATGGTCTTTGGGACTTGAAAGCCCACATAATGAGATAATCAACTGACTACTACAGATATCAAATCAACTGTAAAAAACGGGGGTGGTTCTCTCTGTAGTCTCCCAGTCCCGCCATCCACCCCTTCTCTCCCGTGGTGGTGGTGGGTGGGGGTCGGGGTCGGGGTTAGGGGTTCCATATATTTTGGATAGGTATATGCAGCCCAGGGGCTTAAACCCTGACCCTGTTTAAGGAAGAGGCAAACGAAAATTGATCCCCTATTTAAAGCATAAACCTGAAAATGTGACACATTTCAAGGAAAAAAACAAAAACTATCAACTTAATGGAAGCACACAAATCTTCCTAAAATCCGTGTATAGCTAGGCATTTAACCACTTGAATTTTAGCTGATATAATAACAGTACCCTATCTAAGGATCATACTAGGAACACAAAGCTAACAAGGGCAAAACTGATACCCTATTTAACGATGGAGATCCTAAAACACCACACCCTATCCAGCGGCACAAACCTATATTGCCCATATATGGGAGTACCTCCCCCTTCTCCTCTACATAGGTCTTCTCCCAGTCCCACCGTCTACACAAGCACCACCCCAAACGCCTACAAAGCCTGTTCAAGGAGTTCAGATAGAGGGAACGACACAAAGAAATGTGAGCAGGAAACACATCAAGGGGCTCTATATCGCGCCACTCTTCGCTATCTCAACGACTAGGAACAGGCTTCTTCAAAAGACGAGACATTGGGCTGTGTTCCATGCAAAGTTTAAAATCTTAATCCGGCTTCTACTTTAACACGAGTAACTACCCTTGAGAGCGAAGGGTCTAATTGTTTTAGTATCACCCAACTAATCGGACAGAAAAGATAATAATAAAGTTAGCAAATGCAAGTTGAAGAAATATTACTAATAGTCCTCTATTACACCCACAAAACGCGAAGCGGTCGCCATTGTTTTGGTAGGTTTTCAAAACTGGAGAATTTCGCTACTTGAGGACTATTAGTAATAGTCCTCTAGTAGCGTAGCCAATTAAAATGCAGGATTTGCATTAGTCCACTAGTTGGGTGATACTAATGAAAAATATCCTCTCCGAAGCATGCTCGTTCATGTAAAAGTTAGAAGTGTGAGCCCTGATTTTCAGGCCAACAAGGTTTGTACATGAAAAGCCCAAACCGATACTAAAACGAAACAGTGTTCTTACCAGGATTTTCTACACTGGGGTCCACAGGACCCACAGAGAGGCTACCAAAGGGGCATGAGGGAGAAAAGCGGGTTACAATTTTTAAATACAGTTAACTTAACGTTTAACTCAGGTCTGAGTCAAAAAACACACTTTCTTTTAGATCGAACAAAGGTTAGGGAAACATAAACGCTGTGCAATAGAAACGCACCTTAATCTGTTCCTGCTTTCGTTTCTCCATCTGCCAAGCGTAGTCTTTGGACAGTAGCATCTCTACTTTGTCTTTTTTAAGCCGCTGTTCGTTTCTTAGTCGTCTTGCCCGCACTTCGTACTAGATTGACGTAAAAAGGTGAAAAAGGCTTTTCATGAGCCTAAGGTTATTCACCTCAATGCTATGGTAACGTTTTAAAAAAATTGACAACATTTTTCTTCGCCCTCTGTTCAAAGGTTTTTATAGCCTAAGAAAAGTGTTTTCCTCACTATGGCATTTTTAAAATGTGATTAGGTTTGACCAAGTTAAACGGTCAATAACCAAGCGGATTTCGGGGAAATAGATGGTTAAATAATAATCCAATGATTTTGGCTTCATGCCTTTAGGTTGACTTTCTCTTCTTACGTTGAATAAAAAGAAAATGAAGAAATATTCAAAACGCAGGTCCGTTCCTGTCGTTCCTGAATTCCTGAAATGTTGAGGAAACAACAATTTTATACCCTGGCTACCACTGCCCCGGTTGTTCAAACGTGAGAGTTATCCACCGGATAAATCACAATAAAGCGCATAAGTATTAGGACAAACAATTGCGCTATCCACTGGATAGAGATTTACCCAGTGGACACCGTTATCAAACTGGGGCTAGAGGTTTGTTTTTTCGCTTGAGGCGGGATGCGTTGTTTTCGGCCTTAGGCCGACAAACCTTCGGCCGAATCCCGAACACACGACTGAATACGGAAGTGTCTGGCACCCATGGTAACAATGCCTTAGGGTTCTTGATCTTACCTGCTTAGCATCTTTTGCTTTGTAACTCTCCCATATTTCTGCCTGTTTCTGTCGCTGTCTCGCCTGTCTCAGTTGTTCTTCTAACTTTTTTTGCTCGTCCCATTCCAATTCTAACATGAGCCGCTCCTTACGAGCTCTTTCCTCGTCTTCGTGTCGAGACATCATTAAGTCCAAGATGCGCTGATCCTACGAAACACATCACACCATGTTAAAGGTGCTTAGAAGTGTGCCAAGCTAATTTTGCTATCCTTTTAAAAGCCAAACACGTATCTTCACATCAATTGAATTCCAAAGCTCATGGTCTGGACAGTATTGTTATTTAAGACTTCATTTTAGCACTGAAACTGTTTCCTATTCTCTGTTGCAACGATGGAAACTTGGACAAGTATATGCTCGAGACTACATACATGTAACCGACATCACACAGGTACCATTCCAATGAATAAACAATACATTGTTAGCTCACTAACAAGGTGGCCTCTTTTATAAATCCTAGTGGTTTCCTGAGGTCTCAATAACACCAACCCTGAGTCATGCGCATCCTCTCACGATGACCATTATCAAAAGTTGAAATTATGACATGTTTTGTTTTAAATGAGTTAACAAAAGTGTAATTTGTAGCAATACCAAAATGGTTCATATGTCGCAAATCTTGGACCAATTAAGGTTTCTGGGAAACTGCCCACCTACCCCTCCCCTAAGCCAACATTTTGCCCTAAGTGAGAGGTAAGTGTAAATGTTGGCTTAAGGGAGGGGTAGGTGGGAGTTTCCCAGAAACCTTAAGTAATGATCCGGGTAAGGTGGATAGCAACTTCTTTTGTTATGCGGCAACGGTGCTTTCCCCACATAGGAATATTCTCATTTTTACACAGAGAATGCATAAACCTACATGAAGGCCGTTTAGGAAATAAACTGCATTTACACTCCACTTGAAAGGGTGTTTTTATGTGTTAGATTTTGACCAATCACAAAAGTTGAAAACAATAGCCAAGAAAAGTTTACAATTTTACATGTTCCCCACATAGGATTTCTTTGTTATTCAAACTGAGACCAGATTTTGTTATATGGAAGATGGTTGGAAAGTAAGGATGAATATATGTACCGCTTTATGAAGTTTTGTTAACTTTTGCTGTTTAAGCCAATCAGAAGTAAGTACAGACAACAGAAAAGTTAGCACCTTTTTTGCATTCTAGCATGTTCGTTGCCGTTGTTGCTATTGTTCTTATCTGGACCGTTTCTTAATTGATCCCAAATCTTAACGCAGTTTCATTTACATTTTCAGTAACAAAAGCAGGATAGTTCACGACACTTAGCCAATATTATTTCCCGGCCGGAGTAGTCAATCGATAAAAATCGGTATCGATTTATCAATCGGTAAATCTGATTTGATTGATAAGGATTACATCGTGATTATTTGCAGGGTTCCATTATGAACCCAGGGTTCTCAGAAAGTGCTGGTAACCGGCAAAAACTCCGGCTACTTTGAGGTTTGAGCTGTCTACTTTTGGGAGGAAATGGGTAAAATGAGGGTGTGAAAGCCTCAAATTGCCGACGGTACTTCAATGACTGCCAGGCCGCTTACTTTTACGTACTAGCTGTGTACTTTAAAATTTAATGAGAACCCTGATGAGCTTAATTCGAGTCCTGACTTGCACTTTCCGCCTCTCGCCTTGTCATAATTCGTTTTATTAGCGATTATTTTCATGATAAGATGATACTACACTGAAAAAAAATCACATTCTATTGAGTACAATTGCCTACCTTCCCTGACAGACTTTTTCTATCCAAAACACTCGGAACAGAACGCAATCCTTCCAACCTATCCAACGAAGATGTCCGTTTAATGCGCCGTGAGGCCGTTTTCCTAAAGAAACCTGCAGATGAGGGCTTCTCACTTGTCCTTGGAGAATGTCCCTCCTCGGAGCGCCCACTGCTGGTGGACCAAGCTTTTTCTGCCCCAGTCCCTCCCTCTGAGTCAGAACTTTCGGCGAAAGTCACAACACCACCGCGGGGGCTGATGGGACTTCGGCTTTTCGCGCTAGTATGACTGCTGTAAGAAAAGAGATTAAACAACACAGACATGTCAGACAAACGGAACGCGGCTGGTAGCAGTTAATTCGCGATGGAAGTCTACGTTAAGTTGAGGGAAACATAAAAAAACCGTCGAGTCACGGAAACTGTCGTACTGTCGAACACAACTAATAATTCAAAAGTTAGTGCTTCTGATTGGTCGTGCCGCGTAGGAAATTTGCTTCAACCAACCAGAAGCACTACCTAGTGCCGGGTAATGACGCGTCATCAGTATGGAATTTCTGCGCTCGTTTCTCAGACGTCATTTCGCCGGGAAGTCACTGGTGGCGTCGCGAAATATCGGCTATTTTCTCAGGCTAATACTCAACTTGAAAGATTGGAGGATGACTTTTTCTGTGTTGTGTTTTAAGTTGTCTTCATGAGACTTTCGGCAAATGAAACACCTTTTTTTAAATTACCAGGCTATATATGTTCAGTAACAAGACGCATTTCATAAGCAATATTGGGCCGCAGTCCCAATGTTTTTACTGGGTATAGCTAGTCCTATCCTGGTGGAGATAGTGGTGAATTTTTAGATCAATTAGTTCGTATGACTGTATTTCGTAATATGAATAATGGACTAAACTCAAAAAATCGCTTTTTCTGGCTTTCAATACATGGTACTGAATCCAGAAATCTGCCCCCGGTTGTTTTTCAGTGTAATTATTTTATAGTTATTAGTAGTTTTGATTCCAATTCTATTCTGTTTTTTAAATCTGGAAATGACCCATCCCCTCCCGTCAGAAGTCAAGTGAGCGCCGGTCCCATGGGAAGGATATGACACGCAAGATCCATCCACCATTTTGTCTTTTTTCGACGAAGAAAGCTCATTTCATAATTTGGCATTACACAGGCAGCCGAAAAATTACATTCTACGTGTACGGCCCGGTAATATTATTCACTGTAATATTATTCACATGTAACTTGATAATGGAATCACGAGGTCCCCGAAACGTCGTGATATACATGTAAATCTTTCATTATTTTTTCTTCTTAATCACAAACGAGTGTAATAATTATCCAATACAAACCTGTATCTTGCTTTTCCTGTGGGAGGTCTCTGTGATATAACATCTAATCCATACATGTTTTCTTTTCCTCTGTGATCAAATGTAAAATCCAGGTCTGAACATGATTATCCGAGTGAATACCGATGAATGTGATTTCAATTATGCACACATGTGCAAATGACAAAGACTCATCCCTCAACCAGAAATGGAGTATTTGGAGAAACATTTCTAGTCAAAACTCGATATTATAAGTAGGACATTTACTGAAAAATTATCGTCTTATTTTTAGGCCGTGGGATTTTGAAACCACTTTCCCCTACAAATTAAGCCTCTCAGTGTAAAACCCCCTCAGAAAAAAACAGTCTCAAAATAGGAATGTCGAAAATTTAAGCCCCAAGTCTTATTTTCGGTATTTTGCATGTACGGCGTGATGATTTACTTCTAAAGCAACGCGACATTTAATTAAAAAAAATTGGTAATAATATTGAAAATAATAACTCCATGTATTAAATCTAACCTGGAATAAGTTTGGCTCTCTCTATAAAGAGAAGGTCTCCAAGCATTGCGTTCCTTGATTTCTTCTTCTTCAAGGGAACTGGTTTTTCCCCTTGTAAAGCTACTTACGTCTCTCTCAGCTACATGAAAATCTAAAAAAATTACAGACAAAATTTGGATCAATAAAAAAAAAGGAAACTACCTTTAATTCAAGAAGAGCTTTTCACTTATTAGTTCATTTTACAGCTCTTTTAATCCTTACCTGACCCTCTAGTTGGTGATCTTGTTAACTGTTTTCTGTCTTCATTGTGCAAACCAGCCTCAGTATTTCTCTCCCTCATTATCCTTTCTCTTTCATCTCGGCAAAGCTTCAGTTTTCCTGGAAATCAAAATGGTGCTATAGCTTATTGAACGCAAGTTACAATTATAGACCTTTCCTCAGCTTTTTTAGAACTATTTTTATGGACTAGTTAGGGAAAATCTATTGACTCTGCGGGAAAGAGTGCCTTTAATAATTATTTAGTAAAATTACCGAGTTTGAAAGTGATTTGTTGAAAACTAGCAAAGAATATAGCTCCTCAAAGTCGCAAAATTAATTTACAGACGTTTGGGGATGTGGGGGGTGGGAGGCACAAACTTGCCCTCCACCCTAAATTTAACCTCTGTAAATTTTCGCAACTTTGCGGAGCTATATCTTTGCTTGCTTAAGACATATCACTTTAAAACTAGGTACGGTAAGTTTACTAATGTCTTAAGGTTCTCTATCCAGCAGTGTTGATGGATTTTCCCAAAATGGTACACATCAAAAGGTTGAAATTACCCCTGTGAAATTAAGGCCTATTCAGGGGATGTTTAATGATTTAAAATCTATTGACTCCGCAGGAAAGAGTGCCTTTGAATAAGTAAAATTACCGAGTTTGAAAGTGATTTGTTGAAAACTAGCAAAGATATAGTCCCCCAAAGTCGCAAAAGTTTACAGACTTTTGGGGACGTGGGGGGTGGGAGGGGGGGGCGGGGTGGGGGAACAAACTTGCCCTGATTGCAAACCTGACCTGATTGCAACACTGTTTAATCACAAAAAAGAGTGAAACCATCAATGTGATTAACAACAGAAAACTCAACTCACTAAGTCTTTGCCTCTCATGTTCCTGAAAAACTTCATGCACAGCTCGATGAGAGTAATCAGTATCATACAAAGATTTGAATTCATCAACAAACTCCTCAAAGGACTTGTGAAGTAGTTCTACTGGCTAAAACCAATGTAACACAAATTATTAGCACATTAACAGGGCTGTCAATACATTATATGTAATTAGTAAGCAGCCAGTAAAATCAGCCGGCACTCTAGGTTTGAAAATAATTTTAAAAAACATTATCTTAAACTATAAAGCTAAATAAAAATAAATTCTAAAATACAAAAGTTATGACTGCCACTGCATGAATGGAGTAAGAACTGTCACTGTTGACCACTCCAGAAAATACCATAACATACCATAATGCTCTTTGTTTGTCACCCCAAAATTTTGCATATTAAGCATTGTTTTCAGTTTCTCTTGGGCCAATTTTGACTCCCAATAGAAACTGAAGACAACGCTTAATATGCAAAATTTTGGGGTGACAAAGAGTATTATGGTTTGTTACAGTATTTGAATTAAGAAGGAATGTCTGGATTAAAAATTAAAACCCAAGTGACTTCTGTTGAACTACCAGATTTCCATTCCAGTTTACATTGATTCTTATGCTGGTTCATCCACGGGAGAATTTGATTTTATATCAGGATTCACACAAGGCCTTATTCCATGTATTTCATGTACTTAATTTATACAAATTAAGAAGTATTAATTCCTAAAAATAACATTAAATATACAACTGCACATTGTTTCAAAAACTGCTAAAATTGTTGATATTCCATTAATGGAAATTTATTTTTAATAAATTAAATAACTGTTGCCTGATCAACCCAAATCCTCTTGAAAAGTTTTCACAACATACTTTCATGTCTTTAAATCGGTCAAGTATTCTTCAGGATATCGTATTCAATGACTTGTTTCAGAGTTGATTGAGTGCACGTTTCAATACAAGAAAATCAAGGGTCTTGATTCAAGAGAAATCACATCATTGCCAAATAGCAAAAAGGTGATGAACATGGCGCATCATTTCAATCATTGCCAAAAAAAACACATGCTCATCACGAGACTCATTTGTATACTACAATGAAAATTGACAACACCTGCCCAATTAGACTCACCATCAAAGTTTTGCTGAAGTTTTGCTCATAAAGGTTCCTAATTATACTTGTTCCAAAGTGAACAATGCTTTCAAGCAATAGAAATCATTGACTGACCCTTTCTGGAAAAGCTCAACATCTTTTGAATGTCACATTGCGATATTTGTCCCTAGTTTCCACGGTCTCAGTTAGGGAAGCCTGGGACTATGACTCCCTTTTGGCACGCACACACACACACAAAAAAAAAAAAACAACGCTTGCATTTTTCGAGTCTTGCTGCTAAAGCAAGCTCAACTAATATTATAATATTATTTAATGATAATTATGGTAATATTCCTCAATGTATACATACCTTTATCCCAAACCTTGAACAAGCCTATAGTAAAAGAATAATTAATATAAATTTAACAGTCACCCATTGTTAAATAGATGTACGCGTGTTAACATATCTGGTGGTGAAAATGGAGGTGAGCAGCCCAGGGGGCCAGGTGGGGCTACAAACACAATCACAACCCAAGGCACTAAAATAACCAACTGGTCTCCCCAAAAATGCAACCACATTTTATGATGTGATGAGGTTTAAATATTCTAAGTCAAATGTTTGGAAAATTCATCTACACCAGAAATGCGAGAACGAAAGAAAAATGTTTTTTACATATACATGTACTTAATAATTTTTCCTAGCAATAATTCAACTACAATCTTGTGTAACACACTTTTCTAAAGTTTCTATGTGGTGTATTTGAAGATTACCTCAAGTGACCTGGGACTAGTCAGAACATAACGGCTTTGCTGAGCAGCAGCTTCCTCAAAGTTATACAGATCAAGATGAAGGTCCACAGCCATTTCTTTTACTTTTGAGGTTTTTCCTGACAGAAAAATAAAGTATTAGGAATTTTAAAAAGTCAGATTTGGTGGTAATCTCTTTCATAAACTCAGAGTAACATAACATGTAAACTCATTCATAACAAAACATATACCCTTACTCAATACTGGCCTGGTATGAACAAAAAATTTGGATTTTGCACAT
The DNA here is from genome assembly GCA_038088405.1 of Porites divaricata. NCBI lineage: Eukaryota > Metazoa > Cnidaria > Anthozoa > Scleractinia > Poritidae > Porites > Porites divaricata. The sequence goes on along the minus strand of JBBMOI010000004.1, from coordinate 18,729,142 downwards.
GCTAATGAGGTTAGAAAGCTTAATCATCATACATATAAAATCAATGATATATATTGATGGGTATTATTTACCATGATTATGAAGGAGTTCAACAAGAATGTAGTTTTTTTTAAGTTACGTCTCCCATATGTGTGCAAACAGAACTTACAAGGTAGATCCTCCTCCACGCACTATCTTAATCCCTTTCAGACTTAAGTTGTAACAATTGTCAGGAGTACAGTGCTTTGTTAATAAAGAGCTTTAGATTCTGAGACGAGGACAGCTACAAGTACAAGATTTTCTCAAAACTAAGTATTGAACACATGAGAACCAAAAAATGCAGGAAAATGTGATAGCCATTGTCATTCTACTAAAGGGTTTTAGTAAGAATGTTGTTGTGGCGGGAACAAATTATCAGGTTTTATCATTTTGGGAATGAGACCGCTAGCAGGGCTTAACGTTCTTTAATAAAGATAACAGTGCTAACTTTTCTGGTGAATCAAAAGTACAATGAAGCTTTCTGGGATATGTATTTTTTGAGAAATGTGAAAAAACCCTATTAAGTCAAAACTCGTACTCATAGCCGTTCTTGTCCTTGAATCTGAAGCTCTCTTTTAACTATACTAACTGAAGTACTTACAAAGAGATGCTGACAAAACCTGACTAGATTGGATCTAAACCATGTAACCCAATCCTTAATTTGAATCTGTTAATTACTGAGTTCCGCAAGCCAGTTGATCAAAGCCAACACACTGTCCAGGTTTTGTTAACACCTCTTTAATACAAAAGGAAGAAAAAAACTTTTATCTGAGGAAGTGAGGGAGGGGGAGGAATTAATATTTATTTTAGAATATTATGTCTGTTTACAGTTCATGGGCCCATATAACAGAGAGAGCTTATACAGAGAGAAGTGCAGGCACAGTACATGTATATATTTATAGCAGCAAACAGGGATTTCACAGTATTACAACATAGCTATAAAAGCACCATATCAAGAACATAAACCAGTCCTAAGGGGCTTTTGTAAGATAATTTTTGGGTTCTAACATACGCACACTGTACATGTACCTTTAATATATTTCTTCTCATTTCATATGGCGCAGTGAACGTAGAGCTTACTTACTAAACAACAAAGGGGAAAATGACGAGTCCATCGCGAATGTGATACTGATTGCTCTTTTTATCCAAATAGGTCAAGATTAAAAATAAAACCTGATGACTTCATATATTTGGAATTTCAACTTTGAGCTTAAAACCCTCGACCTCTCTACATATTACTTGTGAGTAGACGTATTGCGAACTTGATTTAACTTGTTAAATGAATATTCCTGCTGTCAGATTTGTTTAGTGGAGTTTAAAATCCAGATCTGGAAACCCCTAACATCCACGCTGGACCCACATGTCGAGCTCTCATATGTAAAGTTTTTAAGTATAAACATCGAAAATTAACAATACTAAATTATATATATCTTGATCTACATTCTTATCGATTGGAATCGTTTTTAAAAACTACAAATACTGCCGTAATAAACAATTCCCGTACCTTTTATAAAAGAATGAGCAAAACTATCGATCTACCTTTTTCAGTTGGCTCAAAAAATGATTCCCAATAACGATCATCTTCCATTCTGTTGTTAAGACGCCGTTGGAAACTTTTCGGAGACGAGTCGACTTTCCGTACTGCACTAGACTTTCCCTCTTGATCTTTGCGCTTTCTTGGCAAATAACTTTGTACGACGAACTTCAAAATATGCAATGCTTTTGTCAACCGTTTAATACCTTGATATCACTCGCTGGGATAATTATACCTCTATTTATTTGCATTTGTTTTGTTTTTCCGTTCCAAAATTTCCCACGTTCGTTAAAAAATTTCGTTACCAGAAACAACGTTCTTGTTGATCAGCGGTCTTTCGATAACCGCTGGACAAAGAGAATCTGTTTTGTGGTCACTAGAACGCCTGGTTGATTTTGTGTTCGGTGGTCGAAGACCTTCTTTTTTGAGGATTGATCGCACATTTTGAAAGGCACGATGAAAATTCCTTCTCCAGAATGGAGTAGTAAGGTTCTACTGCTTTACAGGCAGATTTTAAAGCGAGGAAAGTCACTGAAGTACACAGATTACGATTTCTTTCGGCAGACGATCAGACGAGAGTTTGAACAGCAAAGGGATGAAGTGGAAATCAAAGTCATCAAGGAACAGTACGAGGTACTCTCACACCAATTACAAAATTATTTTGTAACAGTTCTACTGTTTTATTTTTTTAAACCTACACCATCTTTTTATGATATTCTCGGTTAACCCTCACCTAATATACGGCGTCAGAAGCCCATATGTGTAAAAATCCGTTAAAAATGGAAAATCTTAGGAGAGGCAGGCAAGCAAGAAATTTTACAAAAAATGTTCCGAAACTTCTAGATCTCGAATCATCTTCCGAACGGATATTTTCCGAAAATTGACGTTGGTTGCCCCTGATGTATACGCCTGCCATACTCATAGTTGAAAGGCATAAGATTTTTATCCTGAGCTGGAGTTCCAGGATATTTTGGAAAGTACCCAATCAAAGAGTTTCTGAAGATTGTGAAGGCCTTCCAAGCGTTCTGAAATTCTCAAGAAAGTGATCATAAAAATACCCCCTTTTAATGCATCAGTCAAATCCAACAGCACCCTGCCCCTCCCCCCCCCCCCCCCCCCAGCCACAGTTGGATTTGACTGATGCACAAGGCTGGACAGAGTTTTCTATACAACTACTCAGGTATAGGAGGGCGGGGGGGGGGGGGGGGTGCTAAATAAAGATAATAAAATAGTAAACTGTCTTTATTCTTTTTGTTTTACTGTATTGTGTTTTTATTAGAAAGGGGCACACTTTCTGAGATCAAATTTAGGAGGACTGCAGTGATGGAAAAATTGCAAGAAATCCTGGTAAGATTTAATGCCAGAGCAAATTACTCAGATGGAAAGAAGTGCAGAAGACCTGTGATGTACATAAGTGGCATAACTTGCCCAGTGTTGAAAAAGATCGGAAGAGTTACCACATATATCTTGTTCAGTGCGGCATTCACAAGTGATCAAAAGTGAGACCATAACAAAAGCTACCGTGAAACACCCAGTGCTCTGTAGACACATTCAATACTCTTAATGCTGTGTGCACACAGTACAGTAATAGCAGATTCTATGTGGTAAAGGAATATGAAAAGAAAGAGCTTTGGACTCAGAAAAAACATATCTGTTTAATATAGGGTGTTTATTTAATGAGGGATCTGTTTAAAGTAGCTTTCAGTGTACAGTGTATATTAAACAGTACAAGTTTGGTGGGATACTATTATTACTATCATTTGTATTCTTAAATTCATAGGAAGTAGATGCTGTACAGCTGTACTTGTTTCAGTCATATTTTTCAAAGTAATGTGCATTATCTTTCCTAACTACAATGGGTACGTCATTAAATGTTGTACAATGTGGTCTCTTTCGCCGTTTTATAATATCATCTACAAGTTTCTTTTTGTAAATCTTCCAGTTTCTGTCTTCAGTGTAAAACTTGAATGCCTGTTCCTGTGTCAGAAATGCATCAGTGAGGTTTTGCTTGAGTGTTTCCAATGTCCTTCCTCTCTCTTTTTTCATGAAAATAGGTTGACTGATCAGCACACAGTGAACCTGTGGAGTTTAAAACGGTTGTGACTAGAATGGATACCTTAAAGTCAGATTGCCATCTTCCCTCAAAATACATGATAGGAGTCTTATAACTTAATAGTAAATAAGAGAAGAAAGAAAACAGAAAAAAACAGTAGGTAGTAGGTAGGACTTGAACCCGCATCTTTTGATGTAAAATTCATATCCTTATCCTCTACACCATCAAGGGCTACCTGCTGAGACCAGTTAATTTTAACGTACTTTACATGGCATTGATCGTTACATTATTGAAAGCTAACCATTTTTAAAACAGTGCTTAATCCTAATCACTGCACTTTAGTGCTAAACCCTGTATTCAATTCTTTTCCTCGCACAACTGTCTCTTACTCCAATTACTCCAATTCACCACTTTTCTAAAAGTTCTTGTGCCCAATAAATTCGCCTAAATATAGTGTAGCGTGGTGTAGAGTATAGCATTGTGTAATAAACATAAGGTGTCCAACCCGATTTTGATGTATCCATTCTGGTCACAACCAGTTTAAAACACTCTAGCACTTTGAGAATTGTTTTATTATCACTATTACTATTATTATTATTATCATTATTTTTTTTTTTTGGCATCAAGTGGTTTGTTAGAATACAAGGGTTATACATAAAAATATTAAAAATATGGTCTAAAATGGCCCCCAAACCTCTCATTCTGGTAACAAATTGACATGCATTTATTACAATATTTATTTTTTGTCAGTTTTATGTTATGTTAGTTCATAACTGTTATACCTTTTTTTCTGTCATTTTTAATTCAACAGAAGTTACTGTTCACTTGGGAAACTTTGAGCCCAACTGTATAATTTGACACACTGTCCACCTCAAATACAAATGTAATTTTGCTAGTTCCGGACAGTGCTTATCGTCAGAGAATTTGTAACTACCATCGAAGTTTACAGTTTTTGATGTTGCATGCATTGTGTAGCAAAACTACTTACCAATTCACATGGGTATTAGTTGTTTTGCATGTAGTTTCGTTCGTCTACCGTTACTTGTGCTTACGGTTACTCTTCGTTTCGATACAAAGTTGTTTTGATACAAACTCGTTCCGATACATGTCTTTTCGATACAAGTTTATTCAGACCAGGTGTTTTGCGTACTTGCTCTAAAGAAAGTAGAATATTCTCGCCAAGTGTTGGTCAATGTTTTACTTATTATTTCGGTGCTTGAGGTCGTATAAAAACGACTTGAATCGAAACGCCCTGATTTCATGCTTACCCTTCCAACTGATATGATATATGTTTTCTTTAAATCCTCCCCTACTCCAAAGAAATCTCCTTCCTTCAACACGTGAATGGTGAGATATTTCTTGACAACTTTGTCAGCTTTGTTGCCTTCGCTGTCTCTCTCAGTGAAGTCGATGGGCGGAAGTCTAAGCTTTGTTTTACCGGAAGTGGAAGATGAGCGGAGCATAGTTATTTCCCTCACAACCTTACACTTCCCTGATTGAATGAAAAACACATTTTCTGCCGGACCATCGATATTGCCAACAATCAGCTACAATTGGAATAAACGCACAGTATAAAATGACAAATATAACGGGGGGTGTGGTAGGTGAGCAACTTCAAATACCAGGGGCACCCAACGACAGTTTTCTGTAAAATATCTGTTCGGAGAAGCAAATATTGCCAAGAATTTTCTTTTGCTTGAGGACGTTGATAAATTTCTAGGTGAACGTTCCCTTCATGTACAATTTTCGAAGCTTATCTAATGAATTCCCTGCGATTTTCTGAAGTTTAATTTTTCATATTTCACTACCCAGGTTACATTATTATTCTTAGAAAAAGGAAACCTAAAATTTTCGGGAAAATAATGACTGAAGCCCTTATAAAAAATTCGAAAAGACTTCAGTCCCCCTAGGATGACCGAACAGATAAAAATTTTGTAGCGCCGCTTAGAATGCATTTCTCAGTAGACATCCAAAAGTATCTTGGATAGCCTAAAAAAGTGCTTCTCAACGTATTTTGGAGGAAACCGTCGTTGGGTGACCCTGGAATACCCGGCCACCCTTAAGCGGTACTTAAGAACCTTAAAGGGACAGTGTCCCGATTATGCGCGAACACCAAAGGCAATGAAAACAAATCCAAAATCTTCCGATTTCGCCCAAATCGAAACTTAACGGGAACAATACATCATTGCTCTTGTAATTCTGAGAAGTTTTAGGGTAGAATCGAACTCGGCCAAGCGCGACGCAAACGGATTTTTCAAGGTTCTGTTAATCTCCTCACGTCTTTTGAATTCACGACATCCTGTTAGAAAATCAAAGTTTGGTACTTGCGCTGTAACAGGATACCGTTCCTTTATACAGCGACCACGGCGACGGGGTTGGATTTTTCAAGTTTCTTCTACTTTCCTCAAGTCTTTTGAATTCACGACATCCGTTCATAAAATCAAAGTTTGGTGCATGCGCAGTAACAGGATACTGTTCCTTTGCGACGGCGAGAACGTCAAAAAAGCAATACGTTTAAGCTGTGTTCACACTATATCAGATAGCATTTTGCGCAGGCTCGAAAACCATACCGGATATGGCTCCTGTTTACACATAACGGCGATTTCTGCGTGATTTCTGTAACGGGGATGAGGGGAGGGGGGGGGGGGGGGTGGGGGATAGGTGTTCATGCTATACTGGACAGCTTTTCCCGTCGGCACGAAAAGCTCTCCGCTACACATAGTGTGATCATAGCCTTAATAAGCAAAACAACAACTTTGTACGTGCAGCACACTATTTTATATTTCTTGAGTGTTGTTTCTTTGTCTTCACTGCAGAACTACGACGTGAAGTTTCTAAATTCAGTAAATTCACATTTTATAGATTACAGTACAGAGTAAACAAGCGACGCTGAAATTTTCTTTGTCTTTCTGAACTTGGACATGGTTCTTAGGAATTTAACTCCAGGAGAGTTCGCCTACATTTGACAAAACAAGTGAGTTGGATTAATCACGATGAAGATTGAAGGAAACGAAATTTACTTTCAAGTTAAGCAAAGTCTTCGTTGCTATCGCCGTCCGCGGATCTGCAGGACCCCTTTAATAAACTTCTCCCGTGGTCCCGCAATGGTCCAGCCAAACAGTTACTTTTTGGTCAATTGAGCCCCTGCGATCCCGCAGTCCTTTAGTCTACAAATACCGTAAAATTCCAAAAATAAGTCCAGGGGCTGATATTTTTCAAAGGGCTTTTTTGAGGGGCTTATATAAGGAGGAAAATTGCGTTTCAAAATCGGCTAGGCTTAAACTGGGAGGGAAATATGCGTCTCAAAATCCGGACCGAGGAAATCCAAGCCAAGACTGAACAGTGATCTACGCAAAAAGCAATAGGTAGCAATGTAATGTCACACTTTGTGACAGCAATCAGTTGTCTCACGTAATTTTTCTTTGGAGAATGCAAAAATTTATGTGTTGCTGTACCGTTTTTGCTTTGTTTTATTTCGAATTTGGGGCAATTTCCAAGTAAAGGTCCCCAAGGGCTTATATTTGGAGGGGTGAATTATCGGAGGGTTTTTTGCGTTACGAGTTTGGGGGACTTATATTTGGAGGGGCTTATACATGGACAAGCTTAGTATTTTTCGGAATTTACCGTATATTATTAGCTTACTTACTTTTGCTCAAAGGCTTAAAAAACCAAGAATCACACATGTAGAATTAGAAATTACATTTTTTGACTGCTTGAAAACTTTACACTTTGAACTGATTTTTGCATTTGCTGTGCAAGTGTCACAGGTCAAAATTATATTCAGGTTAAATATTTTTAACCAAGGTTGATTCTCAATTTCCTTTGTCTCCTAGCTAGCCCTAATTCATGAACAATTTCTTCTCAAAACGTTCATCCTAATCAGCATTCCATTGCTTCAATAATTCAACCGCGTATTTCCATGCATTGAGGCTGAATTCAAAGCCCTCCCCTGACTTTTCATTTTGATAAGAGTTTTATCGTATTCCTTTTAAGTGATTAAACCGTTGAAGTCCATTGGACAATACGCCTACTGAATATTAAAGAGTATTTAAAGAGTGAATAAAAAAAACAGTAATACTGAAACTGAGCCCCGATAGATCATCGCAGTCGAACAAGGCTGTGCCCGTCAGTTGAGGTCACACAAAGTCGCTCGAACGCTAGCTTGATTTATTGATCCTGGTCAGTGTTAAGAACTTACCGCATTTGGAGGATATTCTTTAAGTTTTGTGTGTGCAACTGTTGAGCGAATCTCTATATTGGCCCAGTGTTTCAAGACTGGCTGTGAATTAAGCACTGACAACTTTCTCTCCCATTCGATTTGATGACTGTTTCGCAGTACCTGGAAAAAAAAAACTAAACAACTAACCACGGTTCCCCCGGAAAATTAAGTGTTTATTTAGAAGAATAATGAACGTCATCTTTCGTTTGAAGTTTGGTAAATAGCCATTGCCTACCATGGTATTTTTGCAAATCACGCCGGCGGTTAAGCCAATTTATTACACATGTTTTTCTACATAATTTCAGATTTCTTTAGTTATGGCAACAACGATCAGGCGTCCTTTTTTTTGCGAGTGCGTAAGTCAATGAAAGTCTAACAAAGGGTGACACGCTCGCCAAAAGAAGAACAAATACAATTTCATTAAAGAATTAACTAACCTCATCAAAGTCTGGTTTATCAACTCTTAAGAATTCTGAGTCTTCTTTACATATGATTGTCGCTGGTCGTCTGATGTTGTGAAGTAAAGCCAGCTCACCAAAAGCATCGCCTTCCGACATCTCGCCAACAACCTGATGTAGATTTGTAGGTTAAGTTGAGATTGACCGTTTTTATGCTAGAGTCGTTTAAGTCTACTGAGACATTAAAGTCGTCTTAGGAAGACTTAAACGTCTAGTATAAAAATGGACAGTCAATAAGACAGTCGCATTTAAAGTCTGACGACTTTAACGTCCGTGTCGTTCAGACGTTAAATGCGTTTTATTAGTAGAGAAATGGGACGCCGTAAACTCTGACGCATGCGCACTTATGCCCAACTCGTCCAGAAATGACGTTCCAGGGGCCGTGTTTTTTTTTTTTTCTTTTAAGGAAAAGATGTTTTTTATTTTCACTGTTGTTATCCACTTTTATGAGTCTAGTTTTTACACCAGTGGACTTTCACGTCGCAAACGTTAAATGCATCTTGACGCCGACTTCAAAACGGCCAATTGTCATGTTCAATTGTTAGCTGTGTCCTGGAAATTTGCGAATTAGTGAAATTAACTGAATATTCAGCAGCTTTTGTATATTTTGACACCCATTTTAAAACATCGTTGTTGAACAAAAGACAAAATATACAGTGATAGATAATGTTGCTGTCATGCAGTCAACTCATGTAATTGTTTGTTTCTTTAAGGCACATGTCTTTGTATCAGGGTTATGCTTATCCAGAGCTCGTGTAAACCTTCTGGAAAGCTTTAATTTCAAATAATCTTTGGAAATCTCCGGGAAGTTTTTGAAATAACGGCGTGCCCAAAGCACGTTTTTTTTTTCTGCTCATCAAAAAGTATGTTCAGTTTTCAAGATTAATATTTACTTGTTGACTCCTAAAAAAACTGAAAACAGTGCTTATATATAATGGCAAAAATTTGGGACGCAAATTAACAAGTTTTATCATGAGAAATGGGAAAACGGTGGAGAATTAAGTACAGCACAGTACAGCAACAAGCGGAAGTCCTACGTATACTGATTAACCTGTTTGTGTTGCTCGCCGGTGTGTCTGTCTTCTTCCATTCGCTCTACTATCACCGAACCTGAGACTATGAAGTAGAATGATATTCCAACATGTCCTGAAATGAAAGCAAGACCAAAAACGGATAGAAGAAGTCATCTTATTTCTTTTAGGATGGAACAATGTGTCTAGAAGATGCAATATTGTCTCGCCTCAAGTGAGGAAATCCGGATTCAGGAAAGTCTGGAAAATGTTTGCTTCCGGTGTGCTAATCTGGATTAGTAAAATCCAACTAGTGGTCTATTATCAATGCTGCGTTCTGATTGGTTGAGCTACTACTAGGCTATATGTTATAGCCTACTAGTAGCGAAAAGCGCTGACTTGTTGGCGGCAAAATAGGATTTTTTAACTAGCTAAAGTTGTTTTGTCTCGATATTTTTGACCAACTAGTTGGATTTTACTAAAACAATTATTCCTCTCGCCCTCATGGCCTCTGAGTCAATAGCCCATTCGGCCTTCGACCTCATAGGCTATTGACTCAGAGCCCATTCGGGCTCGAGGAATAATTGTTAAATATTTTTGCTTGTGCAGTACACAATCTTGGTGATTGGAATCTGGAATACAGTTCAAATGGTCCGGAATCCCACTAAAGATTGTAATCGAGTTCCACTGACAAAAAATCCGGAATCCAATACCTGGAATTCTGGAATCCATGGTGTGGAATCCAGAATCTAAGACTGCGTTGAATTCCTTAACATGGGGAAAATTGTCACTTTCTCTTCATTGCCAATCCTCTTACCTTGCTTTATAACAACTCTTCCCTTTTCGGACATGTCATAGTACAATACTCTGGCTAATTCTCGTTTGACGTACATGGGATATCGGTCAAAACACTTCATACTCTTTACAACCTGCAGAACTACTTCGATTTCTTCGTCCGTTCTGTTCCAGGAAACCTTTCGTAGTGTTTTCTTTATGGAAGGCGACAGCGATCCACATGATTGGGCATAAGGCTTGAAGGCTTAAAAAATGAAAGAAAACCAATTCCAATAATACATCTTGTTCTTGTACTTATTACAAGAAAACAAAGGAGCAATAATTAATGGTACAGTCGGTAAGTGGTCGGCTTTTCTGTCCGGGCGATTCCGAGTTGAATTTCCAGGTGAGGCCTCAAATCCGAACTTGTTTCGATTTCTTTCTAAGTCGTGTACTTGTAAGTTTAGCTTCAAAAATCCATAAAACGGGGCATTAATGGAGAGAGGGGCGGGTAAAACCGAACGCACTGTAGGCCGCAGCCATTTTTCGGTCAATTATTATCCGTTCAGTCGATTAACGTTATCATTATATCATTATTATTATCGATGGTCATTATCATTATCAATTGTTATTATATCAATTATTATTATCATTTTCATTATTAAAGGTCTTACCTACCATTTACATTAAAGCTGAGTCTTCCCTCGCCATCTTCAGGCTTAGCAACAAAGCCTCGAGCTCGGGTGTGGTCATCTGACTGCCGGACTTCCTACGCGTGTTATAAACGTGTTATCAAACAAAACAGCAGGAAAACATGATAATAAAGTGCGCTAGCTTATGGGGGTGATTCCAGGGTTGACAATTTGTTGAATAGCAATAATGAGATGAGAGGAAGTAATCAGTACAAGTGTGTCCAGTTTTTTCTTTTTTCCTTTCCATTTTTTGCTTTTCTCCACTTTCAGTAACACACCCAAATCGAGTCTAAATCGGCCAGCCTTTTCCCCGCAGTCGTGTCTATCAGAACAGAGATCGAAATAAACTTTCAAGAAAAAGTGGTCCCGTCTATGCCAATAACTGTAAATAGAATACTTAGCTTGCAATGAGGTTAGATTAAGAAGGTAAGTAGTTGAATCTTACTAAGATCATTTTGATACGGACACGTCTCTATTGTGGACAGTTGTCGCTAACGGGCAGGTAAATAACATGCTTATTTTTCACTTATGAGGTTTCCTAAAGCAAAAAGCTTTTGAAAAAGCTTTAATTGATTCTTTAGAGATGCTTATTCCGAAGAGCCTAGAATTGTTTTGAGGTTGAACTCTAGAAAATGGAATTGGTTGATTCATGTGGAGTACATTAAGTCAAACAAAACATTAGTTTTACCAGAAAGAGATGAGTGACTCAGAGGAAGGAGCATCCTTAACGTTAAGGCAGAGCAGTTTTGGAAACTCTTTTAGACCTTTCATCGCGACAGATTTTTGTGTCAGTTGTCCATGAGTTACATTGCAAGCCCGGATGTTTTCGTACGGAAACCTTTGTAAACCGGAAATGTTTTGATCTGTCCCTTCGCTGTCCGCTGTTGACTGTCATTTATATATACCCTATGACAAGCGTTTTGTTGAAAAACTAATCAAAGACTCAAAGCAACGTTAAACCGGCAGGGACCGCGTAATCAGATTGAGGTAATCATTGTCGATTCTGCTTTTATAGACTGTTTTCACATGACGTCACGGCGGCCATGTTGGTGTCCCAAACCAGTCCTGTGGGAGTTGAACTCTGTTCTTATATAAACGTTTTCTTTTGTTGCAATATATTTGCATAGATGCTGGCCACGAGAGTGAAAACACTCTATTACTGATCGGTTAAATGCTGCAGTCATGAGCCAATCTGGACTCGGTAGTCAATTCACTTAATTAAAAGCATTTAAAACGATAAACAGCTCTATCACCTTAAGTAGAGAAGACCATTTTCTTTGTTTAGTGAGAGCCTTTGCCACTTTTTTGAAACTCACACCCCCTTTGGCCTGTTTCTGCCATAGTGTGGACGGCGCTGTCGTAACTTCTTTAGCACTTCGAGCTTGTTCGGCGTTGGGATCAAAATTTTCCTCGTCAATGTCAGGTAGAAGAAATGGGTTCGTAACACCACTGGTTCTTCGCGCACTCTTTCGTAAATCAGTGGCAGAAGACTTCTTCTTATCCTTCATTCTTTTTTTGTATAGCCCAATTAATCAAGTCCCTAAATCACAAATAGTACCAGACGTTAATGAGACAGTCATTTGCTTTTTTCCCTATTTCATCTACATAATTTTTACCCTGCGAAAAGAGACTGTCTTTCCCTTGCTCAATAGGCCACTTCCAAGTTCCAAAACCCTCACATTCAGAATAAGGCCAAGTGCACAAACCTTTCTTGCGAAAATGAGTTTTATTGCATGAGAATGAAAAATCATTTCCATATGAAAGGCTGAGCAATTAACCTCGTTTTCATACAGAGGCCCGGGCGAGAATGAATCAGGTAAGATCTTTGCTGGGCATGCGCTGCGTGTTGCTAGGATACTGTTTCAAACCCAGACACAGGGGCTCAGTTAAGATCATCAGTTTATTAATAAATGGAAGCTCGCACTCAAAACCAATTGAAAGAGAGAAAAGAAGATTGATTAGTCCAGAATTGAAGTTTGTACTGCGGCAACTTCAAAGACTTGACGCAATTCAGATGGAGCCTCCCCTCCTCGGATCAACAGAACAATGGGAGACTCCGATCACAGGACGCAAACTGTCAGCTGAACTTATAACGAAATATTCTCGAGGGCAGCTAAAAAGAAATGAACGGATTGAATCTTATCATCTAATAAATTTTGAAGCTGTATCAGGGGATTCTTATTCTTAGCTGTAGCTCTATCTATAATTCTATTGTTATTATCTAATAAATGAAACTTGTTATAATCTTATTATCTAACAAATTTTGAAGCCAAATTAGGAGATTCTTATTCTTAGCCGTAGCTCTATCTTGTTTCGTAGAATCTGGTATCTCAAAAGATCATTTTTTTTGTATTTCCCATTAAAAGGGGGACGATAACACAAACCCTTGTCATCCCATATAATAAAAAAAACACGTCACGCCGGAGCCTAAAAATTTTAATTTGTCAAGGAACTGGGCTAAAAAGCGACGCAGGTTCAATGGTAGGGTATGTAAAAAACGTGAACCATGCAGTCAAAACTCAGTCGAAACAAGAATGGCCAGGCCGAGTTACGAAAAAACAAGCAGAAGTAGGGGTGGCGAATGGTAAAATCCGAGACTCACCGAGACGCCGAGATCCTAGTTAGAAATCCGAGCCCGAGACTCTTTGGTAAAAAGTTCCGAGACTCAAAAAAAGTAAATACAAACCATGCAAAAACGAGACTTCGAGACTTATCAAAAACGCTTCCGAGATTTCGAGATCCTGCCAAAATTTTCCGAGACCAACGTTTTTGGAGGTACCATTCGCCACCCCTAGAAGTTATGCTGGACGCGTCATTGGATTGAGTTTTTTCCGTTTTGTTTTTTATCCTGTAAAAAGGCTTGTTTTGATTTTAATCCGGTGAGGAGAAACTTTGGAACTCGTCAAATTTATTGTAAACAAATAATACCGAAATAATATCTCTGATATGTGCGGATTGGTCAGCGCCTCCGTATACGTCAGCGATGATATAACCCGGGGGCTTTTGCAGCAGCTCTCCGCTGTTAGTTTAATCCAATGTTTCGCAAAAACAAAGAAGATAGTAACCTTACCTTGTAAAGTTGAACCAGACATAGCTGTTCTATCTCTACGAGCGTGTCGGCTGGTGTTTTCTGGATTCAGCTCTAAACTCGTATAATTATCCTCCTTTTTATATAGTGAAGTTATCAAAAGCTATCAAACGCCAGCGGACGCCTGAGTATAACGTTTTGCAATTTTAAGTGGAAGTAACAAATTTCCGTAAATTTCGTCTTCCGCGGATTTTTACCGCAATCTTTGAAACTTAGAAATATGTCGTCTTTTTTCTGTCTTCCTCATGTACTGGCGACTAAAAACGCCATCAAATAGTATTACAAGTACAATTTGTGACGGTACAAACTCTGAGCTGCTAATATCAATTTGAGAAAGGATCGAGTTTTACAGATTGACCGTCTATTGTACGTAACTTTTTTTACAGTTTCATGTTCTATTTGTGCGCGCGCAATTAGTGAACTATGATGTAACAAGGTCTTTTCTTTTTATACCCTGTCGAACCCTGTCGTACATTCAGATGTCCATTTAAGTTGAGAAATCTCTAATTGTCATTTAGGCACTTAGCTACACTAAAAAACAACGTCCTACAGTGAACTCAGAAGGAAGATCCGCCGAAATTGAGCAAACCTTTCAACCCAAAGTGGAAGAGAGGAAAGTTACACCACTAGAAAGATTTCGGCGCCTCGCTCGCGCTGTGCAGTCTCAAGACCGCTGGACAAAAGCTCTGCAATCAAAAATTGCTGAAGAACACAATAGAGAGTTTAATATATGTCGCAGGCAAAGTAAAGAACGTGAAGAAATCTTCTCTTTCAATGCAAGTGGTAAGCGAGTTTTGTATTTTTTAAACATGTTTACGCTTAACGGCGCTTATCTTGATTGGAAATATACAGTCATAAGGCAAGACCGTGTGGCGAGGTCTATGCTGTTCTTTGCTATTCTTTGGTAAATTGTCTCCCAGGCGTGTTTTGAAACCGTTTAGTGATGCAGCTAATGAATAGACTGAGGTTACCCAAGTCATTTTTCATCAATTTTTCTTTATTATATAATCTAAATATAAGAAATTTCTTAGCTGTAACTATGCAGGTTTATTTGCAGAAGACATATTGCTCTCTCAACTGCACGTTTCACCATGTCAAACTAATTTCCCCTTCTCCCAAAGCATAATATATATTTATCCAGAGCTAAAAGCGGCCTTTCGAGATAATTCGTCTTTCTCCAAGGATAGAAATTGGACTTGAGTCTGTGATCAATTAACAGCTAATACCGGGTAAGCAGAAATCTTCAAAAACACGTGACCTAGATGAGTTGACGTCAGAGCCCGCTATACGGTCTTAGAAGTGACGTTTCACATAGGTTCCCCTCTGGTGCGGACGGACGGACGTACGGTCACGTGATTGCCAAATTTTCTCGGATGCATAGTTTACCAAATTTTAAACCCAAGGCGCTCAGCTGAACGAGCTTCGCGCGCATGAGGACTCCAGTAAAATCATATTTCATAATTCTTTTATCCATACTTATCTACTTAGCATAAATATTTTTGGCATCAGTTTATTGAAGAGATTCCGTTTTCCGAAATTAAGTTTGCCAGGTAACGTTTTTATAAGTCATTCCAAGTCAAAAACGAAAATCAAGAAGAAATTAAACAAAATTTGTTTTAATTACTGTGTACGGGTCTGGTGTTCTTCAGGCAACTAAAAGAACAGCTACAAACAAGTGGCATTTAAGACGAAATCCGCTAGGAAACTTAGTAATTTTAATATTCAGTGGACAGAAACCTTGTACCAGGATAATTTAAAGGATATTGAATTATTTTACGTTTTTCAAGGACTAAAGATGTAGTTAGTCATCTGTAATAATTCCAAAGAAAATTTCTCATTGGAGTCCGAGAAAATGAATATCAAATTTCACAAGAATTGTGAAAACAGAGGTAAAATTCAGCAAATTGTAAAAATAAGGTGTAATTTTGTGAAATTTGTTATTTATATTCTTGAGCTTTCTTGGGCTCCCATGAGATTTTCTTTGGTGTTATTACAGATGAATTCGTACATCTATATCCCTTGAAAAATGTAAACTGGAAGATTGCAATATTCTTTAAATTATTCTGGTACAAGGTTTATGTCCAGTGAAAATTAAGATTACTCAATTTCCTGATGGATTCCGTCTTAATTATTTAAACGATTTAAAAAAATTACAGCAATATTGCGATGGAAAGTTGCGATAATCGCTTCAAGGGAAAATTGTAAGTGAGAAGACTATTTAATGAAAGAACCTTAACCAAACATATAGTCATGACTCTAACAACTGCGCACGCAACTGCGAAAACATTAACTGCAATTTATTAATGCCTTCTCTTTTTTTCTCCAGCATTTAAATCCCAAGCAGTAAACTCATATGGTAGCCTGTCAAAGAAAGCCAAAATTATACTTATGAAGAATATTAATCCCTGGCAGAGAAAGCCTGAGGAAATAAAGGTATGAGTTCAGCTTTAGATCCGCTTTCTTTTAAAAAAAACCGGCAAAATTAGAGTGATATCAAGAGTTTTTCGGGGTTGAAGACAGGAAAGAAAATCGATGTATTTGACAGGAAGGAACCTTATCCACTTGTCCAAACGTGTTGACAACAGGATATAAGTCACCCAGTGATATTTTAGATATATGATTATATATTACAGACTGAAAATTCATAAAGATGAAATAAATATCGACTTTTTTAGATTAGGGGTCGAACCCGGCAAGAACCTTTTTTTCTTTCGTTTGTTCTTTTTCTTTCTTCCTTTTTTTCTTTTAGTCTTTACCTTTTTCCTCGATTTTTTCTCTCTTGGAATCTTTTCCTTTTGTTCCTAATACTTTCCCTTAATCTTAGCTTTTCGTGGTTCTGCAATACTTGTGTTTCTAGGTATGGGCATTTTTAAGCTACTCCTCTAAATGTCTCTAGGTGGTACTTAATCGCGCGGGAAACAGGGAATGCGAGAGGATGAGACCGTTAGTTTGAATTTTGACAATTTTTGTTACACTGCTCCTTAAACTAATAGCAAGTGTTCCATATTTAAGTAACGGTTATATATATTTTTCACTTGGTTTTTCCAAAAGAGCAGTTGCTGGTACGTACAATAACCATCTTTATTTCCTCAGAGATACCACAGTAA
The DNA here is from genome assembly GCA_038088405.1 of Porites divaricata. Classification (NCBI taxonomy): domain Eukaryota; kingdom Metazoa; phylum Cnidaria; class Anthozoa; order Scleractinia; family Poritidae; genus Porites; species Porites divaricata. The sequence continues at coordinate 18,712,189 of JBBMOI010000004.1, read as the reverse complement.
GCGAAATACTCAAGCACGCGCGCGTGAAATTTTCCCCCTGCGAGAGAGTGGACAGTCACGCGGGTCGAAGAGCCAGGAAATTTCATTTTCTCGCGTGTTTTATCACTGTACTACATAACCGTTAGGACAACGAGTATCTGTTCGTAATAATGACCATATCATGATATTACTGATGTCGGCATGATTCTAACTGGTAACAAACTCTTCTCTTTAGATGATTTACAATGTGGTCGATAAACTAAAATGTTTCAGTCGATACACAGCACACATCAAAAGAGAGCTGGCCACAGTTGTGTACTATCAGCAGTTTGAGGATGGAAGAGTGATAGTTCAGCAAGGTATCATATAATGCGTAATGTAAAGGCAGAACGGTATCAGGTCGTTTCGCCCGATGATAAATTCGCCCAGCGGGAGTTCGCCCAGACTTAAAACGACTTACCCAATGTAAATTTGTTATTCTTTATGCCCGAATGAAAGGTATAAGGTTACAAAAATAAAGTGACTGCACATGTGGAATCCGCGCTTAACTAAAATAGCATCTCTCATAAGTATGTTTACCCTGTAGAACAATAGAACAATATAGAACAATATATCATTTAAGAACAATATATCATCGGGCGAATCGTCGTAAGTGTAGGCGAAACGCCATCGGTGAATCGACTTTCGTACTGAAAGCGGACGACGTATATTTCATTGTGAGCGGAACCGTGTTAGTGCAAGTGGGAGAGACAGATAAATTAACAGGAATCACCAACAAACAGGTTATTAACAAAGACACCAAAAACTGCTGCTTATAACTCCCCTTCCCCCCCTCCCATGTGCGCATCTACATTCAAACAAAACTATAACATCCGATTATAAGCCCCCTCCTAGCTCCGATTATAAGCCCTTGTTTCTTGTGAGGTTTTGAAGCTTAATTTAAAAAAACAGTGTCAAAAAAAGTATTTTCATCAGTGCTGCTATAGCTTGTTTCAAAGCGCTTTGTAGATTCAAGGTAATAGCCCCTCCAATTAAAAGCCCTCCTAAAATCCCTTACAGAACGCTTTATAAGTCCAGCTTGTATAACTGGCCGTTTATGGTGTTCTCCTCATACCAATGCTGTTAATTAATGACTGGTTTTGACAAAAGGCTTGCAATGAACTTTGGCTACAAGCTGACGTTGAAGCGTAATCCCTTTTTCAGATTGCAAGTTTCAGTCTTGAATTAACTTCATCTTTTCAGTTGAGAAAGCCAAATTTTTGCATTCCATGACATCCCGATTAAAAGAATTTTTTTCGCTCGATAATTCGAAGCAATTTCATTTCCCCAAAAGGTCCGAAAAATCGAAAAATCGTCGAGTTCTAGTGAGTCCCTAAAACAAAGGGAAAGGAATGAACGTTCCTGAAGCATGGATGCCTACGATCAGAAAGCATAACAGCCGTTCAACTACAAAGCGGACCCCTCAGGGAACATCATCTGCTAGTCGGAATAATGAGGATCGAAATACACCAATCACAGCGAACCAACGTGCATAAATAGCTACACGTAAACAATCGACCTCATCGCCTGATGAAGACTAGCAGTATTGCAGTCGAAACGTCGCGATCAATATCTCAAAGCGATTCTATCGTGAGACATCTGACACCACGATGAACAATATTCACATCTTTAATGACAACAAAGGGAAAGACAAAAATTGGTCCTTCAAAATTGAAGCTAGCAGTCCCCAGATTACCCCCATGTAATTTACGGCAATACAGATTATTCTCCAATCCGAAATTTATCGCAAAAAATCAGGAATCCCGCTAGCAATTGGTATCCGGAATCCAGGTTCCACTGACAATCAATCCGAAATTCATTGCCTGGAATCTGCAATCCACAACATGAAATCCAGTCCAGACATCAAATCAAAAGGCTATCTGATTAAGTAGCAGTTGGCTTACAGGTAACTAGTACATGAATTACTAGATTTTCACTGGTGTGGACGATTTCTCTGTTTCAAGTAGTGCTAAATCTCTTTCGACACTGTTCCCTTACCTGCTAGGAGAAAATTTAGCTTACTTTATTCAACAGATCGTTGGGGAGATATTCGCTGGAGACTCGTTTGGTGAACTGACACTACTTCACGACATCAAGAGAGCGGCCACTATTATTTGCAAAGGCAATGCAGAGTTCTTAACAGTGGACAAACTGGATTTTGATATGGTGAGCATTTGTTTTGGGTAGTCAATGTAGCATCTAGCAGTCAGAATAATAATAATAATAATTGTAGACTGCGACGAGCAGTCTCTTTTTTTTTTTTTTCAGATTTAGCGAGGGGGATGCAAACGCGCGCAAGCGTCGAGCGGCGTGTTTCGCTGTGACAGCTCGTAGTCTAAAGCAACTGAAGATGCAGAGACGTTTCACTTAACATGATGTCTCGTAGGTTGAGATTTATAATCCTTCTTGCACCGTGCTTTTTGTTCTTCGCGGTATCCTCAGTTTGCAACGCCAGTTCGATCTGGAATCCGACCGCCAGATACTCATATGCTTTGGTGGTTAACCGTTTCTAGCCGACCAGAAGTAGAGACCATCTGTCGGCAAATATCAGTTAGTAGTGATATGTAGTGTGAAATTCCTTATTATCATTTTTTTGAGTTAGGTGTTCAGTTTGTACTTGTGCATGACAGGTTTTAAAAAAAGGACATCAGCAAGAATGGGACACAAGGATATAATTTTTGAAGACACTTCCACAGTTCAGTACCTTCTCAAAGGCCGAGTTACGGAAAGTCAATACTAGAGCCAAGCTGGTGGAATACCCTGAAAACACGGTAAGTGCAGAAGCAGCAACGCGTTCAGTTCTAATTCGTTAGTTGTAGTTGGGTAGGGTTTGATGAGGCGCGTACGGCTCTCGGAATATAGTCTGAAAAGCCGATCATTTAATTATAACGCAAGGAATACGTAAATTGTCGAACCTCGCGCAGCACTTGAGGCTAATGGTAAGAAATAGGAAGAAAGCGGGGACTGGAAGGCAATAAAGAAAAGAAAATATATAAATATAAATTATGCAATATAAAAACAAAACAAACAAAACTACAATTATGAAAAAAGGTTAGTAAGAAAAGAAAAGAAAAAGAAAAATAGGGCTTTCCAAGATTCGAACCCGGTATATCCTGTTTACAGTGCTCACAAGTGGACTCGGCCGGCCCACCTTAACAAAAATTTCTGGATCCGTCCTTATCTATTGCGTGGTATGGTTTATTACGCCGTACAACGTGGTTCTTACAATTTTTGAGCCTGTGGATAAAAAATTGTAAAGTGATAGATTTTTGTGAAGACCCGATTTTGAATTAATTTATTATGCTGTGTAAAGAGGCTTTAACCTTGCCGTGAAGGCTTACTAAGCTAAATGGTTCGTAATACAGAGAATGAAGATGATAGTTAATGTAGCTTGACGATAACTTTTATATTGCCTGCGTACGCGGGCTAACCTTTTTAAAACGTGCGGTCCCGGGTTCGAGTCCCGCTCTGGGGACTTGCTGGGTTTGTTCTCTGTCGTCCGGCCCGACTCAAATCCTCGGTCATGTTGGTAAATAAATAACCATCTGGTTACCTCCCCTCAGTTGTGGTTGATAATCCTGTTATGTTCTATTTGCACAAGAGTCATATTATTATGATCTCTTGATTTGCATTATTTGTTTCAAAATTATTCTATTGAATTGCTTGTAAACTAGCTGGATAAGTGCACTTTCCACTCTAAAACAAACCTTTGCCAATTGCCCCAGGTTTTCGGAACGTCCAGTCATAACTCCAAACTATTTGAAAAGTTGACTGAAACTGAACTTTTCCTAAGACAAACCAACTGAAAAAAATATTTAATTTCCCAATTTCTTACGGTCGAACCTTCTGTAGGCGACCACCAAAAATAAGAAGATTTTGATTGGTCCCATCGTTTGTCAGCAGTACTATGATTGGACAGATGATTATCAGATTATCAGCCGATAGCATGATATCACGTGAGGCTTGTTATTTCCGGGTTCGTTCTCGCTGATCTGATGTCACATATTTCTTGATAAATACCTTTGAAAGTCTTGATAAAAGCCTGCCTCAAATCCTTGCTGAAAACAACGTAAATAAAAGGATTGATAGCCGAGTTAATGTTTGGTAGAGTATAGACAAACGCAACGTTGATAAAAGAAAACAAGCCCCTTAATTTAGGATTTTGTTGACTATTCAAGCAGCCTTGACACCAAGATTGAACCAAAATAATAACAAAGGTCGGCATCCAGCAAATCACAAATGCTCCCACTACTATCGCCAAAGTCTTAGTGGCTTTGAGCTGCTGTTTAAACAATGTTTGGTTGTTCTCTTTACTTTGCGGTATACTTGGTAGAACAATCATAGTAATTTTCGAAATGGCGCGAACGTGGTCCAAGGCGATTTTAAAAATATAGCAGTATGCACATACAATGATCAAAAGTGGGAGAAAGAAACCCACAATGGCAGCAAAAGTGTAGAAATAACGATCTGGCTTGTAACAGCCGTGATTAGTCTCAACAAGAGCCCCAGATGAATCAGTCCAGTTTGTCAAGCCAGACGAGGCTACGATTAATGAGTAAATCCAAATCGATGAGAGCATCAGCCAAGATGTGTTACGCGTAACAATCAAATGATATCTGAGGGGATACTTCGTGGCCAAAAAGCGGTCGACGCTTATCAACGCTAAATTACCGATGGACGCGCAGCAGCAGAACAAATCAGCCCATACCCAGAACACACATGCTTCTTCACTTAGGCACCATCTGGTATTATGAAGTGTCTGATGAATGCGAAATGGCAGCGACAAAGTAGCTACCAAAAGATCCGCGCAAGCCAATGAGGCGACGAGATAGCTGGTAAATGTGTGAAGATTACTATTAAGCAAAACAGTCAAACAAACGGAGAAATTTCCCAGTAAGGTTGTAACGGTTATGAAGACGAGAAAACATGCCTGGGCGACAAAAGATGTAGACGTTGGCTGTGCGCAAAAATTCCCTGCCGCTGTAACGTTGGCCATTAATGTCGCTCGTTGTTACAAACATGCCAGGGAGACACGTTCTATTCGCGTGCGCGTTCTCTAAAAGTTGATTTTCTCTGTTAGAATAATTAACGGTGGCAACAACGATGTTTGTTGTTTTTCACTTCAGTGCTGAAATTAACTGAACACTTTCCGACGACTGAGTTTAAGTTCTTATTTCTCAAAGGCGAATCATATTGTCTTTTTACGCCTGAGTGTCAAATGTAGCGAGGCGAAAAAGGAAACCGAGTAGAAAACGAGTGGTTAATGGCTTAAAGAAAATGAAGAAAGACTAAGTTCCACTGAGATGACAAATCATACAATGAGTCATTGTGTGTTTTGAAAGACAGGTGAAATACAAACAAGGCATGCTGGAGTTTGCTTTTTTGCGAGAGGAAATGATTTATGAAAAACAAAAAAAATCTTAAAAGGACCAAAAGATGGTGTTTTAAACTGGAGACGCCAGTCAGTTAATCATCCTGGTTTGATCTTTTTGAATAAAAGTGTAATGAATTCGTCAAATAATGGCGATCCCCATATGTTCTGACCCGGCCTTCAGATGGTCAAACACAACCACACACTTAATATTGACTTGGAATGACGTTTTGTCTCGAAAATTGTCACAATTCAGTACAAACGTCAATGAAGTTAATACGAAGCAGTGGGTTTAGGCAAATGTGACAATCACATTTTACAGAAGCAATGAAAATATCGCAGGATCTAAGTTGATTAGAAATAATTCGAAAAAAATTACGGAAAAATTTACATATTGGGGAGAAGTTAAACAAGAAATAGACAGAGGAAATGAATATATTGTAATAAATATTTATTAAGTAAACAGGGGACTAAACGAGAATTAAATTCGTTAAAAACTTCCCCCCATTCTTGAATTTCAGTTCAGTTATTAAAAAAGGTATATATTTTATTACGTTTAGGATATTTCAAAAAAATGCTTTATAGCTGACTTTTTTTCTAATTGTCGTAAAGTCATAAAATAATCTTAAATCTGTTTAAAATTGAAAATATGAAGTTTGCGGACCTTTTTGATATACACTGTAACCTGCAAAAAAGATTCTTGTGCGTTGGTGTAATTTTGCAGCTGTTTTCCTGGAGAGGTTTCTCTGCAAATATCGCGAAATGAAAGTCTGACCTACGCATTTTTTGGCTCGTTGGGAAGGTATTTTGGTTATTGCAAATATTCGCTGTGTATGGCAGAATGGGATCGAAAGCGGAAAAATACCAAAAACCAGTACATTCTGTACCAAGACAGTTTTTGGGTTAATATTAAGCATTATAAGAAGATTTCATATTTTAGTTTCACCTTATTTAAAGAACCAATACCACTGTAGAGGTCTTTAACTGAAAGGTAAACTTTAAAAAGTTGAGTATTTTTTATCAAATATTCCAAAGCTAATGTATAGGCCTACGAATTTTCTAATTTTTTTTTTTTTTTTTCAAAAGTTATAGCAAGGCGGTAGCGATTTCTCATACGTTATACGCGAGACTTGCTTACCAAATTACAATACTACCGCATCCACGAAGTCCTATCATCGTGTTTAGGTATCCTGTAACTCTAAAATGTATCAGCCATTGTTTTAAGGTCATTTGAATAATAAAGAAGAATGGCTTTATTATTAAAAATGGCTGAAGATCATATTGTACTTCCTACAACAGACTGCTTGTTTGCGTTGAACTTTAGAGCAATATTTTATCGAACGTTGCTCCTCATATTCTACGTTTAAATCGATTCCTTATTGTATCTAGAAGCTCAGAGAGAGAGCATCCGATTTAGAATTTCGGAGGGTCGTGAGTTCGAATCTCATCTGGAGCTCGAATACTTATCTGAGCTTTCTGATGCTTGATTTCTCTTCTTTTTAAACTAATTGCGGTATTTTGCCGGCTTGACCCGAGCATAATTCCTTGGATTTTATTCTCTTTGTTTTTTTGTTTTAAACTAAAAGTGATAGAATGTCGCCTCTAACAGGGAATTGTTTTAGAGCTGTGTCAAATATATTGTATACCGCTGTGAGTTGCTGTACATTCCCAGACAGTCGACCCACAAGTGCTTTTGCCGGCGCTTTTCGACCAAGGCCATCACTATATTTTCAGAGCACAATATTGAATAAAAATTGCTCACAGAGCTGTGGAAAGCATCTTGCCGCCAGTTGGGATGCAATTTTGGACATTTAAAACGCCCCGTGATTTATCAATAAAACGTCTGTTTTACAATTTTTGTTTAAAGCTTGTTATGAATGAAAATTAGCAGCATCGAAAACAAATACTGTTCCGATCCTCTTTACTTCTTCTTGTCCAAACCAGGTGTTTCTTCGAGACACGCGTACCTCCGGCGAGTTCGTTTTCTTCATAAGATTAGGTCAATGCCATGTTGTGAGAGAGATGGTTCTGGTCAGGAGGGAACCTGCTGTGGGCAAAAAGAGACTTATCCTCCCCCCCGTGGGAAAAGACAACAAAATCGACCCCGTGTTCAATGTGAAGACCCATGATCACGTCAAAAAGTACTTTTTAGTTATAGCTCGCCTGGGTGAAAAAAACTATTTTGGTGTTGGAGAGGATTTGACTAAAATGAGCATCATTTCAGTTAAAAAGGTAGGAACATTGTAGTCTGCGTCTCCCTCTTTCTCCAGCCGCTCATATGTTCACGCGTGCAACATTCACCTTACTCTTGCTTCCTACGCAAACTTTCTTAGGGCTTTGTCATGCGTTCCTGGTGGGGCGGGAAATCGTGGCGAATTCCTTAGAAAGTCTGCGTGGGAGGCGAACCTTTCCCTTCCACGGCTTCAAACGCGCGCCTTAGACGCAGGCTAGAAAAAAATGTGCTTTAGATAAACTATGGGAGGTGCTTTGATTAGTTATGACACTACCTTGCTTAAAATAGATCGCACTGTGTGTTCATTAAATCGAAATGTGATAAGAACGAAAACATAGCGTTTAGGTCACGAAGCTGATACAACATTTGACATCTTCTGTGATATTTAACAATGAAGACGAACAGAAGAAGAAATCTATTTGCATTATTAATTTAGAAAAAAAAAGGCCTCATATTGCTATGTGTTTGGTTCTTAAGTTGGTGGTTTTCTATTCAAAATAAAACTATACATGTCGGCTTTTCCTTCTCCGTATTTATAACTATAATATAGTTATAGATTCTAGTGAATAGATCAGAATATAAGACGAGCTCCGCTTTTAGGCTTGGCTAAATCTATATGTTGAAAAAGGCACGAAATATTCTGCACAATCCAATAACTTGTATTCAGTTACCTTTCACGTTTCGGACACCTCGCAATTATGGACACCCAGATGATTAGGACAGTGGCTAGATCTCCAGTAAATATAAGGAATTTTTGCTTTTATGGTCACTAACTCATGGTCCCATGGTTGTTCGAAATAAAGAGAGGTATAATTGTGCAAAGACGTATACTCCTGACAATAGTGATAAGAAACAAATGATTTACTAGCTCTACTGTTCACGGATCTACAGTGTGGATGAAGACGATTGGTGTTTGTAGGTCCAATGCGAGGTACCCTCCCCTCCCTACCATCCCCAAAGCCCATGACAGAGAGACTAGGAGGGGGCCACTAGTGGTTCTTGTACGTCGTCCCAGAGACGGGGAGGTGAAAGTTTGTGGTCAGATGGGCTTAAAGTGCCCATAACCTAAAAATTTTTATTTTCTTATCTGAAAGTACACATTAAGACAGGAATTTCTGCGAAAAAATTTTGTGATTTGAACAAAACGTGATTTTTTTATGATTTTTTAAAGTCTACATTTCTTTGGCACACCCGTTCAGCTGACCATTATAGCTGACCGGCTCATATGTGACGTCATGTGACGTAGATTAAGGAACCTCACTTGTCATACACAAACAAACGAAAGGCAACTGGTTGAGATCCTCATCGAAACGACCTAACTAAAAGCACAGCAAAACCTCTCGGCTTGGGAAGAAAAGATGTGACAGGCCGATCTGATCCAAGTTCCTGAAGCTACGTCACCACTACGTCACGGATCCTGTCCGACCGAGAGGAGACTAATGCGAATGGTGGAGCAAAATGGCGGCAAATTTCGAAGACTTTAAAAAATCGTAAAAAAGTCACGTTTTGTTCAAATCGCTAAATTTTTTCGCAGAAATTCCTGTCTCAATGTGTACTTTCAGATAAGAAAATAAAATTTTTTAGGTTATGGGCACTTTAAGGTGGTTATCCAAGAAGAGTGAAAGCCTCACTTTTTGTAGATGTCATAGAAAAGGCAGCACTTTTTCTAAAGTTATTTTAAGCCACGTTAAAACACCATTTATTTCAGCTTTGAGTTAACTGTATACTAGTTCTGTGAATACTCCACGCCTTTTATTGACTGACTTTTATTACCTATTGAATTTACTACTTGCAGACACACCATAAACTTAACGGAGAAATATTTCTCTGTTTTCTCCAGTGCAGTGAATGCAAACAGCTTTCTAAACGTTTATGAAATTATTGCAAAATTTGAAATGTGTCATTGCTTTTAGATTGAGATCGTTATGGTGCCGAGAATCGTTATGATTAAGCATGATCAAGGAAGAAGCGAAGAGGAGATGAGACTAAAAAGCGATAAAGAATTCCCTTCAACAAAAGAGGTCTTTCATAGCTTTGTAATAGGAGAAAAATGGCAGCATTATAAACTTGACGTTTTGGATAGATTGCGAACACATAAGTGGCTTTTAAATCCTTCAATATTAGATGATGTTCCTCTGTCGATTCGTCAACAATGTGATCGTCAGTGTAAATTCTATGGCAAGAGAAAACGCCTACTGCCAGTTCGGTAACGCAGGTTACATTGTGAAAAATGTCCTTTAAATAGACCGATTGCAGATATGGCGACGATCTCACCAAAGCGAGGCTTTTCGGTAGCAACCGTTGCTAAGGGCTGGTCGCTTGTTTATATGCTAATGCCAGTCCGTTATCTTGTTATTTTTTTCACTCTGGAAACAATAAAAAACTTTCAGCGTCGGTTCAATGTGTTAAAATAAAGGTCAGTGCTTTTTACTTGCCTATATTATACAAATCGGAACGTAGATGATCGGAAAAAACGATTGCGATGAACTTATGTGTGAACGATATTACATTTCCGACTTCAAGTGAACTTGAACTTCTTGAAAATGTCTCAGACTCAGTTTCACTGTATGTTCTTTTTACCGAACAGTATTAAGTTCATAATGGAAAGGCCTGTGGAAAAGATGCATGTGAAGGAATTAAAAGAAATTCTTTTAAGGAAGAAAGTGAGCCTGAAAGGATTAACAGTGAAGGCCCAATTTGTTGCAAAGTAAGCAACCCTCTGTTTTAAATGATTAAATACACTTGAAAACTTTAATGCACCTTTGCCTTTTGTCTCATTCTTTTTTTTTTCTGTCTAAGTGATTACAAGTTTAAAATTAGCGTCCCTTGTTCATTTTGTTTTGTGCAGAGTGAAGGAAGTACTCCAAATGTGTACAGACGATCGCTGGCAAAATGATCAAAATAATAATGCGACCGCAGCTGCACTTCGTGCTCGAAGGAAAAAGAGCGAGTTAGATCTTGTTAGGGAGAATGAGGAAAAGTTTAGATTTTGTCCCTCTGATAACAATATGGATAAACTGCTGGACGATCTTCTTCCATTCACGTATAATACCATTGTGAAATATGTTCGAAACACCGGTAAAAACATTCAGCATTCCCTCGTCTCGTTGAATTTCACAAGCCACTCCTGAAATATAAGTCGTATCGAGAAATATCAGAAATCTGAAACGATAGGTTTAATGAAAGATAGTTTTGAAAGTAGTACCTTCAGTCTTACAGCATCCGATGGAAGGCAGCGATACGCGATCTTTTTCCCATCCGGCCCTACACGATAACCACTCTTGCAGCACAAAGGCACGCAACAACTATCCGGCATGGCACTATTTATAAATCCACAGAAAAAATGGCATGCAATCCAATTCTAAAAATTGAAGATCAGCTTTTAGAATGATAATATTTGAGCTTACATGTGAACCTTAAATACAATGAATGAAAAATATCAGGCAGTCAAAGTATCGCGATCGCTAGAAATGACTCTGTCTGAGATCGCTGTACGTCAGTTGATCGTGCAATTTAGCATAAAAAACAGTATTCAAAGCGTACATACCAGACTGAAACTTCTGTCAGCGAAGAAATTGACTTATTTTTGTTGAATTTAAAGGAAAAGACACCTGAGATACTGCCGTCTTTCCAGCAACGGCACAGGGAAACACAGGCATCCAGACCCTAGCAACGGTTGCTACCGAAAAGCCTCGCTTTGGGGAAATCGTCGCCATATTTGCAATCAGTCTATCTTGTAAATATTTTTCTTTGTTTTAAGGTGGCTGAACGCAGTTTTGCGGGCGGTCAGCGGTAACTCGCGTGACGGCGAGTGTTTTAACTCAGACAAACAAACATGGCGGCGAAAAAGTAATGATAAAAAGAAGACGATTTCTCAAAATCTACTCATTAAAATTTTGTGATATTTGGAGGAATTTTTACTTTTATCGTATTTTAGATAACGAGAACTTTAAAATGGAAGTTGAACAGACGATTTTTGTGACACATTTAATAATTACAGTACAATTATATTATTGATTATCTAAAAACCCCTCTGTTAAAATTTGATCAAATAAGTTTCAAATGGTTATGATTAATTATAGTAAGCTATGTGCAAGTTTATAGGAAAATCTAATGAGTGAATTTTCTGTAAACTGAGCAAAAGTGACATTTTAAGGTTGTATTCAATCGTTCATGTTGCCATGGAAACTACGAAAATGTCAAATTTTACCTGTCAATCAAAATCTTTCATCAGTATATTTTTCATATGCCAAGTTTCAGCTTGTGAGCTGCGACCCTTCTCTTGCTATAATTTGGCAAATGACATATACTCACAAACTGCCAAAACTGTGTTCAGCCACCTTAAGAGTATTAGCAGTTGTTACGTTGTTTCAAAACAGAAAATATTTCAATAAATCCAATTCTATTTTCAGAGGAATGAAGTTTAAGCAGGGAAATGTTGTTGTTCTCTATCGTTAGAGAGACGTAGAATTTTGGATCCCTATTTTTGCTAAAGATCACCATCTTGGAAGTGGGCGCAGGAGCTTGTGCCGATGGATGCAACCCAGCCCCGTTTATTTGGAGAAAATCTCTTCCGGGTAGAAGGGTCACTCGCCTACCCCATCTACCCTGGGCGTCACCCTTTGCGATATTGGGCCGGTCACCCTCCTAGCCCAGCCAACTTTTCACCACATATTAAAAGAGTTTTGCTCCCCAGCCTTGTCAGCTCTGGCGAGGCGAGACAATCAGCGCATATGCTATTGCTGTTGGCGTTGGTAAGGGAGTCAACGTTTTTCGCATATAATCGCTGGGCTCAAGTTGATTCAGCTGGCTGGATGACCCTCTTTCCGGACATGCCTTTTTTCCATATAAACAAAGCCTCTGTAGGACGGCGACGGCAACAGTAAAGCCTAAGACGCATTTTATTGTATATTTCTTTGCCGTCCTTTCACAAATACGACCTGAAATGATAAAATGTTAAGTTTACTTGCGAACGGGAACGGCAAGGCAATAAGTTTAACTATCTCTGTCCGAATTAGAGTAGATGTCTCTGGATCATTTGGATTCGATTCTGCTCATGTAAAATTTGACGTGATGCACATACATAAACAATTCTTCTAAAATATTTTCCCCTACACCTCATGCAAGTGCTCCATAGGCAAATATTGTGTCCTGGCACTTTTATGTGTGCTTTTCGATGGAGTTATAAGGTCGTTTTATATTTTTCGGAAAGCTGATGGTAATAGGTGGAGCTCCCTTATAAAAAAATTTTCACTTAATCCGGGCCATGGTAAGTACCTATATAAACAACAGGTATGTGCCGCTCCAAATTGTAGGGTTTTTACGCCGATTTGATCTAAAAACGGGTATAGACTTTGTCCATTTTAATTTGGTCTGGAATCGGGTATGGTTCTCGAGGGAACTACGGGGGTGTATGAACGCATTTATCGTTTTAATTCCAAATGAGGAGAAAAAGTGAAATATGCGAATTCTAAATGGATTTTAAAGAATCGTTTTTGTTGCTGTTCTAATCTAACTTTAGTTATGACAAAACTTGTTTGAGGGCAGGTCTGAAACGGATATGGATTTTAGAGGCCAGGTCTGAAAACGGGTCGGAAAAATGACATTTTTTGGCCTTAAATAGGGTCAGGATTCCGACAACCGAGCGACACTCCCCCACCAAGAATTCCCAGAAGTACCCCCCCGGGATAAGTGTGCGATAATAATAATAATAATAATAATAACAATGACATTTCTAAAGCGCCTTTTCCCAACGGTCCAAAGGCGCTATTTACAAGGTTAAAAATCCAAATTTACAATAAAACATTAAAAAAGCTAAAAGAAGTAAAAAGCTAAAAGATAATTAAAATAAATAACTACAATAAAGTTATCAATTTAAAAAGCACGCTTAAAAAGAGCTGTTTTCAGCTGTCTTTTAAAAATGTCTAGCGATTCTGCATCCCTAACATGTTGTGGAAGATTGTTCCAAAGCAACGGCGCAGCAACAGAGAAAGCACGGCAGCCCTAACTATTTAGCTTGAAACCAGGCACGGCGAGTAAATTTTTCTTTGCAGATCTTAGATAACGTCCCGGAATGTAGCTGACAAGGAGATCCTTAATGTAAGCAGGCGCTAGGCCATGGAGAGTCTTGAAGGTAATGATAAGTATCTTAAATTCAATTCGGATATCAATTGGGAGCCAGTGGAGACTCACAAGAACAGGTGTAATATGACAGAACTTGGGTGAGAGAGAAACAATTCGAGCAGCAGCGTTCTGCACACGTTGGAGCTGTTTAGTCACGTGTTTGGGTAAACCATATAGTAACGAATTACGGTAGTCAAGCTTTGATGTAATGAGAGCGTGAACAAGAAGCTGGGCTGCATCGAAGGTAATTTTACGGAGATGATAGAATGCTGATTTACACATTGCTGTCACCTGAGGAACCATACTCAAATATTCGTCGAAAATAACTTCAATGTTGCCTGCTTTTGGTGAAGTCAGCATTCTCTCATCACAGACATCAAGATGTAACAAAGGGGGTCGAGCACGGTGTAAAGATGATATCAAAAGAAGCTCAGTTTTCTCTCTGTTTAATTTTAACTTATTCAAAAGCATCCAGGTGTCAATTTCTTGTACACAGGCTTCCAACTTACTCTTGCTCAATTCCATCTCATTGAGGGATGACGTCTCAAAAGTAATATACAGCTGCGTGTCATCAGCATAAAAATGAAAGCTTAACCCGTGTTTATTGGCGATGTCACTCAGTGGAGAGGTGTACAAGGAGTATAGCAGCGGACCAAGGACAGATCCCTGGGGTACACCAAACTGCAGAACATGACGCTCGGACGTCGAACCATTGACATTCAGAAATTGAGTGCGGTCACTCAAGTACGACCGAAACCATTCTAATGCCGTACCACCAATTCCAAATCGAGAAGAAAGGCGCGAAAGTAAAATACAGTGATCGACAGTGTCAAATGCCCCCGAAAGATCAAGGAGTAACAAAATCACTGATCTTTTGTGATCTAACGCCATAGCAATATCATTATGAACACGGATTAAAGCCGTCTCAGTACTGTGTAGTTTTCTGTAGGCAGACTGATAAATGACATTAAGATTATTGGCATCTAAATAAGCAATAAGCTGCTTGGCAACACATTTCTCAATAACTTTAGACAGAAAACTTAAGTTCGAAATTGGCCTAAAATTATTGAATTCATCCTGGCTCAAAGATTGCTTCTTGAGCAGTGGTTTGACGCTGACGCCACTTTGAGATCAGTAGGAAGTTTACCAAATTCTATTGAAAGGTTGACAATCTTGGTTATCACTGGTCGAACAGTGGTGAAGCAGTCCCTCATGATACAACAAGGAATAGGGTCTAGATCACAAGACTTTAAAAATACATAGATCCAACAGTTGCCGTAAGTCCAACCGATGAGACACTTGCAAAGGTAGTAAATTGGCATTCAGCAGCAACGTCTCTAAACTCAAGAACATTGTCAGGTGTAGATCGATCAAGGTCTTCACGAATTCTTCTGATTTTATTGTCAAAGAACGCAATAAACTCCTGTGCCAACGATGCGGTACTTTCATGTTGCGGAAACCTGGTTTCTGGTTGCTGCTGAACCAATTTCGAAAAAGTCGAAAACAGTTTTCTCAAATCACATTGATTTTCAGTGACCAATCTAGAGTAATAATTCATATACTTCACATCAGTAATAATTCAATCTTGATGATGACAACATATTGTTAACAGCGTGACACTGTCGAACAAAATTCTCACGATCAGAAGCTGACCGAGTCACACGCCATTGCCTCTCTAATCTCCTTCGCTTTCTTTTTTCAGATTTGATTTCCTCCGTATACCAAGGAGCAGCAGGGCGAATAGTGATGACACGCCTCTTAATCGGAGCATGTTTGTTCAGGGTAGAAACCAATGCAGAGCTGTAGAGAGCAACTAGCTGATGAAGATCATCCGGTGGATGCAACAAGAGTGATGAATTGGCAAGCTCATCACAAAACTTTCCAGTGTCTATGGTCTTCAGCTTGCGAAATTTAATTTCTTTTCTTTCAAAGCGAGGTTTAGCTATCGATATATCACAATGAACAACAAAATGATCAGATAAGGCAGGATCACAAACTGAAATGTTAAGGGCTAAAGGCTCATCTCTCGTGATTAAAAACTTGTGCATACAGCGTGGGCTCCAGCGGCTGTTGAGAATACTGATGCGAGTGCAAATAAATCCCCATGCATCTAGCGCCTCGAGATCTGTGTTTGTGTATTAAGTTGTGTAAGGAACACATAGTTCAAGAACTCGATCTGTCACTTCTGATGAAGTGACATGGGATGACGTTATCCTAGCAACGTGGTCTCCAAGCAAATTGATTGCTTGAAACATCACATCATTATTTTCACCATTGAAGGGTCCTCTGAAGGTAAGTAAAGTTTAATCTCCATTTGTAATAAGGACGGCCAAGTCATAACAAATTCTTTCAACAAAAACGTCCCCCGAGGAGGATGGAAAGATGTTTGGACAATAAAACAGGTGGTCCTGAAAACGCAACGTTGATTTACCTGTTAAAGTTGAATTTGTGAATATCTTATGCCCGAAAAACACCATGATAAACAAAAATAATAAACTAAAAAGCTACACCACAAACATATTTTTTATGAACGAGCTGTCTCAGAATTGTTCACTGAAAATGAATATACTATTAATATTGTAACTAATCACAGATTGGAAAATCTTAGCGCTCGAAGTGGACGAGTGAATCGAATTGAAACTATCTGCATTATTGTTATGATTGTTCATTGCTGAGAAAGTTATATGAAAGGTTGAACAAAAATGCAATAGGCTAGGATTCATTATTTCCTAATTCATACGGTTTGAATAACTTACTGGATGTGAAGATCGTGTCTATATAGTCTTTCATTTCGAGACTGATTAGAGCTAAACACCATTCTTATAAATAAATATGACCAGAAACAAAATTCGTCCTAATTTTTTCCTTACGTCAGTTGGTTATAACAAATAATGATTAAAGAGGCTCGTGATTACTATTTGAGCTGACCATGAACAGATTGCACGAAGGGAGTTCCCATGAAAAAGCCCCAACACCTAGTCAAGTTCAAACAATCAATAAATTTTCAAGAAAGGTTAAACGGTACCGTTCTTGATATTTTGCGTTATTTCTAAAGACTAAACCGAACTTTTTAAGAGGCGAAATTAATTAATTCGAATATTAATTTGGGTCCACATAATGAACCAAAGTATGGAAAACTGAGTACATCCGCTAATTCTGACGCCAAACCTTATTAGTTTGAAAAGAGACACACTTCTTAAATGTTGTTCGGTACATGAAATAGTCCATGTCTGAATCAACGTATTGCAAATCAAAATAGTTGTTTAGATTCAGACGCTGAGCCTTTTATTTTCTCAATCTAAGGGAGGTATAAGGTATGTTGTCACGGAAGTTTGGCGTCTGAACCGCACATGAAGGTTATTGTCTTATCAAAGCAAAAGGAACACTAAAGAACCCACACTGCTGTTAAAACTAAGGATTAGGGAGTTGACGTCCTGGGGGGGGGGGGGGGGGGGGGTACTTGGGTTAATTTTTTCTGGGTATGTGCAGCTGGCCTCTCAGAGCCCCTATTCCATTATAGTCTATTCGGTGGTCAATGATCATGACAGACCCCATATTTGTCACTTTTCAGGCAAATACGTAATTTTCGCGATCCCAATTTAGTCACTTTCTATTTAAGATGTATCTACCTAATCAATCCTTTAAATAGGTCATCCTAAAATGAATTAATCCATTTGTTTTAATTCAATAAAGAACACTTTACTTTTCACCTACACTACAAACATTCTGGCACGTTTGCTAACCGTAAATACAAAGAACTGTCTTACCCCCAAAATCAGAAAATTATCAACCCCATTCTAATAACTATTGAAAATGCGACCCCACTATAGTCAACCTGGTCGTGGAAACGCGACCCCATCCAGCAACACATCCTCATTAGCCTCTTATAAGGAAGTACCTCCCGGGGGGGGGGGGGGGGGGACGTAGACCTCGATACTGCATAAATTGGCAGTTTTACAAAATAAAGTCAAATAAATAGAATACAATTGAGCATGTCTATATAATTGTGTGGTATCAAAAGGTTGTTATTAAAACGGGAAACCGGGTGCGTGGAACGAGCACGGGGAACCGGGAAAATAAAAAATGGGAACAAAACAGCGAATTGAAAGTGAAGTTACTGATAGGGCTAGGGTGCAAATTAGGTTTTGTTCTCATTTTCTTATTTTCCCGTTCTCCGTGCTAGTTCCCCGATCCCCGCTACAGCTTTTAGTAACATCCAGCACAAAAAAGCTAATACAAATAAGGTTTAATTTCCTTTAGATGATAATCCCGCCATCAGATAGAACATGAACTGCTGGATTATTATTCCAACACTGGCTTGCACGATCGTTGTCATCGTGCGTTCAGCTCCTCAGTGGGGCTATATGCCCTACGAATATTTCCACGAGTTCTACGATCATTATGGAGAAGATATCCGAAACAATATAGATCACATACAGCAGGTGCACGAAAAGCACCATGAAAATCAGCACGTCGCTCACGAGAAATTTCAGGAACATTACTACGATTTCAGAGAAAAGCATCAAGAAGGATCAGAGCACTACCAAGAGTCACTCGAGAGGGCGCAAGAGGACCAGCGGTCTACTGCAGGAACAGAGAAGAAACATATTATTTCCCATAAAGGTAATGGAGTTTTTTTAAATAAAAAACCTTTGATATCAATGCATAAGGTTCATTTGCGTCGCCTAACAAGCTCCATTTTGCCTGGAGTATATATAAGAGAGTTAAATAATTGTACAATAGGGGCAGAAAAGAAGAATACACATAATGGCAGGGTGATGAGACCTGATTCCGGAGCGAAGGGTAACTCCTATAATGATCTATACGGGGAAGGGAGGTTCCACCGAATGGAATATCTTTTTCAGACCTCAGGTGTCTGAAAGGATATGGATTTCACTCGTTAAAGGGTAGGAAAATCTGTCATTGTGGTTTGTTAGGGGGCCTAGAAGGGCTAACATGCGCATTTTTATTTTATGGCAGTGAAAAAGACAAAAAACAACTTCCCAGTTTAGTGTGATTTATTTACATTTAACAGACAGTGCATTTACAGCAGCTAAAAGGGTTGCATCGTTCTAAGCTGGGGATGTGAAAGGCGTACCATTTGTCAATAGAAAGTATACGAAAGAGGTACCTTTTCTGTGTATATAAGGGTAAGAGATTAGACCTCGGGGCGGACACTCCCCGTAGAAATTTTGTTTTGGTACCCCCGGGCCCCTCCGGGATACCTGATAGGCTTAAACGACAATAATATCAGGACTTAGTTCACCATCCAACGACTACACTACAAATGCAAATCTGTGCGAAAACACCGACTTCGCGTCCTTTCAAACGTTTCTTCCATTATACCTACTTGTTAAGCTGTAGACGGTCCTCTTGGGTATATATTAGGGAGTTTATGCAACAGCATGGCAGAAAGAAGAGGACAGCAAAACGTTTGATAAACGTCACTTGCGTGTTTTCTCCTGATCTTCACTTAACTTTAATGTTTTCTAGTCTTTAAGAAAAACATCTGTCTGAAGGAGGGTGATGTTTGGCGGAACGCTTAAGTTAACATAATTATTGTCACGCTTGTCACACAATATTTGCTGTCTTTTTTCGTCTGCTGTCCTGATGAGCAAGTTAGATAGATAGATAGAAAGCTATATTTCAGTGGGGTGGCTCTTTTAGCAAGTTTGTGCAAAATAAAAACTGCTATCCATAGAGTCCCTACATGTGTTTTTGGTTGGGAGAAAGTCCCCTTTCGCTGGCGCGTTCCGTTCTCGATCGGCGATTGACTTCTTACTATAATTCCCAAATGGAGGCTAGTTGGTTAATGGATAATGAACATTTTCAGCCAGTTCATGACCAGAGCTCGGTTGAGATGGTTGAAGGAAATTGCCACTGAAGCCGTTGTCATGGTAGCAAGCATCGACTTTCGCGCTTTGCTTGCGACACTTCATCTCGTCTCCAGATCTTTCAAGTGTCGACCAAGACGAAAATCTACCGCTCACAACCGTGTTTCAACAAACTCATCTAAAATCATTTTTGGTTAAAACATTTGATCCCAATAGAACATTGCCTTATATAAATTCCTAGTTTCGAGCTCAATTGCCCATAGTCCATAGATTTGAAAAACACTGTTTACCCCTTTGATAGCCTGATACCAAATTATAAAATGACCTATTTTACTAGCCTATCATTTTTACGATTCAAATCTCACAGATGTAACCTTCTTCTTGTGTTCATATTCATTTTTCTCTTTTAGCACCCGTTGAAGGTTTGTTTTGTAAACCAAATTATCGTAAGCATCGTTGAAGTCAAGTTGTATTTGATAATTCGAAAGTGCGAGAGTCGACTCCTGGGGCTTCCCCTGCGCCCCAGTCTTTAGCTTTGCGGCACACTTGGTGCGATTCCCAAATGCAGCACCTGCTGGCGATAAAATCCTCAACTTGATAAAATAATTTTTATTCATCAAAATCGTCTGTTTTTTAGTTACTCCACAGATAAGTGCGAGGGAAGCCAACTCTTTTCTTCAAAAATAACTGTCCAAAACCAGGCTCCTGCCAAAGCCTTGTCAAGGAAGAAACAATCAACAAGCTGAATTCACATGAGCTCGGCCTCGCGTTCCTCAGTTTTGCTTTCGATCGTCAAGTGAATATCAAAGTAGCATCATTGGACTAACATGCAAACATGGGGCCCTTACAATGAGGCTATTTGTGTGATAGTCTTGTTATTATAAGAATCTTTTAGTAATTCTGAAAATACATTTTCCAAAACTGTCTAGAAACCCATAGTTTTTAAGGTTTCTTGTGCAAATTTTAAAAGGACTCAACTTTACCTGACTCTTCCATGAATCAGTAAAGAGATCAAGCATCGTGTTTACGGCAAACGGCAAACGTGAGATTCAAGTTGACAAATGTTCAAAAGAGAAATGAGCAAATAAAATCAGCTTAAAACAATTGTTATGGATAGAATCAGCGTGAATCTACCGATTTTTTCAGGCTTCTTCTTTTCAATTGCTTAAATTGGAAAATTTACTGCGATGATCATTCTTCACTCTCATATAATAAACAGTAAACGATAAGTAAATGGCAAATTGGTCACGTGGTACAAATTCACGTTTGCCGTTTGCCGAAAACGCGATGCTTAATCTCCCTAGTGTTTATATTGATTTTACAACGCGATTTCTAAAATGTTAAACAATGTCGCTCTCATGTAAAACAATTCGCAGAACTTTGTGTTGGTAGTCTCCTTCGCAGCCGTTATTAGGGTCGTCACGCAACCTCTTCCGACGTACGTTACTTCACTCATCCCAGCAAATTTCCTAACAATTTTAAGCTTTAACGGAAATATGTATTGCTATAAACAGAAACATGTTTCTTTGATACGTATACAATATATCATAAACTCATTTACTCATATTTAATCAGTTTAACGTTGAGTAGAGCGCTGAGTAAGAGTTGGGTTAAGGGATTGATTAAAATTCTCTAGGTAGCCAGGCACTTTTAACAAAAATAAAAACAAACAACAAACAACAAACAGCATCTGCAGCTCAAAGACATGTTTTATTTTAGGTTATTATAAATGTTAACAATATTTTTAAACTTTTATATTTGAAAACACGCTCTATCTATTGAACATCTGCTTGCTCAGTGAAACCGCGTTAGAACTTGTATGTCTTTGGTATGTGTTAAATCTGGAGAAATAAAAGAAAAATGTCAAAAATTCAAGATGATCCATTAGTCATCGGAGGGGACTTTAGTGACAACCTTGAAAATCTATCTCTCACCCTGTTTTGTAAGACCTCGCCCTCCCCCTTCCCCCCTCCCGCTCCCACACATACACCCTTGCCCTCTTAAAAATAATCATTTAGCAACTTCCCCCTTTCTTATTAGGCATGCAAAACCAAAAGATATATTTTAAGACGATTTTTAAGAGAAAAGCAAATGCAGATAGAAACTTGTGGAAGGAAAGGCCATTTTTTTTTTTTTAACTCTATGACAGAAATAAGAAGAAAAGAAAGGAAAAGAAGAAAGGAAGGGAAATAAACGATTAAAACAAAGCAAGTGACAACTTTTCAAGTTTCTTTTTCTTTTCTCGTCTTCAGTAGCAAATAGATAAAGGTAAAAACTTCCGGATATGCTTTCACTGCATTTAACAAGAGTACTTAATTTTTTTTTTTTTAATGTCGGCCCTATTTTCGTTGCAATTGTGACAAATGAGTATATTTTTGAGTAATTATTGGATGAGGTGAAGAATGATCCGCTGAAGAATTACGCAGATCCTTCGGCCTCGAGTGATGACACCCTCCTCGATCTGCATAAAGGCTTCAGATCTCAAAAACTCTCTAATTATTACAGAGATAAAATAACAGGCGGAATTTTGACCTATGCCTTATTGCCTCATTTTTATTCACGTTTTTGTTAATTTTCTGACAATTAACATGACTTATCACTCAAATTATTGGAAATTAAGTTCTTTCGCTTGGTAGAGGGGTGGGGGGAGATATTTGTGTACTTTACCAAATAATTATGAACGTGAAGAGAGGATGAAGTTCTATCCTCTCTTGTGAACGTGCATTGAGGATATGATTATATCGAAATCGTGAGAGTAGCCCCTTCTTAATTTATGATTGCCAATGTCAGTGTTCTACATACAGGAGAACCCCTGTATAAAACAAAAATTACAATAGATTATGATGTCACTCAAGCTAACAACCCCGCCTCCTCTCGTAAGAGGGCCTTAACAAGCTGTTTGAAACCTGGAATGTAATAGTTTGATACCGATCCTTGTGACTTGAGTTTAAGCCATAATAGGTTATACCTCATTAAAAAATCTTTTGGAGTTTTAGACCCCGGTTTGGTACCTATAGATTTGCACTTAGCGACCTCTCGCGGTGTTTAAGTGTCGAAAGTCTAAAGAAAGCTTTGCCTACACTTTAACGTAAAGTGCACCACGAACCTCACACTAAGAGTCTGTAACCGAAAATCTACAATCTGAGCATGCCTCAATCATAAGTTTCACCTCAGTGAATGCTTTGTCATTGCACAACTTACTTTGCGTTGAATCACGTCTCTCCCAACTACCACAAGTGGATTAAATGTTGGGTTGTCAGCAGGTTCTCTCTGCAGGGGAATTAAAAGCTAATTAAAATATTGTAACTTTCCTTAAATTGTATGCCATCACTTTGATAAGTTTTATTTACTTTGTCTCCGAGGGAAGCTTCCCGACCATGCTGCTGCAAACGGTTAAAATCTTCATTACCTCCGGTTGTTCCTCTCTGTAAGGAATAGAAAGGGAAAATATTTAGTTTTACCTTGACGGTATGCCATCGCCTCAGCAGAGCAGTGCTTTCACCAGCCTGAATTTTAGTCATGCAAGTCCTCAAGTCCCACCATCCCGAGAAAAAGCCGTAGGGCTGCTAAATTAAGGGAGATGGCTGAAATTAAGGCTATGCTAACTTTTTTTTTATTTGAAGAAACGCTTTCTTCCCAATAGGCATAGATGTTGAAAATGCATGATCACCTCTGCCAGCTATCTTCGTTTTACAAGGACGAAAAAACTGTAGCAGTTGTTGATCCGTCGAGGAGTGGTTTGTTGAATGATCTGTTTGAGCTAAAAAACGGGATTCAGAGGCAGCATAGATATTTAAAGCTGGAGCTCGAAAACCCTTTAGGGGAAAGACCAAATTCACATGGCATAAGGCTAATAATATATCAAGGAAAATGCATCACAGCTGCTTGTAAAGTGAATGGCTACATTAAGACAATTCTCTGTTATACAAGAAACAACAAGGAAGCAAAGTACTTTTCATTTATTTTTACAATAATTTAATCTCGATAGCATTCCTTGAAAGTGAGACTGTTTAGAGCTTCAGAGGTCAGGAAACCGCTCGTTCAATAAACACCGTGAAACTATTTACCGTTTATTAGGCTTCAATTTAAATGTGTTTACTGCAGACTTTTGCAAGAGGAAGGGTGACCGAGAGGTTTGAACGCTCAGCTGGACTTGTAATACGAGTTTATTACCGCTCGCTGGATTTGTAAATAGTCAACTGGTTTAAGGACTCCAGCCAGTTGGGATTCTTAACTCTGATATGATGATTTGTATCATTTGTTTCAGCTGCTTGCTCCACTTAACTAGCCTTTGCGCTATAAATACAGCCTTTGCTGTAAATACCACCGACGGTAAATAACCGTAGAATTTATGGTATAGAATTTCATTCTGTAGTTCATCTACTCATACGGTCCAACGCTATATAGAAAATGCACACAACCAGCTTTTCGTCAGCGAACTGAACACGTACACAAAGACCTCATAATAATCGCTAAATGAGAATTCTGAGGCTCAAGAAAGTAGGCAATTTTGAAAAAAATTGGGTGAAAATTTTAAAAAGGTGTATTTACAAAAAAATGCATTTTTTTAAATTATCCAACTTTGCTCTAAAGAAAGTCATCACCTTTAAAAGGTTCCATTCTGCGAAATCTCTTCTTCCCCAAGGGACTGCATTTGAGCTTTTGACTTGGTCGAGGAGCAGTAAGGCAGAGATAAGTAGGCAAACCAAAAGCTTTTTTATTTGTACATGTTAATCGCTTCAAAGTTCTTGACGGCGACTTTGCGAACTGAACGCCGTATAGCAAGCTCCGTCAATGGGTTGTATCCGAAGCAACTTTGTTTTTCCACTTCGGGCATAATTAGTATGTGTTAATTGAAGATTAAAACGTGCTAAACAAGCCGAAATAGGGAACGTGTTTTTAAATATTCAGAATCATGACAATGAATCCGAGTCAACGTCAAATTTTCTTCGGAATAATTTCTTCTTAAAGAAAAGTTTCATTTTTTTTTTGCAAGGGATCACTGTAATTCATCGCAGGTCGTTGACAAATTTTAACACGTATAATACATTTCAATTTTAAGCCACAAATGTTTCTGCGTAAATCGTACCGTTTTAAAGACCCCGATAATGGCGAAATCGTGACAAAAGCGTCTAAAATGGTTTCTCTATGCTTGGAAGCTAATGTTTGGCTAATTTCGAGTTGCCTTAAAAAGTATTTATTGTGCGGATATCTCAGGAGAACTTTTGTCGTCTCGTAACGGACGTGACGGTTTTAGTTGGCTTTTACGTCTTAGCTGGAAACTACTAGCTAACCTTTTCTTAATACAAGTCGACCTCACGGGTTTCTTAGCGAGCGGAGGAAACGAGGTATGAAAATCACCTATATCTGAAAGAGGGGTGCTATAAATTATAAAGGCAAAATATTGGGTCTAAGGACTTTAAGTCTTTTTGAAAGTCTATAGGTAACCCTGATGGATCAGGTCAAAAATTCCAAGGACATTGATTAGCCGTACGTTCTTTCATTTGAAGATTCCGGGCACGTTTTGTGACAGACAAGAATTTTTACGAGACCTTTTCCTTTAAATACTAATCGAAATTCCTTGGTAATAAAAAGCGAAAACACAACCTTCGAAAATCAAAGTAAGTTAGTAGAAGAACCCCGAGTAGTTTAGACGAATGGGACGGTTAGATCTACAAACTTTTAAAAGCCATTATCGCGTTTCAGAAATTTTTAGCCACTATTGGCTCCTTCGACCAGGCAGAAAAAAGTCGTTAGGTGCCCTTAGTGTACTAATTCGTTGCCCATATTTTCGAGAGCCAGAGCAAATAACAGCAAGTGAAATAACAAGGATGATAGCAAGCAGGACCTCGTCAAGGAGGTAAAATGGCAGAAACGACAAAGAGATTAGTTAAAATTGCGAAAGCCGATGACAAATATTAGGGCAAATAAAACAGTAAACTATATAGACATGGGCATGGCCCCGTCTTCGCAATGCACAAAAAGCCAGACTAGAGACTGATACGTTCCCTCTTCCCACCCCTCCTCCTCTCATAAGAGAGCCTTAACAAGCTGTTTGAAACCTAGAATGTAATAGTTTAATACCGATCCTTGTGACCTGAGTTTAGGCCACAACAGATTATACCTAATTAATTAAGAAGCCTTTGGAGTTTTCAACCCCTGGGCGGTACCTAGATATGCACGTACTGGCCTCTCGCGGTGTTTAAGTGTCGAAAGTCTAAAGAAAGCTTTGCCTACACTTTAACGTAAAGTGCACCTCGAACCTCACGCTAAGAGTCTGTAAGCGAAGCTCTACAATCTGAGCATGCCTTAATCATAATTTTCACCTCATTGAATGCTTATTCATTGCACAACTTACTTTGCCTTGAATCACTTCTCTTCCAACTTTCTGAAGTGGTTCATATGTTTCTGTGCCACCTCCACTAGGTTTTCTCTGCAAAGGAATTAAAAGCTAAAAAATTGTAACTTTTCCATAAATTGCATGCCATCACTTTGATGAAGTTTTATTTACTTTGTCTTCAAGGAAACCTTCCCGCTCATAACGTTGTGAATCTTTATACGCGTACACTTTAACGTAAAGTGCACCACGAACCTCACACTAAAAGTCTGTAAGCGAAAGTTCACAATCTGAGCATGTCTTAATCATAAGTTTCACCTCAATGAATGCTTTCTCATTGCACAACTTACTTTGCCTTGAATCACTTCTCTCCCAAGACTCTGTGATTGTATATAATCTCCACCACCGCCGGTTGTTCCTCTCTGTAATAAAGAATAAAAAGGGAAAATATTCAGTTTTGCTTGACGACATGCCATCGTCCTAACATTGCTTTCGTCAGATTGAATTTTAGCCAAGTCCTCATCAAGTCGCGGAGCAATCCCGAGAAATAGCCGAACTGCGGCTAAAAGAGATAGCTGAAATTAAGGCAATGCTTTTTTTTTTTTTTTTTTTTTTTTTGAAGAAGAAGAAGAAGAAGAAACGCTTTCTTTGCAATAGGAATAGATGTTGAAAATACATCAGCACCTCCGCCGGCTATCTTCGTTCTACAAGGACGAAAACACTGTAGCAGTTGTTGACCCGTCGAGGGGTGGTTTGCTTGAATGCCCTGTTTGAGCTAAAAAGCGAGATTTAAAGGCAGCATAAATAGTTGAAGCACGAGCTCAAGAAACCTTTAGGGAAAGACCAAATTAACATGGCATAAGGCTTATAATATATCACGGAAACTGCATCACAGCTGCTTGTAAAGTGAATGGCTACATTAAGACATGTTCAATTCTCTCTTTTTCAAGAAACAACAAGGAAGTTACATTACGATCATTTAATCTCGATAGCATTCCTTGGGAGATTGTTTAAAGCTTCAGAAGTCAGGAAACCGCTCGTTCAATAGACACCGTGAAAATATTTACTGTTTATTAAACTTCAATTTTAATGTGTTTACTGCAGACTTTTACAAGAGAAAGGGTCACCGAGTGGTTAGAACGCTCAGCTGGACTTGTAATACGAGGTTGAAGGATCTCGAGAAGGATGCCAGCAAAAACTGCGGTTTATTACCGCTCGCTGGATTTGTAAATAGTCAACTGGTTTAGGACTCCAGCCAGTTGGGATTCTTAACTCTGATATGTTGATTTGTATCATTTGTTTCAGTTGCTTGCTCCACTTAACTTGCCTTTGCGCTATAAATACAGCCTTTGCTGTAAATACCACCAACGGTAAATAACCGGAGAAATTATGTTATAGAATTGCATTCAGTAGTTCATCTAATCATGCGGTCCAACGCAATTTAGAAAATGCACACAACCAGCTTTTCGTCAGCGAACTGAACACGTACATCCAATAAGTCTTGCTGAAGAAAGACCTCGTCATAATCCCTAAATGAGAATTCTGAAGCTCAAGAAAGTAGGAAATTTTGACAAAGTGGGTGAAAATTTAAAAAAGGTGTGTTCACAAAAAAATGCATTTTTAAAAAATTATCCAACTTTGCTCTAAAGAAAGTCAACACCTTTAAAAGGTTCCATTCTGAGAAATCTCTTCTTCCCCAAGGGACTGCATTGGAGCTTTTGACTTGGTCGAGGAGCAGTAAGGCAGAGATAAGTAGGCAAACCAAAAGCTTTTTGTACATGTTTATGGCTTCAAAGTTCTTGACGGCGACTTTGCGAACTGAACGCTGTAGAGCAAGCTCCGTCAATGAGTTGTATCCGAAGCAACTTTGTTTTTTCCTCTTCAGGCAACACACATTTGTTCGGTTTGTTTAACGAGGTAATTAGTATGTATTAATTTAAGATTAAAACTTGCTAAACAAGCCGCAATGGGGAACATGTTTTTAATTATTTAGAATCATGACAATGAATCCGAAGTCGACATAAAATTTTCGCCGAAATAATTTTTTTTTGCAAGGGATCACTGTAATTCATCGTAAGTCTTTGTATTTGACAAATTTTAACACTTATAATACATTTCAATTCTAAGCCACAAAAGTTCTTAAGTAAATCTTAAAGTTTTAGAGACCCCGATAATGGCCAAATATTACAAAAGCGTCTCAAATGGTTTTCTCTATGCTTGGAAGTTTGTTTGGCTAATTTGGAGTTGCCTTAAAAAGTATTTATTGCACGGATATCTCAGGAGAACTTTTGTCGTCTCGTAACGGTTTTAGTTGGCTTTTTCGTCTTATCTGGAAACTAGTAGCTAACCTTGACTTACTACAAGTCGATCTCACGAGTTTCTTAGCGAGCGGAGGAAGCTTTTTAGGCCGCGAAGTGGCCAACCGAGGTACAAAGTCGCGACAGGTCATATCAAATCGGACTAAGGACTTTATTGAAAGTCTATAATAGCTAACCCTGATAGGTCAGGTCAAAAATTCCAACGACATTGATTAGCCGTACGTTCTTTCATTTGAAGATTCCGGGCACGTTTTGTGACATACCGGAATTTTTACGAGACCTTTTCCTTTAAGTAATAACCGAAATTCCTCGGTAATAAAAAGTGAAAGCACAACCTTCGAAAATCAAAGTAAGTAATAACAGAAGAACTCCGAATAGTTAATTGACGAATGATACGGTTAGATTTACAAACTTTTAAAAGCCTTTGTCCCGTTTCAGAAATTTTTAGCCACTATTGGCTCCTTCGACCAGGCAGAAAAAAGTTGTTAGATGCCTTTAGTGTACTATTTCGTTCCCCAGTTTTCCGGGAGCTAGAGCAAATAACAGCAACTGAAATAACAAGGATGATAGCAAGGAAGCCCTCGTCAAGAGAGATAAAATGGCAGAAACGACAGAGAGATTAGTTAAAATTGCGAAAGCCGCGGACCAATATTAGGGCAAATAAAACAGTAAACTACAGACATGGACATGGCTCCGTCTTCGCAATGCACGAAAAGCCAGACTTGAGACTGATACGTTCCCCCTCCTCCTCTCATTAGAGAGCCTTAACAAGCTGTTTGAAAACTAGAACGTAATAGTTTAATACCGATCCTTGTGACTTGAGTTTAGGCCATAACAGGTTATATTAAGCCTTTGGGGTTTTCAACCCCGGGGCGGTACATTAAGATTTGTACTTAGAGGACTCTTGCGGTGTTTAAGTGTCGAAAACATAAAGAAAGCTTAAGTGCCTACACTTTAACGTAAATGCACCTCGAACCTCACACTAAGAGTCTGGTGTAAGCGAAAGTCTACAATTTGAGCATGCGTTAATCATAAGTTTCACCTCATTGAATACTTCTCATTGCACAACTTACTTTGCCTTGAATCACTTCTCTCCCAAAAGGCTGAGCTGGTTCATGTGTTTCTGTGCCACCTCCGCTAGGTTCTCTCTGCAAGGGAATTAAAAGCTAAAAAATTATAACTTTTCCATAAATTGCATGCCATCAGTTTGATAAAGTTGTATTTACTTTTTCTCCAAGGAAATCTTCCCGCCCATAATTCTGTGAATCTGTATACTCTTCATTACCGCCGGTTGTTCCTCTCTGTAATAGGGAATAGAAAGGGAAAATATTCAGTTTTGCTTGATGGCATGCCATCATCTTAACAGTGCTTTCGTCAGCCTGAATTTTAGCCAAGTCCTCATCAACTCGCGGTACAATCCCGAGAAATAGCCGAAGTGCGGCTAAAGGAGATAGCTGAAATTAAGGCCATGATAACTTCTTTTTTTTTGAAGAAACGCTTTCTTCGCAATAGGAATAGATGTTGAAAATACATCGGCACCTCCGCCGGCTATCTTCGTTCTACAAGGACGAAAAAACTGTAGCAGTTGTTGACCCGTCGAGGGGTGGTTTGCTGGGATGCCCTAATATATATAAAGGAAAATGAATCACAACTGCTTGTAAAGTGAATGGCTACATTAAGACAATTCTCTGTTCTTCAAGAAACAACAAGGAAGCAAAGCACTTTACATTACGATCATTTAATCTCGATAGCATTCCTTGGAAGATTGTTTAGAGCTTCAGAAGTCAGGAAACCGCTCGTTCAATAGACGCCGTGAAAATATTTACTGTTTATTAAGCTTCAATTCAAATATGACATTGTTTTCTGCAGACTTTTACCGCTCGCTGGATTTGTAAATAGTCAACTGGTTTAGGACTTCAGCCAGTTGGGATTCTTAACTCTGACATGTTGATTTGTATCATTTGTTTCAGTTGCTTGCTCCACTTAACTTGCCTTTGCGCTATAAATGCAGCCTTTGCTGTAAATACCACCAACGGTAAATAACCGGAGAAATTATGTTATAGAATTTCATTCAGTATAGTTCATCTACTCATACGGTCAAACGCAATATAGAAATTGCACACAACCAGCTTTTTGTCAGCGAACTGAACGCGTACACCCAAGAGGTCTTACTGAAGAAAGACCTCATAATAATCACTAACTGAGAATTCTGAAGCTCAAGAAAGTAGGGAATTTCGAAAAAAATGGGTGAAAATTTAAAATAGGTGTATTTACAATTTTTTTAAATTATCCAACTTTGCTTTAAAGAAAGTCATCACCTTTAAAAGGTTCCATTCTGAGAAATCTCTTCTTCCCCAAGGGACTGCATTGGAGCTTTTGACTTGGTCGAGGAGCAGTAAGGCAGAGATAAGTAGGCAAACCAAAAGCTTTTTGTACATGTTTATCGCTTCAAAGTTCTTGACCTTGACTTTGTGAACTGAACGCTGTAGAGCAAGCTCCGTCAATGAGTTGTATCCGAAGCAACTTTGTTTTTCCTCTTCAGACAACACACATTTGTTTGGTTTGTTTCATGAGGTAATTACTATGTGTTAATTTTTAAAGATTAAAACTTGCTAAACAAGCCCAAATAGGGAACGTGTTTTTAAATATTTAGAATCATGACAATTAATCCGACGTTAGCATCAAATTTTCTTTGAAATAATTTTTTCTTAAAGAAAGATGTCAATTTTTTTGCAAGGGATCTCTGTAATTGATCGTAAGTCGTTGACAAATTTTAACACTTACGATGATATATTTCAGTTCTAAGCCACAAGTCTGAGTAAATCTTAAAGTTTTAGAGACCCTTATGACAGAACATATGCCTTTTATTGTTTTTTAATGAGGGGTTGAAATTTGTTTTTGGATGAGCAACTTGTTAAACATACAGCTCAAAATACTTTTCAATCATCGCGTTAGATCTTTCTGGCTTAATTAAATGACTCCAGGTGCTCGCATGATGAGTGGACTAGCTGAGACCCGGAGGGTTATCAAAAACGAGGGCTCCGCTTCGAGGTCTAACAACTTACGTATCTTTTTATAAACCAATGAAAGGTATCCCTTTCCTGTATACCATCTATTTACAAATAGTACCTGTTTCAAATACCCAGTTTTAGAGCTTTGAATTCCTTTAAAGTTACTATCTTTTAAACATTAGTAAATTACAAAACCAGAACTTTTTCTCGACTTTTTCACAGCCATCCAACGCATCTGTTAGCCCTTTTGGGTCTTTTACAGACGGAAATGACAGTTTTACCTTCCCTTTCATATACTTCAAGTAGGTAAATCCCTACCCTTTCATAGACCTGAAGCCTAAAAATATGTACCCCTTTCGGGCGATTTTCCACGTATAAGCCCTTATACGTGGGGGAGAGGGTGGGGGAGAACATTTCGTCGTTTAGCCCGTGTGAGAACGAAAGTCTCCATTTGGAAATCGTCAGAGTAAAAAGCAGAAAATTGAAAGCAGGCTATATTCAATTCTAAGAACAAAAATTACGTGGGTTTAAAAGATAAATTCAGTGGGCAAAATTTTTCGTCACTCCCGGCAACTCCCACTTCTCACCTTTCAAAACTAACGGTGTTCTTTCATAAATTTCCATGGCGAATATTATATCCCATTTACGCCGAAAGCCAGTTAAACATGGCTAAGAGCGGAATTTCTTAAAACATAGTTAGCATTTGTTTCCTTCACAAAAAATAAACTGCTTTCTGATCATTGTACACCGAAAAATTTAGCACAAATGAAAACGCGAGTTAAAACTATGTTGAATCCTGCTTTAAATCAGAGAATAAGTCAGTCGCTTAATTTTCTTATAATGCTTCCATTTTCTTTAAACCTGGTTTGAGTAAACTACTTCTGTCGGTGTGCTTTTCGAGAATTAAGCAGGGAACTTTGAATTGAAGACACGATTTGACGAAATTGAGAAAGATGTATTGAGTAAAAGCAGTGACAAAATTCAAAGCTAATTTCAGACTGTCCAACCATCCCGATCTCGTCGGGATTCTCCCGATTTGGCTTGAAAATCCCGAATCCTGGCCAGTATGCGATGACATCTGACAACTGTTTTTGATAAATACAAAAGAACTCCTAACAGAGTGTATCTGAAATTGATACCCAGAAGACTTTAATATACCGCCTGAAATATTAAACAAAACCGAGTACTTGAAGGTGAAAACGAGCGGAGTGTTATAGGACTCGTAAAACTTTTAGGGGAAAAGGGAATTTTACATGCTATTGATTTCCTCAAGTATATTAACTCTTTTAAGGCCGAAAATATATATTTTTTAATATACCACATCCCGTAATATCAAATTGTAAAGAAAAACCTTGTAGGATTTGAAGTAGGCCTGGAAGCAAGGTCGTGAAAAAAGTAAACAGAATCAATCATGACAAGCAAATCAGAAAACAGTAAAATGAATGCAGATAGAAAAAGAAGGAAAGAAAAAGGTACTGTACACAGAAAAAAGGGAAAACAGACAACAACCAAAAAAAACAGAAAAGAACTAATTTACGGAAACAGAATTAAATATTAGAAAAGAAAATACAGCAAAAATAAGAATAATCCGACAAAAGGCAGTCAAAAACAAAACACAAAATGCGAAACACAGAACACAGAAAACTTTGAGGAAAAAAGATGAAGAAAACAGAAGACATTAAAAAAGGAAAAACAATAAAAAGCCAATAAGAAAGAGGACCGAAACTAGGAAAATAAAGATAACTATCACATTTTCCGCTAAAAAAAAGAGTATGTATTGTTCCATATAACATGAACTCGCATCAGTAGTACCATTAGTATGTGATAAAAGGAAACGAAATGCTTAAAACGTTATTTAGAATTTTTACGTTACAAATAACTTTTCTACTTTGCACTTTCTGTTTACATTTTCATTTTTACTTATTATATTTCCAGCTGGGGTACCGTAGCCACAACGGCCTGAAGCTAGCTATACCTTTCCAAATGTAAACATCAAGGGTTAAGATCACAGTTCGGAGAATTAACGAAATAAATCTATTTTTTGATTTCCTAACGTTCTTTTAACAACAACAACAATAATAACAATAATGTATTTATTAAGAAACGATAAATTTTGCAGTATACGGTATGATAAGATCGATGAGATGATAGCATTAGCTGAGAGAGACGAGGATTCTTCTAACTTCTGTGGTAGTTTGCATTCTCAAAATAATATTCACTGTATCTATCTCACGTTAAAAAGAGTTCTGGAATGAGGCCGTTGGACTGATGCGTGGCGGTTAAGCTCTCCAGGCAAGGCGATGCTCGCCCTATATCCATGCTATATCAGCATTTTTTAGGGCTGTACATCCCTGCCTAGCCATTTTGTGTCCTCAAATAATTAGTCATAAATGAAAGATGAACCATGCAGCAAACACTTAAAAGTAAATACCAAACTCATGAATTAAGTAAATTCTTGTCCAAATTTTTATTTTGTGCCATCATCAAATTGGCTAGCGAGTTTCTAGAAAGGTCTCGACAATTCAAGGTAAGACGGTAATGCTCCATCACTTCCAAGATGTTACGATGGATGAGGCTTCTTCCCTTTGAAATTAGCTGGCATTTGTCTTGATGGAAAAGAAACATAGAAGAAGTCAAAATAGAAAGGCATGAATTCGCACGCGCCTGGTGAGACTGGTAAATGTTGAAATTTTACCAGTAAAAGAAATTGCCCAGTTTTAGGGAATTCGCATTCCGGATTCGGGGCAATTTTTTCTTATGGGTTCCGGAATCCTGGTCCTTGAAATCCGGAATACAGCTCAAAGAATCCTGAATCCCACTAATAGTTGGGATCCGGAATCCAAGTTCCACTGACAAAGAATGAGAAATGTAGTACCTGGAATCAGGAAATCATGGCGTGGGGAATCCGGAATCCAAGACTGACATGCAGGGACAAAAAAAATTCTTATGTTCAGCTATTTTGATCATTCATTTTCATATTTTTCTGTTATTAAACAGTAATCATTTCACTGCCTTTCAATTAAAGCGATAAGCATGCCTAAATTAGTTAAAAGTATAGCAGCAATTAAAGTCTGGGAATACTGTCAAACAAGTTACTAATTATCCTTTTAAAAAAGGTTGTATAAAAGTCAAAATAGAAAGGCATTTTCGCTATAAATAATGTACACAACGTATGTGGGTTTTGTTGTAATAATTTTACCAATTTAATTCAAGCTTTTAACACAGTAGCTTTAAGATTAATACATTTCGCGAGTATTCTGTGCATTTTAAATTAGAAAAGAGTGCTAATGATTTTAGCCGATATCACGCAATATAGTACTTACTATTGTGCGTTTAAATTTTTAGGATATATCCATTTTCTCCAAAAAAGTAAGTTTATAAAATTGCTACGATCGTCCTTGCTAAAACATAAATGTTTGGCACTTGTTTAAGACGTTTTCAATGGAATAGCTGGGAAGTTGCGCCATTAAAAGTTGGAAAAGTCGGAGCTCCTTCAAAGCATGTGAAGTTCTTTTTAACTTTTGACAGCATTATACTTTAAAAAATATCCTTGATTCGGAATTTGCAATACACATCAATGTCCACTTAAATAAACTCATCGTTCGCCTATTTAAGCAGTGTATGGCGATTAGTTGTAAATGTAGGCCGTAAATACATGAAAATCACCTGCTTTGGGGTTGTTTCAATCCATAGCTATTTGATCCAACAGAGGCCTTTAGAGGAAGTAAATTATATTCAAGCTTCAGAGAATCTTGCTGGCCTAGTCATTTTAACATTATTGCTTTGGGAATGCAACTGCAAAAGCGAAAGAAGGAGATTCTACAGAACAGGAAGCGTTGGGAAAAACTTTGCACATGGGGAAGTCTTGAAGGTATATGTTTGTAACAAAAGCTTTTCGTACTCAAGGCAGTGAATGAATTTAATAGTGCCTTGTGTCACTAGAATACGTTATCTTTATTATTTATTTTAAGAACTGACACCTTCACACTTTGTAGATAATTCTAACAAATCTTATAACACAGTCACCCTGGCTCTCGGAAATCACTCATGTGCTGCATTGCTGCGTATCTAAAAGATCTTGAGAGTGTAATATATACTACAAACTATTTGCCACTCTTTAAAATCACACGGAAAATCTTCGGACGTGTCGCTTGCGCGAAAAACAGATACTGCTAGTCGGAATTTTTCACATGGTGGCTCCTTGAATGTAGAGATAGTTATTATTAGGCAGTCACACTGCTATTTCACCGTTACTCGGAGATTTCTTCACCTGAATGGACGAAAATAGAGACTGAATTTTTATTTCTTTTAAAAGCTCCAGCATTCTGATTATTCATTGAAGCCACCAGTAATGGTTGTTACACATAAATTGAGATCACATTTGGGTACTTGATTAACAAATCAGTCATACATCATGATATCTTTTAAAGGCGTGTCTCGTATTGAATACTAAGTGAATGCAGATACCAAAAACATTTTCCAAGCTTTCCTTGCGATCTTTTATACACTCAGAACAACACTAAAGATTGAAAAAAAATCGTCTTTAATCCAAGCTCACTGCCCTATTTTGATCGTAAAGAAGAACGTTGATGAATTTCAACGAATTCATGATCATGCAACGACAATTTATAGATCACCTCTATATTATACATGTACTACAAAGCCAACGACTTGTACCAAACTGGTAATGAAATTTTTTATTTAATTGAAGGCCCAAGACCACACTGCACGTTTTGAAGAAGACCAAGACGTAGAAGATGAGCGATTCATAATGCAGAGGGAAGAGAGGAGAAAATTCATTAAAAAATAATCCGTGTTAATGGATGAAAATGGCTTTAAAACGATGGCGAAATGAAAAAGCAGGAAAAATTTATTAACTATGCCAGCTGCATAGTATAATGATGATTGTGTTTATGGTGAATTATAAAATAAATGTAACTCTGAATGACATATTAAAAAACGAAGTGTGCTTTGTTCGTCATTTTTGTGTGTTTTGTTTTCGTATTCAAACAGTTGATTTCAATCCGGAATAAAAATAGCTTAACTGAAATGGTTCTTATCATGAAAAAACATGAGAACTAGGATAAAGTTTTCATCATCCTACAGCCGTAAACTGGTCCCACATTCTTATCGTCATTTAAAGACTCAACAGATACAGATCAGTCACAAAAATCAGCTATTGATATGAATAAAGGGCTGAAGAAAATATCTCATTCCGAAAAACGGAAAGAAACAGTTACTAACTCGTTTGACGAAGACACGTTTGTAAAAAGCGAGAACTAACAAGAATTTTGTTAGTTGGGAAAACTTAATATCTACCACTCGTGCGCAGACGAGTCACTGATTTTTATCAACGTATTTTCTTTTCGTATTAGCTTGTTCTGTTCATTTCCGATAATACGAAACACTTTATCACTATATTTATGTATAAGGCATTTTTTGTGTTGCTTGTTTTTGTTAGCTTTGTAGACCTTTTTTCAATTTTTTAATTCACCTGAATTAACTGTTCTGGTCGGAGCAATTAAGTATTGTTTCGACAACACTATTCTGCATCAGAAGCTAAATTAACGTGCAATTAGTTTCGACAACTTTAATGAACAAGAAAAAAAAAAAAAC
This sequence comes from Porites divaricata, assembly GCA_038088405.1. Taxonomy (NCBI): domain Eukaryota; kingdom Metazoa; phylum Cnidaria; class Anthozoa; order Scleractinia; family Poritidae; genus Porites; species Porites divaricata. The sequence goes on along the minus strand of JBBMOI010000004.1, from coordinate 18,675,328 downwards.
AGGGCCACTCTTCTTTAGATTTCCCGAACGCTACTACGCTACTTTAGTTTCTTTTTTTAATTATTATGAAAACGGGCCGAGCAAGCTCTCTTTCTCAAGTCTTCGACTGATTTAAGTTCGGTACGAAAACACATATAATCGGCATGATTAATTGTTAAGTGTACATTATTTATTATCATGACTGGTGTTGCAAGCTGGCTTTTGACGTCTTCTAATAACCTTCCTCGGCGGGTGATATCTATTTAGCACATTACTTCAGTGAAATATGTGTTTATATTCCAGTAAAGCTTTGTAATTTCGTCCAATTTCAGCTGTCTTCCTAAAATTGAACTTAAGGAAAATAAAACCACATAAAAAATTAATAGTAAAAAGTAAACTTACCACTGTAGTCAAGATTTCCAAAAAAAAAAAAAAACACTCGAGATTAATATTTCGAAAGTATAAACTGCCTGGTGAAGGCACGAAACTCTTCCTAATCAACGGTGTTATGGATGCGTGCTTCAAAACACTAAAATGAATATTAAACAATTCATAAAAAAGAGGACGCCAAGCTTAAATTAAAACACAATCGGAGTCCATCGGCGCGGGCTATTTCTTTGATATGCTTACCATTTAAAATTGCAAATATTGTGAATTTTGTCAGTTTCATTTAACAACCTCAATTGCAAGCTTTAAGGTTTATATGCTAAGTTTTAGTTTATTTCAACTCTTGACAATAACGTCATGGCGACATTTTTATTTTTAAGCGTGTAACCAAAGAAAAAATATGCACTTTAACTCGGGGCAGTAGACAAAACGTGAACGTGAGCTTATCAAAAATCAATGACACCCTGATCTTGGCCTCAAAGCTTGAAACTGGCTGAGGCCCTGTTCATATATATAGAAAAAAAGAAGTCCTGTATAAGAGTCACCCTTCCAGCAGAGTCATCTTTAGCGAGTGTTTATATGACAAAAAAGTCAGTTGACGCCTTTGCCCAAGCCAAGAGATGACAACAACGCTCGCGTATGCTCTGATTGTCTCACCGACTTGAGCCTGCTGGGTGAACCAAAGTGTTTATATGGAGAAACATTAGCCCCGCTAGAAGGGTGAATCTACCATCACAAAACTTCAAGGGGGGAACCGACTCAAGGAAGGCAGGCGATTCTAGCCGACCCAACTTTTTGTTTCTCATGTAAACGGTTCGCCATGTTCTCAGCGAAGAAAACGAATCAACGTTGGCTCACCAGGGTAGTTCGAGTAGTCGGGTGATTCTTGCGGCTACCCGAGATTTTTGTCGCTATAAACGGAGTCTTAGGCCCGGTTCAGACGCCGAACTTTTCATGAGCCGAACCTAAGTCGAGTTAAGGTCGACCCAAATTATTTAGACCGGCTGAATTGATTGAGATGCCGACCTTAATTCCAGCCGAACTAAATTCAACAGGAGAAAAATGCTCAATTCGGTCAACCTACTTACAAAATACGTTATAATAATTTATGCATTAGGTTTGGTACATGAAAAGCTCGGCGTCTGAATCAAGGCCGTTCCAAAGTCGTTCCAAAGGCGAATTTCCCGGCTGGACCTGGCGAAAAGAACGGCTGAACCGTTCCAAATTGAAACAGGCGTTCCTAGTTGATTCAGTACTTTTCATGTTATTAGGTTCGGGTCATGAAAAGTTCGGCGTCAACCGGGCCTTAGTCTTTACCCTGGTCGGTTAATATAAAATTTATAGAGCATAGTTTTTTTAGCAATGATGGACTGATACTACAATTACTAGAAACCTTGTGTTTCATTTGTAACCCAATAAGGGCAAGAAAGAAAGGATGAAATAATAAGCACACTTCTGTAATATGTAAAAACCCCAACTAGCGGAACTGAATCCAAAGTTCAACTTGGCTATTTACAAGCATGGACGAGGAGAAGAACCCGGGTATATTTTACAAAGAGCAAACCCAGCTTGTTGTTAGGGCGGGATTTGAACCCGAGCGCCTGAGGATTGCAACCTCAGGGCCAAGCTTCCTACCAATCTAACAATATTCAACCATACTCGAACAAACTGGAAGGACTCCGCCCTTAGCCGGGTCTCTATTAAACCAGTATCTCTGGTTAAACCAACAGTAAACACCCGCATATAAGAACACATGCTTTCGGGGTTCAGGTTGAGGTAGTTCTTGTATTTATCGGATGCTAAGTGAGAAATCAGCCTGAAGATGTTCTTAATATGTTCTTAAACTGTGTTTTAGAAATACAACATAAAATTTTAGTATGGGTTAAGGGCGCTTTCCATTTGTCAGAACTGACCGGCCAGACCCCTCCTGAAGTAATGAGAATTTCACTATTAATCAAAACTATCCTGCTACATCAGTCAAATCCTAAATAGTATGCAGGAAGGAGACGGTTTTTCAGCAAAAACCCTTGGAAAAAGCCGATTTCATTGTCAAAATAACTGGTCTGGTAATGGTCCGGCCGGCCAGTTCTGATAAATGGAAAGCGCCCTTGGTTAACATATTATATTATAAATAGCTATAAATAAACAGACAATTAAGCAAACAAAAATCCTGAAGACACCTAGGCGACAGTTATAGTTTTTTGATATTGTCTAGCAGTAACCATAGTTACACTGCTTTCTTATTCCGACACCCTCTCCCTTGTTATATGAGAAAATGTTTTATTTATCAGGCTGAACTGGTTCTTATATATATGGTGTTTTATGAGCCAAATTTCAGCCTGATGTTCTTAATCAATTTATTCTTATATGTCGGTCGTAATGGCGTTTTTATCAAAGAGATAATAAGGCTATAAAATCATGCCTGAATTAGCTTTAAGTATAGGAATTAAAGTTTAGAAATATTGCCCAAAAGAGTCGCAAAGTGATGTTGATGACGCCCATTATCCTTATAAAACGTTTTTTAAATGTTCGCTTTGTCCATTTTGGGGGAAGAGAAGGTTGTCATAATACTTTGACCAAATTAAGACAGTAGCTTAAAGATTAATTTACTTCATGTATTGACCGCTGAATATTGAAACTATTTTAGATTTTAAAAAAAGTGCAGACGTTTTCTGCCGATTTCACAAAAAATTTTTCGTTTTTATAATTAGCTTGCGGATATACGCTAATGTGTACGAAATGACTAAGGTCATAGTCGAAAAGATGCTTTGATTATCAGGCTTTGCTAAACTTTAACACTTCATTAAGAAATATTCACAAGAATAGGTGAGGTTGGGCCTCGCACATCTGAAAAATTATTAATTTTACTTCAAAACACGTGTTCCAATCAACTTTTAAAGTGATGCATTTAAAAAAGATTCCTTAACGAAAAGTGACAATTCTTCTCTTTGTCACCTTAAATAAATGAATTGGTCGGCTATTTATAACTAAGAAGTGTATAATGATTAGCTACCTTGCAGCTTTAAATTCAAGAAAATCACCTGGTTTTCTGCTTTTTCTTTCTATAAACATTTGTTCCAACAAAGCACCCATTGGTGTTCATCTTTTTAAAACGTTTTCGGAGGCCTTTAGAAGAAGCGAGCGAATTATGAACAAGCAGAGGATCTTACTTTGCCTACTCATTCTAACATTATTGCTGTGCTACTGCAACGCTAACAGCGGCGGAAGGAGAAGGTATAAAGGAGCAGGAGATTTTGGTAAAAGAAACTATGCGAAACTCCTGAAGGTATGTATGTTATATCTTCATTACAAATTTTAAGGTACTTCAAGGCAGTGAATAGGCTGAGTGCGTTTCGTAGTTAGGATGTATAATCTCGATTTTTCATCACCAAGAACTGCAAAAGACACTTTCGTTCAGAAAAAGGATACCAAAGCAAGTTCGCACGGCAACGCACGAATTTTCGACCGGTTTAATCTTTCTGCGTTTATGTGTTCCTTTCAAACGTGCACGGAACTACCTTAACCGTCTGAAAATTCAGACTTCTAGGCGTTCAAAGACTGGCCCTTGTGAACAGAGCGACAATAAGGAACGGTCCCATGTGAATGACGTGTCCGGCCAAATTTTTCATCCGATCAAAAATTCGTCCGTTGCCGTGTAAACACAGTGTTAGTCTTATCAGCGACAGAAATCTTATGACGCAGTTGAGAATAGGAAGCTTTAAGCAACAATAAAGGCGACCACTACAATAACGTCACTTAAAAAGTGAGATTAAATTGTTTAATTCGTCAAATGTTGGCAAATGTTTTCTGAGTTGAATTCTAAAGGACGTGTGAAATTACGCACTTTCACGTTGTAGTCGGGCAACGATGGCTAAGAAATGTACACAAAAGCGTGATGCACGTGCAAAGTTGTTGTTTTGCTAATATAAACCTATTACTATTTTGCCGTTCTCGTTCCCGTCGCCGTCGTCGTTGCTTAAGCTCTCTGATGTAATTCACAAAGGAGAGGCATAGCTAACATAAAAGCTAGAAATTAGGTTTTCCGCCCTTATCGCCATGCTTTCAAATCAAAGTGACGTTTGTAACTACGTCATCAATGAGCACACCGCAGGAAGGGAGAAGCCGCGATATTGGATAAAAATTGTCAATAAAAATGGCATGGACTTTGCCAGGTCTAGTTTCAAGATCATAAAGTTCTTTAAAGCAATGGAAATTACAAAGTCCGGCTGCCCCCCGACCATATGACAATTTGACCAGGGTGGGGTGTGAGAGAGCTCACCGAGGCGTGGATAATTAAGAAAGTGCAAAATTCCTAAACACTTTTCGTCCAAGATTACAGAAATATTGCTGGATCCTTGAATAAAAAGATTTATTAAAAACTGAATCATTGGATAATGCAATTCTGGAGTCCTGAGATCTACATACACCCCTGGGCCTAGTTGCTCGAAGCATGGTTAGCGTTAACCAGCGTTTAATACCTTGACAACGTATTGGTTTTGATACTGCTTAACCAATGGTTAAAGCTAACCATGCTTTGAGCAACTCAGCCCTGGCCATGAGTGGAAAACGGGACTGATTATGTGTCTTATATAAGGCCTCTGCCTTTTGATTTTCACAGCTGAGTGATCTCTCTAAATAAAAGGGCGGCCTTATAAACTTAACGACATCACACTTAGCATAAGCACAGATCAGTATTGATTAATTTGACGCTTATTGTTATTCCGTTTTTCTTTTTTTCATATAAACACCAAGCAAAAGATCCCGAAAAAAATTCCAAGCTTCTTTTGCGTATTTTAATACATTCAGAACACATTTATAAAATTTCTTAATTGCCCATTTTGATCTTACAGTGTAAAAAGAAAGCGGTTACTAAAGCCGCGGAATTATACCACATAGCCATCGATTTAAGGGGCTCGCAGTCTGGTTAAAAGCACTGTTTTTCGTTCATTTCCGCTCTTTTTCTTAAATATCTAACCAAGTTTGTATTCGGTCAAAAAGACTCAATTGGTTTGCAGTGATTTGTCGGTTCAATAATTTTAGGACAATTTTTCAATGATGATATATTTTTAATGAGCAAAAATTAGGTGGGGTTATTACAAATTTTGGAAAATTGGAAACTCATGGATTTGGAGGTTGTTATAGCGTAAGTATCAGGCCTTCCTAAGGAGCTCTCTTCCCCCTTTCCCCCCCAGGAAGGCCTGATACTCAGGCCAAGGTTATTAATGAAGGGAATACTTTAGTAGACAAATACCAGATAGTCCACCACCACAGCAAGGTGCCTCTGAGCCCATTAGCGGACTAACTGGTTTATGTGTATGCCTCTTCTTCCCTTATTGATTTCCTTCCTAAATCAACATCGTTTCCCCCAAAAAATCACCATAGTTCCCCCCCTTATACCTATTTGTGCTAAACTGGCTATGGAATTCGTACTTCATGCTAGGCACAGGACCACACATCGCGCTTAGAAGAATATCCGAACGTGGGCGATGGACGATTAATGATCCAGAGAGAAGGGAAAAGAGAATACAAGTGAAGAATAATCCTCGTTAATGGATGAAAATGGCTTTAAAAGGATGGCGAAATGATGACAATGCATAAACTTTGTTAACCATGCCGGCTTAGCCTGTACACAGACGTTGATTTATTTCTTCAAAATCATCGGTCAATAAATCCCCTGCGGTTTATATTTTATCACCCGCGCTCGACGGGCTTTGAAGAGAAAATAGACTGTCTGTGAATAGGCTATGCTAGCTGCATGGGCTAGTATGATGATGATTGTGTTTAAGATAATTATGAAATGAATGCCACACTCTGAAAGTCATAATAAAAATGAAGCCTGCTTTGTTCGTCACTGAATCCTTTGTTTCTGAGGGTTTTCGATAATTCGTTTGAAATCACCAATGCTTCTTACTCAAACGGTTTATGTCAATTCAAATAAAAAAAGGCTCTTAGACTACTAGAATTGTTAAAAGACACAAGCACTAAGACTGTTCAACGTCCCCTAATTCTCTTTAAGATACAGTAAAAACACGCATGTAAGAACATGGTTTTAAAAACCTGCTGGGCTAGAATTAGAGCCACTTTTTGTGGAAACGCTGTTGATAATTAAACCATTATTATTGTCATTATCGTTAGGCCCCCTCTTTACAAGAACCTGTTTAGCCTTATAATCAGGTCCTTATTTTTCTAAAATCTATTTGAAAAAATCTGTACAACTGGGCAAATAAGAAAAGTCATCATTCAGAATCATCTTTGGAGACATAGTGCCTTATCACTCCAACTGCAATGGTATGCAGATTTTATTTAAGGAAGAAGCTGAATACCACTAATTGCTCCAGCTTAGCTACGTGCAATGCTTAAGCAATACATGCATCAGGAGTTCTGGACTTCCTGTTGGATCGCACAGCATTGTGGGTAGGCGGACTCAGAAAAGTGGGCATCGACTTGCAGCTTCGCCATATTGGACTACATCGTGTGGCTTGGCTTCAGTGACCTTTCACGAAAAGAAACCCTCCTTTTAAGCCGAATTACACGCGCAGGGATATAGAAAATACAGTTGGGCTGAGACAAGTGGGCATCAAATCCTTGTCTGATCGCCATCTCTGCTTGTTTGAAGTAGTTTCGCTCGATTTATTACCTTTGCATTCACAATCGAATCGAAATGAGACTCACTTACAGAAACTCCAGTGACAAGGTCAAAAGAGGTAAGGAGTCGTATTTCTGTTCTGTTTTGTTTTTATCTCGTAACTAAATAAATGGACAGAAGTCGGAGCCGAAGTGAAGCTCCAGTAGTTGAATATGTTTTAACCTTTTAATTATATTGTTATTATGTAGGTTTGATATGAGTCGTGAAGAGCTGCCTTTCGAGGTTATCCAGACATGGAAACCTGAGCAACTGAAAGAATTCTGGTGCAAGTGGGACTTGAAGGTTTCAGGACCCAAAGCTGAACTTGTAGCCCGCGTATTTGCCGCGGCAGAAATGGGCATTGCCATCAAGCCAACAGCTCTGGAACGAATTGCTACTATCGATAAAGAGAAAGCAAAATTACTCATAATGCCAAACAAGACCTCAGTTCCAGATCCTTTGACACTCAAGGATAGTTGGGTGAACGAAAGCGAGAACATGACTTCTTGGCCGCCGATATACCTGAGTGATATAGCATTGTTTTTGATGAGTGATCACCCAGGGAAGGATGTTGACTTAATTCCACAAACGCGTCCTAAATGAATACAAAGAAGGGAAGGCGTATCGTTTGTTTGACTCTGGCTGGTTGAAAGAGATATCATATCATAAAATCATATTATTTCATAGTTTCACGTTACTGGTGTGATGGTGCTTCAATCTTTTCACATAACAAGAAAAAGTCTTGTTGCTTTGGCGATTTTTGCGGACTTCACGAAGTCATTCTTGACCTTTTCTCTTTGTAAGTGTAGAATTTTGTAAAATTTGTTATTCTTGCCA
>JBBMOI010000004.1:18632500-18662500 GCA_038088405.1 Porites divaricata | reverse complement strand
TGCTTCTTACAAGTTGCTGACGAGCTAAAGGCTTTATCACAATGCTTGCACTTAAATGGTTTTACTCCTGTGTGAATACGTTCATGGCTTTGGCAATGTGATAACTGACGAAAGCTTTTATCACAAAACTTGCATTCATGGGGTTTCTCTCCTGTGTGACTGAGTTCATGTCGACTGCACTGTGACGGCGTGGGAAAGCTCTTGTCGCAATGGTTACACTTGAAAAGCTTGATCCCCGTGTGAGTACGCTCATGAGTCCTACAGTTATATACACTGCTATAGGACTTACTACAATATTGGCACTGATGACGATTCTGCCCCGAGTGAGAAAGTTGATGAGCCTTACAAGCCGCTGAAGAGGGGAATCTCTTATCACAACCGTTGCACTTGAAACTTTTCTCGCCTGTGTGATTAAGTTCGTGTCTCTTCAGGCCTGATGATGACGTTAAACACTTATCACAATACTTGCACTTGAAAAGATTTTCTTCCGTATGGAGACGTTCATGTGTCTTGTAATACGATTGCCTCTTGAAGCATTTGTTACAATACCGGCACGTAAAAGGTCCAGCGTGGGTCCTTTCATGTTGCTTGTAGCCAGACGAGCTGGCAAAGCTCTTATCACAATACGCGCACTTGTAAGGTTTAACTCTCGTGTGGATACGCTCATGTTCCTTGCATTGCGATAACTGGTTAAAGCACTCGTCACAATGGTTGCAATTGTAAGGTTTCAGCTTTGTGTGGACACGCTCAAGTTGCCTGCACGCGTGCGAACGCCTAAACCTCTTGTCACAATACTCGCACTGGTGAAGTTTCCCTTTTGTGTGTGAACGCTCATGTCGCTGAAACTGCCTTTTTCGAGTAAAGTTCTGCTCACAGTGCTTACACTGATAAGGTTTCTGAGAATTCTCTGCTCTGTGTGCACGTTTGTGTTCTTTGAAGTAAAACAAGGAGGTAAATCGCTTGTCACAATGCTTGCACTTATACGGTTCTACCACTGTGCTTGCCTTGTTATTAAAATCGTCGATTGTTTGCTCTCTTGTTGAATCCATCCTTCATACATTCAGTAACAATGTCATTCTGCTATACTCTCGTCTTGCGTTTCTACAATAGGAAAATATGAACGGTGGTTTAATGTTTAAGTCTTAACGTAACATTTTATGAAATAGGTCTTCAGTCTTGTCTTAAGTCTTAGAACCAGAACAAATACTAAACATGACATGTTCCTTCACAAGGGGCTTTTGAGGAATAATGACAAGAAAAAAAACAAAAAAAAAAGCAGTGGAGTTCTCATTATTTTAAATTATATTATGATATTTCTCAATCACGGGATAGCGTCTAATAAAACACGTCGGACGCAAACTCGCGGTTTCTTGACAATATGCGCGCATTCAAAGCATTCCGACACGTGCGCTGTTCTTCGACTGTCTGAGTGAAGGGTTAGCACATTGTTTCCACGATACAAAGGAAATCAACATAAGCGTGTCTCGAAAACTACATGTATAGCCTGCAAGCAAGCACTCGGAAAGGCTCTGAGGCGGGAGACTATGAAAGAGACAAAGACCTAGGAAACTAAGACCTTGCTCCGAGGTTGGTCTTAGTTTTCGAGGTCTTAGGCCCCCGAGGGCGGGGGGACTCCGCATATGAAAGGGTGGGGATGCTCGTCGGCAATTTTGAATTAAACCCCTAAAGTAGACCGATCTGAGCGTGGCCCAAGCATTTTTGACCCCTAAAAGAGACCATGTTAAAACACAGACAATATGTATATTTTTTCGCGTGCAACCCTTAACGAGACCTTCACGGCTAAATATGATGGCGTTTTGCCCAGAACACCCTAAGTGGGAACAAAATCAGAAATTTACACCCGTAAGCGAAACGACGAGTATCTACGCCCCTTTCACATACGGAGTTCCTACCCCCCCCCCCCCCCCCCCCGGGGCTTAGATCTTACTTCAGATTGAAAGACAGGGACCATACCTTTAACAAGGAGAAATGTGTATTTGACTTGCCAAAGCCCACTGCCAAGCTTTCGAGTTGGCTACTACCACAGATTGGTTACAAGTGGGTGGAGGTTATACAGTACTTATAAAAAACTATTTAAATCAAATAATTAAATAAATAGAGCTAAATAACAGATTACAGTTGTTGACGATGTCTGACTGTCAAGTAGAAAGAGTTTATATCGGTTTTTAAAACTGTTCAAGGAGAGACACTTAATTTGCATAAGTGTTGCTTCCCATGTCTGTGATGCCACGACACTAAACCTTGCTAGGCCATAATTAGTTCTGGAAAATGGTCTGCGCAGGTTTTGATTAGTGGCATACCTAGTATTATAATTATGGACAGCAGAAGCTGGTTGAGCTAAGTCATAGAGGGCAGGAGGTGCACCACTTGTGCCTATGTTGATGCCTTAGAGATTTTGCTTCTTCACTGAGAAAATGTTCTATCCAAGTAGAAGTCAAAATATTAATTTTGGAGTTGAAGAAACTTTGTTCACATCTTAATTAGAAAATACTTTGGTAAGTAATTAAGCTAGGACAAATTTAGACCCACATAGGCAATAAATGTCAGTAAGACTTCACCCAGTGAGGCAACAGAAACATTTAATGTCAAAAATTATACTGTAGATCTAGTTTGGTTAAAAGCGAAATAAAATAATCAGAAGCAAATACCAACAAATCCACATACTGTTAAGCTGAAACAACACTTTTAAATTTTTGAAATTTAAAACTTCTATAAAGACTTTCTTATTTAAAGAACATTTTAATTAAAGTTCTGTTAAAATAATGTATATAGTGTAAATATTGCGATAAGAATTGAGTAGTTATAATAGGATGCTTTGGGTTTCAACTCAGCCACACTTTTTTCCGTCATTTTTCCGATTAACCTTGTCATTTGACCCATTTTTCAATGACGGAATTTAATCAGGGAATTTTCTGTACTCTTCATATCTTTTTTCAAAAATATAGAACTCAATTAACTCAGTCATTTTCCTGATTAATTCACCCCAATTTTCAAAAACTTTCAAAATCTAAAACTCAATTAATTTCAGTTATTTTTGTACTTTTCTGTCATTGAAACTTGGGTAACTTGACAAACTTAATTGCTCGCTCCCCAGGGTCGCTCGTGGAAAAATGACGGAAAAAAGTGTGGCTGAGTTAACAAACCCAAAGCATCCTATTATAACTACTATAGCACCCCCCAACATCTCTATTAGCCACTTATTTATATTGGTAAGCGCATAGTAACCTGGCCCCAAAGGATTGCGGAGCCGCGAAGCGGCGCAGCTTTCCGGGGGCCGGGCTGCAATCACCAAATTAAATAACTTGCTAAACCCAACAAACCCAACAAACCCTATATTAGTTGAGTTAGAAAATATTTGAAATTTAAAGAAATAATATTAAATAATTAAATAACAAAATGTCCACCAATTTAACAAACCTTTCTATAAAAGAATTAAAAAAGATAAAAAAAATAAATCAACAAAAACTCAAGAAGGAGTATTCTCAATATAATAAAAAACAAAAGTTGATTGCTGATATAAAGAAAATAAGAAAAATGAGGGAAAAAATAAAACCCAAACCTAAAACATTTGATGAGTATTTTCAGGAGTGCATAAAGAATAAAAAAATTCCACCAGATACACCATCTTATCTTCGCAAAGCTTTGAAACGAGCTATTAAAGAATACAATCAAGGAATTATCAAAGATAAGTCAGCTCTGGATGGTTTTGCTAACAAATACATTGTTGAGGGAGAATCTGATGTCTTACCTTTTGAGTTTTTCAAATCTAAAAAATCTTATTTAAAAGAGTTTTTACGAAATCACCGAAATACCAAGGTCAGATTTGTTTTAGTTTGTTTAATGGAAAAAATTGTAGGTGATAATAAGTTATCTATCACTGTTCAGGATAAAGCATATTTTAATTCAGATACATATGTCAATCTTGAATCAACTGATGTAAAAGAAATACTTTATAAAGCAATTTTCACCATCCTTGAAACTATTAATATTTATCAGCAGAATGGAAGTGGATGGTATTTGAAAAAACTTATTCATCTTGAAATTCATACAGCTGATTATAATCCAATGAGAGGATCTTCTTATATTTCTCTTCCAGATTGGATAATTCGAAAAAGAGCGATATTAAATATCCTTAATAAAGATGAGAAATGCTTTTTATGGTGTGTACTTAGATATCTTCATCCAAAAGACAAAAATGATGCCAGAATAAATGATTTGAAACAATATAAAAATACCTTAAATACGAAGGGAATTAATTTTCCTATCAAATTAAAAGATATTGCAAAATTTGAATCACTTAATCCATCACTTCCAGGAATAAATGTGTTTTCGGTTAATGAGAAAAATAAGTTTTACCCCCTCCGAATGGCGAATAGAAATTTTCAAGAAACAATTGACTTATTCCTTTATGAAGAAAATTCTAAGTATCATTATTCTCTTATCAAAAATTTTTCAAGATTATTTAGATCCCAAATAACATCAAGAACAAATGGGCAAATACATATTTGCAAAAGATGTTTTACTCATTTTTCGAAAGAGGAATTATTTCAAAAACATATTGAATATTGCTCAAATAATGAAACAGTTGCTGTTAAAATGCCTCCAATAAACTCTAAATTAAGTTTCAATAATTACTACAAACAGCTTCCAGTTCCTTTTGTAGTTTATGCAGATTTTGAATGTTTTACCAAACTAATTAACAATTGCAGTCCCAACCCAGAGGATTCTTATAGCTACAATTACCAAAAGCATGAACCATCAGGGTTTTGTTTTTACATCAAAGGAATTATCCCCAATATTATCAAACCCATTACTTACACAAAAAAGAAAGATACTGATAACATTGCTGAAATATTTGTCAAAAAACTTGAAAAAGTAACTAACAGATTATACGATGATTTTTATCGTCGTCCATTACCTCTTAAATTAACAAAACAAGAACAAGTATCCTTTTATAAAGCTGAAACTTGCCATATTTGCCAAAAAGAATTACTAAAAGATAAAGTCCGAGATCATTGTCATTTTACTGGTCAATACCGTGGTGCTGCTCATAATAGTTGTAATCTCCAGTGTCGAAAGCCTATGATTCTTCCAGTTATATTTCACAATCTTCAAGGGTATGATGCTCATTTGTTTATAAAAGAACTTTCCTGTATTCCAGGTGAGCTAAACTGTATTCCATCAACTGAAGAAAAATACATTTTGTTTTCCAAAAAGATAAAAGTAGATGAGTATAAATCTAGGAAAAATGGAGAGACTGTTTCATTGTATTTTGAAATACGCTTTATTGATTCATTTAAGTTTCTCCAAACTAGTCTTGCCAATCTTGTTGGAAACTTACAATCTGATGATTTTCATAATACAAAAGAGATATTCAAAGATAAAACTAATCTCTTAACTCGAAAGGGGGTTTATCCCTATGATTGTTTCCTCAATAGAAAAACTAACTGAAACACAACTTCCACCCAAGGACCAATTCTATTCAAAATTAAATGACGAAGAAGTATCAGATGAAGATTATCAACACGCAATCAATGTTTGGAATACATTCAAATGCCAGACAATCAGAGATTACCACGATCTTTATTTGAAGTCTGATGTCTTGCTTCTTGCTGATGTATTTGAGAATTTTCGTAAAACATGTTTGAAACATTACAATTTAGATCCAGCTCATTACTATACATCTCCTGGTCTGGCTTGGGATGCATGCCTCAAAGAAACGGGTCAAGAATTAGAATTGTTGCATGATTACGATATGTTAATGATGTTTGAAAAAGGAATAAGAGGGGGAATAACTCATATTTCAAAAAGGTATGCAGAAGCCAATAACAAATACATGAAAGATTTCAATCCTGAACAACCTTCTTCATTCATTCAATATCTCGATGCCAATAATCTTTATGGATGGGCAATGTCACAAGCTCTTCCAACGAATGGGTTTAAATGGATGCAAAACCTTACAAAAGCTAAAGTAATTGATATTCTTGAAAAAGTAAATCATAGTATGACAAATCCAATTAAGAAAAAAGGCTACATATTTGAAGTAGACCTTGAATACTCCCATGATTTATGGGAATCACATAACGATTATCCTCTTGCTCCAGAGAAGTTAAAAGTTAATGGTGTTGAGAAACTTATTAGTCATTTCAAACCACATAAAAATTATGTAATACATTATCGGAATTTAAGACAATGTCTTGAGATGGGACTAAAAATAACTAAAGTTCACCGAGGGATATCTTTTAGACAGAGTTCTTGGATGGAGCCATATATCAGAAAGAATACTGAACTAAGAAAAACAGCAGCAAACAGTTTTGAAAAAGACTTTTTCAAACTTATGAATAATTCTGTCTTTGGAAAAACAATAGAAAACATAAGAAAAAGGCAAAATATATTACTTGTTGATAATCGGGACAAAGCTGTAAAATTAACAAGTCGACCAAACTTTGATCGAGCAACTATATTTGATGAAAACCTTATTGCAGTTCACATGAAGAAAACAGAGGTGTATTTTAACAAACCAGTTTATGTTGGACAAGCAATACTTGATTTGTCAAAAACATTGATGTTTGATTTTCACTATAATTACATTTTGAAAAAATACGAGTATAAAAGGGCAGAGCTGTTGTTTACCGATACCGATTCACTTATGTATTTGGTTCACACAGATGATTTTTACAAAGACATATCAAAAGACATCTCCTCCAAGTTTGATACATCAGATTATCCTCCAAATCACCCATCTGGAATACTAACAGGAGTTAATAAAAAGGTGATTGGAATGTTTAAAGATGAAGTAGCTGGTAAACAAATTACTCATTTCGTTGGTCTTCGCCCAAAACTTTACAGTTTCAAAGTAGAAGAACAAAATACAATCAAAAAGTGTAAAGGGATAAAAAAGAATGTTGTGAAAAAAGGTGTAAATTTTGATGATTATGTTCAGTGTTTATTTTCTGATGAAAAACAAATGAGATCAATGAAGATTATAAGAAGTGAGAATCATGAAATTTATTCAAAGGAAGTAAATAAGGTAGCCTTGAGTAATGAAGATGACAAGAGAAATTTGGAAAAAGATAAAGTAAACACAAAAGCGTTTAGATAATTAAAATTTAAAGATATTAAATTTAATAATTGTAAATCATGGAAAGACAAATTATTAAATTTCAAAATATTAAATTTTATACTCATCCAATTTATAGCGAATATTCTGCTAGTAAAAAAGGGCAAATATTAGGCAAGAATCGTAAAAAAATACTAAAAGGAATAATATTTGCTAATGGTTATATACATTTTAGTTTACATGTAAATAATACACAAAGAAGTTATTCAGTTTCACGGTTTGTTTATGAGTGTTTTAAAGGTAATATTCCAGATGATAAAGAAGTTGATCATATTGATAATAATAAACAAAATAATAGTATTAAGAAGAATCTTCAATTATTAACACATAAAGAAAATACAAGAAAATCATGTTGTAAAAAAGTCAAATCTCTTAATATTGAAACTAGAGAAGAAAAGAAATTTGGAAGTATCAAAGAAGCATCAGAGGAAATAGGTATTTCACCATCTTCAGTTTGTTTGAATTGTAAAAAAAGAACTAAAGTTGTAACTTCGAAGAAAGATGGGATGATTTATATATTTAATTATATATAATAAAATAATAAATGCAATATTCAGAAGAAGAAATAAAAAGATACAAAAACATACTTCACAAATATACTAAACAAACAATAGAGGAAGTGAGTACAAAACCCAAATGCAAAAATTGTCAAAGAGATGATTGTTTTACTATTTACTCAGGATTTAAAGTTTGTGAAAACTGTAGCGGGCAAAATGGTCATGTTTTGGGATATTATGATCATAAAGATAATGATAGATTACATTATCGAAAGAAGAGTATTTACCAGAGAAGATACCATTATGAAAAAAAGATCAATCAAGTTTGTGAAATATTACAGTTGACTGATGAAGAAAAGTTTGATCTCTTTAAAAAACTAATGACTATAGACAACCAAGTCATGGAAATACTAAACAAACAATTTCGCCGAAAGAGGATGGTAAGTATTTGTTATATAATCAAGAAATTTCTTGAAGAAATGGGAAATGAAAATCACAAACTATTTTATCTAAAAATTTCTGAAAAAACTTTGGATAATTATGAAAAGTGGTGGAAAAGTTACAAATCACTCAACAACTCCTCTGTGAAAGCACCAGTAAGAAATCCCGGTTAGATAACCAAGTACTTCAGATTCTTTAAAAGGCGAGTTAATGACATAAACACATCCTGGGCCAAGTTTGTAATGTTTCCAGAATTCTCGAAAAGCTAGATTGAATATCAAATGATTAGCCAATATTGATGAATTTGATCTGCAACTATGTCTCAAGTCTGATAGTCTATAAATAATTTGGTTCAAGTCTAGTTTTTGTGTGAAATACTTTTCATACAAAAACTGGTAAACAAGACAAGCTTTGATAAAGTTATCAGGGTAGTATTGTGATTTGTAGGAAGGAAAGTAAAAATTAACATATTCGACAATTGTTTTTATCATTTCTATCTTATGAATAGATATAAATGATGTGCTTAAATAAACTTTTTACTATAGCTCTTTGAAAATCTATCTGCTGTAGGAGACTGTTCAATTATCATTTCATCTATTATTTTCATTCGATCAATAAACTCTTTTTCATTAAACTCATCCCCATGAAGAGCTGAACGCAGTTCAACCAATACTTTCTCATATGTTACATATGCAATTTGAGACATTTCAATCTTTTTCTTGTAATTCTTAATCTTTGAAACAGAACTCACAATAACCCCAGCGCCATTGATAATACCGAGGATTACTGGATTCAATGTTATTCCCCCTATTATCGTGCCAGTAATAACTAATGCTACCCCAGACAGAGTAAGTGTTTCATCAAGAATTTTATACCTCTTATATGATTTATTAAAACACCAGTATTTCTTGTGGTAATGTTTGTAGAAATCCCTGAGAGTTGTGACATATGATTCTGACAGAGATTCATCAATGTGGTTAAATTCAAAAATATCTTTCATTTATCTTTACTCTACATAACTACCATTTATTTTCTCTTGTAACATTACTTTGTGAAATTGCTCAGAGTCAAAATCGTAAAAATTTGGAGAAAAAATAATTTTATTTATAACTCCATCTTCGGTTGTAAAGTCAAAATATTGATTGTTGGTGTAATTAGCGGTTGCTAATGTTAATGTTGAGCTGTAGTTACTTATGTTAACTTTTGTAACAATTGTATCAACATTCTGCGTTAACCATAAAACAATTTTTTTTCCATCAAAACTACTTGGTAAATTAAGAAAATCTCTTTTGTTATTGGAAAGTAAAGTCAAATAACCAGCAGCTTTAGTAAAGGTTACACTTAATAAAGCTTGGTTATTATCTGAATTTTTCTTAGATAAAGCAAAATTTCTATTATTCCAATGATAAAAAACAATGCATAATGTAAAATTTGTAAAATTAGGAGGGAGACGAATATTAATAGTATAATTACTAATATTCAACCCATCTTTTCTTATATCACTTATGCTTCTATTATTTGTAGAAATACTATGTAAATTGTTGTATTGATTGTAATGATTTAAATGATTAAATGTTATACCAGATGAAGAAGTACTTAATCCGTAACTATTTGCATCTGTAAAGTCATAATTTTTTTCAAAGTATCGTCTATAAACATAGTTTTTAGTAAAGGGAATCAACTCTTTTACCATTCCAACTGTTGCTGCACTAGTATTCTGGTTTTTGTCGAGAGCAATGTTTAGTATCTTTTTGTTATTTGCATTAATGTCAACATTGTAAACTACTTTTGTTTTTTGGACGTCAAATGCTGTATGATAGTCATAAACTTTATCTGGGTCGATATTGCTAACTTTACCCATAATACCATAAGCAATCAAGTAAACTCCTGTGAAATTTTTTGGGTAAATAGCCAAGTCACTTCCATCCTGAGGAATACTGACCAAAATATGAAGAAAAAAACTATTAGCAATTAGCCTCTTCTTAAAATTTACTATTATTCTATGGTAATACATGAATTCTGTTTGTCCCCTTGAATTGGTGAATCTATGGCTAAGTTTTTTTACACCAACATTTTCAATTATTAAACCTAGTGATTTGCCTTTGTCAACAGTTATCTGAGTTTTATGCCACAATTCATAATCAGTGTTAAGTATCTCTAAACAAAGTGTGTAGTCAACATTTTTAGGTAGCCTGTAAAAATTAATTCCCATCTTGTACTTATATCCACCCTGAGAATTTTTAACTATTTCCATATAAATAACTTTATGATTATAATCATGAAAGTTACCTTTATTTGGTGGTAAGTCTGCTATCTTTTTCATAATAAAACTAGTACCTGTAGTTATTTCATCCGTCCATTCAGATGCGCTTGACATGAGATAACTAAGTTCATCTTTGTAATGGCTTGGTTGAACTTGAGCTGTATGTGTATGGTTGTTCATATATTTTTTATTTACTGCATCATTATCTGAAGAGGGTTCTTCAAGATTAATTATTTTATATCCTCCCATGTTTAAATCTCCTAACATTGAGTATCTCCCGTCTCTATTTATGTAACGACGATATAGAATAATTGATTTATTATCAACATATAATTTAGTGGCAGCGTCTGAGTTATTTGTTGGTGATTGTAAGTAAGTTATTTTTTTATTATTCACGTTCAAATCATTTGTCATATTATTTGATCCATCAACGTGGAGATATGCTAAATCAGTATAAGCCAAAGGTGTTGGCTGTTTAGGACCATTTGGATTTGGAATATTGAGTATTCTTTTGTTGTTCATGTTCAAATTTCCAGTCATTGATCTTGTTCCATCCAATTTTACAAATACACTGCCATCAACTTTTGAATCGTCAACATATTTCTTATTTGCAGCATCATCATTATTTGATGGTGTTTTGAGTTTTGTGATACTGAATTGGTTTTTCATATCAATATTTGAATCTACTGTTAATAATGATGTTTTTCCACCACCAGAATTTTCATCAACATATTTCTTGGTAGCAGCATCGTTGTTTGATGATGGATTTCCAACATTTGTTAGTTTTTTTCCCACCATATCATAATTTCCATCTGCAGTGAGATTAAATCCAACACCTGGAGCGCCTTGAATACCTTTGGAAAATGGATGTTGGTTAGAAGAATGTTCATTAAATACTCCCATCTTACTTATTGGTTATATAACCTCATCAAAGTTTTTTGCAACGCGCTTTTTTGGTTTATCAACATACAAAAAATTGTAAGGTTCTCGAGTTGCAGCTTTATAAACCTTCTTATCAACTCCCAATTCAGATGATATTCTGCTGGATTCCCTCGATGATGGAAATTCGTATAAACAGTAGTGAGAACAATTCATTCGAATATCTTTTGGAGTTTTGTAAAATGATTGACTCAGATAAATCACTGAGCAATTCTTATGTCGACCTTGAATAAAATAATCTATTATTTGTCTTTGGTTTTTATCACAGACATAATCATCAAATATCACAAGTTTTTGATTGTCCTCATAATCCATTTCTGTTACTGGGGTTATTTCATCATTACTGACATTAAGTATTTCATAACCAAATTTATGTGACATTTCCCTCATTTTTTGCATTAATTTCTTATACTTTTCCTGCTCCAAATTACGTGCATAAAGATAAACCTCATCATAATATAGTAATGGATCAATTAACATATGGAAAAGCAAATTAGTTTTACCACACCCACTACTTCCACAAATTAGCATTCGAAATGTGTCCAATGGCATAAAAGGATAAAGCTGTTTGAATTTTTTATTTGCGTCTTCGCTGGTTCTATCATAATTAGGTATCTTCATTTAATATAATAATTATATAAATGGATATTGAAGAAATAAAAAATTACGCCAAAAATAAGATTGAAGCTGGTGAACTTACTAAACAGGTTAGAAGACAAATAAAAGAAAATACTTGGGAAAAACAAAATCAAAGGGAAGGATTTACTGAGACATTTAAACCTTTGATTTCTCAGTTTGAAAAACCTGAGGACCCCAAAACAAAAAATATTTTCACTCAAAACCAGGAAATGCTACGAAATCAATTGGCTCTTACAGAAGGTCTCAAAGACAATCAAAAAGCTATTACGGATGGATTTAGTAAGTTTGAGAGATTGGGTGATAAAAAAGAGTTACCAGGAGTAGAAGATATTGAAGAAGATGAAGAAGATGAAGAAGATGAAGAAGATGAAAAAGATGAAAAAGATGAAGAAGATGAAGCTCGAATAGCAGAATTTACTAAAGAAGATGCTGATAAATATCTAAATAATAAAGAATCACAAGATACACTAAAAGAAGTCAATTCTAATTACGATAATCTTCCTTCTTATTATTTAGATAAAGACATTTCTGAAATTAATTCATTAATCGAAAATGTTAAAAAAGATATAGTATTTTATGATGTTAAATTAAAAAATACCGCAACATTTGATTATGATGAAGAAGGCTATAGAAAAGCTAAAAAAAAAAACGAAAATGCTCATCCCCATACAAAAAATAATATAAGAAAATACAATACATTAAGCATATATCTAACAAATTTACAAGATGTTAAAAAGGTTAAAAAAAAATCTGGTAAAGGAATGTTTTACAATAACCTAGAAGAACTACTAAAGAGATTTGAATTACTCAATGGATCACTTACCGCAGGAAACAATGGTGTATTGCCAGAATACATTCAGATAGCTCATCGACTTAGGGATCATGGGATTATTAATAATAACCAACTTAGTACACTTTTAAGAAAAGTTGGGCGTTTAGCACACAAAGTTATCTAGATATAAGATAAATGAATGAAAGCGCTATTCATATTTCCTCTGTCAAAAGAGAAAAAATAGGAGTAAACAAACCCCATGATTTCTTGGTTAAATTTAATCCTCCTTTAAAACTTGACCCAGAATTACAGCATTTTCTTGCCTTGGATAGGTTATCTATGACTTACTCTTGGTACAACATCTGGAATAGTTATGGAAACAATAAAATTAAATACACTCATGATGGAACCAACTGGAATACTATCACCTTTTCAGATGGAATGTATTCATACTCAGATATAGATGATTACATTCATCAATACATGGATCAAAAGTCTCATCACACAACAGACTCCAAAGGGGTAAAGAATTACTCAATCAATTTGACTTTCATTCTCTCTACCTATCGAGTACTGGTAACACTTGATGGTGATTATCAACTTGATCTGAGAGGAACAGATTTTGGAGACCTCATCGGATTTGAAAAGAAACTGGTTACTAAAACAGAGTATGGAACACGCCTCCCAAATATTACAAAATCGATTGACTCTTTAAACATAAACATAACTGCTATAAAAGACTCTGTTGTAAATGGAGTAAATATAAACACAATTGCTGTTATACCAACGGATAATTTGACAAGGAGTTATCCATTCACTTTTGAACCAAGGAGACCACTGTACTGCCCTGTAATTTCTAATATTATTTCTGAAATGAGAATAACAGTAAATGACTCACTCGGAAAACCTATTGACTTGAATGGTATTGATTGGTTTATGACATTGCTTCTTCTTCATACTGATAATAATGTAAATATATAATTAAAATGATGCGACAATCAGAGTTTAAAAAAAGATACAATCCTGATACAGGAAAATATATGAGACAACATATATATGGAGGTGGATACGCTTCGCGCACCGGAGGTGGTGTAATGGATACATTAAAATCTTTTTTAGGTAAAAAGGTAAGATTTGCAGCACCTCCTCCCCCAAAGCCAAACCCCGCAATTATAAAAAAAGATGCTGGTTTTAAAATAGTAAAAATGCTTTCTGGTGAAAATCCACAATCACGTAAAACAAATAAGCGGCAAGCTCCAATGACTCAGCAAGAAATCAATAATAGAGTGCTACAAATTATGTCTGGATCTGGAAGAAAAAAATAATATAATCTAATACTAAATAAAATGAAGTCTTTTAGAAACCCAAAATATCTTGAGAGATATGAAGATGTTGTTTTTGACCTCGAACAAGCTTTAGATGTATTGCCAGCAAATGGCGCCCACCAAAACAAAACAGGTATTAGATTTATAGCTGATAACACAGGTGAGGCTACTCCACTTGATTGGTATAATGGTAGACTTTTAGTAGATTTTAAAGTTAATCAACTGGCAAATGGAGCTAATATTGATGCAGATGGAGATAATATGGGAATTGTAAATGGTTCAAGTTCTTTTATAGAAAAGTTAACTATCCTGGCAAATGGACGAGATGTTTATAGTTGTAATTACGCAAATCATGTGGTAAATATTAAGAATTTGCTTGAGTATAACCCCTCCTATGTTGAGAGTGTTGCAACAAATGAATTTTATTATCTTGACACATCGCGAAACGCTAATAGAGCAGAATTTGCTTTCAATGCCACCCCAGTTGTAACTGGAAGAAATGCTAATTACAACAAAGGTTTTGCCATGAGAAAAGTTTTACTGGGTGACTCAGCAACAGTGAGATGTGAAATTCCTCTTAACAGATACTCGTTTTTTGAAGCACTTGAGGATAAGCTGCTTCCAAATACAAAAATTGAGTTAAATATTGAAATAGAATCAGATAACAATCTCATCTGGAGAGCTGGAGGAAATGATTGCAGAGTTATTTTAACAAGATTGTAACTATTTGTTCCAAGGTTAACATTCAACTCAGAAGGACAAAAACTCTATATTGATAATTACCTTAAACCTTACAAATGGACTTATCTTAATGAAGTAGTTGAAAGATCAAATAATAGGCAGCAACAAACGGGGCAATTTAGAATTACAAATGGTATATCAAAACCACGTCATGTATTTGTTTGGGCACTAAACACAGCCAATGTTGACGTACAAACAGCAAATCCATTTTTGTATAACACTTTTAGTTTACCAAATAATGCTAATATTTCACGTTGCCATCTCGAGGTTGGAAATGGAAATGAATACCCCGATATTCACTTTAAACCAACTACAGATCCATCAAGAGTTTTCAGAGAAGTAATGGGTTATGTTTACGCAAATAATGACTTTCAAGGAGGCACTCTTCTCAATAGATCAAATTTTGAAAATCTTTTCCAATTTGTTTACTTTGATCTTACAAAACAAAAAATTGACTTGAAAGATGGGGTTACAAAATTATCTTTTCATTACGAACTAAGCGCTAATCCAAACGCTGATTATAATATTTACACCCTTGTACTACATGAGAGAGAAGCAGAAATAGAACAGAAAAGTAGAAAACTACTTCTTAGAGCATAATTTAATATATCATATTATATAAAATGACAACTTATATTGAATATGGAGTAACGCTGACAGATGGGCAAAAGTCAAAACTGTTAAGCGCAATTAAAAAGAGATCACCACTAACAATTCGATTAAAACATTCCCATCTTCGAGGATCAGATGAGATAATGTTGACCCAAAGACAGATTGCGAAGATACAAAAATCACTTGCAAATGGAACAGGAGCAGATTTGAAAATAAGCCAAGCACAGATTAGAAGTTTAGTAAAACATGGAGGAAACTTATTTAGTAGTTTAGCAAGAATTGGAGCAAGAGTTCTCCCTTATGCAATAAAGGGAGTTTCCAAATTTGCTCCTGCACTTGCTACTGGAGCCGCATCTGCATTGGGAGATTTGGGAATTAAAAAATTGTTTGGTAAAGGGATTACAATTCCAGAAAAGTTTTTTCCAATGTTAAATCAAATTAAAAAAGAGTTAACCCCAGCACAAATAAATCAGATTAATAAAATTTATAATACAGGAGGTCGACTAGTTATCAAACCAACAAAAGCCCAAAATAATAGAAGGAGGATTCTTGGGAACACTTGCATCTATTGGAATTCCAATGGCTGTTAGTCTGCTTCCAAAGTTGTTTGGCTCTGGTTTACAGGTTGATAGGGGGACGTCAAGAAATACAAGAAATGTTTATGTTCCTAGACATGGGGAAGGGTATTACCCTCCACCCTTTTATGGTAATTTGGACTCCCCAATAGGAATGGGGGTTAAAAAAAAAAAGCCCAAAGGCAAGGGTTTGCTACTGGGAAAAAACAGCCCATTCAACTCAATTCCCATATTAGGAGACATTTTGTGATTAAACCTTTATCAAATTTTGACTTGATGGAATGGGTAAAGACACTTGGTATAAAACATCTCAGAGGAATTTACAGTCGAGACCAACTACCACAAAAGATTAAAAAAGAATGTGGAATAATCAATCTTGATGATAATCAAGGACCTGGAACACACTGGGTTTGTTATAGAAACTTGGATTCGGTGGTCGAGTACTTTGATCCATTTGGTTTAATAATGCCAAGTGAGGCTTTGAAGTATTTTAATACGTCTGGAAAACAAATAGTTTATTCGATGGATGAAATACAAAATAGAAACACTGTTTTATGTGGTTATTGGTGTTTATACTATTTGCTAGAAAGACAAATGGGAAGTAGTATTTTAGATGTAATACATAATCCTCATTTTGATGAAGACAACAGCGATTTCATAAAGGAATACTTTGGTGGTTAAAACCAAAAATTAAGATTAAATATAATGTTATATTTAATCTGTATTTTAATCTTCTTTCTGCAGTTCTTTAATGTTCTCAACTTTTTCGTTTAATACTTTAACAGTATCAATGATATCATCAAATTTCATGTAAATATCAATGAGCCTAAAAAGTTTTTTCTTTTGGCTTGATTTTAATTTCAACCAAGAATAATCTTCATTTCTTATTTTTCTCCACATCTCACATTCACCAACCATCAAAACTCTAGAAAGATGATCATTTTTACTTCTAAGAATCTCAAACTCATCAATTATTTTTGACCTTACTTCTTTCTCAAATTCCTTGAGTGTATTAATATCCATATTTTTCTCTATCTCAGAAAAGAATTTAGCCTCCATTTTATTCTATAATTACATAAAGTAACTTCCCTTAACAACTTGTCAAAGAAAATTTGATTTCTCATTTATTTCCATCAAAAGCTCAAATATTTTTATGAACCTTTTTTCTTCCTCCAATACAGCATAATCAGCATATTCAAAACTCACATTTAACAGATTACTTATCTTTTTAAGTTCATCTTTTACAAAATTAGACCGTGATGACATTTTTATCTACACATTATACTAAAATGAAAGAATCTTATTGCATTGTAGATAAAAGAGTAACTCCTTGCACAGAGCCAAGTGGTTACCAAACTGATAAAAGAGGAAGAACTCAATTTTATTGTAGATGTGCAGTTTGTGGGACTAAAAAAGTAAGATATGTAAAAACAAAAAACTAGTTAGCCCGTCTGAGAAGGCGGGCGGTGATTACGCTTCGCGCACCGGAGGTGATTTATTTGACACTGTTGTAGGAACAGCTGCGGAAGCATTTACTGAACATGCTTTACCTTGGATGGGACGAAAAGCAGTTGAAATGGGGCGGTATGGAGTTAGTGAAGCAATGAGAAATAAAAAATACCAGAAAAAAGCTGTAAATTATGGGATTAATAAATTGACCCCTTTTATTCAGGATAGTGTTGGATCGGCAATGGATCAGCTTTCAACCAAAGTTAGACCAAAGAAAAGATATAAAACTAATAGAAAGGATTTGGATGGAAGTGGGTTGCAGGATAAAATAACCAACTTCATGAAGTCAGGTGTATTTGGTTCACCATTTCAAGTAGATATAAAAAAAGGAATTAAATTATTAACTGACCCTGAACTGTTTGCTCCAGTAAGAAAAATACCAAAAGAAGATGCTATAGCCCTTGTTAAGTATTACAAAGATGAATATAAAAAAGCAAAAGCAAATGGTTACACTAAGTCTTACAACTCTTTTGTTAAGGAAATGGGGTGGGGTGCTGGAACCGCTTCGCGCACTGGAGGTGGTGATATCCACAAATGGATAGGAAAACTCCCAAAACCAAAAGCAGGGTGGACTCCAGGTAAATACAAATATATGGGACCTTATAATCCTTTGGATAAACAATTAAGTTATGATCCAGAAACTGGAGAAGTAACAGAGTGGCATGTCAAACCATATAACAAAGTTGATGAGATAGCTGCTTATCATGATATTTGTTATGATATGGGAAAAAACAAAGGTGATTGTGACAGAGAGATGGTGCAATCATTAGATCAGATTCCATACGGTGAAATGCCAAAATGGGGATCAACAGCACGATTCTTGATTAATACAAAGAAAAAACTTGGACTTGGGCTTCAAAAAAACGCTCGTCGGCGTTGAGTAGTGATTGGTCTCAACAATTAGCCGATGAACTTCACAAAACAATCACAAGAAACTTTCAAAAAAGAAAAGTGATATCAAACGGTATTGATGAAATCTGGGCTGCTGATTTGGTTGAAATGCAAAAGTTTAGTAAGTGGAATGAAGGGATTAAATATTTACTGATGGTTATTGATGTGTTTAGCAAGTATGGATGGATAAGAGGTTTAAAAGACAAGAAAACTGAAACTGTCAGTAAAGCATTTGGTGATATATTTAAGAGTAAACGTAAACCAAGAATGTTATGGACAGATAAAGGTTCTGAGTTTATCAGCAAACATTTCAAAGATTTTCTTAAAAAAGAAGGAATTAAACTGTATCACACTGAAAATGAAGAAAAATCTAGTGTTGTTGAGAGATGGAATAAAACAATGAAAAATAAAATGTGGAAGATGTTTACTGTTAATAACAATACTGTTTACTTTGATAAAATAGATAAACTGGTTGATGATTACAATAATACACAACATTCTAGTTTGAAAATGACTCCTGTTGAAGCGAGTAAAAATAAGAATGAAAAAAAAGTTTGGTCTAATTTGTATGGTGATTTGATTTACTTGAAACCTGGCCAGCCAAAGTTTTCTGTTGGAGATAAAGTTAGAATTTCAAAGTATAAGAGAAAAGTATTTGATAAGGGTTACACACCAAACTGGACAGAGGAGATATTTGTGATTGATAAAATTATTCCAACAAAACCTGTTACTTATAGTATTGTTGATCTGATGGGGGAACCAATTAAGGGATCTTTTTACGATCAAGAATTACAAAAATCAAAACAGCAGACATTTAGAATAGAAAAAGTCATAAAACGAGATAACAAGAAAAAAATGGCATTAGTGAAATGGAATGGATACCCTGACAAATTTAATTCACGGTTGAGTTTCAAGGATCTGGTTGATTTTTAATACAAAATTTGTATTAAAAATAAATCCCTTTAATCAGTTTCTTCCTTATCACTATCACTTTCACTTTCTTCATCAATTGTTGTTAGTAAAGATTCTCGAGGCTTTAATTGTTTTACATAGCACTCATGCACTTTTATCTGCAGAGATAAAACAGTCTTACTAATGAATATTCCTTCGATTATCAATGCCATTTTCACATTACAATAATGATCAATATATTTAAAAGGATTTAAATCTTTGCCTCTATTTGTTTTGAAAAGGGAAAGAATTTTCTTTGACTTCTCAGAGTAAATAAGTTTTGCGTATAAAACTGGAGCAGATGAGGAATCTATTTTTGTTTTCCTTTTTCCTTTCTTATCAGTATAATCAATCTGTTTATAATAGAATGGTGAAGACAAAGATGATGCAAGATCAGCGCCGTATTCACTCTCTAAATGAAAATTACATAATTTCACAACATTAATTATAACATCAAAAAATGCTTTTTCTTCTGAGTTTGGAGATGCGTCTTTACTCCAGAAGCAGACTGGCATAGAATAACCAACTAACTTTCCTGTTTCTTGGTTTTTCTTTTCACTTACTCCAAAAGAGAAAAGAAGTGGAGTTTCAATTACGAGAGCACCTTTCTTTCCATTTGGATATTTGATTTCAATTGGGATTCGTTTGTATTTGATTTTGCTATCCTTTACTTTGAATTCTTTGGCTTCATTAAAAATAATATTTTCTTGAGTAATCTGATCGTAACTTGACAACTGCATTTGTTATAAAAAAATTACTTCTTTAAATAATTTTATATCAGTAGTAGATGATATAAAACAAAAAAATCTACTGTTCTCTAAATTTTAATTTAGAAAAAAACATGCAAGCAAAATCATATTCAAACTGAAGATTTTCACTATCTTCAAAACATAGCAAATATGTTACATTTGAAAACAAACCATCCGTCTCTTCCATTGCATCAGCATATGTTTCAATAACTTCAATAGGTTCAATTTTATCAAAAAATGCTTTTAATTCTTCTCTGTTATCAAGATTTGAAAGAATATTATCAACATTATCATCAATATCTTTTAATTCTCGATAACTTTCTTCACTTGGAAATATAAGTCCACCGACTTTATATTGAGTGTTATTTCTTTGCGATGATGATTTGAACCCCATTTCTAATTTATTAATTTCTATCCTTTAAATCAATTTTTCTAACTCAAAACTATTTATTTTCCTGACCAAAGTAAGTTAACACTCCAATAATTAGCCGATTCAGGATTTTCATAAGTTAACTGCCCCAGTTTGTTTTTAATTTTCTTCGCTCTAGTGAGATATTTTTCTTTTCGCTCTTCGTCTTTATGTATCAAAAAGTCTGGGTATTTAGACAAACCAAAATGCAAAATCTTTCCATTTGGAAGTGTGACTACGTATTTGTTATTCTTTCGCTTTGAATAACCGAGAGATTCAGCACCTAGATTTCTAGCCTTTTTGGTTAGTTTTTTAAAATCTTTACCTGTAACAACATATTTATCATCGGATGATTCCTCTTTCTCAGGAACATAATCAGGATCTTCATCATGTTTATAGCCATCATCAACTATAAAATCTCTATCTTCATCAGTACTAACATCGCCGCGATATTCCTCCATTTTAGTATTTGATTAGATTATTTTTGCAGGTGGCTTCATTCTTTTGCATCTCATTAAAATTTGTGTGTATAAACAACCACATTTAGACCACGCATTACCATATGACACAAATTACGTTTTACTATTTCATGTGGGCACTAATTAACATACAATCACTTTTCACGTGGAGAACAATAGATTGCATACCAGAGTTCCCTAACAACCGGCGAAACTGAAAATAGATTTCGTGTTTACATCTGGCGCTTGAAATTGTTAGGGAAGTTAGGAATGCATTGACGTCATAGTATAAAGTTGACGTGTCTAATGTGTTGCGTTACATTTTTTACAGTAGCCTCTTTTACGACTACAAATAGATTTCTTGGGTTTGTTGGGTTTAGCAAGTTATTTAATTTGGTGATTGCAGCCCGGCCCCCGGAAAGCTGCGCCGCTTCGCGGCTCCGCAATCCTTTGGGGCCAGGTTACTATGCGCTTACCAATATAAATAAGTGGCTAATAGAGATGTTGGGGGGTGCTATAGTAGTTATAATAGGATGCTTTGGGTTTGTTAACTCAGCCACACTTTTTTCCGTCATTTTTCCGCGAGCGACCCTGGGGAGCGAGCAATTAAGTTTGTCAAGTTACCCAAGTTTCAATGACAGAAAAGTACAAAAATGACTGAAATTAATTGAGTTTTAGATTTTGAAAGTTTTTGAAAATTGGGGTGAATTAATCAGGAAAATGACTGAGTTAATTGAGTTCTATATTTTTGAAAAAAGATATGAAGAGTACAGAAAATTCCCTGATTAAATTCCGTCATTGAAAAATGGGTCAAATGACAAGGTTAATTGGAAAAATGACGGAAAAAAGTGTGGCTGAGTTGAAACCCAAAGCATCCTATTATAACTACTGAATTGTAATTTTTACTATAAACTTTAATTTTTAGATACAAATTTTTAACTTTTTTAACAAATCCTTATTATTATTATTATTATTATTATTAACACTTAATTATTCATAACCTTAAATCTATTTTGCAGGTTAACTGACAATAACAAAATAAAGCTCACTCAAATCAATAACTTGGATTTAGAGGAGCTTAAGGTTACCCTTGGTCGAGAAGGAACAGAAAATGTGGGACCTTAGAAATGCAAAGGATATCCTGATTTCTAATTACTGATAAGTCTTGATAATACTGGAACAACTCTTCATTGAAACCAAAATTGACTTCCCAGAAAAAGACTGTAATTTTAGTAGCCTGATTGTTTCAATCTCCCAATAATTACTAGGATTCCACTGTATCTGCATATGAAATGTTGAACTTCATCCAAGTGGCTTTTACCATTCACTATTTTCACACAGACCATAATGCACCTTGGTTTTTTGCTCTACGCAAAAATGGTGAATTGCTTTTATTTTTAGGAGAAAAGGTCCACTATAGGAAAGTTTGGATATCCTTTTGAGTCCCAATACTTACCAACATCAATTTTCTCTGAACAATATCAATGCATTACCAAGAGAAAAAGGTGTGAGCAGGGGGGAGAAGAGACGAGGCCTGGGACCGAGAAACGATGTTCTCACAACTTACAAAGCGGTCACCCTGTATGATGGTCAGCGAATAACTGCGGTATTTTTCTCACAGTAAATATTTTTAGACTTTTTAGAAGCAAGAAGCGAACCGGCAGAGGAAATCAGAAATGCTTAAAACTTAAAAAAAATAATATCATGCATCTTTGTTTTTCTTGCATATCGTATTTGTCTTTCGGTACTGAAATTGTGGGGGAAACTAAAATGCAACCGCGTTAGATCTTAACCAACAACAACACGCTCGATTGATTTATAGGTTACATGGGTTTTGCCGGGCAAGGATAATGATGCTGATAAAAATTACTGGAGAAAGTGTCAAATTTATCGGGAGCAAGTATATTCAGAGAGCTTTATAAATATGAGCTGACAGCTATACCTATCATAACTGAATAAACATTCACACTTTATAACATTATTTTTACTTCATTTATTACGATCAGTCAACACCTTGAAACCAAAGTTAAAATTCAAAACAATCCTAATAAACAAATCACAACTACTACTGAAAGCTCTGTACCTTGAAGCAACTTTAACTTTCCTAAGGTTTGCTGCAAAACATTGCTCGATACCTCAACTCTTCGGCGGTTCTTATCATACGGAGCTATATGTTACATATTCCAAACTCTGCAGAGGGAAATTGTTTAACAGAAAAAGAAAACCACACACTACGTCTGAAAAGCGACATCAAATCAATAAATTTGCGTATTACCAAAATATAATAGTGAGAAACAGTCCCGCCTTCGACCGCCATGTTTTTGTTTCTTCTCAAGGTCAGGACATTTCATGGGGCCATACATGAACTACAGACCTAATTTTAGCTCAGAAGACATGCTCCTCACGGTGTATTTCATATCACACAGAGAAATCGTAAGAGTGGTACCAAACCATCACTTACAGAGATGTATAAAGGATAAGCTCAAGTGTCGTTGGCGTGATATGCAACCTTTGCAAAGTTATAAGGTTAAGCTCTGCAGATGCATGATTCGACGTTTCGATGTACGCTTTATGCAGTCTCTAACAGTATATTTAATAAGTCTTGCATGCATTATTGGGTAGTCCTTGTAGAACATTTGCAGTCCTTTTCCTACCACACTAGGATTATTACAAGAGGCACTCTTACCTTTAGAGCGGACATAAATGCTTCTGAAAGGCGAAAACGACTTCCAATACCCTGCATGAACTGTGCACTCGCGCTCGCAAAGGCTGTAGTCGTCCGAGTCGTCCCATAATTCATCGTGGTTCTAAATAACGCTAGTAGACTGGGCACTAAAGTTTTCAATGTGAAGTTTTCTCCAAAAAGCCAAAGTAGATCAGAGTTATCAATTTTTGCTTTTTTTTGAAGCCGTTTTCGCCTTTTAGAAGGATTTTTGTAAACCCTAAAGGTAAGAGAATGCGTGTCTTAATATAAGTCTTAATAATCCTAGCGTGGTAGAAATTGTAGCTCAAATGTGCCACAAGACTAAATTATGCCCAATGATGCGCGAGATCACAGGTATCTCAGGCCCTGTGATTGGTAGGCCTTTCTCGATTATGCTAGCATTTTTTTTCGGCATTTTTGGGGAAAACGAGCATTTTTTGTTTTTGTTTTTTCTTGAAAAAGAATTGCTAGCATTTTCTGTCATTTTTCATGACTGTGATCCAGATTTCAGCACTCAGTAGGATACTTGTTACTTGTGTGTGTAGATTGTCTGTTTCCGTTACATGACGTACAGTAACGAACGGTAGGTCGTGGCTAGATGGAATCCCTCAGAAGAAGGTGATCGAGGAGGACTAGAAATGAGAGCTACTTCAGTAATCTTCGGCTCGTGAGACAAGATGGCGCATCTCGCGATCAACTTTCGTGGTGGGACTAGCAGAATGTCCCAAGAAAGAACTTCGAACGGCATGGGAAATGTGTATGATATTGCTTCAAACTCCTCTGTTACTCAAAAATGAAGAATCTATCGACAATAAGTGCATGAAAGGGAGCGAACACCTCAGAATTACTATAGAATCCCTCAGAAGGAGGTGTTAATTTTTAACTTTTAAATGGAATCCCTCAGAAGGAGTTTGCCATCCCTCAGAAGGAGGTACACTGTATTTAATGTATAACTTGTAATGGAATCCCTCATGAGGAGTTTGGCATCCTTCAGAAAGAGGTACACTCTATTTATGCATAACTCATAAATAAAATCCCTCAAAAGGATATTGGCATCCCTTAGAAGTAGTTTATTATGTGATAACTTGTTAATGGAATCCCCTATATTTTACTAGTCAAGGGAAAACCGGTGCACCCCTGTACCCCAGTAATCACTGGGTATTAGACCAGGCCTACCTTCTAAAGGAAGCAAATTCATTCCTATGTAGAGCAGTCTCGAACATCAAACTGAACAATGCTACCCATTTCTCACACAGCCAAAATTGTAAAGTAATTAACCTTGAGTTACAGATTTGGCATTCCAAACTTCTCCAATCAATTATGTTTACATGAGCCCCCCAGCATATATGCCCACAGAGAACAATGTTCTAGTTATTTCCTGTCAGAAGTAAGATTACTGGTATGTGCTTCAGATCCTGTACCATGCTTTATTCAAGATTGCATCAAAGGTGAATCCCTGTGTAAGCCTGCTACTGTCGATTGCATCTACCCGTGAACGCACGCGCTCAAAACGTGTTTTCACGTGATGTCAAACATTTGAGTTTCAGGCGTCAAACTTTGAAGTTTTCCCACCCAAATGTGAAGTTCCCTCGGTAGAGTCGGTGTTCTCGTGGTTCACTCTGTTCTCTTGACCGTTCACTCTCAGCGCGGTCAAGAAATTAGAGAAAAATCAGTGAAAATCTTTTCACTGAAATGGAGAGCCCAAAAAGTATCGAGGACTTCCTCAGAGAATTGGATGAAGATTTAATAATATATGCTGGTGAATTACAAAGCAATGGTTTTACGTCAACAGCGAGCGCAAAGTATCTAACAGAAAGCGATCTAGCGGGAATCCCTGACTCATCGAAAAACTTAACAGAGGAAGGATCTTTGTCTTTTAAATAGTCAATGTACAACTGAGTGTACTATATTTTCGGGAGTAAAACGTTCTGACGCACATTTCCCCAATCTTTTTCGGGAATAGTTGCGGCCTCTTGGAAGTTTGTTCCTAATATTTCTGGAAATTGTTGATGTTGACAGTTCTCCGCAGTCACCATGAATAGCCAAATCATCGCGCAGTTCTTTAAGAGAGGACAAACCTCTTGCTTGCACCATGGTCTCCAACAGAATAGAATCTTGGAAAGTACACCTAGGAACTGTTCGAACATGATTCAACTTTTTGGGAGCCGTTCTTCCAGTCAAGTTGTACTGCTTAACGATTTTTGAAACTGCACCCTTGCTGATGCATAATCTTCTCCCAACTTCTGAAAAACAATAATCTTGTGCAAGTTCTTTTACTTGATTCCGCAAATCGCTTGAAAGTGGGACACCTTTTTGATAATTTCTCCTTTCTTGTTGATTGAAAACATCTTCCCTTTGAGCAGTGCTGAGAAGGATAACTTCACATTTGGGCGGGAAAACTTCAAAGTTTGACACCTGAAACTCAGACATTTGACGTCACGTGAAAACATGTTTTGCACGCGTGCGTTCACGGGTAGATGCAATCGACGGTAATGGTCACCACTGGCTGAGACTTGTTTCCAGCAGAGTTCAATCTAGAAATTAGTCAAAGTGGGTCGGTCATATGTCCCACTTGGCATTTTCAATTGGGTCATTTCAAGAATGGTCTGGGTCAAACTATGATTTTGAAACTTTGAACAACTTCACCTAGTTTCTTATCCAGCCCATCTTTGTGCTTTTCATGTTCAAGTGCTATTCTGTTTTGCATAAGAAAATAAACTTACCTTTTGTTATTGTTTCATAATAAATAAAGAGAAAAACAAGTTCAACAAACGAAGCTTGAATTGATCAGCAAAAGAATGTACACAGAGTGTGGAAATGTACACTCCAGTCTCTCTCTGTACAGCGTTATAGGCCTGACACAAAAGCTACTCATAAGAATGAGTCTCAAATGACAGTCTTTTTGCATGCTTTTTTCAGGCTAGTAAGCACACCTTTTTTATTTTTAAAATTGACCGCTGCTTTGGAAGTACTTGTACACTGTATATATGAGGTACCTTAGTTTGTTGTATCAGTATGACTCCATGATAATTTGATTTTGCATCAGAATGGAATATTCCATGTCAATGGTGCAAAAATGCAGCTTACCTTAAACACTGGTCCAGTAATGGACATAAAAAACCCCCCATACTGTGGCAAAAGTGACAATCTAAAACGCTGAAATTTCCCACTTATGGGCACCCTGCATTCCCTAGGTATAAGTGTGAGGGGCTTTCCACTCAGACTTAAGTGCATGAGGATTTTTGCATCCCCCACTTAATCTTAGTTTGTTAGAAATGTCTCCCATAATTTTTACATATTGTGCAAGTACCCACCCCCCGTCCACCTTATTGCTGTGGACTCTAGGAATATTATAGCTTAACATCAAACTTCACCACATACTTAATCCACAGTCATATTGTTTACTATTCACACCTGTTGCATTCAATTATTACTACTTTGTACTAATTTCATAAGATTTATTAAATTTGCCCCCCCCCCCCCCAGGTAATGATCCCTCAGTCCCAAAATGACCCCCTAACACCAATGATAACTTTTCTGATGCCCCCTTCCCCCAAGTAATAAACAACCAGCTCCCAAGTAAGGAAAATACAAGTAAAAAATTAATGTCTATTTCCACTGAACTGAAGTGAATAAATAATTTCTATTTCCACTGTTTATTGTCTGCATGGTTTTACTGCTTTGTGTACCCTAAATCCTCTATTAAGCCTATTAACTGTCTCGAATTCTCCCAACCCCTCTCGTGTTTATATCAGGCTATGCAAATACGAAAAACGTTTTCTATTGCCTAAAGACAACACAAGGCTGTGCTCCGTCAGGGGGACTCCATTTACAATTTAAACACAAACACCTTCCTCTAAGGGATGTCAAACTCCTTTTGAGGGATTCCATTATTTTGCATGTTAGTCAAGAATAAAGTGTACCTCCTTCTGAGGGATGTCAAACTCCTTTTATGGGTTTCCTGATTTACAAGTTATTTAACAGTTAATGAATGAGGCTGAGTATCTTATGAAGAATTATGGAGATCTCAGAGGGTGTTATCCGCCTCGGCCTACGGCCTCGACGGATAACACCCTCCGAGATCTCCATAATTCTTCATATGATACGAAAGCCGAATTCAATAACTGTTTTATTATTCATTCAAAATAATTCCTAGTTTGAAAACGTAGCGAAAACATGCTTACCTCCATCGATCCATCAATGTTCAGTTCATCTTCGATAGTGTACGTTTAGGTTTGTCCAGCCCCGCAAATATTCTTCAAATAGCAGATGTCGCCCTTCGAGTTGTCTTCTTGCTGTTCTTGCCATGTTTTAATCTACTTTTCCGCCTAGTTCTTACTCTTGAAACGAGTGAAATGTCCGCCATTTTTTAAGTTCACAATCAAAACAACTCAGCCTCGTCCCCAGGTCTTCCCGGTTAACGGTGCCTTAACCTGCGAAAACGCTGCATTTTTGACGTCATTTCCTCGTTAAAGTCAAAATCCTTCCAAATTTGGTCATCAGTAACTGGATATGGTGAATTAAACGTGTGCTTTTAGCCAATCAGAATCGCGGAAATATTTTGAATGAATAATAAACATAAATAAAGCATAGCTCCCTTTGATGGATGCCAAACTCTTCATGAGAGATTCCCTTACAAGTTATATATATAAATACAGTGTACCTCCTTCTGAGGGATGCCAAACTCCTTTTGAGGAATTCTATTTATTTACAAGTCACAGGGTTTGTATAGGCCATGGAAAACCTGGAAAGTCATGGAATATAAGAATTTCATTTTCCAGGCCTGGAAAGTCATAGAATTTAACAGGAGGTCCTTGTAAGCTAAGTCATGGCAAATTAAAGTTTTCTTTGTTAGTTTAGTTACTGCCAACAACAAATCAAGGACAATGTAACAGAGAGGAGTAATTAAACAGCACAAAAAGCATGCATTTTGGTGGACATGGGAGTTTGTTGAATTGTTTAAGGTCAAAAGATCAGTCATGGAAGGTCATGGAATTTGGAGAGCTCAAAAGAGTATGAACCCTGAGTTATACATAAATACAGTGTACCTCGTTCTGAGGGATGCCAAACTCCTGTTGAGGGATTCCAACGAGTTTGGCATCTCTTAGAAAGAGGTACACTTACGGAATAGTAAGGAGGTAGAACTTTATTTATGTATTAACTTGTAAATGTAATTCCTCAAAAGGAGTTTGGCATTCCTCAGAAGGAGGTACACTTTATTTATGTATAACCTGTAAATGTAATCCCTCAAAAGGAGTTTGGCATCTCTCAAAAGGAGGGAGAACTTTATTTATTTATTAACTTGTAAATGGAATCCCTCAAAAGGAGTTTGGCATCCCTCAGAAGGAGGTACACTTTATTTAAGTATAACTTGTAAATGGAATCCCTCAAAAGGAGTTTGGCATCCCCCAGAAGAAGGTACACTGTATTTATGTATAACTTGTAAATGTATCCCTCAAAACGAGTTTGGCATCCCTCAGAAGAAGGTACACTTTAAAAGGAGTTTGGCATCTCTCAAAGGGAGCTATGCTTTATTTGCGTACAACTTGTAAATCAGGAAACCCTCAACAGGAGTTTGACATCTCTCAGAAGGAGGTAGAACTTTATTTATGTATAACCTGTAAATGTAATCCCTCAAAAGGAGTTTGGCATCTCTCAAAAGGAGGTAGAACTTTATTTATGTATTAATTTGTAAATGGAATCCCTCAAAAGGAGTTTGGCATCCCTCAGAAGAAGGTACACTTTAAAAGGAGTTTGGCATCTCTCAAAGGGAGCTATGCTTTATTTGCGTACAACTTGTAAATCAGGAAACCCTCAAAAGGAGTTTGTCATCTCTCAGAAGGAGGTACACTTTATTTATGTATAACCTGTAAATGTAATCCCTCAAAAGGAGTTTGGCATCTCTCAAAAGGAGGTAGAACTTTATTTATGTATTAACTTGTAAATGGAATCCCTCAAAAGAAGTTTAGCATCCCTCACAAGGAGGTAGAACTTTATTTATATATTAACTTGTAAATGTAATCCCTCAAAAGGAGTTTGGCATCCCTCAGAAGGTGTTTGTGTTTAAATCATTGATGTTGGGGGGTCATTTTCAGATAAGCGATCATTACCTGGGGCGGGGGGGGGGGGGGGCAGTTTAATAAATCTTATGAAAGTAGTACAAAGTAGTAATAATTGAATCTAACAGGTGTGAATAGTAAACAACAATACGACTGTGGATAAAGTGTGTGGTTTAGTTTTATTTTACGCTATAATATTCCTAGTTTCCACAGCAATAGGGTGGAGGGGAATCACTTTCACAATATCTAAAAATTATAGGAAACATTTCTAGCAAGCTATAATTAAGTGGGGGATGCAAAAATCCTCATGCACTTAAGTCTGAGT
>JBBMOI010000004.1:18562500-18625000 GCA_038088405.1 Porites divaricata | reverse complement strand
ATTTTGAGAGCTAATTTAAAATGACTGCAAACGGGAAATTTAAAACCGAAAATGGCTGATCATCATGTCCATTTATGGTGCATCAATTTGAAAAGACAGTGGAACTCCTCTCGGATAGCCCAAAGGGAGAATCTGCATCTAAATTCTTTCTATCATATTACTAAATCCGTAATAAAAATTCTCCTTAGTCCCAAAGGGGTGATAGAAACCTGTACTGAAAATATCAACGATAATATTAATGCGTCAATGGCTAAAAAGTAGTGCTCTCTTGATTATATGTATGTTGTATATGTTGCTTGAAAAACGACTGCAAAACGTTGTAGCGCAATCTTAAAATAACTTACTAAAGGGCCATAAGTGTCTGCTTGAATTGTTCAAATCACTGTTCAAGTGTTTATTTCAGAGTAGGAGGAAAGTGGTCCAGGTGGATGAAATAAGGCTATGTCTTGCTACGTTTTCTAATTTCAATAAACTATTTACACGATTTCAGGAACGAACGCCTCCGCAAAGCAAAGTCTGTTCGTGAAGGCCATCGCTTGGTGCGATACAGGATAAGAAGTATCTTTTTTTAACTTTATGGTTATTGGTATAGGTAATAGCATGAATTAGTATTAATATTTGGCATAAATACCACGAGTGATATTTCAAAATTGTTATACGTAATTTCACGAGCCGTTAGGCGAGTGAAATTTGAGACAATTTTGAAATATCACTAGTAGTGTTTATACCAAATATTACTTTTAAATCATGCTACTATTTCTTTATACTACTAGCCGCAAAAGGTTTGTAATTTTCACATGTAGGTATTTCAAATTCAGTTGAAATACCGCTGCTCTAAGCCAATCAATTTGCAGTAATTTCTTATGTAGTAGTATAAACCTTTCAATTTCACCAGTCACGTACAAATTATCCACACTGGCCTCCAAATATTTCCGTAAGAAATTAGTTGAGAGAATATATTTTACAATCAAAGCGTTTTCCCTTAGGTACGGTGGCCCAGAAGGGTCACACATGCAAATTAAAAATGTTACTGCAAACTAAAAATTTTACCTGCAAATTAAAAATTTTACCTGCAAATTAAGAATAGGACATGCAAATTAAAAATTGTACATGCAAACTAAAAATATTACAAACATGAAACATGAATGGGCCGACGGCTGTAAGGCCAGGTCACACGGCTTGGACCAGGTCCTTATCACTCATACTGCGCGCGCAGGATTTTTTTCATTTTTAATTTGCATCGATATGTTTTCTATTTTCAATTTGCAGCACAATTTTTAGTTTGCATGTACAATTTTTAATTTGCATGTACTATTTTTAATTTGCAGCAACATTTTTAATTTGCATGTGTGACCCTTCTGGGCCACCGTACTTAGGTGGTCTCTTCTGAGTTGACAAAATAGGGAACTTAAGATAGAGACGTTGTCGGGGCGACGGCAACCGGACTGGCAGAGCAATCCTGGAACAGAGGTAGCCGTTGCTTCCCTCCAAAATTCGAACATTAAGATCGCAGTGAACTCAGGAGGACGGCGCCGTGGAAGGCTACCGAAAAGGAAAATATGGCTTCACATAAAGAACTAAGAGAATTAACGCTCAATTGCTTGCATGCAACAACAATAACTTTATTTCAGTATTCCTACGTTAGTACGTGGTGTTACCAACTATTCTAAACAATTTTCAATACATACGTTCCATTCTTTCGATATTCTAGCGACAAAAGTGAGCTAAAAACACACAATTAAAATATCGGAGTTGATATTTTTTGTCCGGATACTTTCATTTGGCTCGTAGGACAATTTTGTCCATGTAAAGCTCACTTACGGTTTGCCGTTTGCCATATTGGATCAGATTGCATCTTGACTCTGTGACATGAAACATAGAAACATAAACATGTAAGTTTAGATGACAGAGCCTGGAAATCGAGATCGAAATGTGACTCAAAGAAAACAAGGACAATTTAAGGACGATAATCTGCAAAATTCTGGTTGCTAAATGCAGCAAACCTGATTGAAATGAGAGTTAAATGCTCACGTTCTCGCCACAACGCCAAACAGACCAGTTTCACGTCGCCGACGGGAGCACGACGGCAATGTGTTGAGTAAGAGCATGCGCAGTTTTGCACAAATCATGGCGTCACGTCCGGTTGAAGTTGCCGTCGCCCAAAAAACGTCTCCATCTTAAGTTCCCTAATGAGCATTTGATTCAGCACAGAAAAAGTTGGACGTTTGAACAGTGTGCCTTGGGTATATGAATGGGTAGAACAGTGAGGACAAGTGGTTACGTCACTTTGCCGTGGTAGCAACATTTCTGGCTCTCAACAAACTGTGGTCCTGCAAATATGGCAGAAAGAACTGAAAAAATGACATGTATGACTTTCCCTTGCATGATTGCACTCAGGATCAAAACAGTAGCCCAAACTTTTCTTCCATTGTGCGACAATGCTAATTGCCGTCTTTGTCAAGAAAGATTGTCGAGACCAGTCCAGAAATTTTGCTACCGTGGTAACGTAATGGCACACTTCTCCTCTATGTTAGGCGATAAATCAGTAGCTACGTACTTTGCCAGAGAAAAAAAATGCATTTAAAATATCACTTACGCCCTTAATAATTATCAAGACTGAAAATATGCATCCTGAAGGGTACATCGACCTTGCCAATACCTTTCAAGCTGTAGGTAATTTCAAGCAAGCAGTCGAGTTTTATCAGCGTGCACTTGCTACCGCAAAAGAGATTGGAGACAAACAGTCAGAAGGGATTGCTTATCACTACCTTGGCAACGCCCATCATTCTCTCAATGATTTCGAAAAAGAAATCGAAAACCATCAGCTGGCTCTCATCATCGCGAAAGAGATTCGAGATAAAAACCTTGAAGGAGTTGTTTGTCACAGCCTTGGCAATGCTTATCACCTTCTCACTGATTTCGAAAGAGCAATCGAGTTCCATCACCAGGCTCTGGGCATCGCAAAAGAAATTGAAGACAAACATTTAGAAGGAGGTGCATATATCAACCTTGGCGATGTCTATCGTTCTTCAGGTGATCAAAAAAGGGCAGTGGAGTTCTATCAGCTGTCTCTAAACATCGCCAAAGAGATTGGCATCAAGGATTTGGAAGGAAAGGCATACAACAACCTTGGTCTTGGATATTACTCTCTCGGTGTCTTTAGTAAGTCAGTCGAGTTTTATGAGCAAGCTCTAAGTATTGCCAAAGAGATCAGAAACAAAGATCTAGAAGTAAGTATATACTTTAACCTTGGCATGACTCATAAGTACCTTGGGAATTTCAAGAAAACAATTGAGTTCAACCAACAAGCTCTTGGTATTGCTGAAGGGATTGGAGACAAAGTTTCAGAGGGAAGGGCGTATATCAATGTTGGCAGTGCCTATCACTCTCTCGGCGATGTGAAAAAGGCGATCAAGTTTCTTCAGCAGGGTCTTAGTATCGCAAGAGAGGCTGGCAACAAAGAATCAGAAGGTGCTGTGTATAACAACCTTGGTAATGCACATCTCTCTCTCGGTGATTTAGAAAACGCAATCGAGTATTTTAAACAAGCTCTCAGTATCGCAACAATGATTGATCACAAAGATTTAGAAGGAAAGGCGCATAACAACCTTAGTAGTGCGTATCACTCTCTCGGTAATTTTACTAAGGCAATCGAGTGCGGTCTGCAAGCTCTTTTTATCGCGAAAAAGATTGGAAAAATAGATACAGAAGCAAATGCACATAATAACCTTGCTAATGCCTATCACTGTCTCGGTAAATTCAAAGACGCAATCAAGTATTATCAGCACTTTTGTGATATGGCAAAAGAGATTGGAGACTATGTTTCAGAAGGAAATGCGTATAATAACCTTGGTAATGCCTATCACAATCTCGGTGATTTTACAAAGGCAATTGACTTCTGCCAACAAAGTCTTAAGATCGCAAAAGATACTGGAAAAAGAGATTTAGAAGGAAAAGTATATAACAACCTTGGAAACGCCTATCAGTGTCTTTGTAATTCACAAGAGGCTATTAGCTTTTATAAGCGTGCTATAAGTATCGCCAAAAAAACTGGAAACAAGGAAACAAAAGGATGTGCAACTGGGAACCTTGGGTATGTTCATTACTCTCTCGGTGATTTGGAAAACGCCATGGAGTTTTACCAGCAAGCTCTTAGTATCGTGAAAGAGATTAGACACGAAGATTTAGTAGGAGTTGTGCGCAACAACTTTGGTCTCGCATATCAGTACCTCGGTGACAATGAAGAAGCAATGGGGTTCCACCAGAAAGCTCTTAGTATCGCAAAAGAGACTGGAAGAAAAGATTCAGAAGGAGAAGCATATAAAGGCCTTGGAAATGTCTATCACTTTCGTCATGCTTTCGAAAGAGCAATTGAGTTCCACCATGAAGCTGTTAGTATCGCAAAACGGATCGGAAACAAGGATTCCGAAAAAGAGGCATGTGCGAATCTGGGTATTGCCTTTCAGTCTCTCGGTGACTTTTCTAAAGCTGAGGAATTTTTCAAACGCAGTATAAAACTCTTCGAGAAAGTAAGACTTCTTCAAGAGAAAGACGAATGGAAAATCAGCTTTCGGAATCAATTTGAGGTGTACAATTTTTTGTGCAGTCTTCAAATACAGCAAGGCAAGACAACCGAGGCGCTTTTCACAGCTGAGCGGGGGCGAGCGCAAGCCCTTGCGGACCTCATGGAATCACAATATGGGGTAAAATTAACTCTGTCATTTTCAGAAGAGCAGATGGAACAAATTTCAAGCCATAGTTTATCACCTAAGTTATTCCTCTGGGAAGCCTCCGAATCGATGAATTTCTGGGTACTTCTGAAGGGGCCGCAGTGCCAGTTCGCGAGAAAGGAATTCAGTGACAACTTGACATCTTTGACGCACAAAATGTACAAACAAATTGGTGTTTTCAAACCTGTCATGTGCGAGGACCGCTCCATGGATGATCCTGCAGATGAGGGACGCCAAGAATTATCTCATTATAGGGATCCAGATGAGAAAACAGATACACATGATACACAGGATGAGGGATCTGTTTCAAAAACATTGTATGACGTGGTTATTGCTCCCATTTTACACTTGGTAAAAGGTAATGAGCTTATCATTGTTCCTGATAGTTCATCGCTCTTGATCCCTTATGCTGCCCTAATGGATCAAAATTCCGGGTATTTGTCTGAAAAGCTAAGAATTCGATTGGCTCCATCACTAACCAGCTTAAGGCTGCTGGCAGAGTGTCCGAAAGGGTACCATAGTTCGTCCGGTGCTCTTCTTGTCGGTAATCCGTGGGTGGAAACTGTACGCATCAAAGGCAAAAAAATACGGCAGCTTCCGAGTTCCGAGGAGGAAGTACAAATGATTGGAAAGATGCTGAATATTGAGCCTCTCACTGGAAAGAAGGCTACAAAAGACCATGTGTTAAGCAGGCTTCACTCAGTTTCCTTAGTACACATTGCAGCTCATGGTCGAGCAGAAACTGGTGAAATTCTTTTGTCTCCTAATCTTGGTAGTTCAGAAACGCCCAAAGAAGAAGACTTCCTTCTGACGATGGTAGACGTGTTGAGTAAAAAATTGCAGGCCAAGCTTGTTGTCTTGAGCTGCTGTCACAGCGGGCGAGGAGAGATCAAAGCCGAAGGTGTGGTTGGAATTGCACGTGCCTTTTTAGGAGCTGGTGCACGGTCTGTTATTGCGTCACTGTGGGCGATTGAGGACAAAGCAACTATGGAGTTTATGACAAACTTTTACAAACATGTCATCGCAGGGCAAAGCGCAAGTGAGTCCCTCAATCTGACCATGAAACAAATGCGGGAGTCGGACGAGTTCTGTGCTGTGAAGCAGTGGGCACCATTTGTGCTGATTGGCGATGATGTGACATTGAATTGTAGCCAATGAAGGTAACGTTTCAAAAGTAGGCTGGGTTTGATCGTCCGGGTGAACGTAGTCCTGAATAGGACTGTTGTTGTTGACAGTGACTGACGTTTCGATAACCTGTGCGGTAGTCATCTTCAGAGTCAAAGTGAGTTGTATCACGTCAGTTGATGGTATTATACTCTGGTTATTGATCTGATTGGTCAATTACGTCACGATATTATTGGTCGTCTGTCAGTTAAGCCGTGATGTTATTGGCTATGAAGACTCGTAATCAGTAATTGGTGCGTTTCGATCCGTCTATTGTCACAGTTAAACAGTCATGTATTGTTAGTCAAATTGTCAGTTCTCCAGTCGTTCTCTCGTAGTTAGTTTTGCTTGATCTCGTCAGTAAGTCGTTTGTACGGCGCTGGTAACTGTTGGCTACGATTCAGTGGCGTTTGTTCTAAGTTTGTAAACCAGCTTTCTAAAGTAAGACGTTGATAGTGGTCTGCAGAATACGTTATACATGTCGCAGACTCCCAGTCAATTTCATGTTTCGTCTGTAAATGATGCTCAGCAATGTGATTGTTGACGTCGCCATTCCTCGTCGCTCGTTTGTGTTCGGTCAGTCGCGTGCTAAGGTTTCTGCCGGTTTCACCAATGTAAGAAGCCTGGCAGTCGCAGCATTTGATCTTGTATACTGCTGCCTGTCTGTCCTCCGGTTTGTCTTTGTCCTTGACATTAGTAAGCAGACGTCGGTTTGTGTGCAACACGTATATTGTAAGGTTGTAATATACGTGCAATAGTTTCAGAGGTGCCT
This sequence comes from Porites divaricata, assembly GCA_038088405.1. Classification (NCBI taxonomy): domain Eukaryota; kingdom Metazoa; phylum Cnidaria; class Anthozoa; order Scleractinia; family Poritidae; genus Porites; species Porites divaricata. The sequence goes on along the minus strand of JBBMOI010000004.1, from coordinate 18,618,334 downwards.
CTGATGTACGGTAAAGTCGCTGTCGTAACAGGGCCAGAGTTGACGTTGGTCTGATTGTTGGAATCAGTGTTACTGTGAGCGTTCCGTCTAACAAAGTCCGTGTTGTAATTAATCTTACTAAAAGCGTTGTTAAGATAATCAGTCTCGTCTTGTAGGCTGTCAGGTGAGTCGCAAACTAGTTGCGCTCGTCTCGTCAAAGTCTGGATAGTAGTAGCCTTGTGAGAGGTTGGGTTGTACGAAGACTGGTCTAGTAGTCGGTCGGTATGTGTCGGTTTTCTGTAAATAGTCGTTTGTAGTTTGTTGTTTCTGTAAATAGTCGTTTTTAGTTTTGTTAAGGTAACGTTCTCACTATAACTAAGTTTTATTTTCATATTTAACCCTTTACTTTCTTAAATCCGATTTAGATACTGACAGGAAACCAAAAAAATAGTGATTTCGGTGACGGACTGAAACGAAGCGTTCTTTAGTTTATTTCTTGGGGATTTTGAGCGTAACCTTGTCAGGTTCTCCTTTGTTTTCGGTCATCTATGTTGTCGTACGTTTTGTGGCCGTGGAAGGCCAGTACTAATTGTCATGTTTTGGCAGAAATGATTAGGAAGTTTCAAATGTCAAGCGACCTGCTCATGACAAATAAGTTGGGGAGGAATGATTAGACAGTTGGTTAGTGCCCGACCTTGGTGTGACTACAAATCCTTCTTTCGGCTTCTTTCTTTTCCTTGCAGCCTTTAATAGCTTTAAATACCCTTCAAACCCTCATTAATAATTCGTAAGGAAAAAACGTTCATTTCGATAAAGACACGGCTAAACTTTACGTCCATTTTTTTAGACCAAAATAACTCCAAATCAAAATATTTTTGATCTATATATCAAAGATTTGGAAGCCGTTTAAAAAACTCGCAGTCGTGTATTATCAGGTTTAATGCCCTCGGCTTCGCCTCGAGTTTTTTTTAACCTGATAATACTATAAACTCCTGCTTGTTTTTTAAACAGTACGTAAAACGGACAACAGATGGAGAAAGGGGGGAGGGTAAAATGAGCGCACCGTGAATCTCAGGTTTGTTAGTCAGTTGACTATTTCGATCTACGTACGTAAAATAAGGACTCTTTACCTTAACCTTTTTTAAAAGATTCACCCAAGCCAGTCTCTCCACACTTCAACGGTTCCTAATCATTCGTGATAATATTTTCTACATGCTGACTGGTTAACCTGACTTTACTTTAACTTATTTTCACTCAGCTAAAGGTCAGTGGCACCCTGTTCGTGTGTTCACTCATCGCAAAGCTTCAGTCAAGAAGATTCTAATTGCTTCTAGAGCATAAGTTCCAGAGCAAGAACAAAGGGTGACCGTACAAAGGTTCAGCACTCCGTTTGTGACTACTTATTAAACCTGACAACTGACTTGCTGCCAGATTGTAGCGTATCCAGCAAGGAATGCTCGCCATTGGCAGCGATTTCAAGTATAACGTTAACGCAAGGACTTAGTCCCAGAAGAGAACTTGACTGTATTCATAGGGAGAACGTTCATTATTGATCGACTGATTAATTTCAGCATAGTTAGTAGGAGACCAAAAGAAGCACAAAGGAAAAAAGGGTTCCCTAATATGCTTTTTCTGGTACCTTTACGTTTTTTAATCGTTAGTAGTTTGTGCAGTTATGGTTAATTAATTACCACTTCCCAAGGTTCCTTTGCGGATGAAAAAATGACAATAAAGGTTGTCGGAAAAATGTGCAAGCGACAATCCCCGAGGGTAATATCGGATATGATCAATACACTTTTCCTGACACTGTATATATAGCTGTCGAACCTACTTTTGTTACTTTCTTTTAGCACCCGCAAACGTATGTCCATGGCCTCTCGTGTCATTTTTTCAAACTTCTTTGAAGAACAGTGAATTCAAAGCCACCCACAATACCTTTGGGATTGTCGGGTGCACTTTTTCCGACCACCTTTCTCGAAATAGCGGTATACACACTGCAGAATGCCAGTGCGACTTTTTGTTACTTCATACATTACTCGAATGAGCGCTGTCCTCGAACAAGCACCGCATTTGAGGCGTGAAAATATAATAAGCACCGTGGTGAAAGAGCAGCTAAACACCAGCAACAAAAAATCTAATAGAGACAGGGTTGCTGTTGGTTTGCGTAGGACAGGTGAGCGGATTCCCCATAAAAGGACAAGAGAGATCAGTATCCTCTCTTTATACCACCCATTCCCTAGGGACCTCTTTTCAGTGGGGGATCCAGGGGACGGAGTCTGAATCACCGCCCCCCCCCCCCCCCCCCTCTTATCTGAAGGTCTGGAACGGCCACTGCCTTTTTTTAGTAACAAAATAGCTAGAGATTCAAATTTTATATCATTTAGAGCGTTAATGTAATTACCTGAGATTTTTACATTTTCTAATTATAAACCTTTAAGGTTTCCGATCTTAACATCTTGGTGAGAAAGGGTGCCACAAAACCGGTGTATACTTTACCGGCGGCTACATAAACACTGTTAATCTGTGTTGAAAGGCTCGCAGGCGAAAAAATTATTAAAAATATACAGTTTTAAAATCTTTCATAGGAATTATAAGCAAAAAGTACATTTTACCCTACTTTAGTTTTAATTATATGAAGTAATTTTTTGGTTAATTAGTCGGAACTGGCTGGTCGGACCAGTCTTTAAGAGACTGATACCAATATCAATCAGAACGTCCCAGCCAGATCGGTCTATTCAAGTGTAAATAGTTTTAACGGCAGTGGTGGGTTTTTCGCCAAACCTATTCAAAGAAAAGCCTATTTCTTTTGCCAAATCCGGCCGGCCAGTACTGACTTTGGTAAGCACTCTAACTATGGCATCATAACTATACGACAAAATGTTTTAGTTTGAAATAAAATCATATAAACGTTAATATAGCAACAAGGGCTGTCTTTCCGGCGACTAAAAGGTTAAAAAAATATACGCAGTTAAGTCCGATTCAAACAGTCTCAAAAGTACATGTCTCAACACTCAGCATTATCACAACATTTCTTGACAGACGATGTAATGACGGTATAAAACCACCTCTCTACGTTGCTGCGATATGTTGGGGGTGGGGGGAAGGGGTCCAGACCTCCCGTCTCCCATACACTGCATCCCCGGTTCCCACTCCTGTATTCTTGGCTTTTTACCTTTAGCCCTTTTTCGATTGCAAAATAAGCGAGCTATATTGTATAATTCACCCTCCCCCCCCCCCCCCCGCGCGCGCGCCCCCAATGTATCCAGATTCCCACCCTTTCAGAACTCCCGCTCCCTTTTAACCCGGGGCCCCATCCCCGGTTCTCCCATTCGCTTCAAAAATTCTCTTGTTCTCGAAATGTAGTGATAATAATGATTATTCCTTTGAGTATGTCGACTGTTTGGAGATCCAGCGTGGTCTCATTATCTCTCCACATTTTACCGACAAAGATTGACAGAATGCTGAAAAAAGGTTGCGACTGTCTAATCGAGGGTTTAAGCCCCCGGGGGAAGTACTCCTTTATATAACCCATACAGTTATGTGCAGCCCCAAAAAGTGTGGTTTTTGCGCCGTTTCGGTCCGAAAACGGGTATAGAGTTTGCACATTTAGCTCCGGAATCGGGTGTGGTTTTGTCGAGGGAACTACGGGGGTGCATTAAAAACGTCCGTGTCGTTTCAGTTCCAAATAAATCAGAAAGAAAAAGTAATATACGAATTCGAAATGAATTTTGAGAAATCTTTTTGTTGGCGTTCTAATCAAAGTAAGTAGAGGCCAGGTCTGAACACGGGTGTAGAAAATGGCATTTTAATCGGGTCAGGATTTGGAGAATCAGGCGGCACACCTACCCCATGGGTTCCCGGGAGTACCACCGGTCTTTAAACTGTACGGGATGGATCATAAATATTTCTAAGACGCTGTTGCAGTAACTGTAAGAAAACATTCATCTCGTCGCTCTCTTGGGCTACTTCTTCGACAAGTTTTACACAATCATTCAGCGCACGTGGATAGAGTCTTCCGTCAGGGTTTTTCTTGTGATACAGGACTTTTGCCACTTCTCTCAAGGCCCAAATACTTGCATCTTGGACTTCTTTTCTCACTGAATTAACTTTCTGCTCACCACCCAAAACCTTGTTTTCCAGCAGTTCAACTCGTCTCTCAGCCACTTTTTTTCCATCTTCGGGTGCAACCAGCGCGTACTTTTCGTGCCGTCGCAGTTCAGCTATTGAGATATGCTTGGCGATTTCAACACACTGCTTACACAGTTCCTCCATGTTAAAATCGTTGGCTAAAACCAGGAAGTCAATGGCTTGATGCGGGGTTTTCTCTCTCTGTAGCAGGTATCTTTCGCAGCGTTCTGTTAGCTGTTCCATCTGGTATTCCCTCGCCAAGGCAAGTAGAAAATGGAAGTTCGCTTCGTTAATTGACTTAGAAGTTGGATATACAACTAGCAACATCTCCCTTATTTCAGAAGCTTTTTTGCCAGGAAGTGTTATTTCGCTGGACGACTTTTCTTTATATTCTGAGAAGAACATTTTTTCAAACACAGGTGACCACATGGACAATGTGCCCTTATGAACATGAAATCTTTTTTCTTCGACAACAAGCACAACATCGCTGAGATGCCAGGGCTCAGAAAAATCTGGTTCTGATCCTCTCGTCTGCATGATCGTCCCCTGCAAATAAATGAAAACGAGTAATTAGCAATTATTGGACGAGATTGAGCAAAATATCGTGATTTGTCATGTATTTGTCGAAGCCGAACGCTCAGGCAAATAATTGACACGCGAGACACTAACAAATCACGATATTTTGCGACAACTGGGCAGTTCAATAATAATTATTGTTGTTTTATCATTCGATCACCGAGTTTGTTTTTTAATGAATATCTTCGGGAAGTGAAGCGATATGCCATTTTCATGCAAGAGCAATCGCAAGAAGGAGAATAGCGTGGTTTCGTTTACGCATGAGCAGAAAATTATTTGCAGCAAAACACTTAAGCACAGTTGGATGCCATTGCGCATGAGCAAACCATTATTTGTAGGCAGTTATTTGTTTGTCACGTGATGGGCTCCCGGTCGACGAAAAGGAAGAAATATTTGCATCGGATGACAATACAATTTACAAGGTCTATAAAGGCTGGTTCCCCGTTTCGTTGATGCATAATTGTGCCCAGTACTAATGCTCCCAAAAGACAAAAATTAGACAAAAAATCAAAATTTCATTTTGCAACATGTGGAAAAACAAATAGCACACGTGAAAGTGCTGCTAAAAAGGTTTCAATTGAATGGTAACAACATAGGATTTCATCCACAGGCTCAAAAGTAAGAAGTACATACTAAATAAATAGTACGTGTAAAGTACCACGTGAAGTACCACTGAAGAGGTTTCATTTGAATGGACACATCAAAAGATTTCATCCAGATCAAAAAGTTAGAACCCCCATATAAGGCTACAATAATAATAATGATAATAATAATATTTTTTTTCATTAATAAAATCTTTATTCAATTAAAAAACTACTAAAACCTATTTACAATTAATTTCGCTGAAGAAGAAAAAATTTCAGTCAAAGCACTATTTACAAGTCATTTCACAAGCTCCTGTTCATTTCGATCAAAAAAAAATTCATTTCAATTAAAAAAGCTCACGTCAATGAAAAATATATCATTATAGTTATTATTAATATTAAATTTTTCTTCCTTTTCATTTGCAGGGAACCCACCATGTGACCTGCAAATAACTGTCTACAAACTGTGCATGAATGTCATCCAACTGTGTTTAGCTGAAAATAATATTCTGCTCATACATAAATGGAACACCCTTTTCTCCTTCTTGCGATCACTTTTGCATAAAAATGGCAAAATGGCAGATATTCATTAAAAAACAAACTCAGTGAGCGAATGATAAAACAATTATTGGACGAGGTTGAGCAAAATATCATGATTTTACAATATTTTGCTCAACTTCCTCCAATAATTGTTTATTATAATAAATAATAATAATAATAATAATATTATTATTATTATTATTATTATTACAGTCAACTCCCTTTATTGCAAACTCTGTAGGGACCTTGAGTTAGTGTCCTCATTAGCTAGAGTCCGTCATAACAAGGTGTCCGCAATGCAAGAGTTGACTGTTATTACTATATTGCTTTCACCACAAGAACAGAAACCCAACTAATGGCTCCTAATAAATTCCAAAATGAGAAAACAGCAGCTATATGTTATTGACACAATAACAACAATAAATTGTAAATACAGTCTGTAGCAGATAGCAAATTATTTTTATCTCTAGGCCTCAGAGACACCTCAGTACACAAAGAAAGTTGTGTCTGATAGCCCAGGGCTAGTGGAGTTTGTGATTGGGCTATAGTGAATTTTCCTCTTAACTTGCCTGACAGGCAAATGAAGTTTTTTGGGGGAATTCAAATTATTGCAAAAGTACTGTAAGACAAATTGTTTAATTCATAATACCAGTACATGTAAATTCATCTGCATCCAAGGCTCTGCTCTAAGAATATTGAACAGAGCCAAATGCTCCAAACCTGTGAAATCCAGGGTGCCCAAAATATGATTTCTATGAAAAAGGCAAAGATTTTCTGGGCGCCAGGGAGCAAAAGTTAGACACCAGGGGCCACCGGGTGCTACTAGAGCACACCCCTAGGGATCAAAATCTGTTTTTCAAGCTGATCTCACGAAGTGAAATTATTACATTTATTAAAATTGCAATAAATATATTATTAGAGCCAGTTGTTAATTAACTAATGGACGGGTACAATGAATCAATCAACCCTAACCATATAGCTTGCCAATACAGCTGCCTCTTATCACTCCCTATTGCTGGGACATTTTGTGAGCGACATCTGCATTCCATACTGGTGATCAATGTAAATCAATGTTTACAAATTTTAATTACATCTGACAGTCATCTGATATTTCTGAGGTAAATTTGTTTGGGTTTTGGCTTCTTGTGAATAGCTGTAAAAGTTTTGAGTTTTCCAGCAAATTTGATGGCAGCAAAACTAAAACACCCTTACTAATTTAAAAGCAAATAAAGTCCCAGGAAATGAGTGTTTCTTGGTAAAAAAATTAGCACCTTTTATCTTTAGGACTCTGACGTGTGCCTTTTGTCTGTAACTTGTAAACATTTTGTCAACCAATCAGAGCTGATGACCAGATTCTGGACAGATTTATGCCATCAGTATGGCATTTTTGAGGACAAAATGCAGAAATCTATCTGACTTGTACAATGTCCAAGTGGCAGTGAAGCCACTGTTCACAGTTTTCACTTCATTTTGTACACAAAGGCCACAGGATATACACAGGAACAATGTTTTCTATTGCTTTTATAAAATAACTTTTCTGAGAAAAATTAAACTCTTTGTTCATGGCACTGATTAAAAGAGAAATTTTTACCAGTTGGAAGTGTTGTACCTATAATCAGCTCTTGTTTTGCAAAAAAGATGCTTCCCAAAATATGGATTTTTCTAGCTTAAAATGCCATGATGTTAAAATTAAGTGAAAAAATTGACACAGCATGTTTGTAAACATTTTTCAAATTTCAAATTTGCGCTTGCGTGATAAGCTCATGCTCAGAAAACATGTTGATGTCACAATCATGTTTACATACTCTCAAGCAAACATGCCTCTAGGCCAATCAGAGCATGCATACTACAGATGTATCCTAGTTATCTTATAAATGATTATAATTAATAATAATTATTATTCCTCAAGGCCGAATGGGCAATTGACTCAGAAGCCATGAGGGCGAGAGAAATAATTATTGTTTTAGTAAAATCCAACTAGTTGGTCAAAAATATCGAGAAAAAACAACTTTAGCTTGCAAAACGAGATTCGGCCACCATTGTTTTGGTTTTCAAAGCCGGCGCTTTTCAGTACTAGTGCTCTATAACATATAGCCTAGTAGTAGCTCAACCAATCAGAACGCAGCACTAGTTGGATTTTACTAATAAGGGAATATGAAGTAGTCCTGGACCAGTTATTGTAGCTTAATTATAATCAACTGAGTGGTATACTAAACAATAATATTATTTTAATAGCAGTTATAAGTCCACTCCAGTTAACTGCTATGAGCTATCTTACTTAAATCAATGTCCTGCACTTGTGGGAATTCAAAACACAATACAGCAGCAATAAGGTAATCATGATTTTTTTTCACACATATTAACTAGATGCTTGAAATAACGAATGACAGAACAAAAAAAATTTGCCTTTGTTGGTTACTGCTAAATTCATTGTATCGACTGCACGTTTTGCAACCTTCTAAGGGATTTTGGGTTTTTCTATTCCTTTGAAGTTTGCAAAACGCACAATGTAAGACAACAAATTTGGCAGTAATAAATATTATTAATAATTTCCAGCCCAACCTCTATTCAGGGAAGAGAACTGTTGAGGCCTTCAAAAGGATAGAAGCAACAGGTGATATGGTGTACCCTGAAAACTGGTGAGAATCTTCTCAAAAAGCATCAACAATCAACTAAAAAGGAGGAAAGAATTGTGGCAGCGACATTACCCCTTTCTTAAGTACTGAAAGCAAAATCTGCTCACTTTTGTATTTTGGTTGTTTTGCTGATGAAACAATGCACTCTTTTCTGTTATTTCCAAACACAGTCTGTTATTTTTCTTGGAACATTTTCTAATTAAAGAAAGAAGACTAAAGCAAATGAACCATCAAGTGCTGGTGATATCTTAATTGTTGTCAGGTACATGTAGCCTCTGATAAATTACCTCTATCATAAGTGAAGCGGATGATTAAGTATTGAAAATTTATTCTTGTAAAATTATATTCTAGCAATTTCTGTAACTTTTATACTTAACTTAATAAAAAAAACTCTAACTTCTTTATTAAAAACAATTAATTCTTTCCAAGTTCTATACCTGCCATAAATTCCAAATTTGAGTATCTCGTGCAAGGTAAAATGTGACAGTCTCATTATTTTCTAAACCTGCCAGGCAACAGGAAGACTCAGAAATGACCGACAAGGGGACAGCATACCCCTCTTCCCCACCCCCTCTCCCTTGGAAGGTCTCTTTATTCAAGAGACACTTGCCTCTGTCCCAAGGATTCCCTGAATATAGGTTCCACAGTAAACAAACGCATCATAACAAGTAAACCAACTAATACAATGTAACCTTCACACATTTTGTTACAAAATCGCTAAAACCGATCACTTTACTTTACAACAACGATCAAAAGCAACAATCACAAGAAGTCAAGCGATTAATTTTTATCCTTTTTTTTATATATTACTCGATGAATTATCAACGATAATCGATGTCAGCTCGTATCGAGCACCACAAAATGTCTATATCGACATTTAGCTGTCGCTATTTAAGACTAGCCGCATAGCAACATACATGCAGCTGTACAAATAGCTACGTCCGTGTGTTAGGGACAAAAGTTTTATCGCAATACTCCAGTGAATAAAGTGTGTATATCAAAAAGTGCCAATGTTCAAACCCTGATCGATGATTTTCCCCACTGAGTCTGGCCCGGGCTGACTTTAAACAAGACAGGGTAAACAAACGAAATTAGAAGGGACCAATGAATGTGAGTGAACTACAGTTCTCTCCATTTGTAAATACTTACCCTTCAATACGGCAGGCCTTTAGTTCGATAGAAAACTGGAAAAAGCCCGAAGCTAGTCGAAGCTGCTACAGCAGTAGTTGCGTGGTAATTGTGGTTACTGAGCCTTCATTACTGTTAAACGGTCAGGCGAGCGTTAATGGTAGATACTTCATATATGATGCTGTATTATGTCAGGCACCTGACGAAAGTTCCGCTTAATTCCTAAATGGCCAAAAACACGTGTACAACGAAGCAGTAAGCAACACAATCCCCACATGGTTGAGTTTCGGGTTTGGATTTCCATAATACCAGGAATAATTCTGAAAGCTCTAAAAACCCATAACAATCTCTCCTTTACCGAGTCTTTACCATCGTTAGTGGGGACTTTACGAACCAGAACGCGACGCAGCCTGAAACGTCACCGGAAGTAATTTGCTCACAAAGTGCTTCACTGCGCATGCTTGGCACTGAACTGCAACGCGTCTTCTTCACGTTCAGAACACGAGGTTGGCACTTGCAGCGTTACCAGAAAACGTGAGTAGTTTCTGTTAAATTTGACCTAGAATTAAACTTTCTTTTGCTACCTTATAGGCAAAGCTGTTTTTCTAAGTCCATAAAAATGTTCTTTATCGTAAAAAATACCAAACAAACATTTTAATTTGCCTTTTACCGCAGGTCAATTGGTTATCGCTTTGATGAATGGGGAACATGCAGACCCGCCGAGTTCGATACCAAAATCGAAAACTGGCAAGTAAGTCTAATTTAGTTTATTACAAGATTCAATTTCCTGTCCTGCTTAACTATAAGATTAAAGTGAGTTTAAACTTTATATTTATGTTCTTCATTGAAAACAAACTAGAACAGCCTGTTCTTTTTTTCACGCAGCAATGTGATGTACTGGACAAGCGAGCACGATGTTCTGTTATGCAGAGAGGTTGTTTCCGAGAATCCGTTCAAAACAAGAAAGGGTTCGTCGCAAAGAAGCGAAATTTGGGATAGAATAGCCAACACTTTGAATATCTCTCCCAAGCCTGTCTTTGCTGTGGATAAAAGGTCCGTTAGGGATCATGTGGGTATTTTAATTAACCGAATCAAAAAGAAATTGAGAGCTGAAGAAAGGAGCTCGGATATCGCGCCGCCCGAGCCGACAGAACTTGAAAAGTTGATAGAAGAAATTATGGCTCTCGAAGAAACAGCTGATGCAGAAATGAAAGAAGATGACGAAAGTGTGATAGGAAAGGCTGAAAAAGAGAAGGCAAAGGCCACAGATATGAGGCTTAAAGCACTTGAGAAAGTGTCGGAGACGAAGAAGAGACATTCAGGCGAAAATGATCAGGAAAAAGTAAAGAAAAGAGAACGGAGAAGTGGCAGCGAGACCATGTTGTTCTTGTCCAAAAAAGCGGAAAAAGACCAGGAACTTAAACTTGAGGAACTCCAGCTGAAAAAAGAACAACACGATTTGGATGCAAAACGTCTACAGACAAGCATTGATCAGCAACGCCAGTTTCAGCAACAACAAAGTGAAATGATGCGGTTAATGCAAGAACAACAACAACAGCAGCAACAGCAACTCTTGGCGTCACAACAACTTATGTTGAGGCAGCAACAAGACCAAACTAAAGCACTGATGAGTTTGTTGGACAAACTTGTGAACAAATAGCCAACTAATTTACTTAAACTTCACCAGTATTGCTGGTATAGCGGTCGCTTGATTTTGAAAAACAGTTTGTATATGACAAGAGTCACGACCAACGTTTTCTGTCAGCGATCAATGTTTGTATTTTAACAGTGGCACCGCATTTTTCTTGTGCCGAGGAGCCCGCCTTTTGTTATTTTCTTTCATTATTGCTATCTCATTGGATGGTGGCATATTAGGAAATATTTTTTGTCTTGGATAGTTAAATAATGTTTTGGAAAATTTGCATTCTGTTGCGTAAACTGTAATAAAATTCTGTATTTTGAGTTTGCTATAAAAGAAAATAGTGATACTTTATGTGTTCGAAAACAGGTTTTAAAAAACTCCCTAGGATAAAAAGGGCTGGGGAATCTACGGGAGGGAGCATGTTGAGGCCAAATATTAAGCTCACATTTCTAATTTTAAAATCTCTCTTGTGGGGTTAACAGTACTTTTCACTAAAATCAATTTAAGGATTAAGATACAATCAAGGTGTATTTAAAAAATTGTATTTCAGTCCCAAGGGTGTGGTCATTAATAACTAAAAAGCAGGAAAAGGGGTGGGGGTGGGGGTGGGAGCGGGTGGTCAGTAGGTTGCAGGCGTTACAATTTTATGTCATTGCATTAGACTCGATATAGTTTTCTATGACATTTCCTCCTTCGCCGTTGTGTTATAATGACGACAGTGTAAATCTATGGTTGTATGACCTTTTGAAAATGAGTAATAATTGCAGAATACATTTGACTTCAGAAACCTAATTGAAATAGTCCTGGATTTGGGGTGGATCTATTCCAAAAAACTTCGAAGTACTTGATTGATAAAGACAACTGTGAGCGTTTCTTAAGAGTACATTTTTAACAATGTACATTTTGCCAACAGGACTTAAGCCGATTTTTAAGTTTTTCTTGAAATCTAGGAACGCAAAGTAGTTTACAATGTCCCCAAATAGCCATTCCACCGAAACTCTGACTTAGCTCATGGCCTTGTTGAACTGTACCTCTGCTGGTGTCAAATGAGCGCCTTTGAAGGGCCCTTGTAAATGAACACGCAAAGGGTAGGCAGGGTCGCCATAAACGCATAAGGGTGTCCCATCCGGTGCAAACGAGTAATGCGATAATTCCTGCAGAAGTCCTGAGTCGACTAGCATACCACTATCGTGTCTCCTGCCCTCAACTGGACCAAACAGACTTGCGATAAGCCTATTTGGCGCAACTACGGACTGAAACTTTATCCCATGCACCCTTTTATGTCCGTTATAGAGAATTCTTTGGTTTTCATCTGGCTTACATAAGGGTCTCACTGTTCCGTCTATGAAACCCCAACAGTTTTCGAGTGGAGCTCCTTTATCATGTATAGTGGCAGCAAAATGACGGAGACGGTCCCTGGAAAGCCACGGCTGATTTAAATCTGCGAGAAGGTGGCTATATTCATCAAATAAATAGTCCATCATTCGGTTTGTAATCATGCAAAGTTGTGGAACTGGTCTCCCGTATCGAGCTACCATATCTGCAAATCGACACGGATATGCAAACCGCTTCAACAGCACACTCAAAGCCTCCGTTCCGTCCACAAGAACGCCATTGGGGCATTTCATTATGTCTGGAACATCAAGAACTTCTCCGAGTAAATAAATATCGTTCTTGAAAAACCGAAACTCAGCCTTACACTCATCATCTGTCATAAAATCAAGGTCAAAGCGACCATACTTCCAATAAGGAAATTCGAGGTTTTCAGAAGAATTTAAATCGTACAACAGAGCAAACTCTGTATCATCAATGCTTCCATCTTGATAGGCAAACAATAAAGCTTCCCTTGCCTCTCTGAATGTTGCCATTTATGATGTATAACACCAGCTATAAAACGAAAATGTGTTTTGCGGAGTGGATTTGCACTGCTCTGCCTCTGCCGTCGCGTTCGCATCCGTAACTTTGTTTTTCCCGCGCTCGTGACGGCGTTCTCGCCTCCGGTCCTTCTCGGTTTCGGTGTTTTCAAACTGCGTCGCGTTCTGGTTCGTAAAGTCCCTAGTTACCCGTCGTCCTCCTCCATTTGTCCCACCAGTCTCCCAACATTCAGTATGTTGATAATTGGTCATTGGTCATTAAATTAAAACAAAAAGATCACTACTCAAGGGGGTAGGGTAGAGGGGCCAGTTGACGTCAAGGTAACAAAAACAAAAATAAATTTTACAAGCTAAATTAGAAAGATCTAGCACATATCATTTTGGTCCTTTTCGTTTCGACTGGTTCGGGAACAGGTTCTCTTATCACTTAGCTTTTTACAGTACGGTCATTCACGGTTCGAACCTGCAGTGCTTGCGTGAAGGACCTCTCAACTTTCCTTTTTAATCGGTAGAAGAGACACTTTTATATATATTTTTTGTCAAGTCATACTTAGCTACTAATCAGGCATCTGTTTTCGTAAAACACGATCCGTCTGAAAACTGTTATCGGGTAGATAATCTATAAGCGAAAAGTACTCTGTTTATGCTGTTATTAGAGAAAGATCATCTGTCCCATTGGGTGTCAACAACTAGTGAACTAGAAAAAACTCTGAGTCCTGTGCGAGTAACTGTATCCGGCGTCACTTTTTGTCATCAGATCTATCGACAACTCGCCACATCAATAGCATCCATGATAACCTCAGAAAAATCCAATTCGATTTATATTACCCAAAGATCAAGAAGTATGCCTGCAAGTTTTAAGTCATTTTATTATTCGCGTATTTTGTATGAAGAAACCTCTTCCAACCTAATTTCTTTTATCTTGTTTGAATGTTCTAGCTGTTTTGTTTTACTTTGGAATAAATTTTTAGAAACAGTAGATTATCAACACATCAGTTTTTCATTTTGTTTAAAGGAATTGTAATTGTCTCCTTGGAACGCAGGTGGTGGGAAAAAATGTAAACAGTCATCTCATAACGGCGCCCTAAAAAATAAAGTAACGTCCAACTGATCTTGATAAAACAAACATAAAATTAACATCTTATGCGATTATGATAAAAGCGTTATATATGACTTCGTTTTTCGCTGGCATATTACTAGATCGAGGCATAATTTTATTTCGTTGGTCGTTTCCATGGTTACAGGTACCTGTGTTCACCAGTAAAGTGCGGTCTATATACTAATGCGTCGACGTCAATCAAACCGAAAACCATAGCAAATACACAAAGCAAACCGCTAAAACGACCTGACGATACCCCTACCGATGCAGAGCTCGAGGCACAAAAGACGAAAACGCTGTCTAGAGTTGGAGGTTGATTTTACTTAATCTTCGAATCTTCAAATGATTAAAGCGACGGGATAATGTCTTCAGCAAGACTCAACGCTTCATAATTTTTCTACTATATCTGATGCTCAAGTTTCCGGTAGGATTTTATGTTGCGTGTTCCTATTATTTAGCATTCTATTATGCCGTATTTAGCTAGTGTATTGGAAGCAGGAAGACCGAGTGATCTGAGCCAATAGAACTGTAAACCATGCGGTCGGTAACATATAAATACTTGTATTTTAAGCCGGTTCCGAAATAATTTGAGGATTCAATCGTGAGATCAGAAAACACGCATTATTATTTTTTACCCAACTGGACCTAGTAGAAAATTAAGCGTTCGCCAGACAGACAAGAGATTTATTAATTATTGCAGGCGGATCCACTGTATAAAAATGAGAAATAAAAAGGTTTGAATTCAATCACAGTTAAATGTGATATTGAGCATTTAAATAGGAAAGATTCTTTTCTGGCTTCAGAATAATTTTGCATTTCGAGATAAGGAAATCACTTCGCTTCCTAATTGTTTCGTCTTCCTTTCCAACAGCTAGATGCATGAATTACATTTGGCTTCCTCTTATTCAATGGTCTTGCTAATCACACATCAAACTTCTTTCTGGGCTGGAAATTCAACATTAATTTGCTGTCCGTCTATTTTTGCAAAGTAGTTCTTGTGATAATTGCCTACCAGCCATGCATTTTAATTCATATTCATGATTTATCTTCTCAAAAACACCCACGACACGAAAATTAAGGCTCGTTTTTCCTGCTTTATTTTTTAATGATCGCTTGAAACAAAACGGCGAAAATTCTTATTATGCAAATTCTGTTCCTAAGCTCGTGTCCATCGTCACACTTGATTTTATTTACCTTGAGTTTCAACGATCTTTCTCGGTGCTTCCTAAATTCATCTGAAAGTCAGAATCTGAAAGGTTTCAGTCCTCAAAACGTTTTGACAAGCGAAATATGTGCATGTCAAAATGCTGACTCAAACTCGAATCGAATAAACGGCACTAGGTTATTTGCCAGCGATTCACCTTGAATGAATAAAAATAATAAATTTACGTCAAATAGAGCGGAATTTCATCCTTACGAAATTGCTTATGTTTTTTTAATGTTACAAAATATGTATTAATATTAGAGCTGACCTCATTTGTTTGTCATCAAAACAAAAGAATTTTATATTTATGCGTGACCTGTTTACGAAGTAAACTGCAGGAACTAAGAAACCCCAACCCATAAACATGACTATTAAAAAACGACTTTTCCCTCTTTATTTTCTTGAGTGATGCATAGCCACAAACGACTTGCGGTGTATTGTTATTTAGTCCCATAAATTTCGTGCAAATCAGATTTTGATTATAACTTTTCAAAAACTCGTAACAACACGTTGTTGTGTGGCTGGAATTTTTAATAATTTCCTTCTACATTGAACAAAATTTAAAGAGACTACTTATCGAGGTATTAAAGCTTCTCCCAATTTTGCGTCTGTTAACTTTGTGGCGGGCGAAGCAGACTGACGAGAAGACATCCTTTATGGTTTCAATAACTTTTGAGTCAGGTGGGAAAAGAAACTATTTATATTGCAGTCATTTAGGACTTGAGGCTGCGTGCAAACGGACGCAACATTGTCGGCCAAGAACTCCCAACATTGTTGGATGTTACATGTTGCGTCTGTTTGCACACCCTTTTGCATGTTGTTGGATGTTGTTTCGTGTTGTTGCGAAACGTTTGAAAGCGGTCATACCTTAAGCCCCGTGCAAACGGACGCAACATTGCTGGCTAACAACTCCCAACATTGTTGGGAGTTGGTGCGTCCGTTTGCACCTAGCCTGAGGCTTCGTACTAGCTAAAGTAACTAAATTGGACTGCCTGAGTCATTACATAAGTTGTTGAGATGACATCCGTAGAACCGATTTACATGTTGCCATCTTCATGTATAAGAGGAAAGTAAAGAATGATCATCGCAGTAAAATTTTCCAATTTAAGCAATTGGAAAATTTCACTGCGATGATCATTCTTCACTCTCATCTATAACCGCAGTTCAAAATGAATTATTTCATATATTTCACATCATTCATGTATAAGGTTAAGCATAACTTGTTGTCACAGGGACTTTGCAATCGTTTCTTATTAGACCACGGCTCATATAACTTATTAAGAAAACGAGAATTTGTTATACCACGATTCTCCTCGGTTACTTACGGAAAACACTCACTTCGTTACCTAGGGCCCAAACTGTGGAACGATCTTGCTCATAGAATTAGAAATGCCCCCTCTCTAAAACAATTTAAAAACATTATACGCAATCAGGATCTCACTGCCCTAGCTGCAAATGTCAGCGACTGTCGAGGCTGCAACTTATGCCGAGAATGACTGGCCGTTTATAGATAATTTTTACAAATGATTTGAATAATTTTAATATTTTAATGTAGCTTAGGATACACAATTTTAATATATTTGTAGTCTTTTTAGTTAAGTCAACATATTTGTTAGTTTTCTTGTAGTATTTATAGTAAGGGAATGGTTTTAATTAGGTTAGTTAGGTGTCCACAATTAGTAGAGGGGACTTTTCTCCTCAGCTACTCCTTTTGACACGTTAATAAAGTTATTATTATTATTATTATTATTATTATTATTATTATTATTATTATTATTATTATTATTATTATTATGTACGTTTCACAAGAAGTTCGAAAAACTATTCATGAACAACAATGACATCTGATACAGGGGCCAGGTATTTGAATCCAGCATGAATTAGCTTGCATGGGCAAAGGTATTGTTGATCCAAGCAAAGAGTACAAACTTAATGGTTCGAAAGCAATTCACCCTTGTTAATATGTATAATAACAGAAACCCATAAGGGGTTGAAACGTGTAACTCGCGTTCAATGCTCGTGAATATTCATTTTGACCATATTTGGAAATCTTAGTGACGGATATCCATTTTCAACAAAATGGCTGCTGCCCGATCACCATGCAGATGTTTTAAGACAAGAGTTCTGCATTCCAAGGGTAAAAATACACCATTAAAGGACAAAAAATGGAAAGAGAAAGTTCAAAAAAATGCTCAGCTTTCTTTTTGTGGAGAAAGGGAAGCTTTTCATCAAGAAATCGTCCTTCGAGGAATTCAACCTTGTTTTCTTCACGGCGGAGCCCATGGTCTGTTTTGAAATGTAACAAAATCAGCAAAGTTTTTGCTGAATTTTCAGGTGCATTTTGCACTCTATGGCCAAGACAATTACGATTTTGAAAGGGAATTTATGTATTTTTAAATGTTTTATAGACGTTTTACAAACTTTTATCTTCGGCGCTAAAGAAAAATTGCAAAATGTGCCCTGATTTGAGGGGTTTTGCTAAAAGCAGGCCCGCGGCCCACGGCCCCGCGGCCCGGTGACCCAGTCCTGATTTTCCATAGTTTTTTTTTGGTCCAACGGGAAATCCACGCGCATGCACAGATCTGCATCGGGTTTGGCCGTGCAAAATGGACGACGTTGAGTTTGAATTCGTTTACCATTTTAATAATCATTTCAATCCTTTTTTACCCTTTCTTTCGTTGCATTTTGCTAAGTGAAAAACGTTGTCATTCTCTGTTTATTCGTCTGTTTACAGAAACCGATAGAGAGGAAGTCCATTCTTAAACGATGTAAGTTATTTTCAAACCACAGTTTAAAAAACTCTTCCCTGCTCTCCTTTTGGGGTGGGGTTCCTGTAAATAGACCGACATGTCTCTGTATAGAAAAAGATCCGCAGATCACATATCTCATTACTTATGGTATTTTCACTTTCAAAGTATGGTTTGAAAATAACTTACATCGTTCGATAATGGAAGTCCTCTATTGTGCTGTCGGTTTCTGTAAACAGATAAATGAACAGAGAATGAAAACGTTTTTATCTGAACAACACGCAACAAACAGAAACATGGATCAAATGATTAAATGGTAAACGAATTCAAACTCACCGTCGTCTATTTTGCGCGCCGTAATCCGATGCAGATCTTTGCATGTGCGTGGATTTACTGCTGGACAAAAAAACTGTGGAAAATCAGGACTGGGCCACCGGGCCGCGGGGCCGTCGCGGGCCGTGAGCCGCGGGCCGCTGGGCCTTCGGGCTGCCGCGGGCCTGCTTTTAGCAAAACCCCTGATTTGAGATTGATTTTGTGTTGAATTTTGCCATGTGCTTAGCCGATGTCACTTGCTTGAACGGATCCACTATCCAGATGGTGTTTTCCGAATTGCTTTAAAGGATTAACTTTTTGGACTTTGAATAAAAATTTTCAAGAAACGGTTTCTCTGTCTATTGTTTTGAGTTTCAATTGTTCATTCATAAAATTAGCTCAAAACACGATCGTTAATTTAAGCTTTCAGTTATCTCTTCTTCTCATTCCAAATATGGTACTTTCGAAGTTGAATAATCACGAGCATCGGACAACGCAAACATATGAGAGTTACACGTTTCAACCCCTTATGAGTTTCTGATAATAATTAGTTCCGTAAAATAAACAACTCTTAAACCATCAGGCATTAGCTAAGTAATGAGGTAAAGCTTTTCTGGCTAATTCTTAAGCCGACTACCATTGATTGTACTGTTTATAATTGTCTTTCAGATAAGGCTCAATCAAGTTTGAAATCTTTAAAGACATAATTGGACAGCGAGTTCCCTTTGTGTCACAACGTTGTCGAACGAACGCTTTCAACTTCCTGTGAAACCGAAAGACAGTCACATTATTGATATTCCTGATTTGCTGTCTAAACGAAATTACCTGTCAGCTGCGAAAGAAATACAGATAGGAGTTAGTCTTTAATCTTTATCGATATCAGGACCTGCTGGAATATCTAAAGCTGGACGCAGATCATGGTTACACACTTTGTGCATCTTCCGCATGGCACGGAAAAAAACTTGGTGAATTGTTTGCGGCAAATAGGTATTCCATACTTCATCATCTGGTTTTAAAATTTCTTTGACGTTTCTCGAGGTTTTCTTGTGGATAATTATAAAGAACGTTTTCTATTGAACGAGCTTTTAGATTATGTCTTTATTAGCCTCTTCAAGATGGAGGCTATGTTCGAAAGGGAGGCGAAACTACAACAAGTGTCATTCAATTTACAGTAAACATTTTCTCTCCCTTCTTTCAACTTTTAAAAATGTTTGGGCATCTCTATTGGTTTTATTGACTTTTTTCGGTCCAGGGAACTCTTCGTCAGTTATTTCAAATGGGACCACAACTGGGACGATAATTGACACTCCATTGGCTTCCCAGTCAGGTTCTTTGATACCTTCTTCATTACCAACTAACACAAGATTCACAAATTCGCACTTTACGGGTAATGTAATAACACAAAACAGCCTCTCTCAGGAGTCGAAGAACACGATAGGTTTACGTTCAGTTGCTTCTTTGGGAAGCACAGAGTCATCTACAACCGCAGAACGCCTAACGATGACATTATCCGCAAGCGCTTGGGATTCACAAGCAACGAAGATACTTAATCCCTACAGCTCTCCAGTGTCATATTCCTCACATCATTCTCGCTTGACTAGTATTAATTTGAAATCAGCAGTGGTGTCGGATTCCACGACAATGGAAACCATCTTTTTAAAAACTTTTAATAGTTCACCCTCTAAAACACTGACTAGTCATGATCAGTCCATTAAGGTGCCATCTCATTCAAATCCATCCCGTTTATTAGCCACAGATGTTGATATGCGTTCAAAGGATTCAATAGCAATGGCACCAGTTACATCTAAGAAACCTACAACAGAGACTTCATCTCTGTTTCCAGGAACATCAGACGTTTCAGTCTCCAAGATTGGTTCAACATTTATGACAAGTCACGCGAAAGCAAGCAGTGTTACAACATCGACCAACTCTGTTGCTAATCTCTGGTCAGCATCAACAAAAACACTTTTATCCACCGATTATCAGAGCAATAGCACGACAGTACCCTCTTCGGTGAAATCAACAGTATCTATGTTAAAGGAATTGTCTCCTTCGTTGAAAAATTCGTCACCTTATTCTCCTACACACTTGGCATCAGCATCAACATTAGGTGTATCACCAGTTTTGGAATCCTTACTGCCCTACGTTCAATCTCCAGTTACAAGCATAGCAACAGAAGCCCCGGTTGTGTCTAGTTCAGAATCGTTAACTTCATTATCATTGTCTCCAATGGTAACACCAAAATCAACGCCCGAATTATCGTTAACACCATCTGTGGAACTACTTACATTGCCATCACAATCAACCACTATACCTCCTTCGTCACTTCCACCGCAATCACCATCGTCATCGCCGTCGTCGTCAGCACCGACTTTATCACAATCCTCGTCACTGCCAAAAGCAACTTCACTATCTTCGCCTTCAGTGAGCTCCAATATATCACCGTCGCTATCAACAAGTCGGACGCATTTCAATGCATCACCTCTGTCACCTCCGGTAGCAACGCAACGAGGAGTGTCATCAGTGTCGTTCTTGACGCTTCCAATGCCAACAACAACGTGTGCGCACAAACCAACCTCAACATCATCAGTATATCTACTTACATCTGAAGCAACCTTAACACCTTCTTCACTTCCACCCCAATCAACATCGCCCACACCATCATCGTCAGCACCGATATTATCACAATCATTACTGCCAACACCAGCATCACCACTAACTTCACCATGGGTATTGTATTCACTTATACCAACATCACCACTACAATCCTCACGACCATCGTCATCATCTCCAGCACCATCGTTATTACTATCGCCTCTGCCATCGTCATCAGTATTACCACCAGTATCATCATCATCGTTATTAGACTTACAATCAACATCATTGTCATTATTATCATCGTCGTTAGCACTTTCATTGTCGAGGATATCATTGCCATCAGTGTCGCTAGCAACATTGCCATCCATATCATTTCCATCGACATTACACTCACAACCAGAGCCACCATCAGCGTCATCGTCATCACCATCATCATCATCATCATCATCATCATCATCATCATCATCATCATCATCATCATCATCAAGGTTCATGTTGTTGTCATCATCGCCATCTTCAGAGTCATCTTTACCGTTAACTTCATTATCATCAGCAGCAGCAGCTCTACCATCATCGTCATCAACTTCATCATTGCAAATAGTATCGTCACCATGGCCATTACATCCAGCATCAAATCCACCATCACCGGCATCACCATCGCTGACACCATCTCCAGGGTCATTACCGCGACCAAAATCAACACCGTCAACATTGCTAGAGTCATCTTCTTCAACATTACAACCATCATCGCCAATGCCATTACTATCACCAGCATCATCATCACTTTTCTCATTGCCAGCACCGTCCATTCCTTTCCTGAATCCATCATCCCCTTTGAAAACGGCGCAACTTTCTTTTCCATCGGCATCGTTGCCTAAAACTACCATGACGTCCAGAAATCTCTCACTAACTCAAATTTCATCGTCGGCGTTAATTTCGTGGAGCAGCTATTCGCAACAACCATCATCTTTGCTTAATAATTCAACAACCTATAATCTAACGTCCCGGAAAACAAGCAACGTTATTGCCGCTATCACTTCTAGCGGAATCTCTGGAGAAACTCCAACGAGTTTTATGTCATCGTCGATAGCACTCGTCACATCAACGACAAGTCCACCTGACGAACCGCGGATACTCAATCTAACATTTTCGCTAATTAACGAAACCTTTCACGGGGATTTGAATAATGCAAGTTCGGCAAAGTTCGTGAGCTTGTCCGGAAGAGTGAACTTTACGGTACTATTTTGTATTGTAGCTGTTTACTTTTCTTTAGCTAGCTTGCGTGACAGGCGTTCAAAGAACAAGGAAAGTGGTAATTTGGGAGCGCGAATTTCCCCTTCCACATCTTCTTTTAACGTCTCCCACGCAGGCTTACTTTGCTTTGACAAGTGCTTCCTACGATTGTCAGGGTCAGGTTCCTCAAAAGATGGTTAAGTTTAACCCAGGGTCTCGTCAAGATTTAGGGATTGAGATTTTTTTGTCTGAGAACATGTAACCCCAGCTTATAAAATAGTATGAAGCATTTTCCCCAAGATCCAGTTATCAAACCACAAAATGATTTTGAACTCTTAAAAAGCTACAGCAAGAAAAATAAATAGTAAATTGAAAGTATTGATTCTGTATTAGAGCCATTTTTCTAATAATCCCCCTCGAACCCCTTTTTAGAGAAAAAAAAGAGCTCTACCTTGTCTGTTTCCTTTAAATTCGCTGTCAAACTGTATAAAGACAAAATTAAAAAAAAAAAACATCGTTTATCTAAAATTACTAACTTTTTTATCAAAGTTCGTCACAGTTTGTACTAGTACAGCTCACATCTCCAAATTACACAGGAAAATTAAAAATAAGCCACAGGGAGATTGATAGCAGATTTACGATAACTATTACGGTTATTCACTCGTCGTTAATTATCTATTATTTATTTATCCATTTCTTTTTGGAGCCTTGATCTATATATTTATCGATCATCTTAACTTTATTTTCTTTTCCAATCTCCATATATAGCTGTGGGAACTGTTAAAACCATACGTGATAGGCCTGGTGGATGTAAGGATACTGCAGTTTAGGTTTGTATACAGCACACGTTTTGAGAATAAGAGTATTTTTTCCAAAGGACCATCAACCAAAATTCAAGATAGATGCCCAATTATTGCGCAAAACTGAAAAAAGAAAGGTAGCCATGAAACAACATTGCTAAGGAGTCTCGTAATAGAACTAATTTAGATTTCGGATTGCTAACTTCGTTTAATTGTTGATTAGAAACCGGAAATCGAGGATCAATGGCCCCAGGTAGGGTAATCCGAATTCCAAAATCTGGGAATTTGTTTGGTTGTGGAACCTGGAATCTTGGGCTTTGGAATCCGGAATTCAGCTCAAGGAATCTGGAATCCCGCTGCCGATCCGAGTCCAGAGTCCAAGTTCCACTGAAAGGAAATCTGGAATCCAGTATCTGGAATCCGGAATCCGTAGAGTGGAATCCAGAATCTAAGACTGTCCTGGGGTGCTTACCATTTAACAGAAAAAATCCGGTTGGAGTGTGAAAAGCATAATGGTAAGCGATTTACCAATTTACCGCAGAAATGCCACATCCGTTACGGTTTGAATCCAAAAAAGGGGCGAACTTGTGTAGCGTGAGTCTGGAACCGAGAAATTGGTAAATGGTAAGCAACATTCCGTTTGGTTCGTACCAACCGGAATGAAAGGACTACCTCAAAACGTACTCCTCAATTTTCGGTTGGAAATTCCGAAAAGTGACCTTACCATTTACCTTCCATCCGGAATTTCCGAAATTTTCTGTCAAATGGTAAGCATTCCTGGATTACCATACATGGACCGAAAAATAGTAACAAGGGTCTTTATTTTCTTTTTCAAGCCAGGGAAGCGTTAAGGTAGATTCTAAGTTGGTAATTAGCAGCTTGTCCAACGTCACTGTACAAGATGTCAATCAGAGTCTGTGGAGAGGCAATGGCTCTAACAATGAAGGATTCATTTTTGGCCACATAATGGTCAAGGGTAAGATGCGTTTATTGAATTTTATTGCAACGTACTGCTGCGACTTCCACGTTATTTCGTGTTACAGCTTTATCAGTAAAATAAAAATTTGGTTCTAGTACTCTCCCTAGCAGTAATGATAACTGTGTCTGCTAATTTCAATGGTTCTCCCTAGCTGGCATGAAAGAGACCACTTTGTTTCCACCTGGACAAATTTCATAATCAGAGTCTTCCTTTTAACAGACAGTCCCGTTTGAATGTTTAGTTAATTGTCTCTTGCCCATCTGAGACCAGCGCGCAATCCCGAAGTTTACATAAGTTGGTATGGTAGGGGGCTTGGCCACCTCTCCCCAGTCTCCCAAGCCGTACAAACTGGTCTGTAAAATTTGGCGACTTCTCGGAGCTGCATCTTTGTCGGTTTTCAACAAATCAACTCAAACTTGGTAACTTATCTAGATTCAAGACGCTCTTTTCGGTGGTGTCGACAGATAACAAGTTGATAAAGACTACTATTGCGCAGTCTCAAGTTGTTCTTTTGTACCTGCAATAAGGCCGCCAATGTTCTTGCATTTTAGAGACGTGTACCCCCGGATACTGCAGAAATTCAGGTAGTTGTCAGGAGGGAGCCTTAGGCGCAAATTGCAGGTTAGTGACTAATACTCACTACCCCATTCTATTTAGAGTCGTCTGCTACATAAACCCTGATCTCAAAGGAGACTGTGCTTTGAAACGCAACAACGGGTGCAGTATTAGGAAGACTACAGTACAGGCTATTTTCTTGAAATGTCACTTTCTTATTTGAGTAGTCTTCAGCCATAAGGGCGGTGTCTCTGCGACCAGACCAGAGCCATTGGGGACTGAAGAAAGAGAGAGTGTAGACGAATGCATTTCATGTAATAAACAAGCCTTCACCCTAAAATCTTCTTAAGAATGTTTTTATTCCAACTTTTAGTTGTTCCACTGGATTTGTCGGAACAAGGTGCGCTCAAGTATCAGGTAAGTGGCTTATTAAGTCAAGTATCGAACCGAATCCTAGCTGATAATGTGAAATCACAAGGTTGAAAATAGTCTTAGTGTGTGTTCAACTGCACTTAAAAATCGCTTTTAGAAACTTTCAGGTCACCTTGGGAGGGCTGTTACACCTACCATTGATGTGCTATATATCTACTGTCTCAATAAGAGTTAATTGGTTAAGCCAGGTTCTTAATGAGTTGTTATTTTGAGGGGGAAGTTGCATACCGAAGTGGCTTCGGTCCTTTGCTAATTAGTAAGAAGTTGTTCATTCTACACATCTGTTGCCATGCAGCCTGGCCTCTTTTCCACCCAAGTCCGGGTTCCCAAAGTCAAAGTCACTCCGAAACTTGGCCGAGTAGGCCTTGGGCCAGGATTCCGAAAGCACTGAAGACGAACATTTGGCTTCGAAAATGTGGATTTAACTATTTCCTGTTTTCTCCAATATGTTTTTAAGAAGGATTTTTGGTTATTTTATTAATATTTTTTATTATTTTCTGATTTTCTAAATATGAAACTATTTAAGGCTTGACAGATTCCTAGGTGTATAAACTCCAAAAGGTTAGCCTACTCCTGGTTCTTGTAAGTGTTTTTGAATGTTTCTGTCTCACAGCATTTCCTGTGAATGGGAAATACTCTGCCTGGTCAGAATTCACTGACTGTAGCAAGACATGTGGCAGAGGTCAAAAAAGTCGCCGGCGCAGCTGTACCAATCCCCCACCACAAAACGGTGGAAAAGATTGCGCTAGCCTGGGATCGCATACGGAGTATGCTGACTGTAATGTACATGCTAGCTGTCCAGGTAAGAAGAGAGCTGAAATGTCCCAGATCGGTGCCGTTCAGGAAAATACTAAGTTTCTGCTGAAACGATGCCGCCTTCATTTAAGTCTCAATTTCCTGTTCCCCTTAATCAGCTCGTTGACCAGTTAAGATGTCAGAAATCGTTTGGGACATAACTACCACCAGCTGCCTAGAAACTTACACAATTGTTGATTAATACATTAAACAAATGCAAAATGAAAAAAGGAGTGAGAGCGATGTCGTTGCCTTGGGCTCAGCCCATCGCTTTTACATGAGGGCTTGTGCAGGTTAGAAAATCATGTGTGTCTTTTTGCATCTCAGAGATTTTGTAGTTAGGGGACTGAAAATGGGTTTCCTGTGCAAAACCCAGCTTCAAGGTATCACCGGTAGTACATAACGGGGCATGGCTTTTCTTTTCTTTTCTTAATTCTTTTCTCTTTCTTTTTCAAGATTCCACCAACAGCAAAGACCTATCTGTTGCATTGTGTAAAAGGGAAGCAAAACAAAACTAAACCAATTAAACCAAAACAAACAATTAATAATTGC
Organism: Porites divaricata; assembly: GCA_038088405.1. Taxonomy (NCBI): domain Eukaryota; kingdom Metazoa; phylum Cnidaria; class Anthozoa; order Scleractinia; family Poritidae; genus Porites; species Porites divaricata. Next base: position 18,591,941 of record JBBMOI010000004.1, on the reverse strand, counting down.
AACAATTTTTAGTTTAGGTTCTGAGTATTTTATCTTTCTGTCAGTTTCACCTGAGATATGGATCGTTGTTGGGATATCCTGTGGTGTGTTTCTCATTATTCTCATCTTGCTTGTTTGGCTCTGCTTGCGAAGAAGAAGAAAGAAAGCTGAAGAAAACAAAAGGTAGATTCAAAGATTGTCCTGTAGCCAGATCAGTGCAAATGTGGCTGTGATAAAATATGACAATCATATTAATAGCGATGAGTAGCATTAGAAAATCTGTAAGGCTCGTGGCCAACATTCCTTGGTGTAGTCCGCTGAAGTAAACGCTCTTTCAATATCCATGTCACAACAGCTAGAACAATTTTTAGAGGTGATGGCCTGGGATGCCTCGGATATCTACCGCAGTTCAAAAAACTAACGCGAACATCATGCGGCAACTAAGAGTAAAAAAATATAGCCCTGGTATAATTAAAAGAAAGGAAAGCTAAGGTTGTGGATAAAAAATATGCATCAACAGCATGAAAAGCATACAATTGCTTTTGACTCTCATTTAAACAATGTTTTAATACCATATGCATGATTTCATTAGAAAGGTCTTTCACCATCGTCGTGTTTAAATAGAGCCTTTTCACTCACGTGGCCAGCTGTTAGAAAATGTTAGCACAAGAAAGAAAGTTTTTCATAAGAAAAGGGTTACGTTCAACTACCACAGGATTGGTTTGAGGGACTCCAACGTGTTTGTTTGTTTGTGTTTTACAGCTCCTGTCGGACTCGTTTTTTGAGAACTTCTAAAATTTTGTACGATTTATAATATTTCTGAACTTTAAGGTCTATGGATGTATACAACAGCAACGGGCACAGAAACAAGCCGATACCGTTAGAAGTAATATACGAGGACAAGACAATACCTAAGCCCTCCCCTAATGGACATCTAAACCCAGAGTTTATTGGTGAAGATGATGACGACAACGATATATACAAGGCCCAACTGTTGTTGTTTTTAAAGCAATCCCATTTAATACGGCCCAGTGTCTACCCAGACGATCAAGACAACAAGTCTGATATGTCCGACTATTCACGGAAGAATTCTAGAAGAGTTTCTGCTTTATCTGCTGCCAGCGACAAAAATCAAGGGGACAACGATAAACCGGATGTTAAAATTGAGACTGCTGTGAGTTAACTTTTTACTTTTCCCAATATAACAATTTCAAATTATCGTATTTTCCAGTCTCGGCCCTGGGCGTTCTCGGCTCGGTCAAACCTGGACTCTACTGTGAACCGTGACTTCGTGGAGAGAAACTCACCCGCCCTTTCCCAGACTTCGCGCAGACAGTGGGGCAAGAGGGAAAGCCAAGGGACTAGGCTGTGTAGTTTCCTGAATCAATTTCGGGGTGCTAACTCACCTTTTCACTCCTAAACCAAAACACGTTCAAACTTGCGGCACCGGACGAATTTTTCGACCGGCTGAAAAATTTGACCTCCGTTCATGTGGAACCGTTCAATATTTTCGCTCTGTTCACACGGAACTGATGGACCAGGTTGAAATGTAACTTTTCTCAGTGGTTTTACATCTGACCATACACAGTGTCTCCCAGCAGACCAAAAGAAACAACGGGCTCTGGGGAGGAAAATGTTACCACACATCTACGCAAGCACGTCTTTTCGGAAAAAAAAATTGTCTGTGTCTTTAAATGGGACTGGGACGGGGACGGGGACGTGGGGACGGGGACTGGGACTGGGACGGGGACGTTGGGACGCGTGCACAGGAACTTGGGATTCGGGAGCACGAGATAAGGGACTCCGGGACTCCGGGACTCCGGGACGGGAAGTACGAGGTGCGGGGACGCCAAATACGGGAATGTGAAGTATGGGACACGGCCGGAAGCGAAATACAGGACAAGGGGACACAATCAGCAATAGTGAGCTGCTCACGCCAGAGGCGGCTTTTAATGTTCGCAGAGTTAATTCCTTATGTTACATGAAAATTTTTATGTCACTACTAAATATGTTTTTTATCAAGCCGATTTCGTCTTTTAAATACACCTGTCTCAAACCAAATACAGCTGCAGTCTAACTGCAGTCTGGCTAGCTGGTCAGATTCAATCGTAAATAAGTGTGGAGCGATGATTGATTCAAGTGTTCTCTTGCTTAACAGGGCCAAACACAACACGATAAGAAAGAACTTCCAAGCACAGAGCTATAGTGAGTAATAAAAATTCCTAATGAAAATAAGTTTCTCCTTGCCATAGCACTTTCTTCGTACAAAAAGCCGAGAGGGTCTGGAGACGAGAATGACAATGCCTAACACATTTAGTACGCATCGCCGGAATACGCATCGTCAATTGTTTGAATCAGTTGTATCATAGATAATAGAGTATTTGGAGTTCTCAGATTTTTTTCTTCCGAGCCCCCTGTGTCGCTGACTGAAAAGTCATGTTTCTCTTGAGAAAACTGGTCATGAAAGACGTCAAGATAAGAAACAACAGTAAACCGTTTTATGTTGGGAGTTCCCTGACGGTTCGGTGACGTTTTTATTGGACAGTAAAATCGAAATGATGGAATGCTATTGGTTGAAATAAACAAGATGGGGCAACGACAACGGCGACGTCAACGAGAACGGCAATGACTGGCAAAACAACAACTCTGCACGTGCCTCACGCTTTTCTTTTTTGGTATTTCTTTGCCGTCACTGCACGATTACGACGTGAAAATACCTAATTTCACGTTTTGTGGAGGACGTGGACACAAGGCAACGACTTTCTTCTTCTTTTTCTGAACTTCGATACAGTCTTTTAGAATTCAACTCCAGAAATAATTGCCAAGATTTGACGAATTAAATGAGATAGCATACGCGTGATTAAGACTTTACTTTCTTTAGCAGCCATTTCATTATCGTGCCATAAATATTCCTGTTTACCTGTCTTGGACAACTCTTGGAAATGAATGTTGAGACATACGTTTTGTTACTTATTTTATTGGTCTAATTATCTGTCTTTTTATCTTTTTTTTCCAGATCTCCTTGGGTGCCCTGGGTGCTTAAAAAATAACTCCTCGCCTTTAAAGTTTGTAACGATGAGATTTTTCTACTTAGCAAATTTGAATTAACCTTTGAATTCCAAAAGTGAAGCGATGTAACGATGCATGCACATCAGTAAAAAGCTATTCTTTAAAAGAAAATTCGCTATAGTCGACCATTGTGGACTGAGTTCTGAGTTTTGATTTTGATTTTTAAGAAAATGCAAATTAGAATTTAATGGATAGTTGACAGAGTGAAACTTCTGTAAAACTTCTACAAAACACTTAAACATTAGATTGGTATTCAGGTGTTCGAAGGTGCAATCAATCAAACAAGAGCCAACTTGAGCCAACATATGGTAACCTTTTCAATATTAAAATTTAACATCCATTTTGGGCGAGTTTTCGCACGCAAGAAAGAGAGATTTAACAAATTGGGTTCCTCATATACCATATGGCTCTCGACTCATATAGTCTAACAGCCCAATGAATACGTGAGAAGTCAATAACTGCAACAATGAAAATGGCCCACTGATTGTCTGAGTTTGCTGGGCTGTGAATCTAGGCCCTCTTGCAAGTTTGTTAGTGTGGTTTGTACAGTTTGTCTTTTATATCACTCATTTTTATACAGTCGAACCTACCGTAAGCGCCACCAAAATGCTACTTCAACGGTTTTTGTTTTCAACGTTCACTTGCTATCATAGTATCATATTGCATGCTATTTCTTATTTTCAAATTGTAACGTCTCATTATATGTAAGACCCTGAAGAAGGAAGGCCGTGCCTTCCGAAATATTGGTTAAAAGATTATATATTCCCGACTGTAAAATCAGCCTTGCTTTTTTTGTCTTAAGAAATAGTTGCCGGTTACGGGAGGTGGTCACTTACGAGAATTGTACTATACAAGGAGCTTCTTTCAAGAAAAGGAAAGAAAACTTCTACATTTTGTAAGAGAATTTACTGCATGCAGTTTCTATATAAGTTACGATATGTGCAGTAGTTCTGAGTAGCATAATGCACACAGCGATCATAAAAACCAGACAATGCGTCAAGCGGACGCTTAAAAGAAGTTAAAAACAATACAAAATCATTAAACCGTCAGCCTCCAAAAGTGATCGCGGTCGCTTAAGGAGATGGTATGACCATTTACGAGAGGTTCCAACTGTGAGGATTTGAGTGGGGAAAATTCTGATGTTTTGGATGGATGGTCGCTTTATATGGGAGGTGGTCGCACATTGAGGTTCGACTGTATCGGCTTTTGATGATACTTTTAGCTATAATTATACTTCTATGATGGTGTCCAGGCGATACTACTGCACCTACCAGAACTAAGTTCAATGTTAGCTCTTGTAGAGATAATTAACACTATTGTTATTTAAGCATCGCCACCATGAGAAATAATTGTCTGTCCTGCATAAGAACAATGTTCAGTAGTTTGTTAAAATAAAGCTTGCATTGTTTAAGGAACTTTACAGTAGTTGACCATTCTCTCTAATTGTTTCCGCTTTGGGATTCAATTGTCATCCTGGTCCCGGCGAAGCGGTCCTTACTGGCTCTTACGTAGCGCGGGTGGTGGTGTGAGAAACATGCGAGCCCTCGATCACATGACCCCCTGCGCACTTTGGCTTCCGCCTTAACACACATGTATTGTAAGTGCCTCTAATGAGATGCTATTTCACCAGTTGCACGACTCGTACAAGTCGTACCACTTGATAGAGTGATTTTACTTGATGTCTCGGAGATTCCGCGAATTTGAAAGGGTAACTGGAAACTAGCCAGGAGGTCTGGCTTGAAGACTAAAGGCTTGGCTACCCAGAAAAAAAACTGACTTTGGAAAAACGTGGTCGAATCGAACAGTGAACATGTTTGTTTAATTTTTTGTAGTGGAAACTAACATTTACTGTTAAAACTTTAAGTATTCGCATCCTTGGTGACACTTGACTCTTGAAACAGATAATAACTACAAAATAGAAAGAGGTAATTATAAACAAAAGAAGGCAATGGAATTAATATTAGTGCATAATAGCCCGTTGTATTCGACTACCTATTTCACGCGGGTTAAGTAAAATCACTCTAGGTCCCCCTTACGACAACTTTGCCAACAAATTTCAAGTGTCTCTAATGAGATGCAAGTTCATCAACTGCAAGTGCAAATGAGAGGCAGTTTAACTTTAAAGGCTAATCTCACCACCTTACCACTCGCACAAGTTGAAATGCACACAACACAACTTTCATGACTTGAACAAGTGGTGAGTATTGGACAACCCTCTTCCTTGAAGGCAGCCACATCTATGTCGCCGAGTAAGTGCGCTTCTTTGCGGATACTTTCGGAACATAATGATTGATGCGAATCATAGTCTACGACCCCCGAACCCCATAGTCGCAGAGGTCTCAGACAATTTAGATTCCAATGCGAGGACAACTGCGAGTGCGAGATTTTCCATTCTCGTCCCCAGAGCCACTCGGCTTAATTTGTAACCACGTGACCAAGAAACGACGGTCTCTGGGGACGAGAATGGAGATTTTCTCAATACTAAGAAGTGCGCGCGCATAGACCAGCGTCATTTTGGCGGGAACACTTGATAGCCTTGTTTTGTTATTCTACTATGGGTGTTAAAAAGAATGTCGTAGCGAAGGAAACAAGTTTTATCATTTTGTACTGGGGAGAGGGCTTAACCTCCTTCAATAAAAATAACCATGCTAATGTTTCTGATGAAAAACCACAATGAAGCTTCCTGGAATGTCGATTTTTAGAATACAGTGGAAGCTCTCCTGACGGACACTCTCTTAAGCGAACAGCTCTACCTTCACAAACCTTCACAAAACCCTGTTTTTCTCAACTCCCACACAAACTGTGTATTTTTACATTCCCGTAAGCGGCCAGCTCCAGTTACGGACACCTTTTACGCGATCCGAGCATTGTACACAAGCAAAAACGTTAAGTCAAATCTGGCCTTGTAGTCGCCTTCGTCCTCTACTCTAAAGGCCGGGAGGGGGAGGGGGGTACTGCCCTATACGGGCTATATAGCTATGTGCCGCTGTGAAGGGTATGGTTTTCAAGCAGTTTACTCTGGGATAGGGTATATAAATCAGAGAGTTTGCAATTGGGTCTAGAATAGGGTATCATTTTCCAGGTAACTGATCAGGTGGTTGAAGATTTTAGTATAGACTAGGAAAACCGGTAAATGTCACTCAAAAAATATATAAAACAATCAAATCGGAGTGTAGATTTACGCAGCTTAGCCTAAAAGCTACTCTAGGATAGGGTTTGGGGGTTGGGGGGGGGGGGGGGGGGGTTGTGATTTGGAGAGTACAGTCTAGCATAGGGTAGCAAAATTCAGCTCCACTAGGCTAAGGGTTCCAGGAACCCAGCGGCATATCACCACCCAAAAACTCCTAAAGTACCCCTCGGGTCTAAAGGTTTCTAATACCAAACGAAACTAAACAATTACGAGAATCTACGCTTTATTAACACACAACACAAGCGTATTGCCATATTAAAAGCATTTTGTTTTCTCTGAGTACAAGTATAAATTCTTGTACACTTGCTTCAGTTGGTCGGTCTGGATATTTACAATACTCAATATATTACAACAAAAAGTTGCCCTAACTAGAAAACATTACGTGCAAAAGCAGTTACTTTATAACCTTAATTCTAAGCTTGTCAAATACCATACTTTCAGTAGCTTTCCAAGAAAGATTCAATACATTTTGTTCCAACGCCTAAACCTTTTTTCGGGCGAGTTTGATTGGTCGAAGTTCGATAGAAAAATAAATAATTGTGGACTTATCCCTACAAACTGCCGGTTCAACAACAATTCGCCGCCACCTTTAAACCCAGCCTAACACAAAATATTCTGCCGTACACATTTGAAGCGCGTCATTAAGAAGACTTGGGGCGCTTTCCAAAAGTCAACACTGGCCGCCCGGACCACGCCCAGACCAGACATTTTGACAATGAAATAGGCTTTTTCCAAGAGGGTTTGCTGAAAGACCTTCTCCTTTGTGCATAATATTTCGGATTTGACAGATGTGGATAGTAAGTTTTGATTAAAAGTGAAATCGACCTTTTTACGCGCGCTTTTCGGGCCAATTTTTCTTTAAGTTTTCCAAGAAAAAGATTGTAATGGGAAAAAAAGATCGTTGGGCCGTGTTTGGATGTAATTATGATCGCCTTTTTCCCGAGAAATAAACAGTGAAGTTCTCTTTTTGCCCAAAAAGCGCGCGTAAATACTAAGCGAGTGCCCGCGGGCATCCCATAATACTCCTTAAATCTAATAAATTCAGTAACGCCGCCGTATCGGTAAAAAGGTCTATTCTCATTGGGCTGGGAATGGGCTGGCTGGTTAGTTATGACAAATGAAAAGCGCCCTTAGAGTTACGATTACGGCAAACGTGAATTTGTGCCGCGACCAAGTTTTCCCTTTACTTGTCTTAGACTGGTCTTTACTTCTACAAAAAATAAGCACAATGTAGTTTCTCGTCAGTTTCATCCATAAGGATTGTTATATACTGTTCATGTTCTAATTTTAAAAACTCTCAACTTGATTCTACGCTTGGCCGTAAACGTGACTAAATCTCTTTTAAAATAACTCTAGGAACCCAAGGGAATGGATATTTGACACTTATGATTTACCCAGCCACTCATGAGCACATTGTTTGCATGAGCGAAACGTTTGGAAGAATCAAGACCAAGGCAAACAACATTAAGTTCCCAGATATTCTTCAATACGGCCTCTTCAAAGATACGACCGGTCGAAAGCACCTTAAGCTACCATTTGTTCTCAATATCTTAACTGTTTTTGGCCACTAGCTAGCATTACATGTCCAAAACTATAGCCACACATAAACACAATAGTAATTTTACCTAAAATAAATAACTGCACACTAATACAAAATCAACCAGTGGCGATAACAGAATCTATTTTAAACAATAGCTGGACAAGACACTATTTTTGTTATATTTTTTTTTCATAAACTTTCTTTTTTTCTTTCGTTTGTTGGAGGTAGAACTAGATGAGAGTAGAGAAATAAGCAAATCACAGCTTGACCCATTACGTCTCAATGTCAACATACAGATTCTCCTTAAAATGAGCCTAATCATTACTTGCCAAATACCGCTAATATCAAAAACATATTGTGGGAAGGAGAATTCATGAGAATAGAGGACTGAATTCATCGTACGGGAAGTAAGGAGAATTTACATATTGATACGAACGGTTATCCCCTTTTGAAAGGTGAGTTATATCAAAGAACACTCTACTAGTTAGTAAAGCGGCTGGTAAAAAAAAAATCTACAAGATCAAGTGGCCCGCACAACACCATCATCAATGCAAAATTAATATAAAACTTTGGCGAAGTGGTTCGTGAAAATAGCGAAACTGAGTACTCAACATAAATATGTTCCAGTGTAGTAAAATAGTACGGGAGCAGACCAGGTTTGACATATATATATTTTTTTACAGATAGCAATGAAGGGTAGATGATGAGAACTTGACATTAGAGAGTTTACGCAACCAAGAAGTCGACGCGACAACGAGAAGTCAACCTAAAAAGAAGGTTTTCTGAGAAAAACAACACCTTTGCTACACTTTTTGGTACATTTCTTTGCCGTCACTGCACGACTACGACGTAAAACTGGCCTAACTTCACGTTTTATGGAAGACGTAAATGAACACGAATTTAACTGCTTTTCTGATTTTTCTTAAATGAGGTGTCTATCAGATGACCATTTGCCCTCATCTGACAAGCTAAAAGGGTTGGAATAATTGCGATGGAGATTGAAAAAAAAAAAAAAACATTTTATTAATGACGTTTCGTTCACTGCCGTTGTCGTCCAGGTTGCGTGAACTCCTTGTTATTTGCTAACAATTCGATCCATAAATTTAATCAATGATGTTGTATACGGTAAAATATAAAACTACACTCTGATGGTAAGAAAACGAATGAATGATAAAACGCAGGACATAATATAATCACTGTTGCATCTGTGAAATAAAACCTTCTCTGTAGGGTATAGGTATTGTCGACCAACATCAGGACATCAGTTCTAGAACTCTTCATAAATATTAAACAACTATGTAGTGGCTGGTAAGATCACTTTTTACTTCACGTAAGCACACAGAAAAATGTACTGGACATAACTCAATCTAACTATGTATAATTTGCACCTCACTACACCCCTATGGGGTTACTGTTTGTTGTCACACCCTGTGAGCTTGAAACACTTGACATTGTCGTAGCCGCAAGATTTTCTAGTTCTAAGGTGGCTCGATGCGCCATTTGTGTAAGAGCACTAGTGGCAACATCTTCAGCTGAGGCGGGCTCCCCATGGGAATTGCTTGCTATAACTCCATTGGTTTGTTCAGTGACTTGGTGATCTGTGCATTACAAAGAATGAAGACGGAGGATAAGAGTAGTAATTTACATTTGGATCAGGCGCTAGTCATGTTTGTGTATTATTACTCTGATAGCCGAGTATTGTTACAGGTCAAATTTGATTTCAGGCCAATTTTTTAAACTACTGTACCATTGATTATCAATTACCTTTGTTTCTTAAAAACTAAGGTAACTGAGAACAAACTATCCGTAATAATCCGTGATTAAATTTAACCTGTAACGTATAGATACATGTACTCATCTCACGAAGCAATCCAAACTGTCCCTGTGGAAAACTGCTTAATTTTTTTTCTGAGGCATAACTACATGTATTTCAAGGAAAGCAAAAAAAGCCTCACCCTAATATCCAGGGGGATGGGGTGGGGGTGGGGTTAAACCATTCTACATTAAATCTGAAGAAACAAAAACTACTTTGTGTACAAGGGTTTCAAAAAATACATTAATAAATATACTTACTCAACAACTGTGAATTTCGCTGTTGTGCTATTGTTACTGGACAGTCCTTGTGTGCCAAAAGAAGTGATTTCAGCTGGGCAACTTCTGTTCTTAAAAGAGCTATTTCACTCTGGCAAGAAAAGTACAAAAAGCTGTAAGAGTCAGAACAAAATGAGGCTGGTAAAAGAGATGACGAGTAAATGAAATTGAAAAAAAATTTGTTTGTACTACATGTACTTAAAAGCTGAAAAGTTGTAGCATACATGTCTGTATTTTGCCGGCCAGGCTGGGGATGTGCACAAAATCTATCATCATATGCAGAAACCACTTGTGTCTTCTTTTATAATTCAAAGAGTTTGACTGGACTGAAAATCAGACATTAGTGGTTTTATCAGATATCAATACTTGTGCAATTGGCTTCAGCAGTAATTTCAGGCAAGTGAATAGGATGGCCGGCCCACTGGGAGGATAAGCATTCGGTGCAAGTTGTTTTAATAATAATAGTAATAATAATAATAATAATAGTAATAATGATGATGATGATAAAGAGAATGATGATAATAATAATAGTAATAATAAATTCGTCATTTACATCCCTCTGCAGTATTTTTAGCAATTATCTAAACCAAACATAACATGGCCAAGAATCCCAACTGGCTGAAGGCAAATCAGTTGGCTATTTACAAGCGTGACGGAGGATTTGAACTCAGGACTCCCACGAAAAAATCCAGCTAGTGGTCAGAGCAGGATTTGAACTCATGGCCTCCAAATTGCAAGTCCAACACTCTAACCTCTTGGCCATGCTGCCTCCTTACGTAAAGGGAGGACAGTGTTATAGGTGTGAGCTCCTTAGAGCTCCAGGTTAGAGACCTAGAACAACATCTTGCCTCGCAGGGAAGCTGATATTATAAGCTACAATAAATTGTACATGTACTCATGTTACATGTACAGCAGACTAGGCATGCCTACCTGAAGATGGGTGTTTGTGTTAGTAAGGTCATCAGCTTTTTTCTCCAGTTGCTGCACCCAGATTTTCCTTTTTTCTCTACACCTAGTGGCTGCAGCTCTGAAGGACAAGGAAACATAGGAATAGCAAATATTTTGCAAAGCTGTAAAGGTTGTTACCACTTATAATGCTGATGCGTAGAGTAGTCAAGCAAGTACATGTAGCACTCGACAAAAAATATGCTAATTTTTGTGTCTACTCACCGATTTCTCTCAAGAAAACGTTTTCTTCTCTCATCAGGGTCCAACTCATCTTGAGTTCTTCGTGGACGTTTCCTACGAAAAGATGCCAGAACGTGTTTTAACAAGCGAAAAATAACTTGATTACCAGGTAGTCTGAGAAAGAGAAAAGAGTAAAAGAACTAACAGCAGCAAATCAGGGAGGGCTGTACTCTAGCAGAGCCTCCCAAACCCTTGGCAACAGGGCTTTCATTATTGATTAGTTAATGAGCCAATTACAAAATAATTTAATGAACACCTGAGCAATATGAATTTGGTGACGTCACCACTATCAATGAACCGGACTTGGTGTTAGACCAGAAGTTTCATAGGACAAGAAGTGGAATTGTTCAGACTGCATGTCCCAATCAGAAAACAGGATGAGAAACAAGTAACAGTTTATCGACATCATCACCATCGATGGACCAAAATAACATTTGTCAACATCATCACCATCGATGGACCGAAATAACTTAAGCAAAATCAAAAACTCATGTTCCCACTAGCTGAAATTTGACACATAAACTCAAACACTGGGCTCCCTCAATTTTATTTCATTTCCTTTCCAGTCAGTTGCTGGGCTCCCACCAAATTATTGAAATTATACACTGTACATTTGCGCTCTACATGTAACAGCACCAGGTGACCCCTAACTTTTGCTCCCACAGGTGACTAGAACATCTTAGTTTTTTTTTTCCACAGAAATCATACATTACACTGGGCAAGCTAGATGTCATTGGTTCAGAGCACTGGGTTCTTTTCAACTTTTATTGGAGCAAAGGGTGAGGGTAAGACAGTTTGAAGACACTCAATACACATTGTAAGACACTCAATATATGTACCTAAAAGTTGGACTTATACACGTAGATGTCCAGGTTGTATACTGTACCAAAATAAAGTTGATGGGCACACTGGAAAGTGTAGGACTATACTCAATCTTAGGTTACGTTTACACTATACTGGAAAGCTTAATTTTAATGCCAACGAGAAAAGCTATCTGGTATAATATGAACAACAACAACAGCCCAAGGTGGCACAAGTCGTTCACACACATCGAACATCATGCTGGCCTTGCTGGCCAAGAGGGTTTGGTGCACTAAATTCCAGTCCTCACTTATGAATATTTACTTCTGTCTCAATAGGTTCCAGTCCTCACTCCTACTTATTTACTTCCACGACATGCCAAATAGGTGTTCACACTGTACCAAAGTACGGCACAAAACCCATCCTATACCGGTGCATGACACTCCACTTTTGAGATCGGTGCGGTGCAGCTTTGCTCCATCACAGAAATCATGCCAAAATCACTGTTCTTGTGTGTAACAGAAGCCCTATTGGGTATGATATTTGTGGCAACTCAAAAGCTATCTGTTATAGTGTGAACTTAGCCTCAAAGTCCTACAGAAGTGAACTGAAATGAAAGGCAGTGTACTTACGAGGCCCCTGTCCCCCTCTTGCTGTCTTGTAGACTCATGTTGCTATTAGCGACTATAGTAGTTGGGTGGTGTGAATGATTCATTTGACTGCCTGGACTTGGTATACCATTATGCTGTGATGTTACCATGTCAACAGCTTCTGTCATGGCACGATGAATTATATTGCTGGAATTGGCAGCTTGCTGCTGTTGGTGGAGTTTGAGTTGCTCCTTGAGACGCTGACAAAATCAACAAGAGTAAATTAGACCATTTGGCCTCTAAACCACTATGACAAGAGACTTCATGTATTGACATGCCCGTGATTTGCTGTTGTAAAAAACCCAATACAAATCCAAAAAATGTCCAACATTTCCTACTGTCCCCACCCTGTCATGTTAGAAATTTCTGGCTTTTTATCTGGAGGTTTAACCACTTCAATACATTGGTGTTGAAGAAGAGAGCATGCTTGTCGCTTGGATTGGGACAATGTTTCAACTGTGCAAGATTGGCAATTTTAATTGGAAAAAATATATCCTAGTACACTGTTACTATTATAATCACTGTTTCAAGAGAAGATGTTTGAATGCGCAAAATCAATGCCAAATGTGTCTGGCATGTTTTTCACCATAGATGGATCGTGAAATTCCTGTCATGCCGCCTAAACGCGAGCTGCAGTGATGTTAGGACAGTCCCTCTATTGTAAACGCTACCTCCCAAACCACCCCCACCCCATAAGTAGATTTGACACTCGTCCAAGATGGCTGTCCATAACGCAAAGACTTTGACCTCGATGATCTTATGAAAAATAGGGGAATGTAAACAGTTTATACTTTTTGTGACACTTATTGTGTCAAAGATTAGTGCACCAATTGTGGTGTATTATGACCTGCAGAAGTTCCAACAAATTACAGTATAAACAATTATTGGATGAGCATTTTGTGAAACCCAGAATAATCCAAGGTTGAGGTAAGTGTTATAAGCCCAGCTGAAGGGATAACACTTACCGAGACCTTGATTATTTAGGATATCACTAAAACCGACTCTACAAATTGTTTTATTATACATTGTTTTGAAGAAAATAACGACATACACACCGGAGCAAGGAACCTTAATTGATATTGGTATTGGTATCATGCATTGCGCACGCAACCTACAGATTAGTCAATTATCTGCTAGCAGATAACTAACTAATCTGTAGGTTGTGCTGATTTCCAAACTTAGCTGTAGGCTCCTAGCCAATGAGAAGACAGCTAATGAGTACAATGTACAATAAACAAAGTTATTGATTGATTCAATAATTCTCCTTTTGAAAACAAACCTGTTTAGCACTTCCCATGAATGAAGGAGGACTACTGGCACTCGGGCTGACCACAATGGCAGGAGTGGGTATGGACGGGATTGGCATTGCGCTGCTGGATGATGAAATCACACGACTAGGGATGTGAGTAGGCACTGGAAGTGCTGATGGCACCTGAGCATCAGGTGCCGCAATGGAAGCAGGTATTGCTAGCGGGATGTGCGGGGGTACTCTTACAAGAACAGAGACTGGAGCTGAGATGGCTGGAATTTTTTTGGTTTCTGTAGTCACTATCTGGGGAGACGAAGGTGCAGGAGGTGGTAGTAGAGTCTTAGATTGACATTCGTCAATGACTATAACACTTTGTAATGGAGTTGCACTGTTTGGGGATGAGCTCTGACTTGAAGGCAGTTCAGTTGTTGTGTGACCACTTGAAGGGTTTGGAGGCTGTGAATTGTAATGTAAAATAATTTAATAAAAATCAATTAACAGCAACTCACTGTGACTCCTACTTTGACTTACTTAGTTGTTAACAAATTCTTCACTCCTACAGCTGACTTCCAATAACTTGAAAATTCAAGGGGAAATGCCAAACATTCATGTCATCAGGAGTCTGAGTCATTGACATGACAAGTTGGAATGCAAAAAAACTCAATAATCTGACTTTCTATGCACGATTTTTTGCACCCTGCCTCCAGAGGTCCGTCCTCAAAATACCTAAGATGAAATAAACCGGGTGATATTAAAAGCTCTTTCTTCTCGGTACTTCGCGCCTCGTTGACGCAGCTTTGTCGCGAACTACCAGTATCGATCAGAAAAAAAAATATCCTCTGGAATCCAGGATACACATTTTGTTAAGTCACGAGCACATTCACCAAGACCAACAAACAAATAATCTCGATGACACTGCCTTGAGACGCGCCATTTTGATGAAGGCAGACCCCCTGGTAAGCCTTCAAGTAATCGCTTGTTCAGCAGTCATGCATGCTCATGCAAAAAAGACCCTGTTAGAAATGAGAGGAATAATAATGTTTTTGGTAATACCTTCTCTATTACCTGTTCGGGTGCAGTGGCTCTCTTGAAATCCTTAAATAAAATAAAGTACAAGTACATGTCGATTAAAATAATGGAACAGTTTTGACATTAATAGCATTATCTTATCCAAGTAGACTGCAGATACAGGGCTCGAAATTGTGACTGATACGGTCGCCAATGCGACTAACATTTTCTCCTTGGCGACTAAAAATTCTGGTTTAATAAACCAATGCCAAAGACTTTAACATCATAGCTAGTGCCCAGTTTTTTGCAACATAATTTTATGCCTGGTAGTTTCGGGACATTGTTTGCACGTTTCAGTGACAAAGTTTCAAGTTAAATTTACTGACATAAGTTTCAAATATGTTGTACAGACATGTATTTGATAAGATTTCTACAGAATTTCGAGGTATTTTGCGTGCTTTTTGTCAATTTCGCGGATTTACCTGAATTTCACAGCTTCACGACCACACGAAATATCACAAGCCCTGAGCTGCATCATTTACATTAAACAAACTGGCGACTAAAAATTTGCATCTGGTGACTATATTTCTCCAGTTGGTCGCCAAAAGGCGACCTGAGGATTTTTTTAATTTCAAGCCCTGAGATAGCAAACAACAAATTCAAACCAAAGCAGTTTAAGCCAACAATTCTTTTGCACATTAATACATGTATAATACTGGTTGATAGTGGTTTGGTCACTTCCTGTGCTGTTAGTGACGAGAAGAGAAATTTCGTATCTCCGCACGGCCATGTAATATCCTCTATTAATATTATACTGAGTGGTAAAAACTGTACTTGTACAAATTCTGTACATGTAGAAGTTCGACTTAGTGGTGGGCTCAGGTAAATGGCTGATGGAGAAAAGACACACCTGATCAAAAGGATTGTCTAAATCTACAAACAAGCCTTCCTCCTCACAGTTCCTTAAGAATCGTGTTGGTGTGGGTGTCTGATCTGCAAAAAAAAAACCAAGTCAATAAATCATTACTTACATGTAGAGAGTACTGCTGACAAAGGCTGGCACTAGAGCCAGTTGTTAAGGAGAATTGGCTCTGATAAGGGACAGCATCATATACTTATCAAGGACATCACTAATGAGCTGAGAGCTTTTAGCAGAAAACTTTGCTTTAGTTAATAAGTTGTCAACAACTTCCGATGATATTTTCAAAATGCTACATAGTTTCTCTATACTGTGAAAGGTTTAAGGCTTCGTTTAAGGCTTCGTTAGGCTTCGTTAGGGTTCCTTGTCACATTAATTTTATAATTTAATTAACACCTTTTGTTCTTGTTGTGCAAGTTTTGTGAGTGACTAAATAAAATAATAATATGATAATAGGTAAAGCATGATCATCCGGGTGAACATAGTCCTGAATAAGACTGTTGTTGACAGTAACTGACTTCTCAACAGCCTGTGCGATGACCAATAACATCACGACTTCATTGACCAATCAGGTCCCGGTTGTTCAAAAGTTGGATAGCGCTATCCACCGGATAAATCGCTATCCAGAGGATAAGTATTACGAAAACCAATTGCGCTATCCTTTGGACAGTAATTTATCCAGTGGATAGCACTATCCACCTTTCGAACAACTGGGGTCAGGTCAATAACCAGAGTTAAATACCATCAAGTAACAAACTGAAGATGGCATATAAACATGCCACTGTATAAGCTTGTTACTTTTTCTTATGAAATAGATGCTCCCAACATTATAAGCTGTGCTCCTAAAATTGTCAGCTGTGCGCCTAATATTTCAGCAGTGTGCCTAAAAATTTACATCTGGTAGCACAAGTGCTCCCAAACTCAAATTTAAACTTTGAGCCCTGTATCCTGTATTCCCCTAAATTTGATCAAGAAGTAGATGTCTTTCTTCAAATGCTACCTGATTGGTCACTTATAAGAACTTAAAAATGAAAAGAACAAGGTAGCTTTCAGAAGTGGTTGCTGTTCTGTACAGAGTTCAAGTCACTGTTCAAAATGGGGTTTCACAAATCAAATCTCTTGATATTCATAAACCACTGATTTGACCAAGACATTTGGTCGCCATATTCCAGTTACCTACCTTGATCTGAGATCATAACACCAATATGTTATCAAAAAGGTGATAAATAATCAGGTTGCACAATATTTTGGGGGTACAAAATACTTTCTACCCACTCAGACAGGTTAATAACTATTTTTCCATCATTATAATCACAGTTTAGTGGGCTATATTCTACTTTACAGCCCACTTATATCAAAAGTTTGCTTTCAATCCTGATTGAAACCACCCTGAGATCAAATACTGCTGTTCATGTAGAGAGTATCTTACCAGCCTGCTTTTTCAAGTTAGTCACTTGCTTTCAAGTTAGTCACTAGCTTAAAAGGAGCTTGGTTTCTTTCTTTAAACTTACATGTAAAAGCTTTAGGAAGAAATTCAGTACACAACTATTTTGTATAGCAACAGCACAAACAGCAAAATCATTTACACACAGCAGCTTGGAATGTAACTACCCTCCACCCCCCACATGTAAAGATACTCAACAGCAACTTCCCCTATCTCTCCCAGACAAAATAAATGACTCACAGACACTTCAAAACTTTTTCCCTATTGGTCATGACTTTGACAGAGCTTTTCCCATTTTCTTGATTTGAGGGGAAATGCTGTTGACAAGATTCTCTGATAAATGTATGAATTTTTGTAATCTTGGCAACAGTAGTCACAAGTATACAGATTTAAGCTTAAATAACTCCATGAAGTCTGACTAAGCTTAAAATATTAAATTTTACTTAGGGTGAGGACAATATTCTAAAGTGGCTTTAGAAATAAGTTCTCTAAGTCCAGTTATTAGAATGTAACAAGTATAATGAAAAACAATGTAGTAAACGACTTAATCCAGTTGTAAAACACAAAGTTAAACGCATTAAGCATGCATTGTTTACAAGCTTCAAGATATTACAAAATGAAAATATAGGATGCCAAATTTAGTCAACTGACAACTACAAATATATCTCCTATCGATTTAACAATGCGGTTTTTAAAATAAGTTACCAAGATTTTCAGAGAAAATGAACGCTCTATTACGATGGAGAACAATAAAACAGAGGCCTCGCAAATTCATTTACATGTATCAATGCGAAGTCTCACGTAGTCGATGCGACCAAAACGTGAGATTTCGCAAGAACGCCACAAAATTATGAAGAAAATTTAAACATTACCTGCAACAGAAAGATCTGTCCCCTTGAGCGAACCGAATTTCAGTGTAAGTTGATGTTTCTGTTTGTGTCGCTCTAAATGATCGTTGTTAGCGAATCTCTGTGGACGCGAGGTGAAAAGTTAGCTGGCTGGCTAAATGAAAGCTTACGTAAGGCTTAGAATCTACTACAGGTGACGACATCGCTTTAAAATTAAACCAGTCGCCTCCAACTCCCCCAGGAAGAAAACCCTCACGGGAACTAGAAGCTAGAAGAAGATGCTTACCTGCCCGCATCCTTGTGCCGTACATTCAAACGGTTTGTCATCGCTTTCCGACATGTTGAATCCGTCTTTCTTCATAAATCCTTCGAAAGCCACCGCTTTTACCGACCTCAGATATCTTTAAACTTCGAGAAATTCAAACAAGCCATTCATAAGTTTCACTTTTGCCTTTCTGGATCTTTTAATGACAAAAAAGATGTAAATTTGCCATCCAAAAATAGTAAAATTTAGTGAAAGTTTTCTCCCAAGCGTCCCTTCAATGCATATTTTTGTCACATGACGTAATTACAAGGAACAGGAGACGTGACGTCATGGATAAGCCTCGTTCGGGTGTTGATTGCTGCCAAAGACTTCCGCTTTCGAGTTTGTTCTGATTGGCTGTTTTGAACGGTAGCTTAATTAACAAATCTGAGTTGTTTGCATTTGATTGGAGGAAAAATGTAGATCGGCGTGAATTTGAAAAATCCCCGCTCGAAGGGGTAAAAAATGATTGACAATAAAGCGTCCGGCATGAGACGATAGAAGAAAGACAATTCGAAATATATCTCTATTTATTATATAGACACGAGTGTTTTGCTGGAAAATATACCACTCGTAAAATTCATAAAAACTACATCCGGGACCCGAGTGGTTTATTTTCCATAATCTCACACGTGAGTTTATCGATGACGTAATTTTGGAAATTTCCCTGTATTATTTTATCGACGTCTTTTAGTCTATATAATAAAAAAAACATTACACGGCGGCTTGAAGATATGAATTTTATTTTCTCGTGGAAAAAAAACAATATTTTACTCACTCGCTGCGCTCGTTCGTAAAATATTGTTTTGCCACTCCAAAATAAAATTCATATCTTCGCGCCACCGTGTAATATCCTCTATATATTTTGACTTTATTTGCTGATACCGTCATAGCTCTCGTAAGCGACCACCTCGGGAATCCATATATGAAACTGTTCGTGATTAGAGATGGTCATTTATGAGAATGGGCTCTGGTAAGCGATCATGTGATAAATTTATTGAGGGCTAAAATTCAGGCTCAGTAGAAAAAAAATAAACTGATCGCAACCTTGTCGCCAGGGTCTTCTCGTTTTCCGCCATGTTGGAAAACGAGAAAAACCGGAGGACAAATAGAGCCCGGGGGGACCTCCGCATATGAAAGGGTGGGGATGCTCGTCGGACGTTTTGAATTAAACCCCTAAAGGACTACCAATCTGGGCGTGGCCCAACCTTCTTTACACCCGTAAAAGCGATCATTTTAAACTTTTATTACATGAATCGAGTAAAAAAAACAAATTCAAAATATATAATTTGTTAATATTTCTTCGAGTGCAACCCTAAAAGAGACCTATAATGGTGTTGCCCAGAACACCGTAAGCGAGACCAAGATCTGAAATTTACACCCCTGAGTGAGACGACGAGCATCCCCGCCCCTTTCATATGGGACTCCCCCCCGGAACACAACCTGCCTTCATAATAAAAGATCTTAACAAGTTTTTCATAGATGCTCACTTTTTTGGCCATCTTCAGGAGCCTGCCATCTTATATTAGCTTAAGAAGAAGCAAAAAGCAAACTGTGGAGATAAACATAAGGAAATATAAAAGCATTTCGGGAAAGAAAAAAAAACTAAGGTAATTCTCTTGAAATTGTTCTACTATCAAACTTTTTTTGAAACTTGGCATAATGAACAATCATGATATGAACATTAAAAAAATCCAATAAAAAGATGGGGTCACCGTGCTTGTTTACGCGTCAGCAGGCTCTTAAACTAGGGTATTTTTAGTGGTTGCGTGTTAAAAATTCGAATCCCCTTCTTACAGAATAAAGTCTTTGTTACTTGAAACACACAAAATTTTATCTTGTAAATAAAGCTTCTTTTATTCAAATAAGCACTATTGCTTCATTTAATTCGTTTTTGACTGCCTGGTTGTGGAGCATTGCACTTTTTCGGACAGTTCCGTGGTTAGCTTGAAGTCCTCGCCTTGACCCAAATACAGCAAATACGAAACTATTTTCCCCAAAAAAATCATGTTCTATCAAACTTTTTTTCTTCTTCAAATATGTTTTTTATTAGACTGTTCTTAGCAAATACCGGGGGAAAAAATTGGGGGTCACCGTGCTTGTTTCCTCACAAACTGCTGTGAAAAGTGGTCTGGATGGATAATTTTCTCGGCGGGGACTGGGGCGAGATACAAAATAACGCCCATCGTGTTCGAAGTATGCACTCGAGATCAAGCTTGTTTTCGGTTGTTTTTATGTGTTTGATATCGCCAACACAGAAATTCAAACTTGAAGAGAGTACATTAAATACCAAGGAAGGAGGTAAGTCAATATTTGAGGAGATTAAATGGAGTTATGAATCTTAATTTTGGGCTATTTTGTATCGCTGTCGTTCTGTTTAATTCCAGTGAGCTAGGGTTCGATTTTTTTGCTTTTGCATAATAATGCTTGACAAAGAAACTTGAAGAAAAGACTATTGATTCCTATTCTTCATATGTTCGCTTGTTTGGTTTCTATACACAGCAAAATGTGAATTCAGCAGCAAACTTCGCGTTTACATCAAAGATTGGTCTACCTCGCGTGGTTCTAGTGCAACGGTGGGTCTTATTTGTTCTAGAAATATTCGTCTCTCCACTCTCGGAGTTTGAACAACATATGTACAGTAGCGATCCTAGGCCAGATACAGGCTCGTTAATGCAGTTGGAGAGCCGTAGAGCTGTCCAACAGGCTTCACAGCCCCCATAATCCAAAGCCTCAGCCAGGACATTTTAATAATTCCACAACTCGACGGCCGCGAAGTGAAAAACCACTGCAGACTTCGGGATCATGCACATTTCTTTCATTTTCTTGTTTTTCGATAGCAAACCAGGAAGCTGTCAGCCGATCTGCGGCATTATTATTGCGAATAAAAGCTTTAGCTCTGCAAAAGCGGCCCTTTTTTGTTCTTTTCGCGCTAGTGGGAATCGAAGAACCACCGCCATCTTGGATGTCGCAATGTTATGCGCAGTAGCGGGTGCGCAGTGCAAAACAAGGGAATTACCTTAACTTGACATTTCGTATGTTCCAACATACATCTTCAGAAGAAATAAACTGTTGAATAACAACAGAAATTAAATGTAGAATAAGTAGCTAATTAAAGAAACAAAAGATACGGCATAATAGTAAAGTTTACATAAAAAGAAAAAGCATACAAATTCAAAAAGGTAAAGTTTTTCACTGCTGCCTTTTTCATTTTGGGAAGGTTGTAAATCCCTAATTAGCAGAGTCTCCTTTATCTTGCAATGGGTGTCCGACCGTCCTCTTGCCAAAATTTCGAAATGGTCCCATTTCATGTGACCAGTTGACTTTACATGGTTGGCAATAGCAGATGAGTGACTGCTACTCGTAATGGATTTGAAGTGCTTCGTTTTCCGGTCACGCAATCTTCATTTAGTTTTACCTGTGTGGATGCTAACTAGTCATTCTACCTCGTTAGCAACACCCAGGGTCGGACGATTCAAACGTCACAGTCAGAGGAAAGGATGTCAACAATACCAATTTCAGCACTGAAGCACACACTACCAACTCCGCAATCTCGTCCCCAGGAGCCTCCGTTACTTTTGTCCAGCAGATGGGGCAAAAGAATCCCCGTCGCTGTACAAAAGGATTGCGGCCTCTGGGAACGGGATTGTCAACTCCGTGGTTTAACTCCGCCGTCATTCTCGTTCCCAGAGCTTCGATCCTTTTGGTCAGCGGCGGGGATCAAGAGCTCTGGTTGGTTCCAACTCAAGGGCTTGTTTTGATTGGCTTTGAAACACAAAGGAAAGAAACCGGAAATAAAAAGTGAGGCGAAGATGGCTGATCAAGGCTGATGACTGTGGGATCCGGATCGGACAGCATTTTAGTGTTTAATACTTGCGTGGAGAATTCAATTTGAAGAACGTCTAACGGAAATATTATTTTAAACAAACACCCGCTGTTTCTTATTGAAAAGTAACCGTTGAAGGAGTAACTGAGGTTGAGATCAGGAAAATTTTGCGGGTTAAAACTACTGGCTGGGATGAGTGGTGATAGTTTTCTGCGGTGTTTTCTCTCATTTCCGGTTCAGTCATTCATTTGAGAAGACGGCTACAGGGGATAGCCAACTAGCCAGCCAGGTTCAAAGTGAAAGACAAAAGCTACAAGAGAACGGTATGTAAAAAAGATCGATGTTTTCCTCTGTGTTTGTATTATTTGATAAAATTGTACTACAATTGATATAAAAGGCGTAGTCTTTTTGTCACTCTCTGAGTTGAATGCTGCTGGTTTTTATCTGGCCTGTATTTTACTACTTTCCAAACCCCTCACTAGTCAATTATAAATCTACTTATTTTGTGTATATTTCTGAAGTAAAACCATGTAAAACTATGTAAACCCATTACAGTAACTCATCACTGCAAATGCAACCAGCCCTCTCTGCGTAGGCTACCCCCGGAGAATTAAACCATTTCCTTGAAGCCAGAGTCAAATTCCTCACCCAAAGAAGTTTCCATTTATTTTTTTGTCTTCATTTTGTTCAAAAATATTTAAATACATAATAGCCCAAGTTCGATATATTAATGAAAAATTCTAACAAGACTCCAAGGTTTTCTGGTCATTTTTTATATTTGGCTTCTTTGAGCTCCAGTCTCCAGTGGGAATTGCAAGACAATGGAGTTGTGAAAAATTTACAATTTTTGTCCCTAAAGCCTTGGAGTCATGTTAGAATTTTATATATCAACTGTGGGTCATAGAACCTTGTGTGACAATCTCCTCTAAGTGACCACCTACTTTAAATCCTCTAGTTACTCCCCCCTAATTTATTTCTAGCATGTTTGTGGTCGGGGTGGGGGTTGCAGATAGAGGCAGGAGGTTAGCAGTTTGGTTGTGAAGAAGAAGGAGAGAGAGACTTATAAAAGATGGGAGGTGCCAGGGCTTGAGGAGAGGATTTACAGCATTCACCAAAATTTCCCTTGTATGAAAAAAAAAACTGCTATCTAATGATTGAACATCTTGTACCTTGAGTGATAGTTTTATGGTTTTATATGATTATTTAACCTCTTGTGAGTGACCACTTAATACATGATTCGCAGTGTGTGAATTATATTATTTCAAGTTATGAAATCCAAAGAAAGCTTAAAACCTAAATTGTAAAATACTGTTACAAAATAATTAAAGTTAGGCTGTTAGAAGACAGGCTATTAATTTAATGAGTGATGCAAGTTTTAATGTTTTCTTATAATATTTTTGTATGTAGGCAGCAAGGTTGATGAAAGGAAAAACAGTACAAGTGTCACTGTTTGCATCTGTGATCTGAGCACATCAATAAACCTCACCTGAAAATGTCACCAACTGAGCCTACAGAATTACAGGCAACTGGCCATTAAGGACTGCAGAGTTTGTAGAATACAACAAACCTTTTTATTTCATTTTATATCAGCTGCTAAAAAAGCTACTGTTTAAAAAAATTCCATTTTGATACAGTTTCACGTAAGCTTGTCTGTAAGAATGACTTGTTGTTACCATTGAAAAAAGCTGCACTGGTGCTGATCATCAGCATGAACCATAGAAATTTGTATACTCTATCCATTTTGCCTGTGACAACAGCAGTGCTTAATATTAGCTAATATATAGTTTATTTCCAGCTGTCTTTGTTGCATTCAGACGTCTGCTTGCCCTTTGCTAGTTTATATATCTTGAGGATTCCTTAATTACCAAAAAAAATCAGAGTGTTTGCATGAATTTTGCAAGTGTGCAGCTGGACTTGGACTCCTGTATCCCCACTCCAACCCACAAGTTGCTAAAACCCATTGACAAGAAAAGTGACACAATATATGTATGCTAATTTACATTGTTTCATAATTCTAACGAAGAGGACTGGAATAATAGTTACTTTAATGTAGCATGCCTGAGCAAGGCTCATCCTGTACTAATATCAAATGGGCTATTATTAATTCAGGTCTGTGAAACCCTCAACTTTATCTTCATCAAGTTAACTTAGCTTGTTGAACATGATTATCATACAGATTCTGATATGTGTTTTATTGTAAATAGCTAACTGGTTGCCTCCTGCCAGTTGGGGTTTTTAATCCTGTTATGTTGTATTTGAATAAATTTGTTTCCAAGTATTTGAGTGGAGTACCTGTAAACTAGCTGGGTAAGCGAAGTGCACTTTACACTACAAACAAGACTTTTCATAAAGCTTTAAAGAAAACGGCGGGGTTAAATCGACCGTTACTGCAGTGATCACAATCATGTGACCCAAATCAAAGTTGACCTGTTTCGGAGACAAGCTTGTTGAATCCCTATTCAGGCTTATAAAATGAGTCAGACAACAAATCAGAGTCTTAAAATAATTAACTGGCCTTGTGCTCAGCTGATAATAGCAATAAATTTATACATTAATTATTAATGCATGAATTTGGAGCCCTCTTTTTTGTGTTGCTCACATTTTTTATTTACATGTGTAAGACTGTTCTTATACCCCCTTCCCCACCCCCACTACAGAACCTGCACGCTTCGACTCAATAGAGTAGTAAGGAGAAGACAAACACTTCTTGTTTGTTACTCTTTTGCTTTTCAAGCAACAAATAGGTAGATTTTGCTCCAAAAATAATATACTGTGCAAATTTGGATTTCATAGCTTCAAAGCTCTTAAATGTCACATAAAAACACCACATTCACAAGAATGTCCTTGTCATGTAATCCATTCACCGCTATCTTTTAATGAAAATCATTGACAAAGATACTTGTCAAGGACATTCCTACATATATACAGTAAACCTTTCATTCCAATGCATGCTATGTATGTCATGGCATGTGGTGGTGTTAACCGAAGGCCATTTAGTTTTGTTTATTCTCATAATATTTTATTTCAGCTGATTTGTTGTGAATTTATGGAAATTTTGGTCTCCTTTGCAGCCATTTTTAGGCTCATCACACAACGCTGGTGAGGAGCGTTGCATTGCATGATGAGCCTAAAAACGGCTGTGAAGGAGACTAAGGAAAAATCTTGAAGTGTGAAAAAAAGTGAACTGAAACTGATAGGACACAGAAAGTCAAAGTTACAGATCAAAATTAACTTCAAGTTAAAATTTTTTAACCTGTGTTGATTCTCTGTTTCCTTAATTGTCTCCTGGCCATAAATAATAATTAGAGCTAGGAGGCAAAGGAAACTGAGAATCAACCAAGGTTAAAAAATGATATGCAATTTATGATTTGTATACAGCTGATTCAATAAAGGTTGCTTTGGGCATTAGTAATGGTCCATTGTTTAATAATCACTCCTTTTATTGTATTAGGTATATTTGTGTCCCTTCTTGTTCATAAAGCAAGTTAATCACCCCAACATATCTTAAATAGACTGATTAACAAGGAGGCACTGGAAACATATGGCATAGGCTGACATCTGAATTTTAAAGAGTATTTTTAATACAGTGTGTTGAAGCTGGCTATGTGCACTGTATATTTTAACCCCTAAGTGTGACAAGTATGTAATAGCCGTTACAATTCATACAATATTGCAGCCTGTCATCAAACAGAATGGCCATGGGAATAAGCATACTAGTCAACGCAAGGAAGCGTTACGTTATATTACATTTGCTTTCTTTTCTAGTTAAATTCCAAGAATCTAATCAGCAATTCAGAAACCGCTTTGTTGTCATCACCTGAGGATTGGAGACTATGTTGAGAATAATGGTAAAACCGAGCTGGTGATATCTCACAGTACATCATCTTTCATATTCACACGATCCCCTCTTAATACACACGCATTTACAGCCTTACCTTATTTTCACTTTTTGCCCCTAAAAGAGAGCGTTGATCAATGAATCAAATAAGAATAGTCCGTGCTTCCTCTTTCG
The DNA here is from genome assembly GCA_038088405.1 of Porites divaricata. Classification (NCBI taxonomy): domain Eukaryota; kingdom Metazoa; phylum Cnidaria; class Anthozoa; order Scleractinia; family Poritidae; genus Porites; species Porites divaricata. The sequence goes on along the minus strand of JBBMOI010000004.1, from coordinate 18,565,823 downwards.
GTTTTTCTCCAAACAGACCATGAAACACGGCGATTTATTGAATGATTTGCCAAATCCGTTAAACTGCGAAACATCTTTATTCTCAAGAACCACGCACTTTACAAGTAAGCTTATTAGTTTTTCAAACTTTTCCTTGCATTGAAGGTCGGGATACAAAGACTTTAACTACGAAATTCTACTTGTGCAACGGTGGCAAATTCGGAATTTTTCAGATCATTTTTCTCTTTTTTTCCTGAGACTGCGCAGTCGAACCGGAAGTCAGCGATTTGCGGACTCCAAATTGGAACCAGCCAGAGCTCTCGATCCCCGCCGCTGACCAAAAGGATCGAAGCTCTGGGAACGAGAATGCTCCTCCGTATGGCCAGTGCCCTTACGCATGCGCACAGCCATATCACCCGTGCATTCTGGAAGTGACCCATTCTCTTTTCCAGACCATGTGCCCTCCTCCATCCTCGGGGGCGGCCCAGGGGCAGTCAGTCGGGCCGGAAGAAAAGGCGCGACGAAAGTTTTCAAGCACGGGTGGAAGAGCCCCTGGGTACCGACTCTCATCGGACCATTTCCACATGGTCAAGCGAATGCTAGCTCCTGATTGGGCACAAAAAAATGTTTTGTGTTAATGTGCCCCATCAGCGAACAGCATCTCCAGAGTTCCTTTCGTGAGTTCGTACACGACAGCTATTTACTTGATCACGGCTTGTCTGGAAATGCACGCAGTCAGGAAACTTAACTTCCTATTTCAAAGTACTGTCTACCCAAAAACTAAAACATGGAAATGTATTTAAGTTACAACAGGTATTCACGTTTGCCTGAATATTAGGGAGTTTACTGATACCACGATGGCTGACGGCCTCGAAAACGTGCCTTGAAAAGTGCATTTTTGTTTTTCCAGTCTCTATCGTGACAGTCTCTATCGTGATTATTCCAACACGCTTACTTTATCAAATGCAAACAGACTCTTCTGGAGCTGAATTCCTATCAACCATATCCAAGTTCAGAAAGAGAAAGATCGAAAATGTTGTCGTTGCTTGTTTGCGTCCTCCACAAAACGAGAAATTAGGCAGTCGTGCAGTGACGGCAAAGAAATGTACAAAAAAGCGTGATGCACGTGCAAAGATGCTGTTTTGCCTTGTCAAGCTGTTGCCGTTCTAATTTATCGTTGCCGTTGTCGGTAAAAAACAGAATTTTCTCTGTTCAAATTGAAATGCTCTTGCTGATAGCATCACGAACGGTTTTCTGACTCATCGGTAGTTCCTTTGTTTCTGGTTAGGAAATTAAAGTAGAAAATGAAAGTTTCCCTTGCACGCACAACATTGGTGAACCAACCGAACAACTATGGCGAGACAATAGCAGTCATGACGTCATGAACGAACTCACGGAAAGAGCTCAGGAGGTGCTGTTCGCCGATTGAGAACAATAATAAAGAGCACTTTTTGTGCTCAGGATCCAGGAATAAGATTCTCTAAGTTCATCTTGTTAGTTCTATTTTTTAAAAGACAACCGGGCCCTGCTTGTTTCAAGAATTGTAGCCTGTGTAGCTGGGAGGATTAGCGGGAGGCGACTGCTGCTGTTTTTTGGCGGCGAAGCCGAGAAAAGATTGGGAGAAAATTAAAGTCAATTTTACCGCTCGCGAAAATCCCTCGCTGCTTCACCACCAAGAAAGTACCCTGAGCATAAGAATCGCACCAGCTGCGCGGGCTACATGAGTTGAGGTTGAAATAATTCAAGTCATCAATAACAACATCAACAATACTTTATTTAAAGTGGAACATACACTTAGCTATAAGGATTAGTTTAAAAGAAAACTTCACCGGCTAATTTACAGGTATACCACTACAAATAAAATAAATAGAATAAGAGATAAAAATAAATAAGACAATATAAAAGCTGTTTACAATTAGAAATTAAGTTATCACACATGAAATACTATCAAAAATTATTTACAAAGTTCATTGAGAGGACGATTCGTAGATACTAAAGTAATTATTCGTTTGCTGATAGTTTTCTAAACGTTCTAAAGTCGGATAACGCTCTTAGGACATGATTTATGGGTATACTAAGCTATTCCAAAGCTTGGGCGCCTGATAACGCCAGGAATTAAATCCAACCCTTAAGGTGTTAACCTACAGAACAAAGGCCGAGTTTATGTAATCTTTGCTCCATCAGGGTTACGTTCTTCTACCTGAAAGACAAAGAAGTTTAACTACAGGCCTGTTTACACGACCGAAAAAATTGGAACGGCTCGGATAAAAAGACGAACGGCTCCGACAAAATTTGACGTGTAAACGGTACTTGACCCGTTCCAGTTTTATCCGTTCCGTTCCTAAAAAGGCCCATAGGTGGCTATGGACCCCTTTCGGAACTGAACCGATAAAAAAGGTTCCGTACCCACATTTTTGTTTTCTTTTCAACGTGTAAACGCTCGCCCTTTTTTCGGTACCGTTCTGTTACGTTTTTTCTGAAAAAAAAAAACGCCAAAAATAAAAAAAACGAAAAAAAACGCATCACAATACCCATGACGAGGCGAAGCAGCCTTTCGACTGTGAAGTGCAATACAAGGGCTGTTAATAGGAGAACCGTAAGCCTTGTTTTTCTCCTAATTTGGTACATTATCTCAGAAGCACTTCTTTGAAGAATCGCACGCGCTGTCACACGTGAATTTCGTGTAATCTGCATCCATGATTGTCGGAGATACGCACAGTCTACTGTATGTGTAAGCGCATAAGAACAACGAATCGAAGCAGTTTTATTTAATTATCGCTGGCTCTATCGTTACCGGTCTCGAAGAAAACAACGTGTAAACAGTCTAGTACCCGTTCCAAGGGGCTCTCAAGTACCGTGCCTTTTTCTGTCGGGCACATTACAGAATTTGTACGTGTAAACAGGAGATTTCGTCTGGAACCGGTACTTGTTTCTAACCGAGCCGTTCCTTCTCTTTTAACGTGTAAACGGGCCTGTAATACAGCTCACAGTTTTTTTTTTTTTAACGAACAACCACTGAACAATTTTCAAAAATGCCTGCAAGCGCAACACCACACGATGACAACAGCAAAACAACCACAGCAACAATTTACCTCGAAGGATTAAGCAACAAGCAAAAATTTAAAAGAAGGCAGATCAAAACTATCACACAATCATTTTTTCAAAAAGCCAATTAAACAGTGTAAAAGCCCACACGAGGTCACACAAGAAACCGAAGGTTAAACCCAAATACCCAAATATTGGTCGAGTACGCCCCCCGGGGGGGGGGGCTGTAACGTATCGCTGTTTTAAATGATGGTATTTTCGCTGCAAAATTCCGGATTGACTTTTCTATAGCCCTTCAC
>JBBMOI010000004.1:18442500-18557500 GCA_038088405.1 Porites divaricata | reverse complement strand
CAGTACCATAAAATATGAATAATCAGTGAAAATGTCCATACCATTGCAGAGGCAATCAACAACTTAATCTCGGTAATAATGAAAGTATACGCAAACGGGTGTTTTACAGCAATATACCGCTCCAGGCTTATCATAGCAACATGGCCTAGTGAGACATCAAGAAGACTGTCCATTAAGAGTCTTAAGGGAAAAAATAGGCATATTTCAGTCTTGTAGTTGATTGAGATCACTACTAACCAGGCGACTGTGGCAGGCTGAATTAAAATGCCAACTGTAAAATCCGTTGTAGCTAGCAGGGCGATTATGGTGTGTGACTTGTGAGCCCTCAGTCGTCGTTTAGTTTTCACGGCGAACATCACCAACGCGTTCAGGAAGGCGGTGAAGGGAAAAGCGAAGACGTTGATAATTATATTGACAACGAAGACAACTTGAGCACCAAGGGAAGGGTTTTTCAGTCTTCCCCCCCAGAGGATATAGACTAGACATTCATCTTGGATGGCTTCGCTTGAGTTGTTCATAGCTTCTTTCTTCTCTCGTGGCTTAGTCTCCGGTCAGTCGGCTGCTTTCCATGCATGCAACTCTTCTTTCGTGCTGCTTCGTGAAATTGCATTTGACTTTTCACTCTCTTATAGCCGATGATTATACAGTGATTTCAATGGATTTTCATTTTTAATAAGTATAGAGCGGTTTTTATTAATGCTTTTTGATTATTAGGCCATGTGATCTGTGCGGCTCAGTAATTGCAGCCGGCTTTCTCTGAGGCTTAATCAAAACCGCTGACTTTGCGAAATGCAAGTGAGCTATGTTCGTCGGTTTTGGTAGGTATACGGAAAGTGTAGCACCAGCTGACTATTCAGTAATCATAAAAAAACTAGCCGAGTATAGTTCCACAAGAAGAAAGTAATCGCGAATATACACGATAAAAAAGTTCTTTGTCTAAGTGCCTTAAATCCAGAGATCACGTATGTAGTGTTTCAATTTATTTCCAAGAAAGCATGCTTTCAAATTAATGAAAGTAATATTTTCTTTGAACACAATGCGGTTTTTCTTTGAGTGTAGTAGACGAATTCAAAAGCAAAGTAATCTCAATCGAAAATTGCAATGGCTTTTCTCAGTGTTCCATGTTAAGGAAACGCCGGGTAAAAAAAAATTGAAGCGAATGTTTTTGGCAATCAGTTAAGGCGGTCGAAATTGCAGTTTGGTTGTCCCGATCAGCTGGTTGAAATGGGTGTTGTTTGAATGAACGTATGTAATGGTTTGACTTAACGACAACTGTCGATTTTACACACGATCAAAATTAATATATTTTTCAACAGTGATTATTGGTCTTCATAAATCAAGAGATTATGAGTTAATGTAAAAAACGACTCGTTTTTATCCGAGCAATTTCTTTTAATATAGCCTTTTAATGATGTTTTTCATTTTAATTTTCACGGTAGAACTGAATTACAATCAGCGATTTATATCACAATTAGTTTACGTGCTAGGAGATATGTTTAGAGATTAATGAAATTTGCTGTTTACCAAATCATATTAAGAAAAACTCTTGGCAATGGGACGTTCCTAAGAGCAAAACATGGCAAACCAACGTATAATATGATTCACTTTAAAAGCCTAAGAGGCCTTGTAGTCACTGATTTTTATCCATAATAAAACAAAAAGGAAAAGAAGTGTCTTCTTGACATAACAACACATAGCGAAAGCAATTAAGTAACGACCAAAACATGTACCAAATCAGTAAACACTCGCCGTATCGATACGGTTCCAGTCCATGTCTGATCTCAAACACACATCTAGTTAGTACATCACCCTACAACAGCAGCTTAAAACTGAAGCCTTATGACTGACGAAGGAAATATGCAGCTATGACTAGTTTTCCATAAAGAACTGCTATGTAAACAGAAGGTCTGTTTCAGGCATATATTACAGTAATATTAAGCAAGGTTTTATTTCTACAGCCATAAAAAACACACCATTTTACAACACTAACTAGCAAAATGCATCGAAAATAAATTAACCTGTGTTACGTGTTCAAAGCGAAAGGGATGGCGAAATTCATTTATGCTGCTCTCAGGGCATCGTCGGTTTTGGAAGAGTTTTTTCAGTGATTTTTTCGAACGTTCTACGGTCTCTCCCTGACAAGACTTGAAACCATGTGACCTGATTTTGGAATTGCAGTCAAAGTTTTACAAGATGCTGTTAAACTGAAACATGATTTTCTCACTGAGAGTAAAACTAATATCTTGATATCTATTAATCTGCTATGTCACAGCTGACATCACCTTTTCTAATTTACACTGACTCAAATTTTCTTCAAGAAAAAAAAAAAGGCGTACACGATTTTTAAACGAAACTTTACTTGTACTACAGGCCTCTTATGTAATTAAAATCCATCATTAGCAAAAGAACTTTACAGTAAACAAAGGAACCAAAGCAGTGAACTTTATTTCATTGAAAATATTCCCAAAACAAGCAAAAATGCTGCACATGTCTTACAATGTGAATATTTCTTAAAAGCCTCCCTGACAGGGGCGTAGCCAGCCCATAGACCTGTAGGCCCGGGTCAACAAATTTTTGTTTGATCACTCTACTGTACCGCTGGTAACAAATTATGCGTTGTTGGGGTGAGCTAAAAGCTCAAGAGCTCATAGTGTCAGTGCAGGTCAGTGCGAACTAATCATGCGCGCAATTTTCAGGATTTTTTTATGTGGAAATGAACGTCAGCCAGGCCTACAACTAGTCTAAAAGCTTGCTAAGCCCCTGCCTTTTTTCAGTTAAAGGAATATCTTGTTGTTTATGGTTCACAGCCGACTTCAAAGGTAGGCATCCATCGTTTGCACTATAGTGAGGATATTTTCTTTCATCTCTCCCAATTCATGACTAAATTTACTTTTGAACAATGCCTTTTCTTCTGCTTGTTGTTGAAACTCAACTGGCGAAAAAATAGCGCGGAAAGTTTTCTTGTTCGTCTTACAAAGCTTTCTTCATCTTTCAGATCGTTGAAACAGGCAGCCATTTTAGTTTCAAAGCATGAAACGCTCGAAACACTGAATATTCATAACCCCAGGAAGACGAATACTAGGACGTTTTCGAGTTTCCTCAAAATAGAAAGTCTTTCAGTGGAATGCAAAGTTTATTTTTTTATCATGGCGTTTTACCTTTAAATGTTTTCGAAATCAACTCAGGGATGTTAAGAAACTTCTAAGACAAAAGCTAAGTCAATTAAGTGCTCGGACATTATGTCCGAACATATTGCAATATTAGCTGACGATGTGATATTCGGTAAAGAAATATCAATAAGTGTCAAATGTTTTTTATAAAACACAAACGTTTCGAATTCGGGTCTATGACCCTTCTTCAGTGTGAAAAAGCCGTTGTACAGTCCTGCGCAATACCATAGACAAAAACTGGTCGAAGCGCGCGCAAGATGTATATAATGTCCTAATTCAAATAAAACTGAAATTGATATTTAGTCCCTTCGGCTTAACGGTGCCTAGTTGGAGAATCAACCGCATCTAACGCTACTTTCGTTGAATAGTACTACTGCATAACGCCACACCAAGCACCTGGACAAATACTGTGAAGAAATACTGTGGCCAGTATTAAATACTACAAGAAATACTGTGGCCAGTGGAGTAGAAATGTTGGGCCACGGAAACCCAGGAGTGTTGTTGCGTCGTAGATGTTCGCTGAAACTACTTCTGAGGTTTCCTCCAGTCTCACCAATGCAAAGAATAAAGATCTCTTGCATATGTTTATTAAATGCACGTTCAGATAATATTCGCAATACAGATTCATTCAATATCAACTTACGGTAAGTTTAATTTCGCCAATAATGTATTTTTAAAAGTACACTGTCATTGGGGATAATAAAGAAATTTGCTCATTTGCACCAAACAGGCCGCTTCGTGCTCAAAAATTAGAACTGTCCTTTCTATCCACAATAAGAAGGAATCTTTTCGGTATTTATACTCACCCAGAGATTCAAAATGATATGTGGAGTTGATTCTTTATGTTTGTCGAAAATTAACTAAAACTCAGGGTAATAATTTCAATCGACCTTATACTTGGCCAATCGACTGATATAAACCTCTTTTTTCAAAAGAAAGTAGAGTACGAATATAATTTCAATTGATTTCGGTTGTCACAGCAACCGCATAACGGCCACCCAAAGCACTATACATATAGGGACTGGACACACAATAAAGCATTGTCGGTTTTGCGTACGCGTAGTATGTTTTGCTCTGTGTGCCTAGGAAGCAGCATGTGAATAAAAAGACGGCAAGATGCGAAAGGTTTTTGGTCAGCGGAAAATTTTGCACTAAATGTATTTGGTTGACAGGTAAACAGGGAAATTTGTCGAAGGCTAAGCTGCAGAAGTGGAACGAGATTTTACAGCTGGATTATCACTCAAAACAATTTCAAGGATGAACTGGCATTCTATATCTACTCAGTGAAACCAGCATTCGTATATGCCATTACACCCTGTGTCCAGTCTCAACCTCTTTAAAATTAAGATTCTCAAATAAAATTAAATAAAATATTCCAGATTACTTAAGATCTAAAATTTCCATGCGAAAGTGCCACGGAAATGAGAGTTTTATGCCTTAGCACGATAGTTGTCTGCTTTCATGTCGGAGCTACCCAGATAGCAAGAGCTACCTTTCAACGATGTACCGACAAAAAGTAGCCATTGCTAGCAGGTTGTGTTCGCCACGAGAATGGAACTGGAGTCGAGAGGTGCCCCGTCATTGTTTCTGGGATCGTTACTCGTGACGTGCGGCGCCAGCTATTGGCCAATAGAGAGCTTAAACAAAGACGTTTTTGAGCGACGCACGTCAACCGGAAGTGAGGTCTTCTCCCTTACTATATGCCTTGACGCTAAGAAATTTGTATTGATAAGTTTCTTTTCTCTTATAAGGACGATTTACCTGAGAGTTTCAACCAAACCACCGCCCAATGATGCAAAACGTCCACTTCCGGTTGACGTCCGTCGCTCAAAAACGCTGTTGCTTTAGCTCTCTAATATTTTCCCATGTCCCTAGTAGCAGTCCCAGAAGTCTTCGCGTAGATTAGCTCAGCCCCAGCCTCCTTCTCGTTTCCAAAGTGGCGAATATGGAAACTTTTACAATAATGATGGTATCCAAATCTTGCAAAACAGCAAAGATAACAGATAACAAAACAGCAAATTTAAAGATCAAAGCGACTTGACCGTTTGAAATATCGGGAATACTCAAGTCGCTTTGTTCTTTATTGTTTTGTTATTACAGTCATAGATAATGTTACAGCCTATTGGCGAATATGGCTTCTCGTCATGCACAATAATTTTATACAGTGTTGAATAAGTAATTCCTCTTTCTACCTGGGGATTTCCCTTTAGTCCGGTTATATTGCCGGACTGTGTCCAGTAACTTGAACATTATATACAAATCGCACATCAGAAAGTTATTTCCTTCAAAGGAAAAACATTGCAATAAATGTTAAGAAGCTGACGCCCAATGCGCCCCAGCCTATTTTGACCACGTGACCGGCATTCCAGAACGAAAATGAAGTAGTGCCGTCATGATGAGCCATTGAGTTACATCCACTCCATTGACAACATGTAAAACAGTGCTTCTTGTGAGCTAAAGAGGTAGAAACACCAGGGTAAGTCTAGATAAGAGCGCGCGTCATATTGTAACCATATAATGATAAATAATAATCAGTATTGTTGGTGCGCTGGGTTGAGACTTATTTTAACAAGGGAATGGACCAGAATTTAGGAAAGATCCCTGGATTCATTAACATGAATGAGCTGCTTAACATATTGGGAACGGTGCACATTAACTAAAAAAGAAGATTTCTCTCTATCCAGTAATAAATGTTCTTCAGCCAGGGTCACTTTCTCAGAATGACGTTCCGTTTTTACAAGCGAGGACCCGGACAAAACCTAAAATTGCAACGAATGAAATACATTCTTATGATTAGTGATTGCTGTAGGTGCCTAGGAAGATATACTTTATATTGTCCCAGGGTGGTTGTGGATCACGGGCAGCGCCGGAATTTTCCAAGTGCTCATTAGTATGTATAACAGATGTAGGATACGTGTTACATGTGTCTGAGCCTTAAGAAAAGCGAACAACAACACCAACATTAACCAGGATTTAACCCATAAGAGCTAAAGTTTGTCATGTGTAACTACTTTACATGTAGTTTACTACTTTTTAGATTTTATCCTGTGCATTGACCGCGTTGTCTGCGAAAATGTGAAGATAACAGACCAACAACAAAGCATGTAAAGCGGCCATACTCTATTAAAAAAAACACACCATGCCCCTAAATCCCGTTTGATTTTCCCATCTTCTGAGGAAAAAATCAGAAAAGTTCAGCATTGAAAAGTTCGTTTCAGTAGGCAGACAGGGTAGCCGCAGTAGGCCTTTATTTGACTTTACCCGTGCTTTTTCCCCTTTGATTCTGTTTTGTTTTTGTTGTTGCTGTTGTACAGTCCTTTTTGGCAATGACTCCAGGCCTTTGCAAGTCTGGAATCGGACAGTCGAAATATCGTTAGCTATCGTAACTACACTTGATTCACGTTGTTTGGATAGTCACCAGAAATTGCCACTTGTTAACTACAACCATTTATAGAATGAAACTGCTTCCTGTTTTAGTGGAACGACAGGACTAACCGAAAGAGGCCTTTATCTGACTTTATATTTGCATTTTTTTGTTTGTGTTTGTGTTTTTGCTTTTTTTTCTGTTTGACAAAGACCAGACTTTCCAAAACGTGAACCGCAGAGTCGAAATATCGTTAGCTATTGTGACTACAGTCGAATCTTAATTTATCTTATAAATCCAGGGGTGATGCGATATTCTTGTATTCACTCCTCAAACTGTAAAACACCACATAAAGTTTATTCAAAAACTAAATACTGCCCGCTTACCTTTGCAAGGTTTGGCCCGTGCCCTTTGACACTGCTTATGGTTAGCACATCCCATGTTATAATGAACTATGTTATCTCTCTTTATGCTCTTGGTGAAGCAGATGTTGGATAATCCACTGTCGCATCTTTTCAGCGTGCTTTTATGAGTGCATTCCTCGTAGGTGGAGTTCTTAGGGCAGTGATGGCACATGGGATACATTTCGTGGGCTGGATGGTTGACGCTACCATGTTGGTACGTCAGGTCAACGTCATCTTCGGGAGGCACGTCCTTGGAATGGGTCAAGTTCCCTTCAATTGATTGGATAATAACAGTAGAAGTGGTAAGTCAAAGGGAACACAAATTCGGTACAATGTTCCAATGGACCCTACGGAGGTACCCCTCTATAATGGCCTATACGGGAGACTAGGTCAGCCTCGTTCCCAGTCGTCCTCGGCGATTTCGGATGTGACGTCACCTGTCAAGCTTGTCGGGAATCATTCGGATAGCGCAAACAGACCTGGGTACGAGGCTGTGTTCAGGTAAAAGGGTAAGAATTCACTAGTTGAAGGATCAACCTCGTTCTCAGGTAAGAGAGAACCCTGGGAACGAGGTTGGTTGAAGGATATGAAAGGATAGGGAGGTCTGTCATTGCGGTCTGTGAAAGGACGCATTCTATAAACTTCCAAGACAATGAATTTACAACAGTTAAAAGTGATGCAGTGTTTTAAACAAGAAATGTGAAAGGGGTACATTTGCCATTAGTATAATTACATTGATGATTATCGAAAATAGAGCGCTGTGATTGGCTAGGAGCTTCGCTTTATCCCGCTATAATCATCGCGCTGTGATTATCGTATTGAAGGCTAGCAGTTTTCAAAATGGCAACCAGATGCTTTGATGTTTCGGGGTCAGAAATAGATCCATAATTTTATTTTCTCGAATAATCATCAATGTAATTATACTAAAACAAATAGTCGCCTCAGGCGACGTGAATATTGGCGAATAGTGACCTCGACTTCGTCTCGGTGACTATTCGCCGATATTCACGTCGCCTTCGGCGACTAATTGTTAAATAGAAGGTTTTCTGCCAAAAATGGTTTATAAAAGGGTTGGATGTGGGGTGGGGCCTCCCATTACAAAACTTGTTGAATGTCCCACCCCCCCCCCCCCCCCCCTGCCGAGCAATGGACAAAGAAGAACGCCACAATATCATTACATCCGACAGATGGGATAATGCAAAATGTAATAAATGTTACGAATATGCAACGATCGAGAAAAACTGCAGGCCACTAAAAATGGCTGAAAACACATGATTAAGAAATGTTGGGCTCCTGCCGACAAACAAAACAGCGGTTTTGTGGCTAAGAACCACTACCACTCTACAAGGAACGCTGCGCGTCAAAATTGAGTGAAAACGCCAATGCTATGGTCAGCTGCGGAGACCGATTGATAGTTAACAATGATTGAAAAGGTTAAAAGATTGTAGCAGCGACAAAACTACAATTATGATCACTGCTGACAGAATGCTTCGACTCCTCCAAAGCAGCTCGGCAAACCACGTGAAATGTGACAGATACTAGCGCTTTAAGTTAACTAATGTGCATGGCTAACAACCTGGCATATTTCTAATAAATCCAACTGAAGATTCTCTTCACACTTATTTTGGGATTCAGTCTTACGTTTTCGGCTGGTCGTTTCAAAACAAACCATCCACAGGCAGCCGAGCTAATGAATAGCCAGTATCCTGACAATTTAGGCCTGGTCCATACGTATCCGTTTATGTTCGAAAAGGGAGATTTCTTTCTCCAGTTTGGCTTAACGTCGACCACACGTATCAGATGAAAACGTCACCAAAAATACACTTTTTTTCAAAAACGCTCTCCAGAATGGTGAACGTGCTTTCGCTCGTGAGGACGGACGAAAAGAAACGTTTTCGAAAACGATGAGGGTCATACATCGTACAGCCAGTGCCCTATAAGCGTTTTGTGTGGACGGGCAAAAAAACATTCGAATTTGCTACGTGTGGCCGCGTATTTTTCGAAAACGGAGAAAAAACTCGTTATCAAAAATATCCAGAACCGTGTGGACAAGCCTCAAGTTTACGGTGTAAAGGTAAGACGACTATCTTGCCTGCCCTGGCCTATTTACTTTGAAGTTCACATGGGCATTTTAGGGAAGATTTTAAACCAGTACCTTACAGTTATCAGGTATAGAATTGAAACAAAAAAAAAATACGGGAAAACGGAGCCACAGGTTTCAGTGAAGAAAAGATCTCTACCACAGACCTCCCAATCTAAGGTTTAGCGCATTTAAGTATCACAACCCTAGCTACAACTACATCCCCTGTTTTAAGAAACACCAGGGATAGTTACCTTTAGTGCTATTTAGCTTTTTCTTATCAAGTTGGGTGATGTGGCTAGTCTTGTTTTCTTTACTTTCTGATGACTCAACAGTCTGCTTATGGGGAAACAGGAAGAAGGAAATGGTATAGGGATGAGGCTCTTCCTCCGTGACGTCATTTCCGGTTGTCCGTTCTGCTTGCTGTGCGTCAATGACTTGTGAAATGAAATAACAAAATGTTCCAGGTGATCTGTGAAGTCATTGCGGGGGCCTGGGGAAAGAAATTTTAATGCCGTATCCCATAAACCAAAGCTGACGAGAACACATTGAATTGAATTGAATTGGTGCTCGCGTTAGTTTATGGGATACGGCATTAAAATTTCTTTTCCCAGGCCCCCGCAGTGACGTCACAGATCACCTGGTTACGTCGCCTAATGTAGTCTGTTTTGTTTTACCGTTGTCATGCTAAACGTGAAATGCATGCCTGCAATTCAGACGTTTCTTGGCGATTGTCAGTCGCAGAAAGCATATCGTCTTTGGATCAGTCTCAGAGGAAAATATAATTTGAATCCCAATTCCTTCCCCTTGTTTCAAAGTTTTGTCTTGCGTCAAGAAACCTCTGGATTGCAACCAGCTAGGAAACTCACTCTGGCATGGCATTACTTACGTATACATACTTAGAAAGTTAGCGAACTGATACTTGCATGGTTAAAACGTGTGTTAAATTGCGAGTGACGCTGTTATAATTGCTAGATCTAAGCAGAAGTTTTCCTTTCTAATCTCAATTTAGGTAATCACGCCAGACGTTGTTAAGTTTACTGCGCTTTTCACAAACACGCGAACTCTAAATTTCAAAAGCCGCCTTCACAATTGCGTTTTTCACTGCCGTGAATCATAATTACGATTACAAGCAATGAACCTTGAAACACAGAAACACACCAAACGGATCGAATCCACCAATCACAGATCACAAACCTTGACCTTTTGAACCCGTTTAAGCAAAGTTCTGTTTCCTAAGAGGTCCGTTAAGATGATTGACGGCAACGAAAAACGCCAGTTGGTTTTTGAATGTCAGAGTTTGCGCGTTTATGAAAAGCGCAGTAACATAGGTCAAGATTACTACCAATAACATCTTAATTCTACACTTAGCAGGAGCAGATCAAAGATAATTTAAATTTTATGAGAGGATTTTTAGGTTGTGCACATCACATCTCCTGCTGTGCTGAAGCTATTCGACAGGGGAACAGGCAGAGAGACCCATACCAGAACCCTGAGGAACATGGTCATCAGTTATTACCCGATTGAGAGAACTACCTGTAGCGTCTTATTTGGCAAATCACTTTAACATATTCAAGTTCAAGAAGTTTAGTTTGATTGTTTTAACATCCGTTACTGTGTGGTGTTGATAAAACCTTCGAGTTTAGAAGTCCATCACAGTAATATCAGTTTGTCCAACATTTTTCAGTGCAGTGCCTTCGCCAAGTATTCTTATTCCACTTTTTCTTGGATTGTAATGGAGCGCGTGGTTGGATGTTTGGTTCCACTTTCCGAAGAGATGAATTTACACACGCTATTTACAATTTGTTGTTTTAACACCGCTTTTGGTTTCAAGATAATAAATTACATTTAAAGCTGTTATTCTCCTTCAGTTTCAGATTCAGGTAATGACTTTATTCTTGGTTCCCACTGTATCAGTGTGTCGCTTCCTTTACAATAGACTACCATTTTTTCTAGAATGCTTCGGAGAGACCATGAAACAAGGAGGGTTTCGTTTAATCTGAAGCAGATGGGAGGATTGGAAGAAATACTATAATAAAAACTTTTTAAAAAAGAAACAAACAAATCATGTTTGTGAACTTAGATGTTAGGAAGACAAACGAAGCTTACAAATATAAAAACCATAGCACTGCAGGAGCAACTGTTGCGTTATAAAATTCAGCTACTCGAAAATGTTTCACACTCTAATTATAAATTACAAATCGATTTTTTGAACTGAATCTGAAAACACATAATTGATTAAATTTTGGACAGCAAATGTAAACAGTCGTATCAAGGCGGAATTGCAGGTTGCCGCGACCTGACTGACGTGAACGTCTTTATCACACTGAGCTACGAATCTCGGCTGGTCAGCTTTACAAGAGTTTGTCAGTTTTACAATTCCTTTCCACTGGGAAATAACGGGATTTGCAAAATGTCTTTTTAATTAAAGTTATTTCATAGATTTGGAGTTAATAAAGCGTGGCTAACTTAATTTCAAGTAGGAATCTTAAACTTGATAATTACGTCATGTGGGGAGTATTTTTGCAACTATCACAGCTCGTTTGAAGATATAATTTACGACGTGGGATATCGGATTACATATAGACAATGCTCTTGATCAAATAGCTAGTGCCAAATAAAATAACGATTTGGAGTCATATCTTATCGAAAAGCACAAGTCAGGGTATCCGTACTGGAAAACGACAACAGTGTATTTCCTTCCGCGACATTCCATCACTCATATCCAGGGTAAACTGTAGGAGGTTTCTAACCCATTCGTCAAAGTAACCCAGAAAACTTTGTACTCACCTAATGGGAGGCAAAGAAGCGACCAGGCGAGAAACAGACGGCTCATAGCAGCCTATTTAGAACCTAAAATGGCAGAATAACAAGGAAGGAACAGTTAGACGGTCGGCTTATTGCCCGTGACCTTTAAAGCGTGCAAGCGGCAAGTACAAGAGCTGGTACCGGTAAAGGTCAGTTGTTCTTGACTCTCGCCTCGTTTAATTGTCCCAAACCAAATTCCTCTCACGTTAAATAAGTGTACTTATTGAATAGAGTCTGTGAGAGGCTATTGGCGGTCTTACAAGAAAGGTGCAAAAAAATTTTTTAACTGATGCTAAACTTATTAATATAGGTACTTGTTTCTGAGAGGGGGGTGAATCATCGATGTCTAAGAGCAATTTGAACTCTTGGGTTGAAGTCCAAGAAAGGGTTTTATGCAAAATGATTGGCGCGTTGCACACTGGGTTAGTAATATCCTGGCCAATGAATATTCCCCCTTAAGATTACAAGACCTTTACTTGACAAGTACAAATTTTTCCCTAAAACTTCCTACCAATGAAAAATTGCAAATTGATGGTGGGGTGAAGAAAGTAAGGATATATAATTATAATATATAATTTACATTTATATAGCGCAAACCTCTATATGAATATATTCGGTTGCGCTTTACAATATTGTTATATTAAAGTTATTTTAAAGGTGACTAAAGCATGAGAAACTATTAAAAACTACAATAAAAAGTATTTAAAACTAAAAATCTATTTAAAAGCTAAGTTAAAAAAATGAGTTTTAACAGCAGTCTTAAAAGTGTCCAATGTCTTCATGTTGCGAATTGCCGAAGGTAATGCATTCCAGAGATAAGGTGCGGCTGACTGGAATGCACGATCGCCAAGAGTTGGATGGGTCTCAATGCCTGGTAACTCCAGGAATATAGACTCATTTGACCGCCGCACCGATCTCTAAAGTGGAACAGATGTCAGATAGGTGACATAATATACCAGATTGCTTTTCGTGTCGGCAAGAAAAGCAATCCGGTGCAGTGTGAATATCGCCTTAGATTGATCAAAAAGCATGTCACGAGCAACAAGCCCGCAGGTACTCCTGGCGGAAACTTCTTCTGGGGGGGGGGGGGGGGGGATATGAGGCATGATTCCAGAAACCGTTGCCCTATTAGACATCAAAGTACGCCCCCTTTTCATTTCAGACCTCAATCAGGCTGTTTTCAAGAAAAGAGTAAAAAAAGAAAACCACCCAATTCCACTTATCATTTCCAGAAAGCACAAAAAATTATCATGTTTCAAATTTCAGAGCTAAACCTGTGAAATTGATAACCAGTTGTAGCCCGAAAACCGTACTCCGCAAAGGCTTCTGTTCAAAAATAAGAACGGCGGTGATTTCGGCGCGATTTCTAGCTGTAACGGAGCGAAGCCGCCGCACCGATCTCTAAAGTGGAACAGATATCAGATAGGTGACATAATATACCAGATTGCTTTTCGTGTCGGCAAGAAAAGCAATCCGGTGCAGTGTGAATATCGCCTTAGATTAATTCGGATTTACAAGAACAATCGCAATCCTCATGAATCTACGGAGAACCACGTGATCTCTAATTGCGGAGAAGTCATAAAAGTATTAGAGAATTAACATTTTAATATTCAAACACTCGAGAAGGTAAATCAAATTGACGTTGCATTGGTGCTGATTGAAAGTTTTCAAAAGTTCAGGAAAACCGTGCGCCCGAATTTTAAACTGTAATTCCTTTATGAGAATATGGGTATTTGGGCAGTTCGATCTTAACTAGCATGCACTGGAAAGAGCGATCACCGCCGCAGTTATTTCTAAGCAGAAATAAATATCCCACCAACAAGGACCGAACAATCTACTTATAGACACACTTGATGAAAAGCAACCAGCTGGGTGACTGAAAAGAAGAACCTTTAGCCTATGATATATCCGATAAGTTTCTGTCAGTTTGCACCATGAAGGGTAAAGAGTACAGCAGCTATCACGGTTCTCGTTCGCAGAGTCATCAAAGCGGTTAACAAAAAAATGTGGTCACAGCGTCATCAAATTGCTACAAAACAAATGTGGTAGTCACAACAAAGGTGCCAATAATGGAGTAAACAAGAAATTGTTGCCTCTTTTGAACCAGCACCAATCCAAGGTCATCATTCGTTCTTTTTCGACTCTTTTAGTCTTGAAATGAACAATGCTTATTAAGAAGTTTCATTCTTTGTCAATAACTTACCGCCTGGTTTTCGTTTACTATTTCTTGTCCGTTAGCAATGGTTAGCCGGCGCTTTAATCCAGCGACTAGTGAAAATCTTTCGTAATCGAAATTCAACGCTTGCTTTTTTTTTCGCATGGTTTCACTCGAGAGAGCTTGGAAGTGACACAAGAGCAAGCTATTGACATGTAATTGAAAAAGTCTCACAGTCTCACAGTTGAACGCATGGGAAACCAAGAGAAAAATCATCTTTCTCAATGACCGTAAGCTTCTAGGCTTCTCTTGTTTAGAAGTCCTTACGGTTTCTAAATTATTAAATGTTTTTAACAGGATGAATCCTGCATGAAACGACAGCAAGTGCGAGGAAAATAATCGGGGGGGGGGGAACGGGTAAGACTTGGCCAAAAAAGTAACTACATCATGGTCAATTGCTTGGTCGAGAATCATATACACACAAAAGGAAAAAGAAGGAAAAGCCTTTCACAGCCATCAAAAGGGTTTTATCACTTATATCATATACCTTGAAAAGGAGGCATTGTAACAACGCTGTCCTAGAAAAAAGCTAAATTAACAGGAATGAATTATATACCTCTCTTGGCCATGCTGATTACTTTTTGATATTTCGATTGGATTTGATAATCCTGACAAAACTTCTGAGTACGGACGGTTGTACTTTTTATTTGACATCAACTGAGATCGAGAAAGTAAAAATTGGCCATCAAAGAGACAAAATTTCATTCGTTCAACAGACCTGCAGATCACTGAATGTAGTGAGGGTGCCTAATTTACACTTATTTAGCTTTTTTCAACTCCCCTTTTACATTTGTCTATCACAATATTATCTTAATAAGGTGTACTTTCCATAGTATGGTTGGATTTTACAAAATCTATGCCGTAGTTTGCTCTTCTGCGAGACGCGTCTTGCACTCTGGTAGGATCAGTCTCCAGTCTTGGATGTCTCGATGTGCCCGCGGTCCACTCCACCCAACGGGTGGGCTTAGCGATTGACAAATCAAAAGGCAGCCCATGCGCCCAAATGTCGGGTGGAGAGTACCGCGGACGCATGGAAACACCCAAGGCTGGAGACTGAGCTTAGCCCTCTGGTGGCTTTTGACTCTTAGGAGAGGTAAGTAGCGATAAAGTTTAGCGAACAACAGAAGAGGTCATCAGACGACGGAAACTAATATTGCGGATGGCCTAAACAAATTAGTGTGTTGAAAGTGGATCCCCTTCTAAATAGATAGTCCAAAACTGACGGATGGTGGACTCTCCCCAGCCCCTGAAAGCACTTTTGTTCCAGTCTAGTTTTTAAATCATAGTGTTTCGACGTTTGGTTTGCATGTATATTAACACCCCACCCCACCCCCCCCCCCCCCCCCCCCCTCTTTTGGGAAAAAGTTTTGAATTAGCGCCCGGGAGCCTCTTCGAGAAACCGAACGGTCTAAATGTGGGTAAAGAAAGCTCACAGCGACCCACATGTAGCACTAAGTGATAACGTGTGGATTTCTTATATACTGTGAAGTGATTATCGAAAAAAGCAAAGAAACTTCAACATATTGTTTTGTATAAAAGTAGCATCCGTCTGTATCACCTGCTTAACTACCTGTGATCTTGCCGGTGTTGTTCAGCGGGAAATAACAAACTTATTCCATGAGCGGTAAAATGAAGCCACCTGTAAACTCACCCGATCAGATATTGTCCCCTGAAGACTTCTGACTGACAGACAGTTTTGACAGCAATGTCTTAAGAATTTTTGAAGTAAGTCAAAATCTAAGATGGTTTGAGATGCCCGTCAACAGAGATGAAAGACCCAAGTACTTTGGATTAGGATGACCTCATATAATTCACTTTTAAATGAGATCATTTCCACTTAAATGACGAGCAAGCGTTCAAGTCGACACTTACCTTGAAAAGCTTCGTTAACAGAACTTTTCAAGTCAAGTGTCGGTTTGAAAGCTTTCTCGCCATTCGGTGGAAAATTTTTCTCACTCCTCCAACCCAAACTAATTTGATTATTTTATTGGCATCCGCTCTTTAATTAGGTTGCATTCCTTTTAGCCAAACTTTTTCCGGATTTGGACAATCCAGATTGTTTGGATTTTCGTGCTAGCCGAAACAAAAATCTGAAATAAGATTGATCCATACAGAAGCTGCCTGCCGCTCCGATCTTCTTCTCAATTTTAGCGCATCGTTTTTTACGTCTTCCTGCTAAATTAAGCATCTTCTCGTGTAAAAAGGGAACAAATTGCTCTTTAACTAGTGGTGTTTCATGCTGGGACTAAGGCGTCAACTTAAAATTATCTGGAATTTGATTCAAGAACATTTCAGAAGACAAATACGAATTCTCAAGCGCTGAGAAGCACGCTCTTGACACAGACATTGGCCAGTATAGTTTTTTCGGTGAAAAAATCTAAGCGTTTTCACTTGCTAACGGATTTGGAGTGACAGTGGAACTTGAGTTTAGTATACTACAATCCTTTAGCGGCATATAACAACGAAGGAGTTGAAAATAACTTTTGCCCGAACTAACCTTGACCTGCTGTGTTTATTGATGAACGAGCACGTTTTTGCGATCGAAAAGCAGTTTCATTAAATGGAACAAAGATCTGAAACCAGATTGAAATACCAATCTGAACGATCCACGTTCAGAGGTAGATCGTTCGGATTGCAATCTTAGATTGGTTCAGTCCTTAAAGGAACAAAAAATCGAATTTTCGATCGCAAAATCCGGATTTAGATTGGCTAAAAGGAATGCAACCTTTGTCGTCCGGCGCAGTAAATTATACGTCGCTCTGCATTTCGATGGGTTGTGGTTGTTCTTCCCAGTTGAATATAAATATGGTTTTGTCCGGTTCCAAAGACACATGACACAAGCTCCAAACAAAGGAACTGAAGTAGCTTCTGGCAACAAAATGATATAATATAAAATCGTGTAATGCTAAAGGTAATGTTAAACGGGACGAATTGCAACGACGATTTTTAGTGCAATACAGGGTTGCAACATTGTTTTGAATGGTTGCAACATTGTCCCAACGTTGCAGCGTTGTGTTGCGCTAAAAATCGTCGTTACGAATCGTCTCGTGTAACATCACCCTTAAGCGGCGAAGGCAACGAGAACGGTTAAAAAAAAAAAAACAGCAAGTCTAAAGGTGATGATACACGGGACGATTCGCAACGACGATTTTTAGCGCAACACAGCGTTGCAATGTTGGAGCAGTGTTGCAACCATTTGAAACAATGTTGCAACAATGTTGCAACGCTGTGTTGCGCTAAAAATCGTGGTTGCGAATTGTCCCGTGTAACATCACCTTAATTAGCAAAAAAGCAACTTTGCACGTGTAGCACACCTTTTTCAGTTTGTACATTTCTTTGCCGTTGCTTTGCACGACTGCAACGTAAAACTTCCAGAAACTTCCTAGTTACACGTTTTATGGAGGAAATCGGTCGTATGTGTTCTTGTTCATTTTTTTTTTCACTTTGGTGGCCGCTAGTTTTTCTCATTTTCTTACCACCGCTACAAAATTTTCATGTTGTTCTTTCAACAAAAAATGTCTCCTTTGTTTTTTATCTCCTGCTTTAGCTCTCTGTCGCTCTTTTTCTCGTTGAGTCGACCTCGCTGACCTGTCGCCTACTTTCTCTTTTTCTCTTTCTTTCTCTTTCTCTATATTCCAAATTTGTGGACATGACAATTAATCTAAGCTTAGCACTTTATTTAACACGGATACAAAAACAATTTCCGCCTTCCTTTTTCATCTTCATTGACTCTTTAGTTGTCTCTGCTTCACAAGACGCGGGTGGCTATGCGATTTCCCGCCAAAATAACGTCGAATTGCATTAAGGTTGTCATACCTGTTGATTGAATTATTTTACATTAGTATCATTGGTATGCCTGTGGTGTGGACGGACAGGTGGTCGGTCGGACGTACGGTCACGTGATTACCTGAATTTTTCGGATGGGTAGATAACTACATTTTCTTAAGTGTAAGGCTAAGCCGCTCCCACTCCGCTATTAGAGGATGTTAGCATCGACAACGAGTACGAGTTCTAGAACGAGATCAGCAATTTTGCTTACTGCGCATCCGTTCTGCACATCTCCACGCTTTCAAGTCGTCCTGTCAAGCTGCACTACGACGAGTTCTTACCAAAAACTCGAAGTGGGTAGAACGACTGAGCTACGACTGGGAAGAGCTGGTTTTCAAAGGTAAATTCCGATCGTTTAATGCAGTTTCTTTTCGTTTCTGGCCTCTCTTTATCATCTTGAACATTCCTTATATTATGTTTTATGTAAAATACTGCTTTTGAAGTCGAGGAAAGCAACCGAACGCGATATTTCCTACACAGAGTAAATTTGCATTTACCCGGGAAAGTTTCATGTCTCTCCACAGGCCTCACAGGCTCACGAAATAACCCCGAAAATTGCCATTATTTGGTCGAAAATATCCCAACAGTCGAAGATATCAATAAAGAATACTTACTTCTTTATCCAGTGTGGTTGTTGTGTTGAATTTGATGGGTTTTAGCGTGTTTTAAGACCGCGACTAACCATCCTTCGAGTTACCCCGAAAAATCGATTCAGGTCGAATCTTTGATACTTTCCATGCTCAAATACAGGATAATCTGTGCTGTTTGCATCATATAAAGCACAAATTAAAATTCTTCTTCTTCCAAAAAACCTTTTTGTTTTCGAAATTGTTGTGGAAGCGCTACCTCGACTCAAATTTGGCACCAAGTCATGCGGAATCCCATTATTTTTATTTTCTATAAACTCAAACTCGATGTCATCGCTAACATGGAAAGCTGAGAAAACGACTTCGAGTGCGAGTACGGCTTGAAGTCGTTCTCGTACTCGTACTCGTTGTTGATGCTAACATCCTCTATTATCTGTGGGATTCCCCTTGGTTTTCCACCACTAAGAATGTCTGCCTGGGGAGGCTTGGGGAGGCTAGAATAGAGTCTGATTGTAAGTTGACATTTAGGGGTGATGAATGGTCTTTGCGAGCATTCGCGAGCATGCCAAGCACTGCGATTTTTTTGCGAGCACGAGCAGAAATAAAAAATTTGCTTTGCGAGCTTGCGAGCAACGCAAAAATTTGGGGAGCACGAGCAAACGAGCACTCGTTGAAATTTTTCGAGGAAATTGAGCAAAGGTAAAATTTTGCGAGCAGTTAAAAATTTTAATGGACCATTCATCACCCCTTGATTTGGCTTTAAGGTTCTTATCAAAAGCATTTCGTACACTAAACAGTCAAATTTGTTCCTGCATTTCTTAAGCAGCTCGAATCGTCCCAGCAAGTCCTGGTGGATCGTCCCGTGCACGTTCTTGTAACTGTTTGGCAATGGCTGAGGACTGTTGTTTATGTCCTTTTACACGATTGTGTAAATGTCCTACATAGCCTGCATCACACAGTTCACACTGGATTTAGTTTGAAAAGTTATATAATTCTTTATGCAAGTCAAACAAATGAGGCTCATAAAATATGCTTTCGTGTCGTAAACAGGGCAGGGATCGACTGAATCGCTAAGACGCGCAGTCAAAACAAAACTGTCGAGGCCTCACTAGCCTCGCTTTCGCGCAACTAGACCCGGGCCGACCGAGAGATCCGGAAATAAACAATTTTGTCTTAAACAGGCTCAGTCTTTGAAGGCCTCAGCGACACATCTTTACCCAAACCTTCCTAGATTGCCTACCCCGCTGTAGATGGAGTTCTGAGAGTTCTGAGAGTCTATGAACCTGGGGTCAGTGAAATCCTACTACATGCTATGGTGCCTAAACATTTACATGAAATCCTCTTCAGCAAAACAATTAAGTTTAAATGACAGTTATTGTATGTTTGTTTAAGGTACTTTGCATTTCACAAATGATTTTTTGGGGTTATCGTTTGAGTTTAATTTCACGACAGCTGCTCTGGCTAAGACGCGAATAGTCTCTAATCCTTGAACTACAAATCATATTTCTTGCTGTTGTCGTAGGCTCAAAAAAGGCCAGATACAGCGCTTGTGCGAATATAAATCCGTCTTTTCTTAATTACGGAAAACATTCTTACTAAACCTACATCAAGTATAATCCTATTAGTGCGGCTCCTTTAAACTTTTTTTAAACTTCTCGCTCGCTTCTTAAACGCAGAGATTATGCACTGATTTCAGTGGATTAACACTAACTGATGTCTCACAATAAGAAGTAGAAGAATCAGTGGCTCTCAGGCTATTAGTGTCATATTATGCCTACAATAGATAAATTAATTCAATGATACCAGATAAAGAAAATGCTGATTAAGCAGTATTATCACAAAGAACGATCCCTGACCACTGACCATACCTGGAAAAAAAAGAAGCCATGAACTGAAGCCAAGCAATTCACCACAAATGCCCAATGTACGCTTTCTTGGGCAGTAGGCTGCAACGCCCCTCAAGAGTTGTTCAAATTGCTCTCACTTTTAACATAATCATCAACATCTTTACCCTTCCTTTCACCGTTGTCTTAAACACTTTGGTGATTTTCGCCGTGAAAACTAAACGACTACTAAGGGCTCACAAATCAAACTTCATGATCGCTCTGCTCGCAACCACTGATTTCCCAGTTGCGATTTTTGTTCAACCCACGTTAGTCGCATGGTTGATAGCAATCTTACTCAGTCTACGGAGTAAACTATGACCGTTTTTAGATTTTAGACTTGTAATATAATAAGCTGTCTTATAGGCGTCTCACTAATTCACTTGTTAGTGATAAGTATGGAGAGATATCTAGCTGTAAAACACCCTTTTGTGCAAATCTCAGTTGTTAGGGAAACTTATCTTCTCCTTGCATCTTTTACGGCTTGGCTTTTTTTCCGTTATCTTTCATCTTCCGTTCTTGATTATGAAAGATACAACAACGCCGTTTACTGCACGTGCAAAGTTGTTGTTTTGTTAATAATTATAAACCTACCGTCGTCACTGTTTAAGCTCCGGCCCTATTCACGAGCTGTTCTTGTCAAAACCCGAACAAGCGAGGTACGAGCGAGTGAGGGCTTTTGACATAAAAACGAGTGGATCATTTAAATCTCTAAAGTTGAAATGGCCCCTTGCCAAGGGGAGGACGTAACTTTTACTGGAAAATACACAATTTTATCAGTATTTTTTTTTTTCAGTTTTCTGAAGAAAAAAAAAAAAGGGAACGACCCCGCAACCTGGAATCCCCTGATTCGTAGTCAGATGCCTTATCCTTTGAGCCACGGAACCTGCCATGGAAAAACACTTTTTTAATCAGGATCATCTCTTCTCGTTCATTCTGAAGGAAAATGTCTTCTCCGCATTAAAGGTGGATTTCCACCGTCGCGCAATTTTTGCGTGCAAACACAAAATAGAGGCAAAGGTATCAAAGTCGCGCGTAAGGTAAGGTAAGGTAACGCCTATACTTAAAGAGGGTAAACACGCGGCAGTTATGATAAAACTGATAAACGTTTGGCCCTCTAAAACAGAACCTTGCTCAAGTAAAAGTTACCCGACAGAGGAACTACACCTCCGCCTTTCTCGTAAGAGTCGAGGAGCGGAAACTTCACATTTGAGAAGAACTAAAGTAGTAATTGTTCCTTTCTTTTATTCGTTTACAGTAACATTGAAAGGACTTAATTGGTAACTCAAACAAAATTTAGATTGAAAGATTTACATCTCCTTCAATGCTGCGATAGTTTTTTTTACCACTATTTCACCAAGAGTGTGAACGCCTCAAAGTGACCTTTTCCGGTCTGTGCTACGCAGAAGAACTTGTGCAGTCTACCATCCGTCGATTTATTGAGTCAAAAGTGTCCGAAGATGCACTTACCCAACAACAAGAGCTTAAGAAATAAGACCCAATCAGAATCGTGCTGCCTTTTAAAGATCAGAAGTCTGCAAACTCAGTGCGCAGACAACTAGGAGACCTCAGCCGTAAGATCAATGTAGACATCAGCCCCGTGTACACGAGTCGGAAAATCAAGGATGAAATCAAACTGAGGGAGAACAAGCCACCCCTTGTGAATCAACATTGCGTTGTGTATAATTTTCAGTGTAACCTGTGTGATGCAGGGTATGTCGGCTATACGTGCCGACATCTTCACCAACGGATTGAAGAACACAAGGGATCGGCCATTGGAAATCACCTCAAGGAGGAACACGATATAGCCCCAGATGACATTGCGCAGTTTTTTAAAATTTTAAAAAAAGTGTCAGAGCAAGTTTGATTGCCTTATTTTTGAAATGTTTTTTATCAAAGACCTGAAACCAACTCTAAACAAACAATGCGATTCCATCCGGGCAAAATTATTTGTTTAGGTCGGTTTTAATTACTTCAATTGTTTTTAATTGTTTCCGTAGAATATTTTGTTACTTATTTTTACATATTTTATCGCATTGTAGCGTTCGTGAAATTTTTTCCTGTTTTTACCATTTTAATATATTTATGCTAATTTCATATTTTACTCGCACTTGAAAATGGCCTCGGAGAGGTCGAAACGTCGTGACCTTTTAGCGTTAAGTTTTATAACAAAATCAATATCTAAGAAATTACTCATCAATATTTTACCAATAATCGGTAAAACATGCATGTCGAAAATTAATTTTTGCTGTCACTGATAGTTATGACACCATTTTCCCGCCAAAAATTCAAAAACATACGATTGTTGGGAATACACAGTTCTGTCATCATGCAAAGTTTTAGCTCAAATGGAAAAAAATTGCAAAACTAAAGACCACAGCTTGCAGCTGGCACGGCGTGTATAGCAACATTCATACTCATGCTCAGTCGTATTAATGAGGTATGGGGAAATGATTGATCAACAGACTAAGCCAAACTGGGTAGCTTGGCTTAGGAGTAGTTAGCAATACGACCCACGGGCTTTTCTTGGTGGGAGGGTGGGCCGTTCACCCCTGCGTGGCCCCCTCTGAAAACCGGAGCCAAATCAGTATTTACCATCAGGAGTTACGCATCGCACACGAAAGCGTTTGACAAACCACGTTAAAGCTGTTAATTAGGTGTATTTCAACTTTCCATATTATGAATTGGTTTTTTACCATTCACCAAAATATTCCGGAAAATCCGATTGGAAAGTAAATGGGACACTGCTTTTTTAATCGTTCCAGCGGAAAATTTCCGGGAGCAACGTATCACCTGAAAAGGTCGTCCTGTTTTGCTGGAAGGAATATTATAATCGGAAATTCGTGTTCCATTTCTTCAAAGTCATCATTGATACCAGTTTCAGGCCTCCGCGGTCGTTTTTCGGTAAATGGAACTGAATAAATGGTAAACGCGATTCCGGGACGAAATTTACAAGTCCTGAATTTTGAGTTCCATTTGCCCAGACCGTGGACGGACCGGTTTGCCCATGTACATTGTAAACAACCTTTATCTCCTCCCAGTTTTAAGTTAACTCGGAAATAAACAGCTAGGCTGCCGAGCCTGGAAACGAGGTTGATCGATGCTTGGCTTTCCACTAGAAGCTAAGTTAGTTTCAAGTAAGCACTTGATTTAGTGCAGTTCTCAAACTCATTAATAATACATAAAGAAAATACAGAGGGAATTAATGTTTAATGAGCGTTTGGAAATCAGATGAAAAACTGCTCGTTTTTGCATCCTTCATTTCTCCTGCTAAAATCGTTTTCTAATAACGGAGGTTTTATAAAAACATTTGAGAATAAAAATAAGCGATAGCAATGAATGACGTTT
Source organism: Porites divaricata (assembly GCA_038088405.1). Classification (NCBI taxonomy): domain Eukaryota; kingdom Metazoa; phylum Cnidaria; class Anthozoa; order Scleractinia; family Poritidae; genus Porites; species Porites divaricata. The sequence continues at coordinate 18,533,813 of JBBMOI010000004.1, read as the reverse complement.
CGATAACTCCATGTCATCATTTTTAAATTCGTGTAGTTCTTAATTCCGTGAGTTCATTATGTGGGGAGTTGCGTGCGAAAATTTATTTGTATGTGATTAAAGTGAAAAATACAATATGAAGTGTAAAAGGTGCTAATAATCAGGTAAATAGTTTTAGTTTGCTAGAGTCAGATTTGCCGGGGTGTTCATCAGTTTAGGATTCTTTTCTTTGATAAAGAGCATTTCGTAAATTAAGCAATCCAGCTTTCCACGGCATTTCTTCAGGATAGTAAATTGGTCACGTAGATCGCGGACGATGCTGCACATGCGTAAATGCTGTAGAAAGCAGAAATCACCCCAAAAATATTATGGTCAGTGCTAATTTCGTACCCAGATCTCCCACGGCCAAGGGAAAGGGAATCAGTTCATGCATGTACATCCTTGAAGTATTTTATTATCAGCGAAATATCATAATGATTAAAACACTTTACAAAGTGAAGATTTATTTGGGTTTACAGCGCACATTGTCCGCTGATGAATTAAATTTTTACCTTTCTTTAAGTCTCAGTCCTTCGTTCTCCGGAGGCCTAGCGATTCGCATTTCATTTTCTTCCTCTTCAACGAGAGTTGTAGTTCCACAAGTTATATTGTCGATAAAAGCGACGCAAAACTTCCTTAATCGGACAGCGTAAATAATTGGACTAATAAAAGAGTTTAACAAGTTTATCGAAGTGATTGAAAGGAAAAGCATATATCTCTCTTCTAAAGGTACTAGATTTGGAAGCCTAGTTATCACTATTTTAATAACGATCATTGGTAAAGAGCACAGCAGTATCGCCGCAACAATCAGAGATGTAACTTTAAAGGCCCTTTTATCTTTTAATAATTGTCTTCTTGTCTCTTGTGTAACTTGCTGATCTGCAATTTGTTGTTTATGTCTTCGAGTTTCAAGGCAAACTGAAAAATGACAGTAAGCTATGCAGGCAACAGATAATAACGTTTTGGTATTATCGATCATAATAAATGCAGTCGTATTTTCAACTAAGGAAAAATAAACGTTAAGAACGAGGGGCAACAGCCAAGCCAAGGCAGAAGCAATGAGCAGATTACTTTCTTTGACAAGATAAATGTGCGCAAATGGATGCTTGATGGCTAAATACCTTTCTCCACTTATCAGCAACAGATGAAGAATCGACACGCCGAAAAGCATGTTTATCAGAAAGCGAAACGCCATAAATGGGCATAAATCACTGTTGTAGTTGACTAAGATTGATATCGACCAAGCGAGGAACACTGGCTGAGCAAAACTTCCAGCTACAAAATCAGTGGTAGCAAGCAGAGCGATCGCAATGTTGGACTTATGGGCCCTCAGTCGTCGTTTAGTTTTTACGGCGATCATCACCAGCGCATTCAGGACAGCAGTGAAAGGAAAGGTGAAGATATTGATGATTATATTCAAAATAAGGCAAACTTGAGCAAAAGGAGAAGGTTGTTCTAGTCTTCCTCCCAAGATGGCATACATCCGACATTCGTGGTCCATCAATTCACCTGAGTCATGACGGCTTCTCAGATTTACCTGAATTCAGTTGGTGAGTTGAGAACTGTTCACCAAATTAATGTTCTCTCTGTTAACCTTCTACTCTTTTTTAATATGGTCGTGTCACATGCACTTATCATTGTCTGGATGTTTTCCATGATTTTGTTTTTAAGCATAAATCTTTAGTGTTTGAGCTATGTGTTAAGGGCTTTTAAGAAAACAGTTTCTTTTAGTGAAGTTCCGTATGCGATCATCATAACGATAAAATCTGCCTTGACTACCAAAACTTGATGTGTGGTTTAGAATGGTTTTCTCTCTGAGTTCCGTCGGCAAAAAATAACCACGAAATTTTTTTTTCTTCACTTTTTAGGGTTTTTTTTTTTCGGAAAAAAGGAAAAAGAAAAGGAGAAAAGAAAGCAAAACAGCTGTTACAGCAGTTGCTGTTTAAATCGCCTCAGAAAACAACAATAATTTAAAACCGCTGTTAAGTTTGAGTTTCACTTAAATTACCTAGTATGCACTTTATAAGCAACGTTTATGAAAAGTAATTATGTTAATTCAGCGTGTTCAAAAACGTTTCAAAATCTACATTGCATTTTCCCAAAAATGTCCTGACTACAGGCACTCTGGCAGTGAAAGGTTTAATCATATATTTTTAAAGGTGGTATTGGGTTCTATGGGCTCCCTTGCTTTGCCTCATCCATCTGAATTGTGCGCATGTATTCATTTCACATGTGGTAAAATAATAGTAAAATCAAATCAAATAAATATTAAAAATATATATTCTCCCAGTGATGTACAGTGTTTTGGGGAAGACTCGAACATCCTTCTTCTGTAACTAATTTTTTTTCTTGTTCTGCTCTTTCAGGTCTTCTTTAAGACAAGAAAGAAAAATTGATGAAAAGAAAAATGTTACTCGAGTCATGAGCAAATCACTCTACATTGCCTACTCGTTCCATCATTTGGCAAGCAATATCTGATAATATCCGATAAAGTGTTGTCAAATGCAACAAACAAAGCAGGCCTACCCTGGGACCTTAACTCGCCTTAACTCGCCCTAACTCGCAGCTTGAGATTATGTTCAAATTTCCTTATCTTGCCTAAACTCATATTATCTCGCACAAACTCGCCCACTCTCGCCACTGCAAAGTGGACACCAATTTTAATACCTCATCCTAGCTACTCTCAGGGTCATTTCACAATTAATTCACATGGGGATGACAACAAAAAATGGGGATTTCAAAAATTTTAAACAATAGTGATTTGTAAGTCCCATCCTTCTGGAATTTCCGATAGCCTCTGTGGTGAGGGTATTTCACCACTAACATTTGATGAAGTTTTTGTTAGTACTTAATGGACAGTCAATGGAACTACCAGGAACAACCTGAACATGCAACAACTAGTTACCTAACAAAAAGGCTACAATGCTAAGCATTGCAGAAATTCCAGAGGCATGAGGTCGCAGGGTCTAGAGAAACCCACATTGATTGCTAGTATTTTGGGCCAGCTTGGGCCACAAAGTAAGTGACATTAAGTAAAAGTAGAAACAGTGAATGCGCGGAAAAGTTTTCATGAAATAATAAATTTACTTATACTTCTAAGAAATACAAAAACATAATAACAGAATGTTAATTGTTTTTCTTTTAAGCTAGCTAACGATTTACAATAAAGTTTGATTGTTGTGGAAAATTTCAAAATGCAATGCAATGCACGCAAGCTGTTTTTGATAATGAAAAGCAGAAGCATAATTATCATCTTATAATCTGATGAAGCTTAATCAGGATTATAGCTCAAAATATAAGTCTGGGATGTAGCCAGAATCCCATAAATACTCCACATACTGATTGCAGTAAAAATACCTGGTACTAGACGATCTGTACATTGGTTCAACGTGACATCCTGTTTGGCTTACATTGTAGTGAAGCTGGCAACCAGAAGCCATGATTCATAAAGACTTGTTACATTTAGCCCTTAACTGAAAAAACGTTTTTACATTGCTAGCCAACTTCGTTCGCCATTTTGTAAATTACCCAGAAGATACCGGTAACTCGTGTCAATATTGATCCCAGTCCACTAGCAAGTTTTAGGTGGTGGGAAGCTTCAACGTGGCGTACATGACATCAAAACACTTTACAACACAGCTGAGCCGGTGGCCATTTTTGTAAGAATTTCTTAAAGAATCTCACCCACCCAGTTTGCATTGCGCGCTCACGCTTAACTCACGCTCTTCCCTCGCCATTTTCAGGGCCCCCGAAAATCCAAGTTTTATCACCTTGATATTCCCTCCTTTCTTTCGACAATTTATAGGCGTTATTTAGGTCCTGTTTCCTCTGGAATTCTTTCTGTAGTTTCTGAACTATCTTTGTGATTCGCATTCGTGGAAGAAAATTATTTCAAAAGGCACTGTCTAGTTGGTTTTCTGTCGCGGTTCGTAGAAACGTCGGCCAATATGGCGGACAGCCGTCCTGCTAGGGGCCGTCCAAGAAGGCCAGAAGGCATCAAACGCCTAAAACTCAGGGAATCCGCATACAATATGTGGATTGAACGGAAGGAGGCCCTTGGGCTAAACGGAATCTCGAATAATGATTTTGCGGAGATACTTCTTCACCAGCAACTTAAACGAGAGCGTGATCGATCTCCTCACGCTCATCGAGATGATACTTCACCTCAAGTGCATCAAGGTAAAATATTGGCACGGACAGCCTTGTACTTTTCTTGCGGCTGCAAGTATTTTTACAAGTGCAAACCTACAGCGAGTAAAGCTAAAGTTAGTCACAGCAGTAACAACAGCTAACTGAAACGACACGAATACAAAATTTTTAGTTTGAGCGGATTCTTACCACGCGATTGCTGTTGGCGTGGCTGGTTCTTGAAGCAGCGACTGCGGCGGTCACGGTGGTTTCACGGCGATGAGCCCTGTTTACGGTTCTAATCGGCGATGAAAAATCACGCTCTCTGTCTCCTTCAATTTCCATAACAAATGTGACCTTTCACGCTTGTCTGGACCTGTCTTATCTTTGACCAAATATGGGAGCGTTATAAGCATATCCCGGATAACAACAACAACAAAGGTGCGCAATGCAAACTGGGTGGGTGAGATTCTTTAAGAGTTTGCTAGACAAAGCCGATAATGGAGAGTATTCTTGTTCATCAACTTAAATGAGGTATAGCTCTCTGCACAACTGTGAGCACTTTGTAAAATGCAAGCAAGCCTGAACAGGAAACGGAAAGAGTGAAAAGGCAATTGGTGTTTTCGTTTCTGGCAGTGAAACCATCAGTGAAGTGGAGAGAATGGGTCGAATGGAGGACTTAGAGATAAGTCTTATAACTTTCAAGGAGAAAGGAATTTCATTTCAGTTTAGTAAAATTGATTGTGTCATAAAAATTTCCTCATCTGAGATGTAGTTCGTCAGCTTCCCCGTTTTTCTATACTAGTTCTTTGAAGAACATTGACACACACTGTAAAAACACTTTTTTAATTCTGGAGTTAGTGATAACAAGTCATGCCATGTAATGTGATACCTATTATGGTCACCTGTCTAATATTTCAACCATAGTGTTAGTGAATTAAAAACATAAGTAAAATTAAATATCCTAGCTGTGTTTATACTACAATTTCATTTCCGTATCTATTCATGATTGTTTTGTTTACATTAGTTTCTTTTTTCACTAATTTATTTTTCTGCCAAATATTTATGCACCTATAATAAATAATATATGATGATGACTATTTTTATTAGTACTAGTATCATACAGCCACCAAATCGTATAGTTTGGTGTCTGAATGCTATATAATAAAATTATTAATAAAGAACAGGCCTAGGTTATTCAAAGGCTGGATAGTGCCATCCACTGGATCAATCTCTATGGAGTTGATAGTGCAATTAGTTTTCCCAATACTTATCTGCTGTATATAGTGATTTATCCATTGAATAGCACTATCCAATATTTGAACAACCGGGGCCAGAACTCTATACTTAACTTGTCCAATTAGGAAAAAGCATTACTAAATTTAAATAAGATTTTGCTTCAGTCAACTTTGGAGTTCATCTGAAATTTTTCGTTTAATTTTTTTTGTAATTGGGCAACATGGAGACTATTAGGTATATATATATATACATAAGATATAAAAAGATTGCAAGGCATCTTTATATGTATGTTACTAACTTATTATATGTTTTAACCCTTATCGCGTCAACATTAGGTTGATCATTTTCCCTTAACTCGCCTTAACTCGCACAAACTCGCAACTGATAGGTAAGCTCAATTTTTCCTTATCTCGCCTTAACTCGCCTAAACTCGCATTAGCTCGCGCAATCTCACGGCGAGTTAAGGTCCCAGAGTAGGCCTCAAAGCATATCTTGAAAATACTTGAAAACGCTAAGCTAGCTTTTAGCTTAATTGACTTTACTTCCAGTCATTCAAATCACAATAAGTATTCGCAATCGTTACGCATATTAAGTGGATGTAAATGATTTGAGTTAAGTTCAAAAATAGTAAACAAGGTGCTGAACCAAGCCGAGGACCAAATTGTCTTACCCATGGTGCTCCGCTGCACGCGCTTCGCGCGTGAGACCTCCACTATTAGACATGACTGATAGTTGAACCTGTCTACAATGGCCACGTCCCTTGAAGACAGCAGAAGTAAAGTGGCCGTTGTAGAGAGATTTTTAACAAGAATTGAAGGTTGTTTACCATTTACCACAAATTCCCGGAAATTCCGGTTGGGATGTAAATGGTAAACACTTTTTTGTTTCGTCCCACTGGAAAATTCCCGGGACAAACGGAAATTCTGGAAAGGTAGTCCCGTTTTCCCGATTGGGACGTTCCGAATGGAAATTCGTTTACCATTTACAAGTTTCTTGAGTTTTGTACTAGTTTCATGTTGTAACTAGAATCCAGTCTAGCGCGGCGCGACAATAAGGAAATTTTAAGCAAACGGTAAACGAAACGTACCGTTCTTACCGACCGAAAATTCCCAACTAAAATTTCCGGAATTTTTTTATAAATAGTAAACAACCCATGTCTGGATTTTTTGTCTTCCGGAACGTAAAACACTGGCCGTTAGCGGGGGTTCGACTATATTTCGTAATCCTATGGTGTGACCAAACGAAACCTCTTCAGTAGTACTTCCACATGGTACTGTTTATTAAGAATGTAGCTCTAACTTTTGAATCTTTTGATGAAATCCTATGGTGTGACCATTCAAATGAACCCTCTTTAGCAGTACTTTCACATGGTACTATTTATTTAGCAGTACCACAGGTGCCCAAGCTTGAAATTTGACCATCGGCGCTGTTGTATGGGGACAGTTGCTGTCTCCTACGAATGTGAAAGCTTTTAAATAGTCTTTAGCAGTATACTTTCACATGGTACTATTTATTTAGTATGCAGTTCTCAATTTTAAGTCCATTGATGAAATCCTTTAGAGTGACCATTCAAATAAAACCTCTTTAATTTAGCGTTACTTTCACATGGTAATGTTTATTTCAATGTACCACAGGTGGCACAAGCTCAAAATTTGACAATGATGCTGTATCCTACGAATGTGAAAGGTTTTAAATAGAAATCGGCGAACCTCACTTTAGTTGTGTGTTTCTTCTTGCCTGTGTGGTTTCCCCAGCCGATTTATGGCCATTTTAAGGGATTATTGTAACCGGTTTGTTCTCTGTATAATCCTTTAAGGGCATAAGATTAGCCGATGTCTACTTTTAACCATCCTTTTACATTCATAGGTTACAGGTTACAATTGCTTTTTCCTCCATAAAATTCCGTATATATGTACAACAGAGCCGAGTGAAATTTCAAGCTTGGGCCACCCGCCTGTGGATGTAGTTCAAATTTGAGTCTATGGATGAAATGCTATGATTGTGCTTGTTTATTTTGTAACTTTTGGGGGAGGGGGGGAGGGGGGCTACAAGATCAGCTGCACCTTTGACGCAAATAGTCGTTAATTACATAAATTAATCATATTTCTTGCTGTTTTCGTTGGCTCTCAAAGGCAGGATACGGCGCTTGTGGAAATAATCCTGATAACACTGTTTAATTAGCCTATACATAAGCTGGATTTTTTTTATCCAGTAAGCAACTGTTATGTTGTAGGCACAATATGACTTTAATAGCCTGACAGCCACTGATCCTTCTACTTCTTATTGTGAGACGTCAGTTAGTGTTAATCCATTGAAATCAGTGCATAATCTCTGCGTTTAAGAAGCGAGCGAGAAGTTAACAAAAGTTTAAAGGAGCTGCATTAATATTCACACAGAACGATCACTGGCCACTGACGACAACGGGAAAAGAAGAAGCCATGAACTCAAGCCAAGTAATTCACCACGAATGCCCAATGTACGCTTTCTTGGGTGGTAGGCTGCAACGCCCCTCAAGTGTTGTTCAAATTGCTCTCGTTTTAAACATAATCATCAACATCTTTCCTTTCCTTTCACCGTTGTCTTAAACGCGTTGGTGGTTTTCGCTGTGAAAACTAAACGACGACTAAGGGCTCACAAATCAAACTTCATGATCGCTCTGCTCGCCACCACTGATTTCCCGGTTGGGATTTTTGTTCAACCCACGTTAGTCACATGGTTGATAGCAATCTTATTCAATGTACGGAGTAAACTATGTCCGTTTTTAGTTTTTAGACTTGTAATAAGCTGCCTTGTAGGTGTCTCACTGATTCACTTGTTGGTGATAAGTATGGAGAGGTATCTAGCTGTAAAGCACCCTTTTGTGCACATCTTAGTTTTTAGAGAAACCAATCTTCTTCTTGCATCTTTTACGGCTTGGCTTTTTGCCGTTATTTTTCATCTTTCCTTCTTGATTATGAAAGACACAACGTTTACTGTCATCAATAACGCCTTTACTGGTTCATCAATAGCCTTTACAGTTCTCAGTCACCTTACAGTTTACCGTGAAAGCCTCCGCCACAAGAAGCAAATCGCAGGTCAGCAAGTAACACCAAATGCAAGGAAAAAATCCTTAAGGGATCAGAAGGCATTGAAAGTTACAACTCTAGTCATAGCGGTTCTGCTACTGTGTTATGTCCCAACAATTATTGGTAGAATAGTGACAACAACATATCGTAGTAGTTTCACTTTGGAAGCAATGTATGTCATATTCTTTTCTACTCTGTCCATTAGCTTACTGAACTCTTTCATCAACCCAATACTTTACGCTGTTAAAATGACAGAGTTTCGTGCTGTTTTTATGGAGATAATGTGTAAAAAAGCAAATATTCCTGATGCGGAAAGCATTACCGAGACACGTGTGATAACAACCTCAAACGCTTAGATTAGGCTTCACGCACAAGAAAACAAGGAATCGGATCAAGAAAATAAGGAGTAACCGAATGTAATGTAAAGCGCAAGTAGTTGAAAATAAAAACACTATTACGTTGTGGCCACATCAAAAAGTATTCATAGGTTGAAGAAAATGTCGACTTTGCAGATTTGCGTGTGTCGGGTGAAAACCGGCCATGGAAACTTCTAAAGTCACCATCCAAATACTCGCTTGCTTAAAAGAGGTGGTCGTCGTTTACGAGAGGTTCCAGCTGTGGTAATTTGACTGGGAAAATTTTGTAACTTTGGATAAGTGGTCGCTTACAAGAGGTGGTCGCACATGTAGTTTCGATTGTATGTTAAAGAAATAATCAGGTAATCAAAATAACAAGAGAAACCCGACGACATTTTACATAAAGCAATACCGTTTAAGAATGACCTGCAGGGCATATATCGTCCGGACCGGAGGGAGTAGAATTCAATTGAACTATGATATGGCGACATTGAAACATTGTATTTAACTGTTTCTGCTAATTTTTATACTTAAGTATTTAAGGTCGCGGCTGAAACCTATCTATGAATAAATTCTCATAAGGCAAAATTTTCCTGGCGCTACATTTTTGAAAACGCTTACATCTCTGCAGTTTTATTGGCAACTTGGAATAATGGAAGTTAAGGAGAGTTGTTTTTTATTTGGTAGATCGCGCTTTACGGCAATGCTTTTAGCTACAGTTGTACCTTTTTGGGAAATCGTGATTTTGTGACCAAGTTTGCGGAAAGAATAGAAGACAGCCTTCTGTGATTTTCTTAATCAATGATCGGTCAAAACCTCTAGTGTGTCATGTATAGACAAGATTTTACAATTTCGACTTGCCAGGAAGATATAACCGCTTAAATAAGCACAATCTGTCATCCTTGAAAATTAGGCCTTATATCTTTTAATAAAAGCGCTCTTTTAGAATTGCGCTCAATACATAACGCACTACGGTCTACCAAGTTTACCAAGTTTACTCAGCTCGTAAAGGTTTGTAGCGGAGCTGCGCGCGCGCATAGATATTGCCCGTTTTTATACTAAGGACGCATTATCCGTCTGGACGAACTTGGGCAAATATTTTGTAGTTCGTCTGGGTTATACGTCTCTAGTATAAAGACGGGCACGAGACGCATTATGCGTCCAGACGAACTACCTTTCGTAGTGCGTCGTTCAAGACGTATTTCGAAGGAAAGTTCGTCCAGACGCATAATGGGTCTCGTGCCCGTCTTTATACTTGAGACGCATAACCAGACGAACTTCAAATCTTTGCCCAAGTTCGTCCAGTCGGATAATGCGTCCTTAGTATAAAAACGGCCATAGACGCATTATCCGTCTGGACGGATAATGCGTCCTCTAGTATAAAAACTGCCATTGATGATTATGTTCAAAAGAAGACAAAGTTCAGCAAAAGGAGAAGGTTGTTCTAGTCTTCCTCCCAAGATAACATAGATCTGACATTCGTGGTGCATCAGTTCACTTGAGTTCATGACGGCTACTCAGATTTATCTGGATTCAGTCGGTGACTTGAGAACTGTTCACCAAATGTTCTCTCTATTAACGTTCTTGCTTTATTTCACTGCTTGTTTTGAGATGGTAGTGTCAAATGCACTTATCTTTCATTGTCTGGTTAGTTTTCCAAGATTTTTGTACTTAACGCTTTTATTCAGTGTTTGAAATTGTGTGTTAAGGGCTTTGAAGAAAACAGTTGCTTTTACTGAAGTTCCGTGTGCACTTCTTGATCGAAAAATCTGCTTTAACTACAAAAACTTGACGTGTGGTCTAGAATGGTTTTCTATCGAGTTCCGACAAGTAAAAGCCACGAAAATATTTACTTTTTTTCGAAAAAAAAAACAACAAAACAAAACAGCTGTTAGAATCGCCTTAGAAAATATCAATAATTTAATGTAAAAACTCCACTCAAATTACATATATTCACTAATGCGCAACGTTTATGAGTAGTAATTGTGATTAAAATGAGTAGCAATTTAGTCAATTAAGCCAAAAGCTAATTCAGCGTTTATGAAAAATGTCAAAATCTACAATGCATTTTGCCATTAATTTCCTGTTTACGATATTACCAGTGAACTAGAGAAGTTCGAATTTAGGCAAATTGATTAATCGAATAAGTGATGTCAAGAAAAAACATAAATAATGTTCTCCTGGTGATGTACAGTGTTTTGGGGAAAAATCGAATATCCTTCTCCCTTTTCCCCTAAGACAAGAAAAAATTGACCAGAAGGAAAATCTTACTCGAGTCACGATCATAAGCAAATAACGGTTCATCGCCTCAGTATTCGATCAGTCGCTTCGCGCGCAAGTAATACCTTATTTGGTAATATATAAACTATTGGTAAAAATGAAACGAACAAAACGTATCTTGAAACTTCTTGAAAACGCTGAACTACAGTAGCTTTTAGCATAATTGGCTTTAATTACTAGTCATTTAAATCACAATCACACTAATCGATACCTGACAAACTCTATTGGCAAATACGGCGCATACAACGATCAACCACGAGGATTTTAAATTCATGCAATGGGCATCATCTTCGATGCGGATGAAACGGATGCTGTTCTGTTAATAGATGCATTAAACTCCTTTAAAGCCCTGAAGAGAGCTGCAGCACTACATAATATCCGCGAGTGCTATTTCCGACCCAGGCTACCTACGTGATAAACACCTATAGACAACCTGCGCATCTATTCATTACAGGCGGAGAAGAACTAATACTAGTAGAGGGCACCACACAGGGTGACCCTCTGTCTATGAGCCTATACGCCATAAGTCTTCAATCACTTATAACGCGACTGCACTTCTCAAGCGCAGCAAAACAGTGTTGGTTTGCTGATGACGCAGTCCGACGTGGTTCCCTGCAAGGCAGGAGTAAATGGTTGGATGAACTATCAGAAAGTGGTCCTGTGTTAAGTTACTTCACTAATGCCAAGAAATGTTGGTTGATCATTAAACCGAAACGAGAACAGGCCGCCAGGGAGGTGTTTAGAGACACTGCTATTAACGTCACCAGAGAGGACTTAGGCGCGGCTCTAGGATATAGATCGTTCCTTGAAGAATGTGTTGGCGAGAAAGTAGACGAATGGGTCAGTGAAGTTACTAAACTCGCAGAGTTCGCCATATCACAGCCTCAAGCAAGCTATGCAGCCATCACTTTTGGTCTGCGGTACCGTTGGACATATTTCCAAAGAACATGACCGGATGTTGCAGTCTGAATTACTTGAGCTACTGGGGCGTACAATTAATGAGGTTCTTACACCAGCTGTCACTGACCATACAGTCACTAAAGTAGAGCGCGACCTCTTTGGTCTCCCTGTGCGCATGGGTTTACAGATCCTGTAGTGACCTCATATTCTGAAAACGAGGCTTCAATCACAGTTACTGATCCGCTTGTGAGGTGAATTGTTGAGCCAGAGCACTAGCCTCCAAATGCCTCAGAAATTCGAACACTGCAACTGAGCACACGAAAACAAAAAGACGTCGACTGTCTAAGTGAGAGGCTGGAGCAGGTGAAGAACTCCCTGCCGACAAAAGCTAAGCGAGCTGTTGAGTTAGCTACAGAGATGAGATCATCAAATTGGCTGACCGTGACTCCCCTCAAAGAGCTGGAGTACAAACTGAATAAGAAAAAATTTAGAGATACAATCAAGTTACGGTACGACTGGGAAATAACGAACACGCCCATGATCTGCGCATGCGGTGTTCAATTTAGCGTGGATCACGCAATGATGTGTAAGGGCGGCGGGTTCATTATCCAGTGCCATAAGGAACTAAGCGACTTGAAGGCCGAGATGCTAAGGATGGTTTGTAATGATGTGGAAGTAGAGCCGGACAATCAGGAGGTCACTGGAACAAAGCCTCTGATGCCCGTTTGGATATTCACGCTCGAGGCTTTTGGGAGAGAGGAGATCTGCATTTCTCGACGTTCGTTTGTGTCACCCTAATGCAGACTCTTACAAATACTTGACTCCTGAGCAGATCTTCAAGAAGCATGAGAACAAGAAGAAGAGGCACTGTGCGGATAGATCACTGGAGATCGAACAGGAAACTTTCACTCCCCTAGCTTTCACGACCACAGGTAGAATGGCGGATGAGTGTGTCACCCTAATACAGACTCTTACAAAGACTTTACTCCTAAGCAGATCTACAAGAAGCATGAAAACAAGAAGAAGAGGTAGTATGCGGATAGATTATTGGAGATCGAATAGGGAACATTCACTCCCCTAGCTTTCACGACCACAGGTAGAATGGCAGATGAGTGTGTTAAGTACCACAGCAGACTTGTGAAGCAGATGGCAAATAAGAATGGAGAAAGTTACTTAAGCGCGATTTACTGGATAAGGGCTAAAGTGTATTTCCTCATCGTAAGCCTCTCTGCGATACTATGCTTGAGAGGCTCAAGATCCAGAAGACCAAAGCTAGACTTTGCTGACTCAGATTTACAGATCGAGAATATTAGACCCTGTCCGAAGTTTTTTAGGAACTTTTTAGAGAATTAGGAATTTAGGAATACATGTTTTTATTCTTTTTAACTGTTTCTTCTTAATATCAGAGACGGATAATTTTCTTTCTAAAATACTGGAATGTCTGCAAGAGCTTTTGATCGCATCTGATTTGCAAGAAAAGTATTTGGGAAATCGTTATTGACACAGTGATTGTATTTTTATGAATTATATAATTCTTAATTCTGTAAATTATGTACATATTTTTAAGTTGAATAAAATTATTGATTATTTTTATTACTTATAGTAAAGGAGTTCATATGTCGAAAGGTTGGCCCCGCTGGAAGAGTGACCCTATCATCACGAAAAGGTGAACCGGTTAGCCGGGTTACCCTTGTACCCTTTGTTACGAAATGTAGGAAAAGAGTCTGATGTCTCGCCAAGGATAGCTAGGGCAGGTGGATGACCCTTCAACCCAGTAGTTAGTACCCACCTTTGGAAGAAGATTTTTTGAAAAAGGAGAGAATAATCTATGTAGAGTCAGGAAAAAATAAAAGGGAACGACCCCGCCAGGATTCGAACCTGGAATCCCCTGATTCGTAGTCAGATGCCTTATCCGTTAGGCCACGGGGCCTGCCACGGGGCAAAATGTCATTTTTGCATACTGACTGTCTAGCGTTTCCCAAGCAACCTTGTTGGACAATTCACTTCGGTTAAGTATCCGAGGTGAATGGGCGTCTAACGCCTCACTTCTTCGCTCAGTCCTATACATGTCAACTCTCCCGGATACGCACCGATCTCCCACTCTCCCGTACGGGTCACCTTATATCCCAGATAAAATCATCTTCTTGAGTTTTTCTGTGCCTTAGTTTGAGATTTAGCCCATTTTTACCTGAAAAATGTGAATTATTCTTATTCGCAGTATGGTTTCTGGGGCATTTTCCACGCATCAGGAGACCATAATCATAAGGTTATAACCCTTTAAGGGCAATCAGAGTAGCCGATTTCTACTTTTAACGAACCTTTTATATTCATAGGTTACAGAAACAATTGCTTTTTCCTCCATAAAATTCCGTATATGTATTTCGAACTTTACACAACAGTGCCGAGTGAAATTTTGAGTCTGGGCCACTCGCCTGTCGTGTAGTTCAAAGTTTGACTGTCTGTGGATGAAATACTATGATGCTTGAACATTTAAAAGAAATCCACTCTAGCAAAACATTTACGTCCTATTATTTGCTTGTTTATTTTGTACTTTTTGGGGGGCTTCAAGATCAGCTGCACCTTTGACCCCAATAGTCGTTAATTCCTTAATATTCAAACCATAAACGGAACATACTTTTTGCTGTTGGTGTGGCTCTTAAAGGCAGGATACGGCGCTTGTGCGAATATAAATCCGTCTTTTCTTAATTACGGAAAATATTCTTACCAACACTATATTAAATATGATCCTGATAATATTTTTTTAATTAACCTATACATAAATATAAGCTGGATTTTCTTTATCCGATAAGGCAACTATTATCCATTGTAAGCATAATGTGACGCTAATAGCCTGACAGCCACTGATCCTTCTACTTCTTATTGTAAGACATCAGTTAGTGTTAATCCATTGAAATCAGTGCATAATCTCTGCGTTTAAGCAGCGAGCGAGAAGTTAACAAAAGTTTAAAGGAACTGCATTACTACCACTGACCAAACCGGGGAGAAAAGAAGCCATGAATTCAAGCCAAGCAATTCACCACGAATGCCCAATGTACGCTTTCTTGGCATGGGCAGTAAGCTGCAACGCTCCTCAAGTGTTGTTCAAATTGCTCTCACTTTAAACATCATCAACATCTTTACCTTTCTTTTCACCGATGTCTTAAACGCGTTGGTGATTTTCGCCGTGAAAACTGAACGACGACTTGAAGGGTTCACAAATCAAACATCATGATCGCTCTGCTCGACACCACTGCAGTTTCCTGGTTGGGATATTTGTTCAACCCACATTAGTCGCATGGTTGATAGCAATCTTACTCAATTTACGGAGAAAACTATGTCCGTTTTCAGTTTTTAGACTTGTGATAAGCTGCCTGATAAGTATTGAGAGGTATCTAGCTGTAAAACACCCTTTTTTGCACATCTCAGTTGTTAGAGAAATCTATCTTCTTTTTGCATCTTTTACGGCTTGGCTTTTTTCCGTTAGTTTTGATCTTTCCTTCTTGATTATGAAAGACACAACAACGTTTACTGTCATCAATAATGCCTTATGAACTGGTTCATCAATAGCCTTTAGAGTTCTCAGTCACCTTACAGTTTACCGTGAAAGCCTCTGCCACAAGAAGCAAATGGCAGGTCAGCAAGTAACACCAGATGCAAGGAAAAAATCCTTAAGGGATCAGAAGGCATTTTCTACAACTCTAGTCATAGCGGTTCAGCTACTGCGAGTGTGTTATGTCCCAACAATTATTGGTAGAATAGTAACAACAACATATCGCAGTTGTTTCACTTTGGAAGCAATGTATGTCATATTCTTTTCTACTCTGTCCATTAGCTTACTGAACTCTTTCATCAACCCAATACTTTACGCTGTTAAAATGAGAGAGTTTCGTGCTGTTTTTATGGACATAATGTGTAAAAAAGAAAATGTTCCTGATGCGGAAATTATTGCCGAGACACGTGTGATGACAACCTCAAACTCTGCGATTAGGCTTCACGCACATGAAAACAAGGAATCGGATCAAGAAAATATGGAGTAACCAAATGTAATGTAAAGGGCAAGTAGTTGAAAATAAAAACACTATTACGTTGTGGCCACATCAAAAAGTATTCATAGGTTGAAGAAAATGTTGACTTTAGAAGTTTCCATGGCCGGTTTCCACCCGTCACACGCAAATCTGCAAAGTCATCATCCAAATATTCGCTTGCTTGAAAGAGGTGGTCTTCGTTTACGAGAGGTTCCAACTGTGGTAATTTGAATGGGAAAATTCTGGAGCTTTGGAAAAGTGGTCGCTCACAAGAGGTGGTCGCACATGTAGCTTTGATTGTATGTGAAAGGTAATCAAAAGAACAACAAGAGAAACCTGACAACATTTTACATAAAGCAATACCGTTTAAGAATGACCTGCAGGGCATATATCGTCCGGACCGGAGGGAATAGAATTCAACTGAACTATGATATGGCGACATTGAAACATTGTATTTAACTGTTTCTGCTAATTTTTATACTTAAGTATTTAAGGTCGCGGCTGAAACCTATCTATGAATAAATTCTCATAAGGCAAAATTTTTCCTGGCGCTACATTTTTGAAAACGCTTACATCTCTGCAGTTTTAGGGGCAACTTGGAATAATGGAAGTTTAGGAGAGTTGTTTTTTATTTGGTAGATCGCGCTTTACAGCAATGCTTTTAGCTACAGTTGTACCTCTTTGGGAAATCTTGATTTTGTGACCAAGTTTGCGGAAAGAATAGAAGACAGCCTTCTGTGATTTTCTTAATCAATGATCGGTCAAAACCTCTAGTGTGTCATGTATAGACAAGATTTTACAATTTCGACTTGCCAGGAAGATATAATCGCTTAAATAAGCACAATCTGTCATCCTTGAAACTTAGGCCTTATATCTTTTAATAAAAGCGCTCTTTTAGAATTGCGCTCAATACATAACACACTACGGTCTACCAAGTTTACCAAGTTTACCCAGCTCGTAAAGGTTTGTAGCGGAGCTGCGCGCGCGCGTGGGTGGATCTCCATAGCTAAGTCGATCTACCCATCCCAGAAATTTTGGTTATCACGTGACCGTGTACCGCCCGACCGTCCGTCCGCACCACAAGGAAACCAATGTTTACTGTCACACTTTCTAGCGAGTTTGGGAGCCCAGGAGAAAACTGATTGCACATCAATATTGTGATCAATTGACAGCTATCAAAACAGGGTATCCGCTGATCAGTATCACCTAACCGTACCACGCGTATTAAACGCTTTTTAAGATTACACATCGTTATAAAACCATTAAATAAAAAAATAAACAATATAAATTCTTTATTTTGTTGACTCGCGCGTAACTCTATTAATATTCATTAAAACAATCTACACTGCTTGCACTGTAAATTTGGTGCTTGTCAGGAGTGAGAACCGGCTGGCCGGAAAGGTGATTTTTGAAATTTTTTGAACGGTTTCGTCAAAAGCCCACGATTGATCGTCCTGAATATTGACTGAAGGCAATTTGTCTTGAAAAATTGTGAAATGCTGCATTCTGTCTGAGGTCGACGTCTGTATGATATTTCACCTTTTGACGTGATTTATAAAAAGTATAAAAAGTTGGTTTACACACCTCCAGCTTTGTTGGCAAGATTTTTAAAAGTAAATTTGTCGAAAGCAAAAAATTGGGCCTGATTTGTTTTCGACTGTGATCAAGAGCCGTTATGGCTCTAGAATGTGATCGAAGATGATTGCTATTTTTTGGCTGTACATTTTTGAACATACATTTTGTTCGCAGTCTGCTTGCAACATATGCATGCAAACACTTTAAATTATCCTCTCATCTTTATCCAGTTATGGATATCTCGTAAACCAGTCGATATCAGTCGCTGTACCTCGTGCATACGCTTTAGATAAATGCATAACAATGAGTTCAAGGCAAGGTAACCCCGCGAATCACCCGCGATCTTCAGCCGCAGAATCACCCCGAAAAATATTATGGTTAGTGCTAATCTCGTACCCAGATCTCCCACGGCCAAGGGAAAGGAAATCAGTTCATGCATGTACATCCTTGAAGTATTTTATCATCAGTGAAATGTGATAATGACACTTTACATTGGTGATGCTTTCTTTGGGTTACAGCGCAGGAGGCCTAGTGTTTCGCATTACATTTTCTTCCCCTTCAAAGAGAGTTGTAGTCCACACGTTATCTTGTCGATAAAAGCGACGCGAAATTTCCTTAATCGGACAGCATAAATAATTGGATTAATAAGAGAATTTAACAAGTTCATCGAAGTGACTGAAAGGAAAAGCACATATCTCTCTTCTAAAGATACTAGACTTGGAAACTTAGATATCACTATTCTAAAAACGATCATTGGTAAAGAGCACAACAGTATCGCCGCAAAGATCAGAGATGTAATCTTAAAGGCCCTTTGATCCTTTAAAAACTTTTTCCTTGTTTCTTGTGTAACATGCTGATCTGCAATTTGTCGTTTATGTCTTCGAGTTTCAAAGTAAACTTTAAGATGACAGTAACCTATGCAGGCAACTAATGTTAAAATGACAGCATTATCGACAACAACAAACGCAATCATATTTTCAGTAAGGAAAAAATAAACGTTTACAACTGAGGGCAACAGCCAAGCCAAGGCAGAGGCAATCACCAGATTACTTTCTTTGACAAGAGAAATGTGCGCAAATGGATGCTTGATGGCTAAAACCCTCTCTCCACTTAGCAGCAACAGATGAAGAATCGACACACCGAAAAGAATGTTTATCAGAAAGCTCAAACTTCTAAATGAACATAATTCACTCTTGTAGTTGACCAAGATTGATATCAACCAAACGATAAACATGGGCTGAGCAAAACTTCCAGCTACAAAATCAGTGGTAGCAAGCAGAGCGATCGCAATGTTGGACTTATGGGCCCTCAGCCGTCGTTTAGTTTTTACGGCGATCATCACCAGCGCATTCAGGACAGCAGTGAAAGGAAAGGTGAGGATATTGATGATTATGTTCAAAAGAAGACAAAGTTCAGCAAAAGGAGAAGGTTGTTCTAGTCTTCCTCCCAAGATAACATAGATCTGACATTCGTGGTGCATCAGTTCACTTGAGTTCATGACGGCTACTCAGATTTATCTGGATTCAGTCGGTGCCTTGAGAACTGTTCACCAAATGTTCTCTCTATTAACGTTATTGCTTTATTTCACTGCTTGTTTTGAGATGGTAGTGTCAAATGCACTTATCATTCATTGTCTGGTTAGTTTTCAAGATTTTTGTACTTAACGCTTTTATTCAGTGTTTGAAATTGTGTGTTAAGGGCTTTGAAGAAAACAGTTGCTTTTACTGAAGTTCCGTGTGCACTTCTTGATCGAAAAATCTGCTTTAACTACAAAAACTTGCTGCGTGGTCTAGAATTGTTTTCTATCGAGTTCCGACAAGTAAAAGCCACGAACATACTTACTTTTTTTCGAAAAAAACAAAACAAAACAAAACAAAACAGCTGTTAGAATCGCCTTAAAAAATATCAATAATTTAATGTAAAAACTCCACTCAAATTACATATATTCACTAATGCGCAACGTTTACGAGTAGTAATTGTGATTAAAATGAGTAGCAATTAAGTCAATTAAGCCAAAAGCTAATTCAGCGTTTATAAAAAATGTCAAAATCTACAATGCATTTTGCCATCAATTTCCTGTCTACGATATTACCAGTGAACTAGAGAAGTTCGAATTTAGGCAAATTGATTAATTGAATAAGTGATGTCAAGAAAAAACATAAATAATGTTCTCCTGGTGATGTACAGTGTTTTGGGGGGAAAAGAAAAGGAAAAAGAAGACAAAACAGCTGTTAGATTCACCTTAGAAAATATCAATAATTTAATATAAAAACTTCTCTCAAATTACATATATTCACAAATACGCAACGTTTACGAGTAGTAATTGTGATTAAAATGAGTCAGTGGCAATTTAGTCAATTAAGCTAAAAGGTAATTCAGCGTTTATAAATGCATTTTTCCATTAATTTCCTGTTTACGATATTACCAGTGAACTAGAGAAGTTCGAATTTAGGCAAATTGATTAATCGAATAAGTGATGTCAAGAAAAAACATAAATAATGTTCTCCTGGTGATGTACAGTGTTTTGGGGAAAAATCGAATATCCTTCTCCCTTTTCCCCTAAGACAAGAAAAAATTGACCAGAAGGAAAATCTTACTCGAGTCATAAGCAAATAACGGTTCATCGCCTTAGTATTCGATCAGTCGCTTCGCGCGCAAGTAATATCTTATTTGGTAATACATAAACTATTGGTAAAAATGCAACGAACAAAACGTATATATATATCTTGAAACTTCTTGAAAACGCTGAACTACAGTAGCTTTTAGCATAATTGGCTTTAATTACTACTAGTCATTTAAATCACAATCACACTAATCGATACCTGACAAACTCTATTGGCAAATACGGCGCATACAGCGATCAACCACGAGGATTTTAAATTCATGCAATGGGCATCATCCGGATGCGGATGAAACAGATGCTGTTCTGTTAATAGATGCATTAAACTCCTTTAAAGCCCTGAAGAGAGCTGCAGCACTACATAATATCCGCGAGTGCTATGTCCGACCCAGGCTACCTACGTGATAAACACCTATAGACAACCTGCGCATCTATTCATTACAGGCGGAGAAGAACTAATACCAGCAGAGGGCACCACACAGGGTGACCCTCTGTCTATGAGCCTATACGCCATAAGTCTTTAATCACTTATAACGCGACTGCACTTCTCAAGCGCAGCAAAACAGTGTTGGTTTGCTGATGAAGCAGTCCGACGTGGTTCCCTGCAAGGCAGGAGTAAATGGTTGGATGAACTATCAGAAAGTGGTCCTGTGTTAAGTTACTTTACTAATGCCAAGAAATGTTGGTTGATCATTAAACCGAAACGAGAACAGGCCGCCAGGGAGGTGTTTAGAGACACTGCTATTAACGTCACCAGAGAGGACTTAGGCGCGGCTCTAGGATATAGATCGTTCCTTGAAGAATGTGTTGGCGAGAAAGTAGACGAATGGGTCAGTGAAGTTACTAAACTCGCAGAGTTCGCCATATCACAGCCTCAAGCAAGCTATCCAGCCATCACTTTTGGTCTGCGGTACCGTTGGACATATTTCCAAAGAACATGACCGGATGTTGCAGTCTGAATTACTTGAGCCACTCGGGCGTAGAATTAATGAGGTTCTTACACCAGCTGTCACCGACCATACAGTCACTAAAGTAGAGCGCGACCTCTTTGGTCTCCCTGTGCGCATGGGTTTACAGATCCTGTAGTGACCTCATCTTCTGAAAACGAGGCTTCAATCACAGTTACTGATCCGCTTGTGAGGTGAATTGTTGAGCCAGAGCACTAGCCTCCAAATGCCTCAGAAATTCGAACACTGCAACTGAGCACACGAAAACAAAAAGACGTCGACTGTCTAAGTGAGAGGCTGGAGCAGGTGAAGAACTCCCTGCCGACAAAAGCTAAGCGAGCTGTTGAGTTAGCTACAGAGATGAGATCATCAAATTGGCTGACCGTGACTCCCCTCAAAGAGCTGGAGTACAAACTGAATAAGAAAAAATTTAGAGATACAATCAAGTTACGGTACGACTGGGAAATAACGAACACGCCCATGATCTGCGCATGCGGTGTTCAATTTAGCGTGGATCACGCAATGATGTGTAAGGGCGGCGGGTTCATTATCCAGTGCCATAAGGAACTAAGCGACTTGAAGGCCGAGATGCTAAGGATGGTTTGTAATGATGTGGAAGTAGAGCCGGACAATCAGGAGGTCACTGGAACAAAGCCTCTGATGCCCGTTTGGATATTCACGCTCGAGGCTTTTGGGAGAGAGGAGATCTGCATTTCTCGACGTTCGTTTGTGTCACCCTAATGCAGACTCTTACAAATACTTGACTCCTGAGCAGATCTTCAAGAAGCATGAGAACAAGAAGAAGAGGCACTGTGCGGATAGATCACTGGAGATCGAACAGGAAACTTTCACTCCCCTAGCTTTCACAACCACAGGTAGAATGGCGGATGAGTGTGTCACCCTAATACAGACTCTTACAAAGACTTTACTCCTAAGTAGATCTACAAGAAGCATGAGAACAAGAAGAAGAGGCAGTATGCGGATAGATTATTGGAGATCGAACAGGGAACATTCCCTCCCCTAGCTTTCACGACCACAGGTAGAATAGCAGATGAGTGTGTTAAGTACCACAGCAGACTTGTGAAGCAGATGGCAAATAAGAATGGAGAAAGTCACTTAAGCGCGATTTACTGGATAAGGGCTAAAGTGTATTTCCTCATCGTAAGCCCCTCTGTGATACTATGCTTGAGAGGCTCAAGATCCAGAAGACCAAAGCTAGACTTTGCTGACTCAGATTTACAGATCGAGAATATTAGACCCTGTCCGAAGTTTTTTGAGGAACTTTTTAGAGAATTAGGAATTTAGGAATACATGTTTTTATTCTTTTTAACTTGTTTCTTCTTAATATCAGAGACGGATAATTTTCTTTCTAAAATACTGGAATGTCTGCAAGACCTTTTGATCGCATCTGATTTGCAAGAAAAGTATTTGGGAAATCGTTATTGACACAGTGATTGTATTTTTATGAATTATATAATTCTTAATTCTGTAAATTATGTACATATTTTTTAAGTTGAATAAAATTATTAATTATTTTTATTACTTATAGTCAAGGTGCTCATATTTCGAAAGGTTGGCCCCGCTGGAAGAGTGACCCTATCATCACGAAAAGGCGAACCGGTTATTCGGGTTACCCTTGGACCCTTTGTTACGGAAATGTAGGAAAAAAATCTAATGTCTCGCCAAGGATAGCTAGGGCAGGTGGATGACCCTTCAACCCAGTAGTTGGTACCCACCTTTGGAAGAAGTTTTTTTGAAGAAGGAGAGAATAATCTATGTAGAGTGAGGAAAAAATAAAAGGGAACGACCCCGCCAGGATTCGAACCTGGAATCCCCTGATTCGTAGTCAGATGCCTTATACGTTGGGCCACGGGGCAAAACGTCGTTTTTGCATATTGACTGTCTAGCGTTTCCCAAGTAACCTTGTTGGACAATTCACTTCGGTTAAGTATCCGAGGTGAATGGGCGTCTAATGCCTCACTTCTTCGCTCAGTCCTACACATGCCAACTCTCCCGGATACGCACCGATCTCCCACTCTCCCGTACGGGTCACCTTATATCCCAGATAAAATCATCTTTTTGAGTTTTTCTGTGCCTTAATCATAAGGTTATAACCCTTCAAGGGCAATCAGAGTAGCCGATTTCTACTTTTAACGAACCTTTTATATTCATAGGTTACAGAAACAATTGCTTTTTCCTCCATAAAATTCCGTACATGTATTTCGAACTTTACACAACAGTGCCGAGTGAAATTTTGAGTCTGGGCCACTCGCCTGTCGTGTAGTTCAAAGTTTGACTGTCTGTGGATGAAATACTATGATGCTTGAACATTTAAAAGAAATCCACTCTAGCAAAACATTTACGTCCTATTATTTGCTTGTTTATTTTGTACTTTTTGGGGGGCTTCAAGATCAGCTGCACCTTTGACCCCAATAGTCGTTAATTCCTTAATATTCAAACCATAAACGGAACATACTTTTTGCTGTTGGTGTGGCTCTTAAAGGCAGGATACGGCGCTTGTGCGAATATAAATCCGTCTTTTCTTAATTACGGAAAATATTCTTACCAACACTATATTAAATATGATCCTGATAATATTTTTTTAATTAACCTATACATAAATATAAGCTGGATTTTCTTTATCCGATAAGGCAACTATTATCCATTGTAAGCATAATGTGACGCTAATAGCCTGACAGCCACTGATCCTTCTACTTCTTATTGTAAGACATCAGTTAGTGTTAATCCATTGAAATCAGTGCATAATCTCTGCGTTTAAGCAGCGAGCGAGAAGTTAACAAAAGTTTAAAGGAACTGCATTACTACCACTGACCAAACCGGGGAGAAAAGAAGCCATGAATTCAAGCCAAGCAATTCACCACGAATGCCCAATGTACGCTTTCTTGGCATGGGCAGTAAGCTGCAACGCCCCTCAAGTGTTGCTCTCACTTTAAACATCATCAACATCTTCACCTTTCCTTTCACCGATGTCTTAAACGCGTTGGTGATTTTCGCCGTGAAAACTGAACGACGACTTGAAGGGCTCACAAATCAAACATCATGATCGCTCTGCTCGCCACCACTGCAGTTTCCCGGTTGGGATATTTGTTCAACCCACATTAGTCGCATGGTTGATAGCAATCTTACTCAATTTACGGAGAAAACTATGTCCGTTTTCAGTTTTTAGACTTGTGATAAGCTGCCTGATAAGTATGGAGAGGTATCTAGCTGCAAAACACCCTTTTTTGCACATCTCAGTTGTTAGAGAAATTTATCTTCTTTTTGCATCTTTTACGGCTTGGCTTTTTCCCGTTATTTTTCATCTTTCCTTCTTGATTATGAAAGACACAACAACGTTTACTGTCATCAATAATGCCTTATGAACTGGTTCATCAATAGCCTTTAGAGTTCTCAGTCACCTTACAGGTTACCGTTAAAGCCTCCGCCGCAAGAAGCAAATGGCAGGTCAGCAAGTAACACCAGATGCAAGGAAAAAATCCTTAAGGGATCAGAAGGCATTTTCTACAACTCTAGTCATAGCGGTTCAGCTACTGCGAGTGTGTTATGTCCCAACAATTATTGGTAGAATAGTAACAAAAATATCGCAGTTGTTTCACTTTGGAAGCAATGTATGTCATATTCTTTTCTACTCTGTCCATTAGCTTACTGAACTCTTTCATCAACCCAATACTTTACGCTGTTAAAATGAGAGAGTTTCGTGCTGTTTTTATGGAGATAATGTGTAAAAAAGCTAATATTCCTGATGCAGAAAGTATTACCGAGACACGTGTAATAACAACTTCAAACGCCGTGATTAGGCTTCACACACAACAAGAAAACAAGGAATCGGATCAAGAAAATATGGAGTAACCGCATGTAATGAGAAGCGCAAGTAGCTTCGATTTTCCCCCGTTAAAGAAATAAGCAAGTAACCGATAGAACAGCTAGAGAAACCTGACAACATTTTACATAAGTTTAATTCGTCAAAAGTTGGTAAGTGTTTTGGGAGTTGAATTCTACTGAAAGGATTGTATCAAAGTTCAAGGAAGAAAACGAAAGTCGTTGTCTTGTGTTGACGTCTTCGACAAAACGTGAAATTAGGCACTTTCACGTCGTAGTTGTGCAACAACGGCTAAGAAATGTACAAAAAAGCGTGATGCACGTGCAAAGTTGTTGTTTTGTCAATCTAAACCAATTGCTTTTTTGCCATTCTCGTTGACGTCACCGTCACCGTCGTCGTTGTCTTTTTCAAAACCCGAACAAGCGAGGTACGAGCGACGGCTTTTGACGCAAACAACGAGCGGATCATCTAAACCTCTGAAGTTGAAAGGGGCCTTTGCTAAGTGGATGACATAAATTTTACCGGCAAAATGCCAAATTTTATAAGTATTTTTTCAGTTTTCAAAAGAAAGTAAAAGAGAACGACCCCGCCAGGATTCGAACCTGGAATCCCCTGATTCGTAGTCAGGTGCCTTATCCGTTGGGCCAAAAGGCCTGTCATGGAAAAAAGAAGTTTTTAATCAGGATCATCTCTCCTGGTTCGTTCTGAAAGAAAATGTCTACCTTGCATTAAGGCGGATTTCCACCGTCGTGCAATTTTTGCGTGCAAAAACAAAATAGAGGTAAACCCCGTGGCCTAAAGACCACAGCTTGCAGCTGGCACGGTGTGTACAGTCATCAGTCTTTTCAGCAACATTCATATTCATGCTCAGTTTAATTAAGGTATGGGAAAATGATTGATCGGAGGACTAAGCCAAGCTGGGATTAGGGGTAGCTAGTAATACGACCCACGCGATTTTCTGGGTGAAAAAGTGGGCCGTTGACCCCTACGTTGCGGGCCCCTCTAAAAACTGTGAGTAAGAATCAATGATTTCGACGCCAACTCAGTATTTATCATCGGGAGTTACGTATCGCAAGTGAAACCGTTTGACCAGCCACGTTAAAACTGTTATTAAATTAGGAGTATTTCAACTGCGCATATCATTGTGAGTGTAAGTTCACTGGGGAATAAACAGCAGGCTGCCGCGCCTGGAAACGAGGTTGGTCGATACTTGGCTTCACACCAGAAGCTTATTTAGTTTTAAGTAAGCACTTGATTACAGTGCGCTTCTCAAACTCATCCATAATTAAAAAAAATGCAAAGGAAATTAATGTTTAATGAGAGTTTGGAAATCAAATGAAAAACTGCTGATTTATGCTTTCAGCTTAGTTTTCTAATAACGGACGTTTTATAAAAACAATTGAGAATAAAAATAAGCGATAGCAATGAATGACGTTTCGAAGACTCCATGTCATCATTTTCAATTTTGTGTAGTTCTTAATTCCGTGAGTTCATTATGTGGGGAGTTGCGTGCGAAAGTTTAGTTGTATGTAATTAAAAGAGAAAAATACAAGTGATATGAAGTGTAAAAGGTGCTATAAATTATCAGGTTAGTAGTTTGCTAGAGTCAGACTTGCCGGGGTGTTCATCAGTTTAGGTTTCTTTTCTTTGATAAAGAGCATTTCGTAAATTAAGCAATCCAGCTTTCCACGGCATTTCTTCAGGATGGTAAATTGGTCACGTAGATCGCGAACGAGGTTGCACATGCGTAGATGCTGCAGAAAGCAGAAATCACCCCAAAAATATTATGGTCAGTGCTAATCTCGTACTCAGATCTCCCACGGCCAAGGGAAAGGGAGGGAATCACGATCAGTTCATACATGTACATCCTTGAAGTACTGTAAAGACTTGCAGATAAGCCGCACCTTTTTTCCAAAAATTTGCGATCAAAATCGTAGGTGCGGCTTATCTGCGAGACCATTTGGGAAAGGTGCTGTGAATTTCCGTGAATGGACACTTTTTATGGCATAATACTGGAATAAATGCTACATTACAACAACAAGAAAGTATTGGTCATTGCTTTTGCGAGTTTGGTGGCTCCTAAAAGAGCTGTTGGTGATGACTATAAACTTATTTCAAGCTTACATTTCTTGCCGTTAAACCGTCTTCGTTTACAGGTCTTTTAAGCGGTTTATGGCCGCTTTTCTCGAACAGGAGAACTTTACACAGCATGGAATTTCCATTCCCCCACAAAGTTGTTTACAGTGTCGACGACGGCCTGTTACTTCAAGGGTAATTGATCCTCCACGAGCGAGAAAATACCACGCTATTCTCGAGTATTCGCGCGGTAGTTGGCCCACTGTTTGTTCGCCGTTGAGCACTTTGATAGCAAATTTGTCGAACTGATTACCAGTCTTCCATCGTCCGATATTATGCCTGGTTACACAGCTTCGCACAGTGCAAAACAACAAATTTACGCGCAAAATTCTATGGAAAAACTGCCTTGAATGGAGAAATACCTGCATGTGAACAAATACCAGAATGATATCAATCATATGTCATAATTGGTGGACATTATGTTTATTCTACTAAAGAGCTAAAATTACGGGTAAGACTTTAAAGTAATTTTCGATCAATTGTTGGCGAGTTTGCCTTGGATGAAGACAGAACCCTTCATAGTCTCGACTTTGGATTTCTTTCGAGTTTTTTTCATGAAAAACTTTTTTTTCCAAAATTTGAGTTGCTAAACTCGGGGTGCGGCTTATCTGCGAGTCGTTATTATCAGCGAAATATGATCATGATTACAACACTTTACAAAGTGATGATTTCTTTGGGTTTACAGGGCACTTTATCAGCGAATAAATTAAATTAGTAGCGGAGCTCTCGCGCACCAAGCGCGCGCAGCGGTACACCATGGGTAAAGTAATGTGGTAAACTACCCATCCGAGAAATCTGGTAATCACGTGACCGTACAGCAACCGAGCGTCCGTCCGCACCACACGCACAACACTGTAAAATGATTCAATCAACAGGTGTGGTAACTCAAATGCAACTCAAGGTTTTATTTGGAAGAAAATCGCATGGCCGCCCGGACTTTTAGAAAGACAAAAACAACAACAAAGTCATGTCTTTTTCGACGATATTTTTAATGTTTACACTCTCCTGGATAACATAGTAAGAGCTAGAGAGAGTGATTGAAAACAAAAGAGACGAATTTGTAGGAAGAAAAACAAGAAAATTCAAAGCGGCTGTGAGACAATGAGAAATGCTAGCGGCCAGCAAGGTGAAAATAAGCGGCAGTGAAAAATAAAAGCGAGCATGAACACACGAGACAAAATATTGGGTAAGCACATACGAAAATTCTTCAATAAAAATAGTGTATAACTAGTTTGTAGTTGTGCAAAATAACGGCAAAGAAAGACAAAAAGCGTGCTGCATGTGCAAATTTGTTTTTTTGCTAATTAGAAAAAAAAGTGTGCTGCACGTGCAATTTGTTTGGTTTTTTTTGCTAATTAGATCTATTGATCTTGACGCCATTTTCATGAGGGTGTCAATGGGGTATAGCTGTAGTCAGTAAACAGCTCAAAAATCGGCACTTAGTCAGTAAGCAGCAAAAAAAAACGTTTAGTCAGTTAATTTGCAAAATTATTTTGAGCCCTGCAGACGGTTATGGCCGTTTATAGGGTAGTTTTTTACAAATCACTTATCTTCAAGACTTCCAAAAATAAGTCTTATCCCACTTTCCAGTTTGCAATTTTCTTGAACGCTATATCGAAGCTAGACTCCAAAAACAATCGTTTTTTTTCCCCTCAAAATCGGTAAAGCGTGCCGTTAGAGTCTTATGCCCTCAAAGCGCGCGAGCCTATCGAAGCAGCCTGAATATTAGTTTCTTACGAGAGGTCTTACAAATCCAGCCTAACCACTGCTTTTATCTGTGTGCCATTTCTCGTTTTCAAGGTAGAAGGCACCACAACACCACACTCCATCTCCTCATTCTTAGTTGAGGCGAATCAAAGCCTCAGAGTCATACTCTTCGATGACTTCCTCTTCCTTTTTTCGATGACTTCTTCTTCCTACATTGGTAGGTTTATGGCCCACGCGGGCTGAGATGGGCAATGTGCCAGCTGAAACTTTTGTTGTTTGCTGCCTAACAGTAAGCTGTTGAACACACTGTCCATGTTCACTTGCCTATTCCCTTGTCTTGTCTATGGGCACTACTGGAATTTGGTTCAATTTTACAATAGCAGAAAGGTCCATTGCAAGCTCGGGAATGGATAATAGGATTTCCAGTGGGTGAAGTATTTGGTAGACCAGTTTGTTATTCCCTTAATAGATTCTCTCGTTACATTTCCCAAATCTCGGCAGTAGTCCAGCAAACTGGGTGCTGGGTGTTTCATCTTCGTGGTTGCGTGAAGGTTCTCCACAACCAAAGTCAATAGAGACTGTAGCTTGATCGCGTTTGTAGCATCTGGGCTTATAAATTCTGATGCTTTTAGAAGACGGGTAATGCTTTTTAACACAAGCTCACAAGATTACATGGTCTTGTTGGCTACTGTGCCCTCTGGTCCATTTGTGAATCTTCATGATCAATTGTACATCTGAGACTACATCTTTTAAGGAACCTTGTAACACCCTGTAGACAGGTTTGCGCTTCTACAAAGGTAGACTTCCACACCGGTCTCGCTTCGCAAATGAATTCCAAAGTTACGGAACAAGTCCCCAAGGTGTGTTAGGAATTAAACTGTACCGTCCAAAGGGGTGACAAGCTTGACACACACTGTAGCTGAATCAGTCACATACTCAGTATTCTTCCCTCACGGTAAATACCATGAAATGTCACAGAAAGACGGAAAGCAAGTGAATATTCACAAAGAAGGCTTTTTTTTTCATTCCTTAATCTAAATAATCGTGTTATTCTTAGTAAAGCCTCATTTTTTTGTATTAATTTCTTATTTTTTGCTCTTTTGTGTGTTTACTTTGCTCCATATACGCTTAAAAATCATATGCTCTTATACGCTTGTCGGCAAATATTTTGTAATTTATACGCCTACGATAGCAAAAAAAGGCCTTTATACGTTAAACAGTTAACCACATTGACACCCTCTTTCATTGCCCTCCCCGTTTAGCATTACACGATTTAATTTTTTTTATTTACAAGTATTATTAACCAGAGCTTCGCTTTTAGCCCTGGCTAAATCTATACATTACCTTTCTTCAAGCCTCAGTCCTTCGTTCTCAGGTGGCCTAGCGACTCGCGTTTTATTTTCATTCCCTTCAACGAGAGTTGTAGTTCCACACTTTACCTTGTCGATAAAAGCGACGCGGAACTCCCTTAATCGAACAGCGTAAAAAATTGGATTAATAAAAGAGTTTAGCAATTTCATCAAAGTGCTGGAAAGGAAAAGCACATATCTCTCTTCTAATGATACTAGACTTGGAAACTTAGATATCACTATTTTAAAAACGGTCATTGGTAAAGAGCACAGAAGTATCGCCGCAATGATCAGAGATATAACTTTAAAGGCCTTTTGATCCTTTAAAAATTGTTTCCTTCTTTCTTGTGCAACTTGCTGATCTGCAATTTGTCGTTTATGTCTTCGAGTTTCAAAGTAAACTTTAAGATGACAGTAACCTATGCAGGCAACTGATGTTAAAATGACAGTATTATCGACAACAACAAACGCAATCATATTTTCAGTAAGGAAAAAATAAACGTTATTACAACTGAGGGCAACAGCCAAGCCAAGGCAGAAGCAATGACCAGATGATTTTCTTTGACAAGAGAAATGTGCGCAAATGGATGCTTGATGGCTAAAAACCTCTCTTCGCATATCAGCAACAGATGAAGAATCGACACGCCGAAAAGCATGTTTATCAGAAAGCTCAAAATTCTAAATGAACATGATTCAGTGTTGTAGTTGACCAAGATTGATATCAACCAAGCGATGAACACGGGCTGAGCAAAACATCCAGCTACAAAATCAGTGGTAGCAAGCAGAGCGATCGCGATATTGGACTTGTGGGCCCTCAGTCGTCCTTTACTTTTTACGACGATTATCACCAACGCGTTTAAGACAGCGGTGAAAGGAAAGGCGAGAATATTGATGATAATGTTCAAAATAAGACAAGTTCGAACAAAAAGAGAAGGTTGTTCTTGTCTTTCTCCCAATACAATATAGATCCGACATTCGTGGTGCACCAATTCACTTGAGTTCATGACGGCCACTCAGATTTATCCGGATGAGTCAGTTGGTAGATTGAGAACTGTTCACTCCCTGCTCATAGATGCCCTTCTAAAAAGTTTTTTAAAAAGACTAGAACGCGCGAGCTTGAATTGATCAAACCTTTGAATTCTAAGGCTTACTTTTCCGACTAATAAAATGAAACGAGTGTAAAAAGTAAAAGAGAAATAGCTAAAAATTCCCTTTCTTAATTAAATATTTTCCTAGAAACTGGGAATGCCTTGATCAAAGCTGTGTAAATCGAACTAAATAAGTGCATGGAACATTGCGTTTCCTGTTTTTATCCCACCTATTATATGGAATATGTTTGAAAATCTTCATTATGAATCGGTTTATTTTAAAGAACCTAACAACGACCAAGAATACTATTGACCCAGAATATACAGAGCGCGGGGACAGCTGTACTAGTATCAACTATTACTAGTACTACTACTATCACCATCATTATTATTTTTTCTATAATTATTATTATTTCCATGTTTTGAAAATGTTTAATTCTCCCCTGTCACTCTATTGCACAATGTGGGTTCGTCAAGATCCCCCAGAGGGCAAGAAGAAACTTGAGAAAAATTGTTACTCGAGTCTTCCCAAAACATTTTTACCTTTTCAATCAATTCTTTCGACAGGGTTTATGTTTCCTTAGTTTGTCGATAATTTTAAAGTCAGTTGGTAAAATTTCGTAAACGTCATTTATTTAGGATTTTTTTGCTCCCCTGGTTTTCGGTATTTTCAGATTCGTCATGTAAAACGTAAGTTCTCGCCTTTATACTAGTACATCTTTATTTGTAGGTTTAGAGTTGCACGTGAAAAAAATTGCAAGCGCTAATTCTAATTTATTTTATTTTCGAACATCGTGTGTTAGGAGTTCCGTGGGAAGCCACAATTGCGGAGTTCTTTTGTGTTACACCTGACTCGTGCTTTCTGCATTGAAAAGTCTGCTCTTACAACAAAAATTAAAAGGGAACTATAATTGGTCTCTATACCTTTAGCAAGGGAATATATGAACAAATAGAAGTATATTTTAAAACTGATAAAATAACTTTTGCCTAGTTCGAGTCATTTGTAAACCAATCAAAGTTAAGCTGATAAAGGGTCGAACGCGAATTTTGGTTTTAAAACTGGTCAAATGCATGATAGCCTGGAACTAACGATTGTAGACTTCTTGTGAATGTTTTTTAACCAGCAAATAATTAAAACAGGGGGCACCGTATGTGTTTGGTCATCCTAGGGGAACTTGACATCCTCAATATTATTATGCCAAAAATTTTAGATGCAATTTACCGTTAACAAAAGTGAGAATTTTTCTATTTTCCTCTCTCCATTACAGTGTTGAATCCGAAAAATTTTAGGTTTCCTTTTTCTACGAAAAATAGCTCAACATGGGGAGTGAAATGTGAAAAAAAATAAACTTCAGAAAATCGTATGAAATTTATTAGTTAAGCTTCGAAAATTGTACATGAATCGGAATGGGCATCTAGAAATTTTTAGCCGTCGTAAACCAACAGAGAAATTCTAGGCCATGTCTGCTTTTCCGAACTTGCCCCTGAAAAAAGTAAGTGTAATCCAATGGTGAAGAGTGAAATTAGGGAAAAATTTTCTAGCGCTCGGGAATTTATTAGAATTTAGCTAAATTGCAAGTGAAATTTGATCATGGATGACAATTAACGCTCTCTCTCAATGTTTTTTTTTTTTACATGTTTATCTTATCGAGAACTCTTCGCACTGAGAAGTTTAGGGCATAAATTTTGACTTAAGTTCAAAATTTTCTGAATTTTTTTACAAAATAATCCTTCTTGCTGTTAAGTATTGGGTTTTTCGTGTGTTTGTTTTCTATGACGTCTTTTAATGTTCTGACATCTTCATTCATAACTTCTTAAAAACCTTGACGCCTTCTCTGCACTTATATTAGAAACACGGGACGTTGCCATGGCAATTCTGTAATTTCAAATGTGAAATTATAAATTGAGGCTGAAATTTCGGGCTAAAATCAAGGGGTAATTTGTCACCATTGACATTAATGTACAGATGGACAGTAATATGAAATCAATTTCTTCATCTTCACTTGGCTCATCATAATGTTTCAGCTGAGTAGCTAAAATACCACAAAACTGACTATTTGCGAAAAGAACACCAAGAAGAAAGTGACGCGGTAACTAAATGGAAACATGCTTTCAAAGGTAAATTTAACAAGTAAATGGAGGTTAATTAATTAAAGTTAATTGACTTTGTAAATATTTCCGCATTTAATAGCAGTCACTGCAAAGCGAAATATATAGAGGATATTACACGGTGGCGCGAAGATATGAATTTTATTTTCGAGTGGCAAAACAATATTTTACGAACGAGCGCAGCGAGTGAGTAAAATATTGTTTTTGCCACGAGAAAATAAAATTCATATCTTCAAGCCGCCGTGTAATGTTCTTTTTATTATATAGACAAAAAGACATCGATAAAGTAATAGAGGGAAATGACCGAAATTACGTCATCGATAAACTCACTAGTGAGATTATGGAAAATAAACCACTCGGGTCCCGGATGTAGCGTTTATGAATTTTACGAGTGGTATATTTCCCAGTAAAACACTCGTGTCTATATAATAAATAGATATATATAATGTGATAATGTGATACTTTGATTGGGTTATAGTGAATTAGATTTTTAAGTCATTACAAACTGTTAAATGCATTTCTTTGTCTCATACTGTAGCAATTTACATTAATTATTTGTGTACACTGTAATCGCTCTGGGCTTACGTCTGAGCCTAGCGCTGAGAAGCCTAATGCTTCCCATTTGGTAATCCTCATGCTCTCCAACGAGAGTTCAGCAGCTTTACACCGGCGTCACGCCGATCAATGAAAAGCGAAACTCGCTTATAATCCAGCGGGCACCTTAAATAATTGAACATTAACAAAATTCAACAACAACATACAATTCGTGCTGTCACATACGTTGCTGACCCTTCGAGTTAGTCAACATATGAGAGAACTTCACCCTTATTTCGTTTGCACGGCACGTAACATTTAGCTATTTTCCGGGACTTTTTCAAAAAAGGAAGCTGATGTACACCACTAAACATGAAGCTAACCGCGAAAAACGCCGACTATTTTTGTCGGAAATTAGTTGGCCTTGCTACTCAATTCTGCCGCTAAAAAAAACAGAGCTTAGAAAAAAGCGTTATAAGCGTTTCATGTACATTTACTAATGTATTTTTTCAATTCACTTCTTTGGGGCCACTTTTCTTCTTTCCGCTCGTTTGCTTATTTATTCGTTTGTTTGATTGTTTGAAATAGCTATTACCTTTCGGAAAATCAGATGGAAACCCGATCAAAGATCAAGGTAATGGCATCTAAGGCAAATAGCTCATTGAAGACGGCACACCGAACGTCGGAAAACACAAATGCTTTGAATTCTTAAAAGCCCTTAACGCGCAACTTTTGACATTAAATACATGATAAACAAAAAAAAAATCGTGGAATGCTTCCCAAACAATGATAATAAGTGCATGTGACACGGCCATATTAAAGCAAGAAGAAAAAGAAAGCAAGAAAGTTCATAAAGAGAACTTTTAGTCAATGTAGTGAACTTTTCTCAGACGTTACGAACGGAATCCAGAACCCAAACTGAGGAGCTAGCCGTCATGAACTCAACTGAACTGATGCAACATGAATGCCAGATCTACGTTATCTTGGGGGGAAGACTAGAACAACCTTCTCTTTTTGTTCGAGTTTGCCTTATTTTGAACATTATCATCAACATTTTCACCTTTCCTTTCACCGCTGTCTTGAACGCGTTGGTGATAATCGCCGTAAAAACTAAACGACGACTGAGGGCCCACAAGTCCAATATCGCCATCGCTCTGCTTGCGACCACTGATTTTGTGGTTGGAAGTTTTGCTCAGCCCACGTTCATCGCTTGGTTAATATTAATCTTAGTCAACTACAACACTGATTTATGCCCATTTATGGCGTTTCGCTTTCTGATAAACATGCTTTTCGGCGTATCGATTCTTCATCTGTTGCTGATAAGTGGAGAGAGGATTTTAGCCATCAAGCATCCATTTGCGCACATTTCTCTTGTCAAAGAAAGTAATCTGCTCATTGCCTCTGCCTTGGCTTGGCTGTTGCTCTCAGTTGTTAACGTTTATTTTTTCCTTACCAAAAATATGATTGCGTTTGTTTTTGTAGATAATTCTGTCATTTTAACATCAGTTGCCTGCATAGGTTACTGTCATTTTAAAGTTTTCTTTGAAACTCGAAGACATAAACGACAAATTGCAGATCAGCAAGTTACACAAGAGACAAGGAAAAAGTTTTTAAAGGATCAAAGGGCCTTCAAGGTTACATCTCTGATTATAGCGATGATACTGCTGTGTTCTTTACCAACGACTCTTGTTAGACTACTGACAACTATGTTTCCAAGTCTACTATCATTGGAACAGAAACATGGGCTTTTCTTTTCAGTTACGGCGATGAGTTTGTTAAACTCTTTTATTAATCCGATTATTTACACTGTCCGATTGAGGGAGTTCCGCGTCGCTTTTATCGACAAGATAACGTGTGGAACTACAACTCTCGTTGAAGGGAATGAAAATGAAATGCGAAACATCAGGCCTCCCAGCGCTGGGCTTAGAGTTCAAGAAGGGAATTGAAATAACACAAATGATTCATAAATTAATACAATGCCGTAAACTGCCGCTTATAAGACATGGGATTGCATTGATTAGTTTTAATTAAGCTTCAAAACGTCATAATAAACCGAATTCATTTGGAGGGGGGCTTATACGGCTTATAATCGGATGCATTTTTTTTTTTTCGCAAAGAGCAGAAAAAGGATAATTAAACATTGTGTATTCCTTTAAGGCATTTATTTCTTGCTAATATGTTGTTGACTCCTTTATTTTGCCCTGACGGGTAAAGTCTCTTGGAGGATTACCCTGCATTGCAGGCATTTCGTTGGGTGAGCGACACCGCCATATTCAACTGCAAAAAGCGGGCAAGTTGGGGCGAATCAAAGGGAGAGGGGGAGGAGGCGAGGAGAGAGAAGAAAAAAACTTTTTCTCCCCTCCCCAAGCGTCCCCTGTCTCCTTCTTTTACACTCACGCCTACCCCTGGGGCTGTTATTTCTACTCTCTCCTGTCTTACGAACAAAATCAAGCCGCTATTCTGAGGAAAACAGGTGACGCACAAAAGCCAAAATTAGCATCAATGCACTTCCTAAGGGCCTGTCCACACTTGGTGCTCAGGAACCAGTGCCTGGGTACCGGCACAAAATGGTGCTGTGTTCACACTTTGAGTACCCGATATGTGACTGTGTATATAACTTGCTCCATTTCGCCCTATCAGACGTCATTTTGAAACATGCGCTTAGCAGCGAGAACAAAGTAGTTGACTGGTCTGCCCAGAAATTACAAAACTTGTGTGCACTCAGGGACCCGGTGTCCACTTTTGTGCCCGATCGAGTACAAGGTCGAGACCTTGTATTCGGGCACCAACACCGAACCCAAATTCTAGCGTGGGTACTTGAAAAAAGAGTGTGTTCACATTAGTGGCCAGCGAGTACCGCACTCCGGCACCGTACCCGGGCACCAAGTGTGAACGCTACCTAACATTCTCAACGTGGCCCAGGATAATACACGGCATACCCACAGACCTTGTCCCTCAGTTTAAAGAGCAGCCTGCTTGATTATTCAGCCAGTTCTAGTAAAATTAAGGTCTCTGTACCCTCGCTAGAAGTTCTCGTTTTTCAATTCCATCGCTGCGCCCCTTATGACTCAAATTCCAGCTCATTTGACAGAATATGTCCATGCAGTTTTTGCCCTCCACAGCTACAAGACAAATAACTTGCCATACAGCCAGACGCCAGCAACTTCAACTTCATTCATGACAATGTGACCTGATATTTAGGGACCCTGACGTTTTTAAGGCCGGAAAGATTCCAAACCACCTCCCTCGTTGGGATAGGAAATGTTCTAAGGTTTCTGGCGCTAAATTTGAGCACTAGCAAGATCATTAGCTTATTTTCCACTCGAGATCTCGACTCTTCTAGATTCCATTTTACAGTTCAGCTACAACCCATTGTTCGATTACATGCCAGAAATAGAATATTATTTGGGGAAATATCGTTTCTAATATCTAGCCCAACAAACCTGATTGGCTCTCTTGCCTTGGGTATCGAAAAACCCTAGCTAATTACCATGTTAAATGTTATGGGCGGTTTCTTTCTTCATTTTGACGTAACCATGGATATTTCCCATGGTAAATTTATCTCGAGAAAGTCCCGTCACAGGCATCATGTTCATTTACCGCGGTAAAATTGTCCCGTGTATAAACCGCACCTAATATTTTCACCCAATTAGGTGGCACTCCCCTTTGTTTGAATTTTGATAAATTTTGTGACACAGTTCCTTGAAGGTTTAGCTATAGGATGACAGATCTCTTTCTTGAATTAAAGCTGGACGACACCAATATTCATACATGTATGAAACATTTAATTCTAAATGTACATTTATATTTTTCAACAAATAAGCTGCTTCTGGAAAGGCATCAATCACGGAAGCGTTTGTAACTGATTCCAAGGGATTTTTAAGATGACAGAGAAACATAGTCTTCACCCAACATTGTTATTTTGTTGGTCTTCTATAAACTGTTTCAAAGTTGCTGAATCCACAGGAATGTAGAGATATTCCACACCATCGCCACCCTGAGAATATGAGCACATTTTAGCCATTGTAAAGTGAGTGGTAAAACATACAATATATATACTAATCAGTAACTATCACCAGAGACTTGAATATTATTTTGCCCATGCTCACATGCATTTGATGCACAAAATGGTAGGGTTAGACACATTGTGCCGGCATAATTTCGGGCATTATGGCACAGTCAGAGCATCGAGCATAATGCCGGCATAATGGCCAAGTTTATAGCATAATTTTAGCATAATGCTACAAAACTAAAATTTTCCCTATTTTCAGTGAAAATGTAAGAAAAACAAATTTCGAATTTGTCTCCTGTCTGATTATTCAGCTCTTTCTAAGGCTTGGTTACTGGTTTAGAGGCCTGGTTACAGCAGTATGCCAGGTCCATCAGGCTTGGCAGCCATCCTGACAACAATCGTTTTAAACTTTGGGGACTCGTTTGGATGGTACCGTGGAATCCAGGGCGAAATTTCAGCCAGCAGCACACGAGCATAATGGTCTGACACGAGCATAATTTTCGGCAAAATGGTACGATTTTTAGGGTGAGGCTAAAAAGCATTAAGGACAAATGTTATAATGTGTCTAACTCTACAAAATGGTGCTGTGTTTACTTTGTGGCACGAAATGTTTGCGCGTTCCAATTTGTGCGATTTCTCCAGCGATCCGCAAAAATTCGTTTCCACAAAAATAAAAAAAGAAAATTCCGCACTTTCGAGAAACGGGCCCCAGGTGTGAAAATGAGTATGAATTCTAAAGACCGGGGCACGGTTTCCTCGATAGATGGTTAAGTTTAAGCAAGGATTAGGCCAAATTTTAAGCACGGTTTTTTGTCCAAGAACATATAACTCAAGTTAACTCAAGCCTAGACTTGCTTACAAGTCGAGCTTTTGAGCGCGTAGCGCGACAGTGAGCGCGAAGCGCGATCGTACGAGCGCGGAGCACGAGCGAGCGCGAAGCACGAGCGAGCGAGCGCGAAGCGCGAGCGAGCGAAAGCTCGACTTGTTTCCCTTGCAGACAATCACATCAGGTGACGTCATTTTGGCGCGAACTTCTCAGGATGCTGCATGCAGCGCTGCCTATCAAACTGTCAAAATACTTTTCGCGCCTCGCGAAATCGATCAATAGTTTGGTAATGGAATGGAGGAGAAAAATACACCAACTAAAACTTTTATTCGGGTTGCTGTGCAGGAAAACATTTACCTTCAATGTGGCAAACTGGTAGATAATCCAGCGTTACGAAGAAAGTTATTTTCAGGGAAACAGGGAAAAACGTGTCAGAGTCTGGAGCTTCTTCTAGGAGATGTGTTTCCGGGAGACAACGACTTGGGAGCTATTCGCCGAAACTGCTCGGAACGCAACGAAACGCTGACAAAGAAAATTTTTCAAGTTAGGGCTAACTTTTCTGGACCAAAAGGAAGTCTAGGAAACAATTTGCAAAGCTCTGTCGGAGTAAACCGCTTGACAAAAGCTGAAAGAGCTGAGGTACCCGAACAAGGTGCGATTGGGCGAAGACTTCGACAAAGACAAGAGCTTTATATATTTGCAAGTGAAGCAGATTTAGCTTTGTCGATGGGAGAAGAAGTGACCAATGCTGATCGGGATGCAGTTGAAATTTTTACGATTGTGTAGTTCGGCCGGATCTCGCATTAGCTAATCGAAACGATTCGAAATTGTTAAGAGTAATACGCTTATTTTGAGAAAACACAACGAACTACGATAAAAATAAAAACGGCAAAATAACATTTAGACTTCTAAATTCATCGTCTCCCCGAGCATTCCGTCTTAAGGGTCGCGCTTTTCTAAATCCGGATTGTAAACAAATTTTCTCATCGCATATAAAAAGTTACTGAAGAAAAGAGCTCAGATCATCGGCGGACGTAGTAAAAAGACTCTATATAAACAAACAGCGAAGCAAATTTTTCTTTCACCCCAGACAGGTTTCATGTTTCAAGATCTTGCGCTCGTGATCTGTTTGATTGACGTGCGGTTTGATAAGGCTGCTTCTGATTGGATAACATTACAGGAGGAAAATTCCTCCTGTAAATTTGGCGCGCTGCAAGGGATAAAAGTCGTTCGTGCCGGGTCCTACCACACCAGACCGGAAAACCAAGCGAACGACTTTGAGAAAGTCTAACTCAAGCCTACAAAATACTGTTGAGTCTTCACTCAAAAATACAGTCATGATAAAACAAAATGTTACTCTAATTAATACATAGGAAAGTAAAATACAAAAACGGAACAAAGTTTTAATCCTGGATTAGCGCTAATCGGCCTTTCAAGAAACGCGCCCAGATGCGGCCCGTTTCTCCAAAGTCCCGGTTATTTCATTCGGGCCCGAAGTCAACTTTTCCAATCAATATCTAAAGACCAACTCGACAAATTAAACCATGGATAGTAATAATATATGCGAAAAAATTGCTCAATTCTGATTGGCTGAGAAAGGAGTGCAGCTCTTCTGTAACACGAGTGCAAATTACAAATGGTTTCTGATTGGCTAAAAACACAAAAGAAACCACCAAGAACCAATCAGACTAGAGCCGTTTTAACAACAAAATTTAAGAAATGGCCATGGTTTTCAGCAAACGACGACACAGTAAAAAGTACATCTCTCAGGCTAAATGTATTGAAAATGCGGTACTATAAAGAGAAAAATACTTTCAACAAAATCGAGGATAATGAGCCAGAGAAACTAAAAAACAAGCTACTTACAACAGACTACGCTAAAGTAAAAAATAAAGAACAAAAACGGTGGCAACCACACGCAAACCATGACAGCTACACTTTCCAGGCAATAGTCCAGTTTCGAATTAAAAATTACCGCTGAATATAAACATTAACGACACATTCATACAGGGTTAGCCTCAACGTAAAGTAAAATATTCAGAAATTCTGGCAAGCAAGTGTTTAAAATTTGAATAGAGCTATACAATCCCGAAAGGCATTGTGGGTGGTTTTGAGTTTACTGTTCTTCAAATAAATTTGAAAGAATTGGCACGAAAGGCCATGAAAATGTGTTTGCTAGTGCTAAAAGAAAGCAACAAAAGTAGGTTCGACAGCTACAGTCGTCAGGAACAGTGTATCGATCATATCCCATATTACCTTTCGGGATTGTCGCGTGCACATTTTTTCCGACAACCTTTCTCGAAACAGCTGTATACACAATAGACAGAGTAATAAACAGCTCTTTTTCTCGTTGGAATTTGTGAATATATTACTTCAGATTGAGGCTAAGGCTGTAAAAAATGCGTCTTCACTTCTTTAATTCAGCGGTCATAGCGAACTCGAAAATGGACTATTGTTGGTCTTTGAAAAATTTACTCATGCTTATTTATTCCAAATTGCACTCGAAATCATGTGATTACCTATACTAACAGCATTCCGTGCTTACAATTATCGGGACTTTTGAGAAACGGGCCCTACGCCTGAAAAGGGTTATGAAAAATGGAAAAGTGCTTCTCCCCCTGGGGTGAAAACGCTACTACTGTAATGATTTACTCACCTTTTTGGAAGTTATAAGTTTATGATCGCGAAATTCTATAAGCTGAGCTTTCAGTGTCGACTCACTGTTGACCAAAAACTGTTCCCGGCATTTGGAGTAACAAGAATTAAATGACATACCTGAACAAAAACAAGAAGACAATAAAACTTCGCCACGCCCTCCTCGCGTGTTACGCGTGCCACTGCACTACAGTATAAGTATAAGGTTAAGTAAAGGATAAAGTATCTTTCTAAAATTGATAAGTTT
Source organism: Porites divaricata (assembly GCA_038088405.1). NCBI lineage: Eukaryota > Metazoa > Cnidaria > Anthozoa > Scleractinia > Poritidae > Porites > Porites divaricata. Next base: position 18,492,156 of record JBBMOI010000004.1, on the reverse strand, counting down.
CAGAAGAAAGCAGTTTGTTTTGGCTTTCTCAAGGAGGCGACGCCCATTTTAAGACTTCTAGAGACCTTAATAACTTATGGAGGAGCATCACAAATGCTACTGATACTGAAGGCCCTTTGGCAGATCTCCTTCCACCCAGTAGAACAAGATTGCTAAGGAATCGTGGTAATTCCTATGTACTGCCTCAAATTACTGTTCTATTGATAGGTGTCTTTTCAATTTTACCTAATTGTCAATTGTCATCCGGAACGATTGTTTTTAGGAATTAATAAAGAGCTTATTTATCTTTTTATTCATTTATTTACTTTAAATTTGAAAAAAAAAGTAGTAATAACATACTGCTCACGGTCTAGAGAGCTATTCACAAACTTCTCACCTATATAACTATTGTTATCCTTCTCCTCAAGCTGATGTCCCGCTATCAGGATAAAAATCCCGCGGGCATTAGGCGTTAAACTGCGGAACACATGAACCAATGAGCTCAAGGCCAACGCGCCAGTGTGTTGTACAAGTAAAGAATTTTCATACGACGTCTCTTCCTTATAAGGCTCAAATGACGTCACATCAAACCACGACCAGTTAAAACGGCCAAACTGAGTGTGATTCCAAACTGAAAGATAATTAACAGACACAGAAGTTACACGTCTATTATCCACACTAAGAGTTGTAACGGTACAGTACAAGGCTAATCGTCACCCCAACAAGTTAGACTTGGTTGAGCAAAACGCGCGAGACACGAAAACCCTCGTTTCTCGCGCCTCGCGCCTCGCGCCTCGCGCCTCACTAAATCTAAAGCAAAAGAGAGACTGTTTGTAGTCTACCTACAAGTCGGTCGCGGTGGCCTGCTAAAGGTTCGAGTTATAAGGCTTTGGCAGCGAAAATTCTGTTGTTTTGGATAGGAGGTCGCACATGGAGGTTCCACCTCATAATCTAATACTTACTAAGAGGCGCATTGATGTGGTCAATACTGGCAATAATATGAAGGTTATCTACTTCTGCAAGGAGGCTAAGGAGCGTCTGAGTCTGAAACAGAGAAAATAATCATCTTCTTCTTGTTGTTCAATTTTATCCTTGGCGCAAATTTTATCTTCCTTTGATTTAAAGCAATCATTATACATGGCTAAATGACTACCATGGACATAACAACAGAATATCGATTGTGGAAAAGATACCACCATTAAAGCTTGGTCAGCGCTGACTATAGCAATTTTTAGCAAAGACCCTCTGTCTAACATGTCTTCGTTTGCAAAAAGTGAACATTTATTTCTAATTCGTCTTACCTAAAAACGATCACAACCGATTGCTCTTAGACTGGGACGACATGGCTCATTGTTGATGAAAAAAGGCGATTAACGACGCGCAAAAAATCGATAAGCCCCCTTCTCAGCCCTATTATTCGCCCATTCTCCCACCTAAGGAACCCGGTGCCAGGCTAGCTGCTTCTTGAAGATGCAGACTTCGTAGAAACTCATCAGTCACGTGTTTAAGCTTAAAATTGGCGGAAATAGACGAGAGTATTGCAAGCGCTATTAAAGCCAGAGCACCGAGAAATTCACACGTCCAAGAATAACTTAGAAACAAAAAATAATGTATCGGTTTGTGTGCGCCTTGCGGACTACTTTGAAGTGTGGAAGACGGTAGAAAACGACGCAGAAACGCAAGTGTGCGCGCTAAAATTTTGACGCATATTTGTTAACACGAAAACGGAGATTTTTGAAAAAGGATTAATGTGAACAGGGCCTAATTTTCGAATAAACTTTTAGGATAGATAAAGCAGTCGCACTAAGTGTTTACTCGATATCATGATACGAAAACGAGAAGAGGCAGAGGAATAGAGTTTATACGGAATGGAGACTCACCTTCTTGGCTCTTAAAATAGAACCATCAATATTATGAATAACTAGAAATAACTCCTCTGCATCTAAAAGAAACAGAAAAACGAGGATTTACAATTTTGCTCATCTTCATCGATTATTTTACAGTGCTTTGATCATACCTTCAGCTTAGCCTATTACAGAAAGGTGACTGAAATGTTTGCACCATACATGAAGATTGAGAGGTGCAGGGATGGAAAGCGTTACGAACAATAAGTATACATCTTCAGATTCCAGAAAGGCATATTAACCAATAAAATACAGCAAACTTTGAGTGACGCATTAAAGGCAGCAACAATTTTGCAGAGTAAGCTTGACTTTTATTTAGTATTTCCTACAAATTTTAGGATCGTAAGTTTAGCCGATACAAACACTGTAATTTTACATGTCCTGAGGTAATAATATCACAGGGCCTGGGTTACCTGTGCCATATCCAGCGTTTATTTTTTGAGGGAAGGTAAATTCGATCAAACTCTTCGTCAAAATTAGCGAAATTTTATACTACTAGTGATTAACTTAAAACCGTGATTTCCTTCGTACTTGTGCGTGTAACAAATGAACCACAACAGAGTATAACTTACTTTTATTATTGCTCAGAGAATGTTTAATGTAATCACACTGATCTGTCACACTCTTGAATGAGCCGTTATGCATTAAAACCTCCTCTGTTATTAAATTCAGAACCTTTAAAAAAATATAAAGTGGTTTCTCGTTAATATTTAGGTACTCTGTTTTCCATAAAATAGCTCCACGGCGCCATTAGGCTGTCTAGTTCATTTTGTTTATGCTGCCAATTATGCATCCTTATTTGCTATGGAAATTAGCTTCAGCGACCATATTAGTGATAATATCACTGTTTACACAAACCGCTTTCCCCCAAACATCATGTCTAGCGTTACAAACAGCAAAAACGAAGTTAAAAAAAACTGTTAGGCGAACAAGTTACAATACCATAGAAAAATGAACACAAGACTTACACTTTTAATGGTAAGACTCGGAAAATAGCCATTGACTACAATTTGAAGATATGAGGAAAGTTTTGAGGAACGAAATTGATCAAGAAGAACTCTTTTCGATCCCAAGCCATAGAGAAGAATATTAAAGCCATTTCTAAAAAAAAAAGAAAAGCAAAAGACGATTAAACAAACTATGGAAATAACGTATAGTAAACGTAATCGCGCATGGCTCAGAGAAAAGAAGGACGATCGCTCGCGGTCTAGGCCACATCCAGCGCGAATTCACAATCCGGGGAGTGTGGAGCCGAGGTAAATTTCCCTTTCGTAAAACGTTGCTGCCATTTTTAAGACACTTTGACCCGTTATTAAGAGTGTTTCTATAAAAAAGAGAGAAGATTGCAACTCAAGGTCGAACCCAGACCTTTTGTATCCTAAGAAGAAACAAAAGGCAAACTGCGGTGATAAACATAAGGAATATAAACGCATTTCTGGAAAGAAAAAAGACTCAAACTTGACGTTTCGTATGTTCAGATATCCTACTGTCTCTCACTTACCGCGTCACTACCATAATGACCCGCTAAAATTTCGAAACATTTTAGTACATAAGCTAGCAAACTTTCTTTCTTAATGGTATGCTTTAGCTTATCAACCCTTTTTGTGGTCGGTCAAGTTCAGGGGTGGTGCTAAAGTGTCCCCTTAATGGAGGGGTGAATGGAGATAAAAGAGTCCCTCCCCTCCCCCTGGATATAGGTGTCCCCTCAGTAGAGGTAACAGATACAAAGATTATCTGAACATTTTTCGGGCGTAGAGGTGTCCCAAAGAAAAGGTTTCATTGTACTTTCCGGTCCGTAACGGGTCCGAATTGTTTTCTGGTCTTTTAGCCCCAATAATGGAGTGTCTGAGGCGTTTTTTGCTCGATTTATCATTGGGAATTCATTTGTGATCAACTGGACTGAACATCGACAATACCATACATGAAAATCAACATACCTTAAATGAAACATCCATTTGTCAAATAGATTTTGTAGTTTATGATACAAGTCAAATCTCTCCTTGGGATGTGAAGTGGAGACTTGATTCAAATGGAGCAGAAGGTTCTGTATAAAAAGACACAAAGTTAGGGTAGGCAGTAGCCTTCGTAGCAGGCGCTTGGAAGTAGTGAGCACAAGAAAGAAGGGGTTCGCGCGAGGGAGACACGCGTCCCCTCGCGTGTCTCCCTCTCGCGCACCCTTTCTTTCTTTCACCCAAATGCCCCCCCCCCCCCCCCCCCCAAATACTTCCAAGCGTAGCAGGCTTTTAAACAAGGGAGCAAATTCTTAAAGGTGGCTCAGAGGTTAGGGCACCGCCTCCCATCATTGTGGTCTGGGTTCCAGTCCCAGCGTTAACGCAATATGTGGGTTGAGGTTGTTTTTGTTTTTTTCCTCTGCTCCGAGGGGTTTTTCTCCGGGTACTCCAGTTTTCCTCTTTCCTCAAACAACAAAACTTTAAAAAAAAAGTTCGGTTTGGAAAGCACTGGCACTTTTCTTGTTGTTGTTGCTTAAACTAGTTCTTAAGAACTCCCTATTAGTGTTTCGTGGGTGAACAAATCACAGGTCATATTGACAAAGATGAAGGTAACCACTCAAGAGGGTCACCCTACTTTGTTGCAATCTCAAGTTTTGTTCACGTGATGGGTAGCTGAGAGTTAGAGTAGGGTGGTGGTTACCCTAGAGGGAGGGGTTACCCCTGGGTGATGAGAGAAGCTTACCCTATCTGCTTCCATAGCAACACTTCAAGAAAAGTCATATCAACTGGGATCAGGCCACAGTTTTATTCGCACCAAAATGTCAAAACAGGCCGGATGAGCCAGAAATTGCATTAACCTGCTTGCAGCTTCGGATTGGCTAACATTTGTAATAAAATATCATCATTATACCCCTAGCAGCAGCCTCGCGTAGGCATCGAATCATTCCACCTTAAAGGGGCTTTTTCACGAAATTTATCAAAATTCCCAAATACCGTCGGGTATAGTGGGAACTGCGGCCACCGACATTGAGTGAGACATAAAATAAATGTTATTAAAAAAAAAATTGAGCGAAACATAACAATAACCGCCCAAAACGTTAAATTAAGGTATTAATAACACAGCAAAGACAAAAGCAGGCATGGATGGACAAACTCAAAGAAGATTGAAACGGATTGCAATTGTGGTTAACTGTGGTTTTTTAAAACTTGGTAGTCTAACAGTTTTTCAAAGTTCATTTTTGTTGTTTGCAACGTTTGAAATTAGGCTTGGGAGGCATATTTGTTGACGTGAAGCCGTGATTTTGCAATACGCATGCAAGTAACTTCTCAAATTTCTTAGCGAATAAAGATTTAACAAATAGATTCCATGTTGCCGTGCGCCTGTTCAGTAATAGATCACAGATGACGTTAAAATGCGGTAAAGACAAAGAAGTGTACACAAGCCGCAGGCGAGCGTGGCACTGATGTTTTTACCACATTTTGACGTCCTCTGTGATCTATTACTGAACAGACCCGCGGCAACATGGAATCTATTTGTTTTACACAATGAAGAGAGAGGAAAAAACGACATACTTGCCTCGTACCATTTGACTGTTCGAGTGTTTGTGCCAGTTTAGGCATTTTTTAAATCCCAAAGGCTAAAGTTTTCGTCTCTGCTTCTTTTCCATTTTATCTTACTTGTATACAGTTCTCCGAAAGGTTTTTCAACGCCTTCACTCGCTCAAAGCAGAATAATCGCGAAAATAGTTTGCAAAACTGCGAGTCTCTCTTAGCGATCGATGACACACGATGGCAACTGTTGTGAAGATTTCTTGTAGTTTAAGCATTCTCAAGTAGTCAAGAACTATTTTTGTCTCCGTTTTTCCATTGTTCTTCTTTGTAAATAGCTCCTGCTAAACTTTTGTTCGAGGATTTCACTTGCTTTAATCAGAAATAATCTCACACACATTTTCAAAACCGCGCACCATGTTGAAAAAAAAAAACAACAAAAACAAGTTTCCCGTGACGTCATCCATGTATCTGTACTCTTGACTAATAGATCATGGGCAACGACCAATCACAGCGCCCGTAGCATTCACATCGTTTTATAAAGTTAAATTGACAGTGTTAACAAAATGAACTAGACAGCCGTGACGTCACAGCCCCATTAAGTTTTAACTGAACCCTATTCGTCTGTTTACCCTTTTACGTGGGTAATCCTCCCTGCAAACCGGGCTAAAATCCGTTAAAAAGCAAATTAAAGGGGTATGCCCTCCTGCTGAAATGACAAATTTCGTTGCGATGACGCTCGGATTCTAGTTAACTCAAACACTCCGAACTGAACAAATAAGTTCGATTAACGCTTTGATCCTCGCTTCTGCGAACATTGAGAGATAAAATCAAATTCTAAGGGCCAAAGATTTTACGAGCTGACTTTTACGAGCTGCGCTATCCACCTTACTGGCAAATGTAGCTAACTAAAAAGGTATGATTTTTTGCTCGTTTGTCCTTTTCTAACCAGTTTTGATTTAATGTCACTGGCAAAGCATCTTGTTCAAAAATTTTTATTAATACCAGTAAACCTTTTTTAAAAAACTTACTAACAATATGAATTCCCTTGCAAACACTACATCCATACACAGGTGCTGATCAAACCAGGGTTTTCGCAAACGAAATTTTAAAATTACATTTCCCACAGTAACTTACCGTAACAAAACATAAGTTATCAATACAGCAGTAAGAAGGCAGTGTATGATCACCTGTTGATCCATGCGAGGCATATTTAGTTTTGAAAGAGTGTGATCTGATGTAACGCACTTGGAGCTTTGCTGTTCAAAGTATTCTTCACGTGCATCCTCGATCTGAAAAATACCACATTAAAGGAGTGAAGTTATTAAACCTGAAAAACTGAAAAGCCTGAGATTTTCAGTATCCAAGCTATAACCCCCCCCCCCCCCCTCCCCCCTTCCACGTATCTTATATTTTACACAGTTACAACAGTACCGTCACACGGTTCGCTTGGTTAGAAGTGCCCTTCTTAAAGGTAATTACGGAAGAGGTGAGCCGCCGAGGCCATTCACACCCTTCTCTACCCTGTTTAAGAAAGAGACCTTATTTTACAACCCTGATTCATTTCGTATCGCGTTCAAATTTCAATAATTTTTCAACTAAAATCGTGAAATTAGATTTTTTGGAAACAAAATTGCTGGTAGCACACATGTAGACGACTCATCGCCAACTTTCAATATCTTTTACTATTAAAGTGTTCCTGTTAAAAAAAACACTCTGTTAAAGAAGCCCAAAAGTGAATTTAAGACTCAAGACCCTGTAAACCAAACCCTGTTCAGTAGCATACACCCGCGTAGGCCAAATAAAGGAGTGCCCCAGGGGGGCTGGTACCAGCGCTATGCCAACCGAATTTTTTTACTACACGCACGGCGATTATAAACTCGTTTATCTGATATGAAAGCCGCAGTTTTACCTGGTCTGTGCGTCCATTTGAAACTTGGCTAAAAATTCTGCGATAAAAGAAACAAACGTAAATTAATTTTAACTGAATAGATCGAACTTCATCAACGATGTAAAATATCATGTTAGACTCGACTCTCTCAATGAATTCTCATGTAAATAATACTTGTTCCAATGCTTTTTATTACCTGTATAATATAAGAAGAATTAGGAAATATCTTTCTAGGAGGTCCACTGAGACGCTCATTCACGCATTGTCTCAAGTCGTGCCGACTATTGTAACAGCTTGCTCTACGGCCTGCCAGCTTACCAGCTTAATAAGCTACAGAGGGTCCAAAATGCTGCCGCTAAGTTAATTTTCCTGGAATCTAAATACTGCCATGTAAGACCGTTGCTGTATAATCTGCACTGGCTGCCAGTTAAATTCCGAATTGACTTTAAGATATTATTGTTAACGTATAAGGCTATCAATGGCTTAGCGCCTTTTTATCTCCAGGAACTTATAAGTCTTAAAGAAGCATGTAGATACAAGTTACGCTCTGATTGTGATGGACTGCTACTAAATCCTGTGAAATTCAAGACTTTAACAACGTTGGGAGATCGATCTTTTGCTGCTGCTGCTCCTCAACTATGGAATTCATTGCCCTATTTAATTAGGAGTAGCCGGTCAGTAGCATCTTTTAAAAAGACACCCAAGGCATTTTTATTTCAGAAAGCTTTTTTGTGATTTTATGTGCTTTTTAATCTCACCTTTAGTAGGTTAAATGCAGTTTTTTACGATTTAAGTAGTCTAGGTAATTTTTATAGTTTTAGTGTTGATATAATTGTTTTACTCTTTTTGGTTGGTTCATGCACTTTTTGCATGTATACTTTATGCACTTATTATTATTTTTATTTTATTTTTATTTTAAATATTCTGATGAAAATAGCAATATTGATATCGGCGCTATATAAGTATCATTATTATTATTATTGTTATTATTGTTATTATTATTATTATCATGTTACGTCACAGAAGAGTTGTTACGTATTCCAAGCGAGGATTGCAAATGGCCGATAAGTCCAATCCCTCGTCTCCATTCAGAGGGCATTTCTTTGCCTGATGGCAATGGCCTCACTGACGTAGCGCCTGATGGTGTCACCTTTGTAAGTTAGAACCTCAACATTGTGTGGGTCCACGCTGCCCGACCCGCCACCCAGCAGCGCTCGAAAACGGCAGAAACCTCTCGGGACTAGCCACATGCAATCCTCTAAAAAGTCTGTAAACTTGCCAATGACATACTGTACGTTGCGGATTATATGGTTCAATTTAAAGCTAGTGAGCTTGAGTAAAGACAACGCTGACGTCATGAATGACAACCGGAAGTTTGGCTCTTGAGGGAACACTTCTTTCTTGGGCGATTTCCGGTTTCGGTCAAGGCTTGTGGCATCCTGCCACCCGCAAAAAAATACCTCTGGTACCCAAGGTAACTTCTAACCTTTATTAGTTCATATAGGAAGCTCTACAGTTGTGAAACGGCATTATTGCGGCTGACAGAGGACTAGAGACGCATGCGTGATAGGCAGGAACTGGTTGCGATAGTCTCTATGTACCTTTCTAAAGCTTTTGATGTCATTTAACATGACGTACTCTTGGCAAAACTCAAAGCATATGCCGAAGGAAGTTGCGCGCTACATAAGGACAACTTGTCAGGAAGACAGCAGCGAGTAAAGATTGGAGATACCTTCTCCAACTTGGCGGGCACCAGAAGAGGAGTTCCACAAGGGAGCGTTTAGGACCAATGTTTTTTAATATAATTATCAATGACTTGTTTCACTAAACACATACGCAGACGACCCTCAGATTTCCTCGTCTAACCTAAAAGCACTCTCGTGGATAATTTTTTCTATTATTTTTAGAGTATCCAGTCATCAAGTTGTAGGCAAAGAGAATTAAACTGGATTTTCTTTTTAAGCTCTCGTATCTGAGTTCAAATTTCGCACTAACCCGGGGTTAACTTAACCCAGCTTCGAACAACCCGACCCAGGACTACAGCTCTCCATATGACATTTTACTAAGCACAGTTAACTTACAATCTCTATTCATTAGACGCCTCCAGAACTTCATGATCACATTATATAAGAGTCTCTTCTTTACGAATTATCCAGGTTATTTAAAAGATATGTTCACCGTACGGTCTTCATCCTACAATTTGCGCGAAAAATCATATCCTGGCCCTTCCCAACCCAAAAACAACGACTTACGGTCTGCACTCTTTTTCATACTTGGCTAGCAAAATATGGAACTCTCTCCCAGACACTTCCAAAACATTAAATTTTCTAGAATTCAAGCAGGAGATCCTCAGATATGAAGCTTTTCTACAGTAGATCTGCAAGTTATATTTCCCTCTGCATGCATAATGTTGTATACAGTTTATAAATAAGATTGGGATTGTAATATAGCATATTTTATTTTATTTTAACTTATTTTCTCGAAGATATTAGCTTTACAGCTACTCTGCATGTATATATGTATGTATGTAACCAGCACAATAAAATTTGGTTGCTTTGACAACTGTAGCATGCATAACCTTTTCGAGTCATACCACTAAAACTATTAAAACTAATTCTACGTACTAATCGATACCTTGATGCCGGGGTATGATCAATTTCCCCACTTTCGCTGTCAGAGTCTTCTGAATCTGATTCTCGCTGAATGCCTGACGAAATATGTAAACAAAACACTGATTAATGCCAATATTTTCCCATTAATACTCATTGGTTCTTATCTCATATAACTGATTTTGAAAAACTCAGCAAAAAGCTGCCTCTTCTACAAGCTCTCCCAAGGCTTTAGGCTGGTTCTCACTGGCGACGGAGTCGTAATCAGAAGCGTAGAGCTTATGATTTAGTGAAAAAAAGCGTTCCCGGATTCCGCTTACGACTCCGTCGCTTACGGTCCGCTTATGATCTAGTGTAAAGCAGATTGTCGGAGTCGGAAGCAGAAGCGAAAGACCTAAACCAATCACAAAGCGTGGGGACGTAAATTCTGGCTGGTTTATCCTTTAGTTTAATTCCTGCCTACTCTGAGAATCTGCGTTTCACTAGATCATAAGCGGAACGTAAGCGACGGTGTTGTAAGCGCAGTCGGAAGAAAAGGAAACGTTCTGATTCTATTGACTCTGATTCCGTCGCTCTTATGACTCCGCTTGATTTTCACCAGGTCATAAGCGCTCTTAGCGACTCCGTCGCTAGCGCTGACAAGCGTGAAGCGCGAGTGCTAGGGACGATCAAGAAGGGCGAGAAGGGAATGATGGGAGCGGTCCCGCTTAACTCAAATACCCAAAAAAGTGACTGCGAGCGACTGGGGAGAGACAGCAGCAAAAGGAAAGCTAAATAGCGAGGAGAAATGAAAAAGAAGGGGTTAGGGAGGAGTTTTTTTGAGGACATTCCCAAACCTCAAATATACTTCATATAAACTCATTAAACAAGCTCCTAGTCCAGTTTTAGGTTCGCCATGACCCCTAAATTATATGAAAACGTATTTCGAAACTACATTTTGGATCGTTTTTTGACCAGAAAAAGGCGATAAAATACGGCCTCTGAAAGCAGCTTCAATTAAATGGTGTTTCTGGGAGTAAAGTTCAGGGGCAAAGGGATTAAACTTAGACAAAGCAATGAGGGTGTGTATGGGGAAGAAGAGAACGAAAACAAACAAAGACCTTTTAAAAGCACAGCTTTTCTCCGGTGACGCAGAGAATATCCGCTAACATTGTGTTCATCTTGACAACTTCCAGCTGCCTATTAAGTATAAAGAAAGGCGTGAGGCTCATTTACAAATGAAAAACATCGCTTCTCTTTGGGAGACTGAAAGATATGATTCTCGATCTCAGATTCTTTGGTTTCGTTACCACGAAAAAATGCAAAATCCGAAATTAGGTTCTCCAGCGTTACAGCAATAATATTGGCGGGAAACTGACGAAAACAAACACTGCTTTAAACATGGTTCAATTTAACCGGTTCCTATGCGCCCCCCCCCCGGCATACCCCAGGGAATTTGCGATTTCTTTCTTTCTTGCGGTGGTCTATTCCCCGCACCCGGGCACGTACACTGTACTGTAGAATAAGACAATTCCCCACCACCGAGCTCCCGATCGGCCTGGTCAACATGTTTTGGGGGTACATCTCTTCAAGAGCAATATTGATTTCCTTACAACAGCAAAACGAGACGTGTTCAGAACTTTTATAAACGTTTTCTAGAGCTTATTTAGAGAAGGATAATACATGTATAATATAGTTAAAACATGAACAATAATTTGAAAACGAAAACGAAGGGAAAAACTCTCATTAAGCTCCTCCTGGATAGAACACTTCATAAGAACACTGGTCTGAATCTCTGAAGTTAAGCTAAGCTGAAAAAATATTTCTTTGTTTCTTTTGCAAAAAAAGATCCATTCGAGTACGCATTATACGCACACTCGTGTGAAGTTTTAAAACACTAAAAAAAACAATGAAATGACACGTACCTTACAAAATCAAAGAGAAGTTATTTTTTATTTGCACCACACGCTAACCCCCCCCCCCCCCCGACGGGACCTGACCGCATCAAACAATTCCCCATCCCCCGGCCCAAACGGCTGGACTTGTCCCGAGGGGTTGACCGGAGTGGGGTGGTAACAGGTCAAATTGAACCATAGATTAGTACTTGACACGCTGTGGTTACTATGAAAGGAGCCTAACAATGATTAGAAAACTTTATACCAAAGAATGAACAGATTATAGATATAGTATGTTCAGTATTGTCTCAACTCAAAACAATGGGCCATTGTCTAGTTAATATCATTGCAAGACTTGGGAAATATCTCAACTTGGGGCGTACTTTGCAAATTCAACATGAGAATCACATGCATTCTGGTTTTTTTTTCCCTAAACAGAAAAGATAGCTCTCGCTTGAATTTATACGCTTTACATATAAATAGCTCTACTTGTCCATTTAGAAACTGAAAAGGATGCTACTTTATTTTTCACCACTAAGCTCCTCTGAAAATAATTGAACATTTGTTTTCTTACAAAATGAAATTACCTCATCACCATCAGAAGCTGAGACAGTATTTCTAACACCTGAACCTAACAAAACCAAAAGAACTAAAAATTAATGAAGCACTGATACAATAGATATCCATTCATCTGTATGTCATCTATTTACGACCCCTCCCCCCCTCCCCCAACCCCGTCACTACCCAGGGAGAGAATATGTTATTTCAGCATATTTTATTTCAAGGCAAAAACTGAAATGGGGGAGGGGGTAATTATTAGAAATGGGGTCGGAAACAATAATATTTTTTTGGCTTTTCTTTTATGGTGATCAATGTGCTTTAATGATCCATAGATTTTATTGCCATTTATTTGTTTATACATTTAAACACAGGTATATAAAACAAAACAATTTATGGACCTGGGGCAAAAAACTGGATGTATATGTTTAAAGTTACTTTGCTTTTTACTGGCAGACATTTAAACAAGATGTCACATTTTTATTAATTATTATTCCATTCATGAGCACACGTTGGACATGAGGTGGTAAATAGCCAACGAGGAGTGTAGCGCTGAGTTGGCTACAACTATCTCATATCCAACAAGCAGGAATGGAATTATTGTTTTATTAATTTTTTTTAAACCCCAAACATCTAGTCGTTACAACTGAAATTAAGTATATTTCATTTTAAATATTACAAAACAACCGGATGTTAATGTAACTTCTGTAAACCAAGGGAAATCACATGACATGTGCGCCATTTGCGAACTTGGTTGAATGAAAAGTCTGAAAGGGGCGGATGCTGTGCTTAAATTACTCTAAACAAGTACTGTTTCTCGCTTTCCGTTGCTGTGACTGTGGAATTTGACGCTGGATAGGTCGACCTGACTGCTCTTCAATTTTGTTTTCTTCCTCCACTGAATTGGAGCTGCACAAAGACTAAGCTTCATTAATCAATGTGTTGCTGTTGTTGTTCAATGGAAAGCCACTCATTGTAGGATTCACTTGAGGCCCGTTATGGTCCGTTATGGACTTCATGCACAAGTGTTAAGAGGCTGTCCGCGTAAGAACCGATAAGGCAAATTTCGGTCTATCACGGATTGCCCTGATTTTTTCGGTGGAAGATACCTATCCTATCCCATGAAGAAATATCACATTTATTTGGACCAACTCAATTTTTTCTCTATTTTACAGGAAGATTTTCTAGGTCACCTAAAAATAGCCAGTTTGCCATCGGAAGTGGTGCAATTTTGCTGAAAATTTAGGGCTCTGTCAAACCTACCTTACAAGGTCGAATAAGCTGATTATTTTACACACAAGAGTTTTAACTCTGGTTAATAGTTTCAAGGTTTAATGGTTGCATTCTGTGGAAAGTTGGCTGAGATATGATTTTTTTTAAATGACCTTTAATTTGCTCAGCAGGAACTGTAATTTACATAACTAGAGCTGAACGGTAATTTCGCAAAAGTGGCACCTGACCCAGACTCTAGTCTATGATAAATCAGAAGTACTAAGACCAGTCTACTTCTTAATGTAATAAAATTTGTGGGCACTCTCACTCTCGTGCTGTACATGAGTCCGTTAATGTTCCAAAATTCGCCATTTTGACAACAAAGCTGGAATTGTAACGGTCGGCATCTGATCGACTAATTTCCACAGTTTTAACGTTGCTAATTATCGCCAAATGTCATTAGACCCTTTAAATGTTGGCCTTTTGAAAACATGTGGAGAAAACTTAGTAATCGCTTTTTCTTGTTTTTTTTTTTCTTGTCGACGATGAACGTGACTTTATTCTTCGTATGCAAATTAGCCTTGGCTGCGTCGCTTCAACAAATTGACATGAAACATAATCTTTACATTTCACATTTCTAAGGGGAAAAACTCTTCTTTCCACAGAAAAACACAAACCATGCCTTAGAATCCCCTTTAAGGTCTGTTTTTTTTTTTTTTTTTTCAAGGAGGAAGAAGCAGCTGAATGATATCATGATATACAGTGTATGTTTGCGTGGCTTAAAATAATTCAATTACTGTGGCCTGTCACGCATTCTTAAAGAGGGTTGGTCGATTAGAAAACAATAGCGTTGTAGCAGGAGTTGTAGTGACCAATTCTATAGTATTATCATCTTTTTTTAAATGATAGTTATTGATAATAAGAAAAAAAATAAAAGTTAAGTTGCAAGGTAAGTCCTCTTGTCAGCACAATAAAATTTGTGGGCACTCTTTTTTGCGTGCCTTAAAAAAGAGCGTCAACGTTGAAAGATTATTTGCTTATCAGAAGACAGTAAAAAAAAATGCCCTACACTTTTTCTACCTTAAAAAGTTTTATTTTTCTTATTGTAAGAGAAAATCCATTTAATGCTTTGTAAAAGGCAAATTAGATGTAAATTTTAGTTCTATAAAGCGTTTATCCGTAACAGAATGAAACGGGAAAAATAGTTCCTTTTTTCAGTGAATACAAGCAAAAGGGATTATCTTTTAAGTTTTTGTTAGGGTATGACATCCGAATTCCCACGATGATCTTGTTTTGGTTTTAATCAAATTGAATTATAATGCAACAGGTGCCAGTTTCAAATATAATTATGTCAATGTAATCGCCGAAGAGATCAATTGTGAAAAATGGCTTATTCAGCTATTTCATCAAGCTGTTCTTTCTACGAGATCGTAAAGGCAGAGTTTGGTCCCAGTAGGGGTGTGGAGGGAAAAGTCTTGGTCACAGAGTGCATGGATGATATTAAGTCGCACTTAGCCAGCTGTCACTTGTCTAAGTGTAGCAAAGTCAGTGAAAATGGAGTCATTTTAGCGAGAGTAAGTATTTGAGGTTTTGTAGGTATTCGGAACTGAAATGACAATCTGCCCAAGGCACAGACACTGAATAGCCTGTGTACAGACCCCCTCCCCTCAGGAAAAAAAGGGGCCCCTTCTCCGAAGGGGATGGGAGTGGTGTGTACACAGGCTATATCTAACACTAAAATGGCAATCTGCCTAAGGCACAGACACCTACTTGGCAGGCTTTTGCGAGCGCCAAGGTCTTGTTAATAGGCTCGATTGGAAGCCGCTGTTCCGAAAAATGAGCCCCCAACGGACCGGGAGACGGCAGAAATCGAGCCTAAGGTCTTGTCAATACCCCGGTCATACTCTGGATAATACTGGAAAAATAAGTACTGTGGCAGGAAGACATGTCGTGAATTTCCAGATAGCCATCGAAATAAGTCAAAGTTTTGTCCCATCAGGTAAGTATCATTTCTTTTTCCTTCTTCATGCACAAAATTTTCTAAACGTACAGTGATATTCTAATTTCTCTATTCAACATTTTATCTTGCGATGTTTTCTGATGTTCGTTTCCTGTTTATTTGAGCTTGCAAAGATAGTTTATTTATTTCTATTTTTTGACAGCCGTGAATCTTGCCCTAATCAATTCTTACCTTTAAAATACTATACATAAAGGTTAATCCGTGTGTTGTAAAACATAGGTTTCTGATGATTGTTTGAAGAGCATTATAAAATTAATGGGGAAAAAAAGGAAAGAAATGTCTACACGGAGTCAGGATTCAACCTCTTACCCAGGGCTTTCCCGCCCCTGCCGTTTTCTAAGAGGAATGTCCTGGCGACGAGGCTAGGAGTGATTGCGGTCGAGGTGTCGTTCACGTGACTGTATGAAAAGTATTTCATTCTTGTAATAAAAATATTTTCTTTGAACTTAAACATGTCTCTGGTTTTGCAAAAATTAGTGACACTTAAAAGTACCAGAATGTTCAGTTCATTTATATAGCCGATTTGCTCCTCCTGTTGCAAGAAACTTTAAAAAACTTGACGCCAAATGGTCGAGAAGAGTACGATGAACAGTCAGCAACCATGTCCACACCTTTGCCGGAGAGGTTTATTGGACAAGATTTCTCTGTTTTTCATGTTTTGATAAAAAAATTTCTCCAGATTCCTGTTTTTTTTTTTTGTATTTGTACCCTCTTGAACAATGTACCATCCACCCTCTCTCCCCCCTGTTCCACCTCTACTTTTACAAGCATTTGTACCTAAAGGGGTGGAATTTCTCCTGTGTATATTAATTTCTGAAAAATTAAGTCCTTCTACTTTTTCCTAAAAATCTTAAACTTAGTTCTTTTTCTTTAAGAACCAGAGTCCTAAAGTGGTTTAGGGCTCCGGGGTTCCGGACCAAAATAAACTGGGCTCCAGGGCTCCCGAGAAATTGATCAAGGGCTCCAAGCTCCGATATGCTTTTTTGCCTTAATCCAAAAGCAAATCCTAGAATTGAGAAAATACAGCAATTTCTATTTTTTAAACGCTGATTTTATGTTTTTCTCCACTCTACTCGTGTTTGACAGTTATCTAGAGTTATTTATCAATCATGATCAATGGATACGTTTATATAACATTTGACACAGTGAATGACGTGTCAAGGTTGGAAGGTTAAAACGCGGCAAGACCACGACTTCTTTCATAACACAATGTGAGAGATCCAAAAGTTTGAAAAGTTTTTCTTCGTTGTGGCATTTTCGCCAGTAGTTTCAAGTGAAAAAAAAAAAGATCATGTCGATTGCAGAGGAAGAAAGAGAAGGTAAAGGATCCAATGAGCCTACGTTGATTCGCTATGTGGATTTTTCCATTGTCTAGGTACGACAAAAGCTTAAAAACCTCAATCAAGCAGTACATATCTCAGTAATTTGGAGTTTAAACCTGTATAAATGATGCAGTTAAAAAGTGTGGATTGCAGCGCACGCCCAAAATAGCATCAGTACGACCATCAGTACAATGAAAAGAACTCGAATGTTAGTTATTTTAATTTTTGGGGCTACGGGCTCCGCAGCAAACGTTTTGAGGGCTCCAGGCTCTACAGTATAATAGTATTAGGGCTCCAAGCAACGAAGCGATGGGGGTCCGGGCTGCGCGGAAAAAAATTAGGGCTCACGGGCTCCGGGCACCCCTTCCCCCCCCCTCTCCCTCCCCCTTTGGGACCCTGAAGAACCGCCAAAGACGCTGCTAAGGCTGCAATAAGCGCACTCGGCCTTTTCTATTCTTCACATAGTGAAATGCCCACCCTTTCATATACATGAAGCCTGGAAAAGATACCCCATCATAGGGAGTTCCCCCCACCCCCAGGACAAGTCCGTGTTCACCTATTGCCAGCCCATGTTGGACTCTAGGCCCGTTTGAGTTAATACCTAAACCTAGTCCTAAGCGTAAACAATAAGGCAATGGACGAAATAACCAATGAGATGAGCTTGAATATAAATTGAACTTGACCATAGAGATCTGTTGCAAGAAGACGAGGAGTTCGAAAAGCAAAAGCTTGTTACATAAATCGCTGAGAATTGAGACCACAAGACCCTCAGTCAGAAGCTTTCAACCTATGTGTATGTCAAAATCAACATAGTCAGTTCAACGTGGTAATGCTAAAAAAATCTTTGTCACTTTGAAATACCATTCAAATCCAGGGAAAGAAAAGGAGACCTAACTGACAAACTTTCGTGTTTCATACAAGAGTGAACGTGCTTTTCTCCATCTGTTCAGGAGTGAACACAGGGATCCTTCTTAATTTAGTGTGATTAACAGCCGGCAAAAACTTTTGGGATTATCGTAAACAAAAACTATGCCTTTTTCTGCATGCCAAATTCCTACATGTTGCTAATTGGCGATAAACACAATGCTCTGTTAATACAACCCTAAAGTTTATAGGGTAGCCTATAGGTCCTATAGTTAGCTAGGGATCTAGGAAATGTGTATGTTGCCTAAAGGACTTTGCAGGTGTGGTCTTATGGTGTCGCACTGGTATTCCTGAAGTGTTTGTGAGCTATTTCCAAAATATTAATTGTTAATTCTGTAATTGAAAATATTGTGCTACTGCTCGTGAATAAGAGTGGCCGTGTCCAAGCGACTACTTCGTACCTATTTGTCATGTATTACACCATCGGCTGTCAGGGGATACTGACTCAGTTAAAACGGTCGTAAAATGAATAAATACAACAGCACGGTATTTCCCACCCAGTAGAGAATCGGAATAAACTGTGATTAAATTGTATGATTATCAATAACTATGACTTCAAAAAAGATATAATAACATATAAGAACTCATCGATACACGGCCCCTCTGGGGGAATGCGTGACGGGCCACAGTAATCAAAATATTTTAATTCGCGTAAACATATCCTCTTTTGCTGCTTCTTCCTCGTAAAAGAAACAGACCTAAGGGGATTCTAAGTCGTATATCTTTCGTGTCTTTCCGTGGAAAGAAGAGATATTTTTCCCTTAAAATGTGAAATACAAGGGTTATATTTTTTATCAATTTGTTGAAACGACGCAGCTAAGGCTAATTTGCATACGGAGAATGAAGTCACGTTCATCGTCGACAAGAGAAAAACCCTAGAAAAGCGATTACCAAGTTTTCTCCACAAGTTTTCAAAAGTCCAACATTTAAAGGTTCTAACGACATTTGGCGATAATTAGAAACGTTAAAACTGTGGAAATTAGTCGATCAGATGCCGACCGTTACAATTCCAGCTTTGTTGTCAAAATGGCGAATTTTGGAACATTAATGGACTTTTGTACAGCACGAGAGTGAGAGTGCCCACAAATTTTATTACATTAAGAAGTAGACTGGTCTTAGTACTTCTGATTTATCATAGACTTGAGTCTGGGTCAGGTGCCACTTTTGCGAAATTACCGTCCAACTCTAGTTATGCAAATTACTTTTCTTGCTGAGCAAATTAAAGGTCATTTTAAAAAAATCATATCTCAGCCAACTTTCCACAGAATGCAACCATTAAACCTTGAAACTAATAACCAGAGTTAAAACTCTTGTGTGTAAAATAATCAGCTTATTCGGCCTTGTAAGGTAGGTTTGACAGAGCCCTAAATTTTCAGCAAAATTGCACCACTTCCGATGGCAAACTGGCTATTTTTAGGTGACCTAGAAAATCTTCCTGTAAAATAGAGAAAAAATTGAGTTGGTCCAAATAAATGTGATATTTCTTCATGGGATAGAATAGGTATCTTCCACTGAAAAAATCAGGGCAATCTGTGATAGACCGAAATTTGCCTTATCGGTTCTTACGCGGACAGCCTCTTAAGAGGTGTAAAAGCTCTTCAAACATGCAAAAAATCTGCTAATGGTTACTCCAGACCTGCAAGGACTTGCAAGCCATTCTGAAAATGTTTGCGGTAAACTTTGTTGTTGTTGTTGTTGTTACATAATCAGCTCGACGTACAGAAGAACTAATCTTATAATAATTCTTTAAATTTGTAAGGGAACTTTGGAGTACCATTAAATAATTTCAAACCAAAATTTGTGGCTTTTTTGTCGCTGCCAGTATGGCATTTTCTGTTGTTTCATCGGTAGAAAGCTCGCGAAATCTACTTTTTTCCGCTGCTTTGTCCGAGAGAAATTTTGTTGTTTTCCATATAAGGTCAAACTCAGGTATATGAGCTGATAACCGAGATTGAGTGAACCAATCAGAGTGCCAGAAATGAATTATATGAAGTTGAAAATTTAATAATAGATAATAATATCATTCAAACAAAAGAATATTGTCATATTTAAAGCTGGTAACATTATAAATACATGAAAACGTTGTATTTGTGTATGTAATAGCACGATTTGTAATGACATTTAGCATAAATACCACAAGTGATATTTCAAAACTGTTATATGTAATTTCACGAGCCGTTAGGCGAGTTAAATTTTAGACAATTTTGAAATATCACGAGTGGTATTTATACCAAATATCATGCTATTATTTGTTTATACTACTACTACCACAAGAGGTTTGTAATTTAATTTCACATGTATGTATTTCAAATTAAGCTGAAATACCACTACTCTAAGCCAATCAAATTGCAGACCTTTCTCATGTGTAGTATTTATAAAATATAATAAATTAGAAGCCAAAAAACAATATGACCTCTTCAAATACTTCTCAAGTCTACAGTCTGAAGTCATCAAAAAGCCGACTTGGCTGAACTCCCTTTTCGATTTCATCATTACCTTACAGTATTACCTTTTTGATTTGTAGTTTTTGGAGTTTTTGTCCTCTTGCTTGTTGTTGCAGAATGGGCCGGTGTTTTGTTATGTATTGCTGAGGATGCTGAAAAGTACATTTTAATAATATTATTATAAACATAAAAACATAATGATAGCAGCTAGATCTAAAAAACCTTCATAATGTTCAAGTTTGGATTGACGAATAGCTATATTTCAAATTTGTAAAAGAAAACATAAGAAAATTATCCACCCAAATAAACACTTACCAATCTCAACAAAACAACATTGTTGAATACTGGAAAATATATCTTATTATTTATTTAACAACTTGAATGAATAAATAATCACAAATTTATTATGATATATGATACACACAGTTGACTCCCGATATCTCGAACTTTTTTTATTTCCCTAGAAGGTTGGAGTTACCGGGTGTTTCAAAGCAAATTTTAATACCTGGGAATACTTAAGGAAATAAGCAAATGGATGGGGTAGGAATGCAACTATCAATTGCACACTTCACTTCAAGGGCAAAGGAGAAATTGATTTATATTTTGAAAAAGGAATTTATAATAAGCAACAAAGCTTGATTAATACACTGACAGAGATGGACACTGAATTTGCAATGGAGTGACAAAAAAGTAAAAACAAAGAATTGACACCAAGAATTATTGTTTTGATTGCTTTTTCTTGTTTTGTTTTCTCAATGTTTCGGATTTCACTACACTGTTTTTTTTTTGTTGTTGTCGTTTTGTTTTGTGTATTTTTTTTGGACTTGTCACACACTTATATTGTCTTAAACATGGTTCACCGCAGCTATTGAGGGTAGAATTATATTGAAATGATCTGTAGGGAAACAAAAATTACTTTGAGTTAGTGGGAGGTTTGATCGAGTTATCGACATTTCGAGTTACAAAGGGTAAAATTACAGTATATGTAAACTATGAAGAAAATCCAGTGGAAATCAACTTTGGTTCAAGTTAGCATGAGGTTTGAGTAAGTGAGGGTTTGAGATATCAGAAGTCAGCTATACCTGCACTAATCATCACATTCAGATGAAAATCAAAGCAAGCCTATTATCTGTACCACATCATCAGTCTACAATGTTGACTTATCAAGAGAGATATGGGTAAGAAAACAGTGTTATAGCATGAAGGTAATGAAAAAAAAATGAAGCATAGGTCTTTTGATAGGGTGTAAAAATACACTGTATTGGAAAATAAGACTTTCTGGGAAGTCATAGATAGTATTGATGTGAATTAATAATGAAATAATTCATTTTGAACTGCGGTTGTAGATGAAAGTGAAGAATGATCATCGCAGTAAATTGTCCAATTTAAGCAATTGGAAAGAAGAAGCCTGAAAAAAATCAGGGCTTCAACGGGATTCAAACCCGTGACCTCCACGTTGCCGGTGTGTTGCTCTACCAACTGAGCTATGAAGCCACACATTGGGAGCGAGGTCAATTTATTGAGTTCATATCTCCCGTGAGGAGATATGAACTCAATAAATTTTCTAAACTCTTCTTTCCAATTGCTTAAATTGGAAAATTTACTGCGATGATCATTCTTCACTTTCATCTACAACCGCAGTTCAAAATGAATTATTTCATTATTTCACATCATTTCACTCCTCACGGGAGATATGAACTCAATAAATTGACCTCGCTCCCAATGTGTGGCTTCATAGCTCAGTTGGTAGAGCAACGCACCGGCAACACGGAGGTCACGGGTTCGAATCCCGTTGAAGCCATGATTTTTTTCAGGCTTCTTCTTTCCAATTGCTTAAATTGGAAAATTTACTGCGATGATCATTCTTCACTTTCATAGATAGTATTGGCATCAAATAGTCTATTAATTAATGTGACAGATTATGTCATTTCCCTGAGGTTTGGTAAAGAACACCCATTGACATTCTATAATTTAACACACAACAAATTACAGTTTAAGCAGGTAATACATTATGTATTCCTACAAAAGTAAAATAATTACATGCAACCTTAAATTAATTGATACTTTGTAATGTCATGTATATTTTTTATCATCTTGAGATTTGTTATGGATTATGCAAATGAGTCCTGTCCAAGATCAATAATTTGTACAAGATTGCACCATACCATACTATGTCTGCTGTCTTGGCTAACAAAGCTTTAGCTGAGTCCCGAAGAGAGAGATGTTGGGGAGACACTTATGTGTCATAATCAAAAATCGCCAGAAAGGATGCCTTTGCCACTTTCCCACTCCCTCTGATGTAAGATTTGGTTTCTGATTCTTGAGTGACATGTCATGGCAATAAATAAAAAACCTATAATTCCGATGGCACACTTGGGTGCTGTTTATAAACGGACTGTCTTTTGGTTGCTTTTGCCTGCAGTCTCATTAGTGTAGGAGGCACCTCTGTCTAATGGTGCGTGTTTTGGCCTCTAGCTACAGATTGGGATTAGTGCTGGTATCATGCCCTAATAAAATAGGGACTTTACAAAACTACAATGGTGATGGCAAGGAGAACGTCAAAAAAGCAATAAAAATAATGAGCAAAACAACAACTGTGCACATGCATCTCACTTTTTTGTACATTTCTTTGTTGTCTCTGCAGAAGTAAGGTGTGAAATGACCAAATTTTAAGTTTACTTGAGAACAGGAATGGCAAAGCAAAAAATTCTACCATCTCTGTCTGAACTTGGGCGCGGTAAGTCTATTTTTCAGCGAAGTTTTCCTGGACACCTCTGTTGTCGGATTGTAAGGTCCCTCACGTCATAAACCAGAGGAGGCCAGAAAAGCACACATCACCCAAACCTAGTTGATCAACTGCCCCCTAAACCGTGCCCCCCTCCGCTTTTTACCCAACCACCACTCATTTCTCACTAACATGTTGTCTACCAATCTCCAACTAACTCCAGTTAAATGAGTTTTCAAAACTTGATAATCAATATTGTAATTACAGGCAAACTCACCAGCCTGTGCTAATGCACCACGTCGCTTGGGAGTTTGAAATCCATAGACTGTTGATCCACTGACTGGGGTATCACAATCACCAAGACCTACATGTATCAGGGTACAATAATTTATGAGCACCGTTCAGAGGGAGTCCTCATATCCCACACTAACCTCATACTTGTTTTGCCCATTTGCCTGGTCTGCTTAAGATAATATATTGCTCTTACTTTACAGTTTGAATGGGTAGATTTATTTATGCTTCTCATATTGAGCACCAATGCCAGTGGGGTGGGGTAATCCACTCCCAGGGGTCAATTTTAGGGGAGGGGGTACTGCAAAGGAGACAGTCTGCAGATTTTAGATCTCCTGAGAGGTTGGCATCTTCGCAAAAATTGTAGGTGTGTATTGTGTAGCGTTGTTAACACTGATGGCCAAAAACCAAAAAAATATTTATCACAGGAGATCACAGGATAATCAAAATGCGCCTGATCTGACAATATGAAGATAAGGAGCAATGACATTAATTATGCATGATGAGCAGTAATTAAGCTTATAGCTGATTCAATAGAGCTGCTTTGGACATTGGAAACTGTGCACTGAGCAGCTTTTCTTTGGTGGTCACTGAACGAAATTATTGCAGTGAGTTTCAAATACCCAGCGTCCAATTACCAGATCCCAATGCCCAAAGCAAACTTTATTGAATCAGCTGAGCTAACCGTATATATTTGGGTCACGGGTTTTCAATGATCTACGCAGTAAAAAATGAACCAATAGAGAAAGGCCCAAAACACTTCCGTTACAAAATCAATTCCAGCGAAAAACGAAACTTACTCGTCGAAACAGTCTTGCGTTTGACTTTTTCCATCTTCGGAACATCTTCATCACTGACAAATTCAATTTCGTCCGCCATTGTATTGAGTCATTGGTTGAACCCAGCGCCTCACGGTCACCAAAGTAGAGCCCAGTCAACCATGCAGCATTTGCAGAATGTATTATTGTGGTTTGCAGAAACATGGCTACCTTTCTGATTTCTCGAGGTCCACTGCTAATACTTTGTATATTAATCATTACTGCGTTCGTCTTACGTGCTTTTCTAAGTGCTCCTTCTGCATCCAGTCTTGGATCGCGACGACAAATTACTATGCTCACATTCAACATTTGGTATCCTTCTGTAAAGATGGAAGAGCGGATGAACGCGCTGGGGGAAATAGTGCAAAACTTGAAACCAGATATTTTGACTTTTCAAGAAGTGACGCTGGACAATCTTGCACTGTTGCGAAAACAACACTGGTTTTATCGATATAACGTAGTTCCACCTGACCTCGAGCTCGAAATCAGGAAACAAGGGACGCATTTTGTAGTTATTTTGACCGTTTATCCGGTAGACAATTGGTTTATTTACCCTTTAAAAACTTCTCCAGTTTACCATCGTAAGCTGGTCAGAGCAGAAACTAAGGGCGCTGTTTCTTCAAATGTCAGATTTGTTATCGCAACGACTCACTTGGTTCATGCGGCTTCCAATACTCTAAAGCGTGAGTTACAATTAAGAGAAACACTGAAGGTTCTCTCAGGCTACAAAAATGTGTGTGTTATGGGTGATATGAACATCGATGAGGGTAAATTTAAAGCTGATGGGGAAGTTGTCTTGCCTTCCTTTTGGTCTGATGTATGGTTGTCGCTTCCTGGAAACACAGTTAGCAATGGAAATACTTGGGATCAGAGCAGGAATGCATTTGCATCCAGCGGAGCAAAAACGAATACAACAAAGATCTATAAAGCAAGAGTTGACCGGGTCTTCTGTAAACTGTCAGACTTTAAAGTCAAGGAAATGAAGATTGTTGGTAGTGAGTTTACAAAATCTGGTGTTCTACCCAGTGATCATTTTGGTCTGTTTACCATCATTGAATTATCTTCCCACCAAACTCAGCATAAAAAAACACCAGCAGTAACCGAGGTTTTCTTCAAGAGACCACCAGACTGGAGGAAACTGATTAACCAAAAAGATGAAAAAACCTGATTTAAGGAGGTTAAATCAACAAAAGTATATGAGCATGTAAAAATTGCTTAACTGTTGCACTAGAGTTTAATATCCGCTCCCCCACCAGCCATGTTTGCACCCCCCCCCCCCCCCTTCAACACGCACAAACACAGGGCGCTTTCCATTCGACAAAAATTCCGGTTTGAAATTTCGGAAATTTTACGTGTTCAATGGAACGGTACATTCTGGTTGCACAGACCCGACCCAAGCCACTGCACACTTGGTTATTGTTCTCTGCAAGCAGGATACAAAAGAGCGGTACTGGGACAACAATTTTGTCCAATGGAAAGGAACATTTCGGTCTGACCGACCAAAATGACCAGACCAGTCAAAAAGGACCACCTTCAAAGCTGGTCCCGAATATTCCGGTCGGACCAGACCGAAATGGTCCATTCCATTTTTTGATGTAGCAACAGAAATTACCACAATTTTGGGTTGAATGGAAAGTGCTCACACTCACACACCCAAACCTCTCATTACCTGTCATTTGCTGATGAAAATAACCATATTGATGTCGGCGCTATATAAGTATTATTATTATTACCCTGTGACGGGTATGGTTTTCAAGCAGTTTTGTCTGGGATAGGGGAAAGAAATCAGAGAATTTGAATCTAGAATAAGTTATCATTTTGCAGAAAAATGATCAAATGGTTGAAGATTTTAGTCTAGAGTGAGGAAACTGTGAATTTACATTAAAAATAATGAGATCAGCAACTGAATTAACCAGCAACTCAGAAGGCTCAGCGCTCACGTGTCCCTCCCAGCATGCATCTCAACCCCAAAATTTCTTAAGTAGACCCTGCCCCCTCCTGTCTGCCATTAGTGATTCACCAGCCATACATGTTTTTAATAAGTTAAAAAGGATTCCTGTTTTATGAAGGAATTAAGATAAGCAGTTGCTCTCTAGTTTTCAAACTTATTCAGGATACCTTACCCATTTATTTAAACGAACATTTTACTGTTAATAATCAAATTCATACTAGAAATACTAGGTATGCTAAATTTAACTTAGTTTGCCCCAAGTATACAGCTATTTTGAGAAAAGTTGTTTGAAAAAGTGCAAATAACACTCCCAAAGGGTATTGTGGGTGGTTTTAAGTTCACTGTTCTTCAAAGAAATTTGAAAGAATGGCATGAGAGGCCACGGATGTCTGTCTGGGAGTGTTATAGAAAAGCAAAAAAATTAGGTTCGACTGCTGCAGTGTGAGGAACATTATATTGATCATATCCCATATTACCTTCTCGGATTTTCGTGTGCACAAAAGACAACCTTTCTCGAAATAGCCGTATACGTGAGACAGAAGGTGGAAAGTCCTTCTTAGTTAGAGCTTAGAAAATTTGGAATAACTTATCTTTAGAATTAAGATGTAAGGATTCTCTCCCTGCTTTTTAGAAGTGTTTATTTAATCTAACTTTAAAGAACAGCTTAGTTTAAATCAATTTAATATTTAATTACATGTATAGTTTTCATAGAATTTTTAGATGTTTTTAGATTATAGAATTTTTCGATTACATAGAAATAGTTTTTAGATATTTACATTTTTTGTAATTTTTTTCTTTTCTAATAATTGAGGGCCAAAAGTTCATTAGCTTTTAGCTATTAAGCGGTTACCCTCTTTCAATAAAGTGTTTACTTACTTACGTACCTACTTACTCACAAAGTTTATGACACAAATAGGAGATCACCACACCCTAAATCTCACTAAACGAACTCAGAGGCATTGAGTGCTTGGTTCTCAGTTGGCAGAGAATATTGAACTGTTTTGTGTGAGAAATAAAGCCTAGTTGATGTTGTAGATTTGGCTGTAAATATTAGGGCAGATCCAGTGACTGTCCAAACTTGTGCAGAACATGTTGAAATTGTCTTACAGCTAATTATTTCACAACTCCTTGCCGTTAAGGGTTGGTTTGGAACAACATACGTCCTTGTAATAATGTGATCCTTACAATAAGTGATAATACCTAGCTTCAGTTTCAAAGCTCTTATAGGTAATTATTATATGACTACAATATGTGCACTCTAATTGGCTGCTAAGCTAAGATTTTCTTGTAATGACCAGGCATTACTAGGTAGGTGTCCAAGGCATATATTGATAGTGAACATCCATATTATGGTCAATTGACAGCTGTCTAAAAAGGCTATCCACTGACCAGTGTCACCTGACTGTAGTGCAGGCTCAAGTGTACAACTAATTGAGGTGACATGTTTTTAAAGTTATCAACTGACCAGTTATTGGTTTTTAATGATAATTGCAGGCTCAGGTCGAAAATTTCTCATTGTCAAAGAAACTGTGTCTTGTGGTTTCAATTGCATCGCCAGCAGGTTGATTTTGGTTCAGTGAACACGACTTTAAATGACCTGTTAGACACAGATTTTGAATATTACTTCCTGTGTTTTTTATTGTGTTCATTTTAAGAATAGGGGTAAACAGGCCATACAATAACTTATTAACCTCATCTGTTTGGTCATTACAGGGAAATCTAAGACCTCAGCAGCCTTGATGTATCACTTGGTCAATACATTAAGGCCTCTTTCTGAGTTTTCTCTGTAATGACCTCACGTCAAGTGTTGAAGTATTTAATGAAGAATTTTTGGGTACATTTCGGGGGGTCTTCCCCCACACCCTTATACTGGATCTCCCACTTGATATCCAGTCGTCTAAGGTCATTTCTGAGTTGTCCTAAACCTCTGTTTCAAAGCAAGTCCAAGTGCGAGAACCATCAATATGAAAGTGATTTTTCATTCTCATGCAAATAACATTCATTTTTACAAGAAAAGGTTCAATGAGAATATATTGCTCTTCAATCCCTTTTCAATAAGTGCTATTGAAACATGATGGTGCTCTATTGATTGACTTTAATTGAAATGGCCTGGAAGAATAGCTTTTGGGGGACTAGAATGTTCAAAGTCCCCTATTTTCCCGTGAGATCGTCAAGATAGAGCATTTTCTCCCCACACCTTCCCCAACCAACCCACCCCCATTCCCAAGAGCTTGCTATCATGCTATAATTATTGACAAATAAATTGTTTTGTGACGATAATGTCAATCTGAAAAATAAATGACAATCAAGTAACAAGTTTCTTATTAAAGGACGAAAATTATTAGTATAGGGGTAATAGCATGATTTGTAGTGATATTTGGCATAAATACCACGAGTGATATTTCAAAATTGTTGTACGTAATTTCACGAGCCGTGAGGCGAGTGAAATTTGAGACAATTTTGAAATATCACGAGTGATATTTATGCCAAATGTCACTACAAATCATGCTATTATTTGTTTATACAACTACCCACAAAAGTTTTGTAATTTTCACATGTAGGTATTTCAAATTAAGCTGAAATACCACTGCTCTAAGCCAATCAAATTGCAGAAATTTCCCATGTAGTAGTATAATGACTTTTAATAGTATTGCTCTGAAATATCTATCAGAAAGTACATTGATCAATTCAGTGGGATGCAAATGTTGCCCAGAAATTATTAACGTCCGGACGAAAAAATCTTTTTTGAACATGGCCATTCCATTCGTTCAAAATATTCGGAGTTTTATGACTAACTTTCATGCACAGTTTCCAAAAAACACATCCACGAGGAACGATATATAGTTAAGTAAACTAAACTTAAAAAACTTGAAAAAAGAAATAAAATTTATTTGGTCACATGATCGCCCCCTTGTTCGAGAACTGTAATCAACGATTCCCAACCATATCCAAACGAGTAGCTCTAGTTTCCATGTATCAAAACATTGTCCCTACAAAGTGTCAACGAAATCAGCTAGGAATGGTTCGAAGCATTACACTTGGCAGCTACAATTGGTGTTCGTTGACTAATGCCAGTCCTCCTCTCACTTAAATAATTATCGACAGGGGAAAGACGTTTATTGTGCACGACTCATTCCGATTTTTTCTACGAGAAGACTATTAGTAGCCACTTTTAGGACCTACTAAAGAAAAACGGTTTGCTTTTTATCTGGTGGGAATTTCAACTTAAAAGATTTCGCGATTAAACAGGGCGTGGTTGGTCACGTGATGCAGTTTAAAACATTTTTTAAAATGAAATTGGAAGATTTCTTGGTTATGATTGGCCTTAAATTATTAGTCATGAGATATCTTGAACATACTTTACGTTATACCACCCCCTTTAAAACTAATTCTGAAAAATTCGTTAAGACCCAGGCCATAACCTGCTCGAGGGGTTGAAGACATAAAAGCAGGCGAAGTTAACGCCGACAGTTCCGTTTTGCTTTAAAATGTTCCGTTAAATGAGTAATAAACAGTGAGGTACCGATGAATGGGCCCTGTCCAGGCAGGCAGACAGTAGCGTCCATCGAAATAATTGGGTTTGGAACAAGTAAGCACATACCGTAAAATTCCGAAAATAAGCCCCGGGGCTTATATTTTTCAAAGGCCCTTTTAGAGGGGTTTATTTTTGGAGGGGCTTTTATTCGGATGGGCCTATCTACGGAGGGAAATTTGCGTTTCAAAATCGATTGAGTTAGCCTTATAGTTGGAAGTAAATTTACCGTTTTTGCTTTGTTTTACTTTGTATTTGAGGGCAATTTTGCAAGTACAAGCCCCTGGGGCTTACATCTGGAGGGGCGATTTAACGGAGGGTTTTTTTTTTGCGTTATCTGTTTGAGGTGCTTATATTTGGAGGGGCTTATTTTCTTATTTTCACATATACTCACAGAAAACTGACAAATTACACTCTTACGGCAGGTAATTCAAGCGTTTCCTAGGGCGTGTTAGACAGCGACGGCAACGAGACGTCAAAAAAGGTTGACATTGACAACACTTTTGCTGTTTGCACATGAATCCCGCTTTTTTGTACATTTATTTGCCGTCACTGCACGAATACTATACGTGAAAATGCTTGATTTCACGTTTTGTGCAGGACGTGAACTCAAGACAACGACTTTCTTTTTCTTTTCCAGAACTTCGCAGAAAAATTTGCCAGCATTTCAAGAATTGAACGGGACGGAATAAGCGCGCGCGATAAAGTTTGGCGCAGCGAGACTTCACTCTTCAACATGGTGACGTTCCCGATACCTTGGCCGTCGTTATTGCTTATTAAACTCCCTATTACTAGAATTTGCCCCGTATATGTACTAATTTCATAATGTTGATTTAAGAAGCACTTTTAAATTTCTGGTTTCAAACGAAATGAATCAGAGTCGTAAAAGTAAGTCTCTTCTCTTAAACAGGGTTAGGGTTTGAAGGGCTGGGCAGCTCACTTTTATCCAAACTTGCCTTTATCCATCCTCCCCCCCCCCCCCCCGGGGGATTTTACACTTTATGCGTAGAAGACATCCAAACTACTAAGAATATTTAAAAAGTAGTAACTTGTCAGCGGATAACTTCATAAAAACGCAAACTCGATGGGTCAACACATGAGCCCGCGATACGGCCATGTGATACTTAGCCGATAGCCTGTTTTGACAGCTGTCACCTGACGAAAATATAGATGTCCAATATCAGGTTACAGGCTCCCACACTAGCTAGAAAATGTGCCATTTAATATTGGTTTCCCTATAGTGCAGACGGACGGACGGACGATCACATGACAGAATTTTCCCGGATAGATAGAACGACGCGCGTCGAGCTCAGCTATTAAAATAGCCTTTCTTACTGTTTTTACAAATGAACAATTTCGATAAAATATCTCTTTATCTTCACATTTTTCTTTCAGGAGGCTGGCTTCTCGTTTCCAACATCACGATAGAAAGCTCAACTCCTTCCTCTAGGCTACCAGTCAAGACTTTATACCGTGGAATAACCAGTGAACAGATCACGGTTCTCACAAAAACCTCAATGAATGAGCTGAGAACACACTTGTCTTTCACCCAACTGAGATTCCACTGCAGTAAAAACAATGGACGTACGTTCCACGTGACCACTGCTACTAACATAACTGGTGAAGCTTTAGTCCAGTACTTCAGCGGTCAGACGGATGTCCAGCCCGCCTCGTGCGGCTCACACTTCAGAATGGAAAATGACAACTCAGGGTCAGCAGATGTTTGCCAAAAGTGGGGATTGGAAAGTGGCTCATCATACGAGGTAGCTAAATGGGGCCATGGATTTGATCAAGAGAGATTATACGACCATCCTGCTTGGGTTTGTGGTTTATATCATCAGTGGACCCTTGATCATCCTAGTGGTCAAGCAAAAAGATGTGAATGCGATTATTATTTTGTTGGCGTTGCCACCAGTGATTTCTGGAAGATTTACGTTCGCTAAAATGTTTGTGTGTTGAAGTCAGTTTTATTGTTACTCTTATTGGCTGTAGAAGTTTAAAAAGTACTAGTAGTAAAATGACGGCATGGTACAAATAGCCCATTGCTAACTTAGATGAAAATTCCTTGATTTTCAAGCCATTTATAAAATATAAAAAAAATTATAACTGTTACAAGAGATTTTTCTTATATTCGTCATTTAAAATAAGCTTTATATCAGTTTTCGTATATTGCATTTTGTTTTCAAGTATTAACTTTGAATAAAGCCACAATTACAATTGCACATCCGCCGTGAGGGGACATCCCCTTTGCAGATAACACGATAAGAATAAGAATTAGAATTAGAATAACGGAAGGGCTACCTTTTCTGTCAAGAATAGTCCAAACTGAAAGGATTAACTTCATGATCAGTTTGACTTCTGTCGCAGTTAAGTTTGTTTCAATGAGTTTGGATCGGCGAAAGCTCAGGCCGTCGAACGTTTCATGAGACGAACCAAACTGAGTGATTTAAGTTAATGATAAGTTCGACATTTGTCTCAGTTTAGCTACTCTGAATATTAAAGTTTGCTGTATACGCATCATTATTGCTTAACTAAGTAACTGCGCGCTGATGGACAATGATTTTCGACTATGGAGCGGAAAGTTAGCACTACGCCAACAGAGCAATTCTCTGTAGTTTCTGCAATGTATAAGATATTACTGCAATGAGGCTCCCGAGGTCCATTCTTGAAATCAGAACTACGATAAAATGTATTCTGCGTGGAGACGTCTCCTTTTCTAGGTTTATATGTTAAATAACCGTATCCACGGTTTGTTTGACAAAGCTTCCGAGACGGCTTTTTGGGTGATATTAACTTTTTTTGATCCATTTTTTGTTTTTTTCAACTCTATTTTCACGGCCTTTGCGATGACGCCTTTGCACCGTACTGTGCTTCGTGATTTCGCAAAATTAATTGCCGCGGGAATTAATCGTTTTTTTTTTTTTTTCTATAAAAGAAAGTACTAGCTTTACTTTCAGTATAGCCTGCGTGGCAGGAAAAGGGAAAAGGGGCAATTCGAGCGCGCGCGAGAGAGCTCACGCGTGGTCTCGCGCCCTAATTCCCTTCCCCTTCCCTTTCGAGCCCCTGCCACGCAGGCTACTTTTAGTATTGAGTCAATTATCTGGTTTATCTCGTTTTCTAAATGTCCTTGAGAACTGAGCAAGGCAGTATCTTATTACCTACAACCTGAAAACCTGATTTATTTTGACCAGATCGAAACAAAACTGACCTCTGAAATGGAAAAACAAAAGTCTTTTATTTTTGCAGTCTTAGGCCTGCTGAAGCGATCGGGTGTGGTTTGCTTTTTTATGATGACATTTGCCTGACAGAAGAGTGCCGGGAAAAAACACCTGGCGCTGATCATACGTGACAAAATCCGCCGCGCCTAAATTAATGAAGAAAAGTCTCCTGGAAGGCTCCATACAATTCCTTATAATAAAAACAAAAGGAATTGTATGGAGCTCTCCGGGATACTTACAGTGCAGGCCCAGGCAGTGTAATTTGGCTAGGTATAAGTGGCCGTTGATTAATTGATAATCCCTACACTAAAAAGATGAAACAAGATATCTTAATAATTAAATACTATATCAATATTGCACTTAGCAGATAGATCCAGGCCAAAAACTTGTTCAATCAGCTCTCTCTTTAGTTTTACCTCTATGAATGCAAAATAGATATGCCCAAGCAATAGTTAATTTATTCCCCTCAGCTTCGATTGAGTCTGAGCCGTAAATCATTAGTATTTCAGAAAAATGATAGATTTTCAGTTTAGCAAGCACATGTAAGAACCCCGGTCCCTGACTCATAAAACCAATAATGCTGGCTTTCCCAGGGGCGTCAGTATTATTATTAGAATTCGCTCGGTGCATATATTATTGCTTTTTCATCTTGCTGTGCTTCTTTTAAAATGAGACGTTCCCTTGAGCAAAAAAGTAATTGTTTTACAGGTTAACTTGAAAACTAAGTTTAGCTCGACTCTTATAAGTAAAATAGTATTTACAAAAACACCTATAAATTATAAATTGCTTTGCTTAGGAGCTGTCACCGCAAAAGAGTTTTACAACTGAACAAACTAAAACAGAACAACCTCTCTATAAGGCTGACACTTAATGGTCGGCACGCACGTACGTGTAGCACAGTGAAGATCATAGTCAGCCAAAAATTTTCCTTCGATGTCAGCTTCATAGCTCATTCGTTTTGATTTTCTGACTGTCAATGTTCTGATGGCAGTACAAGTGGTAGTGGTGATATCCAACTCGGACTTCTGTGCCAGCGTTTTTGAAACTCAAACAGGTGAATTAACACTTGCGGCTTTATAAAACGGTTTTCTAAAACGTTTCCTAAGATGCAAAGAACCTAACGGTTTTTTTTTTCAAAGTTTAGTCTTCAGTAAAGTCTTTTTTTACCTTTTTTCATCTTACCGTGCCTTCAGTTTAAAATATGAGAAGTTCCCTTGAACAAATATATACTTGTTTTAAAGGCTTACTTGAAAATTTAGTCCCTTAAGCTCGACTTTCAAATTTTAATTTAGTAGTTCTAAATACACTCATGAATTAATAAATTGCGCTGTCCGGGAGCTGCCACTGCAACAGAGTTTTACAACTAAACAAACTGAAACGGAACACCCACAGTATAAGGCCGACACGTAAGAGTGCATTTACATGTAGCTACAGTGAAGTTCAGCAAAAAAGTTTCTGTCGATGGCTACTTTGTGGCTCATTCGATTGTTTTTTCTGACTGTTAACGTTCTGATTGCAAGTTTACTGGTGATATCTAACTCGGACTTCTGTACCAGCGTCTTTAAAACTAAGACTGGTAAGTTAACACCGGCTTTATAAAACGTTTTTCGAAACCTTTTTCAATATCTCTGGGCAAAGTATCTTCATTTTACTAGTTTTAGTCTAACGTATATTCTTTTATTACATCTTTTATATACCCACCATTTTAATAAATCTAAGGTAAGGAACTCGCACAAAAAAGCACTTTGAAAGCATTTCAATTGTTTCGACTTGTCTCATATTGAAATTATTTATAACTGTTTTCACTTTAGTTTTACTTCTGACAATTGTCGCATGTATTTATCATAAAATGTACCGCTAAATTCGATGAAAAAAGGTAAGTCCCTGGTTCATGATTAACCATACTGATTGTTTCATATTCCTTCGTTTTCAGACCATATTTTAGTTGATCATGTCATGAATACGTCTACTGTTGTTGACGAGTTTGAATGTCACCAAAAATGCCTCAGAAATAACAGCTGCAAGTCATTTAATGTTCATCTTGGTGCTGATATAGCAAAACGACTTTGTGAGCTGAACAACAAAACACAGAAGATGACGCCAGAGAGCTTCAAAAAGATGAAAGGATCTTCTTATTATGGACCTGTTAAGGTCAGTTCTAATGATTAAACATTAACCATCGCTTCCCACTTAACAAATAAAGAAGCCTTCAAGTGTTTCGATATAGTTTTTCAGAGGCCATATCGATATTTTTCAATCGCCTTAAAAGAGGGTTTTCCCTTGTCCGATCGCTAAAAAATTTTCACCACAACTGGCTATGGATTGAAATTTGTGAAAATGTAGTTTTAATTAAAATCGCTATTACTATGGCAACAATGAACAAAAAACTTCAAAATTAATAAAAGTCGAATTTTGTGCTATCTAGACCAGCCACTAGGAACTTAAAGTTTGGTGTTTAGCAAACAATCTCCATGAGAAGTAGAAATTCTGTCTGTTTGAGTTCGACTAAAACGAAAATGTATTTCGAACCTTAAATTTTCAATGGCCTGATAGATTATTTAATAAAAACGTTATAAATGACTCAAATTATTCTTATAAAGTAGCGTCAGAATGCTGCTCAATATCATATTTTGATGCTAGGAAATTTTGGTGTATTTTCGTTCTTGCGATCTTGAAACCAACCCGTTTTCTCACCACCTGTCTAAGTGCAACTTCATTCAAAATTTGGACTTTTAGCGCTTTTTTATATATCTCTGAAACGACTCAAACGAATTTTTTTAAAATCTCTGCATATAATCTTCATAATGTATATAATAAGATTGATTCACTGCAACATCTTAAAATTTTAAGACAAACCTATCCTACGAACCTGTCAAAAATCTGTGTTACAACATTCACTGTTTTGACGTTATGCTAATTTTTCCAAAATAATGCACACTATACACACCTCCATGACTAGTACATTTATAGTTTGAATTTAACTCATGCGTAGACGTAGGAAGTGTTTGCACAATCTTAGGAGCCAGAGGCTCATGTTAAAAACGCTCGACAAACCAAAAATACAAAACAAGATAAAATGTGTATTACGCATATACAAATACAAAAATCCTAGCTATTAAGTACATCGTAATTTTCGGAATTTTTTAAGAAGCTATTTTTGTGTAAAACATTGACAATACTCACACTGAAATGTACTAGTCATAGAGATATGTATGGTCCGCATTAATTTGGAAAAATTAGCATAATGTCGAAACAGTGAATGTTGAGGTTTGTGTTGAAATTTCAAGGTGTTGCAGTGAATCAATCTTAATGAAAGTTTAATACATTATTATATACATTATGAAGATTATGTGAAGAGATTTGGAAAAAAATTTGATCGAGTCGTTTCAGAAATATACAAAAAACCGCTAAAAGTCCACATTTTGAATAAAGTTGCAATTAGACAGGAGTTGAGAAAACGGGTTAGTTTTCAAGATCGCAAGAACGAAAATATACCAAAACTTCCTAGCATCGAAATTTGATATTAAACAGCATTCTGACGATACTTAAGAATAATTTTAGTCATTAATAACGATTTTATTAAATAATCTATCAAGGGTATTGAAAAGTTAAGGTTTGAAATATATTTTCGTTTTAGTCGAATTCAAATATACATGTTGGATTTTCATTAGCTGATCTAGATCAAAGAAAATTCGGCTTTAATCACTTTCAAATTTTTTTGTTTCTTGTTGTCATAGTAATATCGATTTTACTAAAACCTACATTTTGTCAAATTTCAATCTATAGTCAATCACTGATGAAAATTTTATAGCGATCACACAAGAATAAAATCGCCTTTAAAGCGATTGAAAAATATCAGCATGGCCTTTGAAAAACTGTATCGAAACACCTTAACTGTGCCCTGTTCTGTTGTAAAGTACGCGGTAAGAGGCTAGAGCACGAAAGTAGTGTAGAGGGAAACAGAGACGTAGTTGAGTGTTGCTCCCTACCTCTTGAGTGCGTTAGCCGCTTCCTAAGCACTTTACAAAAGAACAGAGTACAGTTAAGCCCTCTTCTTTATTTGTTTTATGATAAAGAATCCGTTAAATTTCCCACGCATTCTAATTTCCAAAACAAACTTTTTTTTCAAAGCGAACGAAAGTGTCGTCATCGTGTTCTACACTGACTCTCATAAAACACGCTTAAACTAGCCAATCACAATAATTTTTAGAATGGGTCATATGATTTGTGTAATTGACTGGTTGAATAAGCCAAAAGCTGTCAAAGACTCAAAGCTATCACAAAGTGAAACGAGCTAAACGTTCTGTGAATTTGAATGCAGAAGAAATGTACTTTTTACGTCCAAAACCAAAAATTGGTTTCTAATGTTAAAAGGTGCTTTTAAATCCGGCCAAATCGGCGGCCCATAAAAACCTGGACGTCATTAACATGAAAATTTGAAAACAACTGCTTTAGCTTCCGATCGAAAAAACTGAATCTGAAAGTAAGATAAGATTCGCCGACGACTTCGCAGAAGTGATGTTGAAGTCTCGCGATCGTGACAACTTTAGCTCTGTGTTTTGTACTTTCATAAACCATGCTTTTTCAACCAATCAGAGTGCGCGTTATAGCTAAACTTCATCATAAAAAAAACTTTTAAAAAAAACCTTCACCAAAAACAAGTTAAAAACCTGTTGTTTACGACGGTCACCCTATTTGGTTTTACCGTATTTCAAATAAGACATAACAGACAAATATTTAAGTTCTCACACTTCCAGTTCAAAATCTCTGGATTTTCGAGGTCTCCTCATGAATTTACTGATATTATAAGAACTCAAGTAGCTGTGTTTTCAGAACTCTAGTATATATCGTAAATAGTAGTTTTGATAACATTTTCTTTTAAACAATGATTTTTCCGACTGTTTTGCCTGACTGGCTTAAAGCAGCTTAAAGTATAAATGTTTGTTATTACTCACACGATAAATATCGTTTATGGAAGGAAATATATATCAACATATTTACTTATTTTGCTTCTAAAGCAAACAAAACTGATGAAAACCAAAGCGCATAATGACGTCATCCATAGTTTTAAGTTGTTATTTCAATTCGCTATTTTCTTCTCAGGTTTCCTGCCAAGATTTGCCCACCAAGCAGAAGAAACAAACTGGTCAGTGTCATTCGGACTACAAAGGAAAAGTTGTGAAATTCGTGAGTAACGCTCGTCTATTTAATTTAAATTCACAATTGCTTTACGGCGGAGTGAATATTTGCCATATACAGTCATTTGTTTTATTATCTGCGGCAGCAAAGCGAGGCTGGAATTCCAGGGACCCTGCTCATTCCTGTAAGAGCATCCGGGACTCTGGTGACTCTAAAGGAGACGGGAGGTACTGGATCGACCATGAGAACAGTGGAAACCCGTTGAAAGTTTACTGCGACATGACAACTGACGGAGGTGAGATATGATCTTAAAAATCTGAAATTGTTGTAATACATTTTTCAGATGAACCCACATAACTTCCTCATACAGAATTTACAATTTAGGCTGAGTACATTCTTAATTTGGTTCTTGATTTTTATAAAGGAGGAAATAGATTGTTGATTACCAGAAAAGTAAATAATTTGGGTTTAGTACTTAAGACTGCAGTTTTTAGTCAAAATTTTATTTCATAACCGGCTAACAAAACTGATTACCAAATTTATATACAGTTTAGTACTAAAGTATCTTCTTTCTTAAATAATAAGCAACAATTTTATTCAACTTTAAAAATATCTACATAATTTACAAAAATATTAGAAGTAAGGATTAAGGACTATACAACATTAAAAACTATATAAATTCTAAAAATACAATCACTGTGTCAATAACGATTTCTCAAATACACTCCTTGTGTCTCAGCTGCGATCAATAACTCCAGCAGGTAGTCCAGCGTTTTAAATTAAGTCATGAATAAAGAAAATTATTGTGTTTTTTCCTCGATCCATCAGGTTCTTATTCGCGAGTGTTTACTGTATATATTTCCTTAAAATGTCCCGGTGAATAATTCGTGTAATATTATTCTCTCTTTCTTCAAATCCCTCTTCTTCAACCAATCCCATGAACTCTCACCTCTGACTTGTTCGGTTTAATTGGCGCAATATCTGGCCATGAAGGGGCTTGGTCTTCTACTTCTCAATCTTCTTTAAATCTCCTTCTTCTTTTCGTCTGTTTGTGGTCTTCCGCATTTTCTTTGTTCAACATCTCTTCAAGTTCTACAGTTTTTTGCAGTTGTTCCGTGATGTTTTAAATGTAATAGGCCAACCCCACCTCTTCATCGAGAACACACTCCACCAGGCCAATCAATCCACGACCCCCAGAACTTCTTCGAAGGTGGAGTCGGTCAAAATCAGTTTGCACATAGATAGATAGATACATACATACATACATACATACACACATACAGCCATACATACATACATAATCATTATATAA
Source organism: Porites divaricata (assembly GCA_038088405.1). NCBI lineage: Eukaryota > Metazoa > Cnidaria > Anthozoa > Scleractinia > Poritidae > Porites > Porites divaricata. The sequence goes on along the minus strand of JBBMOI010000004.1, from coordinate 18,452,933 downwards.
GAGGGATTATCTGTCATTTTGAAAAATGTGATATAAGCGGGTTTTAAGCTACGTTACTCTAAAGTTTCCAAGTACATATCGGTTTCTATGGGGGCATTAACTTGCTAATTCGTTTTTTTCTGTTGAGGCTACACAGTTCTTTTTTACAGATGATTATGAACTTTTCATTCAGGCAAAGACTACATTTTTTGTCAATGTTGATGTAGGGTTTACATTTCTTAAGAATTTTCCATTTAATCTGAAACGGTTTCTTTTCGTTTTGTAAGTTCCAAACATATTTGGAGAGTTGTGTTTCATTTCTTCTTTTCGAGTGTCGAAAGGATGTTTTGTGGTTCCTGTAACGTACTTCCTTAAAGTTTGTGGCTAGTCCAACCTAGGTTTCAGTTGCTGTCTCAGTAGTAACTGTGGCTTGATAGATGACGTTAGTTTGAAGGCATTTTCCTTCTAATGGGCAATCAGACTGAAAAAAAAGTAAAAAAATAAATAAATAAAAAAGAACAAAGAAACATTTCTTTTCAGAATGATTTTTCACTAAAAACCATGAGATTGGACCAGCTTGGGAGACTGGTCAAAAAGCTTCAAAAGGTAATGAACTTCTGTCTCAAAGTTGGCCATAGTGCCTCTTTCAAACATTCAAAGTCCACTTTGAGGACAATCGTCCTGTGACTCCTGTGAAATGTACAAAATCAGCACATCGCGAAACTGGAACGATCTACGACAGTTGTCGTTTTGATATCGGACGCTTTCGTGCTGAGCCGACTGATTTACGAAAGGTGTCTACATCTGAGTGAGACATTTGCATATCACGGTGCCCACAATAACTTTTTCCTTACGCTAACGTCATTCAAAACACTTCTCTGTTTCTGATTTGCCCAAATAACTCGGCTTATTCTTTATAAAAAGGTACCATTATCAAATTTGGAAGACGTTAGACGTCAATTGTACCGATATCGATATCGTTTGAGTGAGGAACAACAGAAAGGCGCAGTAGCTCAGCTGTTTTAGGAGAGCTGAGGATTTTTCCACAGGGGGACACTCTCTAATTTGGCCAACACGGGTATGTGATACAATTTTACTAATTTACGTCTTGAACAAGGTGGTTTTTTTCGGTTTGGAGGCGAAGATTTGCGATGCGCGGTCTACATGAGAAGTACCAAGTGAACATATTTTTTCAAAAAACTCTAATGTCTTTATGTTAATTTAAAAAGCACTTTTAAATTTCTTGTGCAAAACGAAATGAATTGGAGTCGTGAAAGTAGGTCTCTTGCCGTTAACAGGGTAGCAAAATAAAGGATTTATTGTGTTAAACAGGGTCAGGTTTTGAAGGGGTCAGCAGCTCTTCTCCCCCGGAGGATTTCACACGTTATGTGTAGAAGACAGCCGACTACGGTTTTAAACATCATAAAATGACGTAAAACTCCGTCAGCTTCAGCTATCAGTAAACAAGTTTCCAAATGCTGCATAAATTTTCAGTATGAATTCACCTGTCACATATTGACCAGTCGAGAAAAAAATGGGACGTAAAGAATGGTCAACGCGTGACAATGGCGGGAAATGCCAAAGAAACTGCTTTCCCCTCCTGTTAAAAACTGGCTGAATTTTCGCGTCCGAAGAGTTTGAAATCAAAATCTTAATTGTTTAGCTCATAAACACAGCTTATTTCCTGTGTATTAAAAAGAAAATTGGAATTGAGCCTGTGAATCTTTGAAAGCTAGTAACTTGTCAGCAGATAACTTGAAAGAAACGAAAACTCGATGATTCAACACCTGACTTCTTGAGTCGCTCATGCGATACTAGAACATAGAAGTCAGTGGATACCCTGTTTTAACAGGTTAATACGATATGAATGTGCAATATGAGGTTGCAGGCTCCAACACCAGCTAGAAAGTGTGACTTAATATCGATTTCCCTAATTTGCAGACGGACAGTCGCGTGACTATCAAATTTTATCGGGTAGATAGAAGCGCGCGTGGGAGCTCTGCCATTAAAACAACTATTCCTGTTTTTACAAAATGTAGAACTTCAATAAAAAAAAACCTTTTTATCTTCACATTTTTCTTTCAGGAGGCTGGCTTCTTATTTCCAACATCACGATGGAAAACTCAACTCCTCCCTTTCAGCTGCCAATCAAGACTTCATACCGTGGAATAACCAGTGATCAGATGGTTCTCACAAAAACCGCCATGAATGAGCTGAGAACACACATGTCTTTCACCCAACTGAGATTCCATTGCACTAAAAAGTATGGACGTACATTCCACGTGACCACTGCTGCTAACAGCACTGGTGAAGCCGCAGTGCAGTACTTCAGCGGTCTGACAGATGTCCAGCCCGCCTCGTGTGGCTCATACGTCAGAATGGAAAATGACAACTCAAGGTTAGCAGGTGTTTGCCAAAAGTGGGGATCGGAAAGTGGCTCATACGAGGTAGCTAAATGGGGCGCTGGATTTGATCAAGAGAGATTATACAACCACCCTGCTTTTGTTGTTAATTTATGTTATTGGGCGCTTGATCATCTTTTCATTGGTCGTGCAGGTCTCCGATCAAGAAGATGGGAATGCGATGATTTGTTTGTTGGCGTGACCACCGGTGATTTCTGGAAAATTTACGTTCGTTAAAATGCTGGTGTGTTGACGTCTGTTTTTATTGGTAGTTATTGACTGTAGAAGTTTCGACTTTTTAGCCCGCGAATTTACTCATTTTCAAAAACGTCTTTCTCCAAGGAGCGAGGACCATAAATGAAAGGTTATAATAAAAAGGCCATTTGCATGATGACGTCATTTACTACTACTACCAGAATGCTTCAGTGTTTTGGTTCCTTGTCCAAATTAGAGCTTTTGTTATTTAAACCTCATTGGGATTAAAAAATTCAAATATGAAAGGAGAAACGGAATGGATCCTGATGGTAAAATTGCTAGCAGTAAAATGAAAATCGTGCAAATGATCGATTGCTAACTTAGATAAAAACAATTGATTATCAAGCGATTGACATAATAAGAACAAGTTATAGCTGTTACACGACATTTTTCTTATATCTGCCATTTGTAGTAAACCTTATATCCGTTCTTGATTGCTGTATTTCTTTTCCAAGTATCGGCTTAAATAAAGACACAAAATGCTCATGCCATTTAATCAGTGTGCCATTTGCTTTCAACTGTGCCGCGTGCCTTAGAAAAGCTAACCAAAGAGTTTATTTATAAGCAAGCAAACTGAGGCGCAGGCCAGGCTTCGAACATTTCATGAGACGATCCAAACTGAACGGATTAAGTTCACGATAAGTTTGACGCCTGTCTCAGTTAAGTTCATTTGAATGAGTTTGGATCGACTAAAGCCGAGAAGACCAAGCGTCGAACTTTTTATCTTACGGACCAAACTGAGTGAGTTAAATTTATTTATGATAAGTTCGACAATTATTTCAGTTTAGCTCGTCTGAATATCAAACTTTGCCTGCTCAACAAACAGGTTCTTCTAGTCCGCTTCAGACGGATAGGAAGTGTTCTCGGGGACAAACACACAGACACCAAGAGGACACGCTAATAAAGTGTTTCTATTATCTGGGTTTCCGTAAAATGCTGTTTATTCATTACAAATTAATAAATTGAGCTGTTTTTTTCGGAACAAAGAGAATTGTCTGTTATAAACGTATTTCTAGCCTACAAAGCAGGCTTCCACCGACGACCGTTCAATGTTTCGCGCCCTTTATTACTTTTGAACTTAGTTTAACCCGTAGCCAAGTTCGACGTTACTGATTCAGTAGCCCTGGGGGGTACTCCCTATGATGGCCTATACGACCCTTTACGTGGAGGCTCCGCCCGAAAGGGATACCTTTTTCAGGCTTCAGGCATATGGAAGGGTAGGGATTTTACTCGCTGAAGTACATAAAAGGGTAGGGAAATCTGTCATTTGGATCTGTGAAAGGGGCTAAAGGGCTAATGACAGTGCATTTACAGCAGGTCCACCCAAATGGTAATTTGACTCGTCTTATAAAAAATTCGACACCTACCCCCCCCGGCCCCCCACCACCTAAATTGCAATACCAGCAGAGTGATTTCTTAGTCAATAAGCATCCAAAAAGGCGCAAACAAAATACCGTTATTTAACGAGGTTTGATCTAAAGTAGACGGTTTCTTATTCCATCTTTTAATAAATCTGAGATGACGAACTGGCACAATAAGCATTTTAAAATCATTTCCTTTTCCCGACTACATCTGGTGTTAAACATACTTACAACTTTTATCACTTATTTTTTACTTTTGAGGATTCGCGCTTGTATCAAATCGCATTATAAAATTGAATAAATGTATGTTCTAGATTCATGTTAAACACTCCTGTTTTGCATATGCGTCCGCTTTTTATTGTTTATTCATCACAAATTAATATATTGTGCTGTTTCTCGGAACAAAGAGAATTGTCTGTTATCAACGGGTTTCTGCAAAGCGGGCTTCCACCGACGACGATAAAATGTTTTACGCCCTTTATTACTTTTCAACTTAGTTAGACGCTCAGTCAAGTTAGACGTTTGCAACCCAGTAGTCGAGCTTAACTGAAGTAAGGTCCACCAAAATGGTAATTTGACTCGTATCATAAAAACTTCGACTTTGCAAAACCAGCCGAGCGATTTCTTAGTTTCCGAGCCACTGACAATCAACATCCAAATTAGACAACATATTCGGTTTTTCTCCCCTTTATCTCGGTTAGGGCAGCTTTTTAAAGTCTTGTCTGTGCTCTCTGTGCCCGTACGGAGCCTGTGTTAGTTGCCATCCAAATGAACACTTTTCGTTTTCAGTCTTTGCGTTTTTTTTAGCGATTTCTTTCGCGACATTTTTTAATTATTATTTTGTACTTAATGGGGTCCGAAGCCCACATTCCCCCGCCTCCTGCCCCATCCCTTCCCCCGAACCTAACCTAATAACAAGTCAACAAAAATGCTTTGCAAAATTCCCTGACGAATTAAGAGTGTGTCCATGAGAAAACCAGGCAGAACCAGGCAAGGGGTGATAATGCTCAAATCACCGATTTCGCTCAAACTCGGCACAAATGTTAGGTACCAGGAGTTAACTTATGTGACAGAATTTCAGGTCAAAATATTAAATTCCCTGGGAGATCCGGGCATCCCCTGTAAAAATCGCCATTTTCCCCGTTTTATGCATAATTAATTAGCTAACTTTACGATGCCAGTGCAACAAACAGAAAAGCCACCTGGAACTTAAATGCACTGAGAGATGATCTGAGTTCATAAGACTTTAAGCACAATAAACTTTTTAAAGTCGCCGATTCGATTTCCCCCCTCTTAGTCCCCTTAAGTTGGGTCATCATTTCCAAGTTTTGAGTAAGTCGTAAAATTAGGGTATTTTATTCCCCAATATCTCTGATGAGCAACAGCTTATCTTTATAACTTTTGCATGAGTAGTTAAAGCCATCACTTAAGTTCAGAAAAAGATCATAAAAAGTTTGGGCAATTCACTTTCTTCCATGTGTTGACATAAACTGTTCATGTGACTGAACGACTTTTGCATATTTCATCAAAATTCAGGCCCTCACAATATTCGTGCGTTTGCCTCTGAATGAGGAGAAATCGAACAAAAAACTCTTCAGACAATGATTTGACATTAATAAGGGTACAATTGTTGAAATTATTGTGCAAGAAACTCTAACGATGATTTTTGATAGCTATATACGCGATCTTTTCAAGGAAAAAGAACATACAAAGATTTAATTCACAGTTTTACTTACTTTAATAATTTCGCCCTAAAAACAATATAAACGGTCAATAAAATCCATATACGTATCTCTTGTATGTGTCAACTGCTAGTTTGTGCCCGCTTGGATTTGTTCCCCATGCCACCTTCGATGCCCAGTTCAGCGTAGTTCAGCGTCGTGACTCACAGTACGACTAAAATTCCTTAGCCATCAGTTTACGCACAAAAATCCAAATCAAGTTGTTTTAGGAGAAAACAATACGAAAAGTAGAAAGCCGATCTGTGATTCATGGAAAGAATTATTGCTGCCACTGTTGTAGCTCAATTCACATGTTACAAACAACAACGAAACGTCCGCCATCTTTGACATTAACTGGAGCCCGCATTTTTGAGCAGCGGTTGGCCACCACACAGAAAGATCGTATCGGGAGTCAGGAGCCAGGAGCCAGGAGCCAGAGGCCAGTGAACAAAATATGAAAAATATGACTTTCCGACATTCTCTGAGATAATTTTAGTGTTATTGTATGCTAATAAAAATTTTAGAATTCCAAATCTATTGGCAACTCTATTCAGACCGTAATTATAAATGATCCCATTTCTTTTCAAACTCGGAGGTAGAAGTCGCTTTTCTTTCGTGTTTTGGAAAAAAATATTTTTGTCTATTTTAGTTGCACGTCAAATAGCAGCGAAGTGAAGCCGGATCTTGGTGCAGACCAGCTCAAAGGGACAAATAAAGCGTGAGACATGGCCAGATTAGCTTGCGACAAGAATTCCATTTTGTTTTCATACTGGAGCCCCCCCTACCCGGGGGAGTGGCCAAATTGCATACAAATGCCCTACCCTACTGGCACCAGATTTGACTGTCATAAACACTGAATCTTTTACCTAGCACGGTCCTTTGGGGGTCTTATAAAGCCTAACTATGGCAGTAATGTTCCCAAGTAGAATTCAAAATACACCACACTTTCACCTTGAGTTAGATCTTTTTCTCAAACAACCGCTTCCATATGTTTAACACCCTTCCCACATTCCCTCGAGAGCTACTTCAACTGTGATACTTAGATTTCAAATTTCTCACCCTACCTAGGTAAGGTCAATTTTCTCATGCTAGACATCCTCGGAAGGGTCTTTTTGGGTACCCTTGGGGCACCAAAACCAGTTTAGTGCCCAGGTTAGTGTGCCGTGCTGAGGCAGGCAGATGTTGAATTATGGACAGACACAACAATTAAGTTACAGACATTTGATGTTCCGGTCCGTGCGTAGTCGGAAGACACCCAGTAAATAATGCCCGTGGGGTTGCTCAAGGAAAATTAGGGTTTTACGAGAGTCGAACTGCAGGAGGTCTCTAACGAGGAAAAGTGCGGAAACATCTACTTTTTGGAGTGAATGTACTGATGCAATTTTTAAGTTACAATATACTATGGACAAATCTATTTTGTTTCTAAAGTTCCTCTGATACTCCGAGGAGTGCAGGACATACAGGGAACGCAGAGATCAGACCACTGCATTATTGAAATTAGATAAAGGCATACAATTCAGTTTGTATTTTCAAGTGTAACCGGACGTGTATGTGAAAAAACGGTAACTCTGAAGCGGATATATAAGAATGATTCATTACAGTGACAAACAGCGATATGACTGTGGACGTAATGAAAAAAAAAAAGCACAACATTCAGAGGCGGATAAGATTTTCTTCCGGGTGTCTGCTTACGAGAGCTTTAAATCAAAGCTAACATCTAATTCCCCGGTAAACCCTTTGAGTGTCCGCGGCCGCCTACGGGAATGTAAAAATCCACAGTTTGTGCACCTGTGGGAGCTGAAACGGGGTTTTGTGATGGCGGTCGTAAGTAGAGCTATTTGCTATATACGAGAGTGCCCGTTAAGAGAACTTCTATACTGTATGAATCCGGAAATGACAGCTTAAATGAGAAGTGAATATTGTGTATTAGTCTGTGTTCAAAAAACTGTTCTTAATTTACACCTTCCTTGAATAGCTAAATAAGTCTAGCCGACTTTTTTTGCAATACATTATTAGTGCCCCCTTTTGGGTCTTTTGTATTGCTCAGAAGTTTAATATTCCTCAACACTTTTAAACGGTTATTATTACTTTTTTGCAGTCAATAATTTACCCAGATACAGATACCATCCTGTATAGTTGTAAGACTACGAGGATTAAAACATAAGTAATTAAGTAAGTATACCCAATGGCAAGTCATTAATTGTCGAAAATTGCATGGCACGGTCTGACTATAAAAAGGGCTATTATGGACGATTATTATCATGGTAATTAATGTCAACATCGAATAAACTCAAAACTTCAAGTAACACGACTTTCACAACCTATTTTCAACACACCAGTTATAACAGGATATTGGCGCGCACAAACAATAGATAGTGTATTCCGCATTCCGTAGTCCGGTAGTCCAGAGTAACAGATTCCATGATTTAGGCAGAGTCTAAAGTCACAAAGATGGAGGGTGTTCGAGCAGGTGGTTGTTTTCCATAGATATAGACGGATTGTCAGTGATCCTTCTTGTCCTTTGAGAATCGTTTTGTTCCCTCTGACTACAACTTATGTCAAAGACTTCGAATATTCGGTGAAAAGCCGACACTTTCAATTTTGCAATGTTTCAAGATGTTTCATTACCTCGTCACAAAGTAACGCAGAGTAACGCCACAGAGGACCAGACGAAACTGGAGCAGCCAACCTGGACTAAAGCATCTGAGAGACGTGTATGTAACATTTATTCACTATCTTTTATCGTTTTTGGGTCTTGTAGCACCTACAGGTTGGACTGATCGAAGTTTTGAACTAAATCTTTTGCTCCTTGTGTTTACTCAAGCGTTCCATAAAATATCCATCAAAACGTCCATAAATAACACAGAAATCATGACTCAGGTGACACTTTCTAACAATTCCGCTATTAGTATCGATAATGAGGCATCTGATTTGTGACTTCTCGCCAACTTTGTGCTATTTTTGTGTAAAAAAACGAATGTTACGTTTCTTCCAATTTTGGTCAAATGACAAATAAGAGTCAAGTCAAATGTACATAATACGTCATTATTGATAAAGTATGAGATTGCCCAAATATTTTAGGATTGATTTGATAACCTTAAAGATGTCTTTCAAAGAATATGTGAGAATTAAGTACATAGGTTTTTGCTCATGGGAGATGTTAGCGACTAAAATACCTTAAATTTAGGGTTTGGTCAAAACAGTGAGAAGATGACCTTACTTTAGGCTAAATAATAGGAAGAGATCGAATTCGAGAGTAAAAATAAATTACTGAGGATTAAGTCAGATAAACATAGAAGATGATAAAGTTGATTAGATTTGAAGTTGTCTTTTCTACTTGTTGAACAGCCAAACCAAAGTTAGCTAATTAATTATGCAAAAATGAGTAGATTTTGTGATTTTTAGGGGGGGTCCCTGTAAATCCCAGGGAATTCAATATTGCGACCTTATTTTTTGTCGAGGTTAATATCTCACCAAACCCATCAATTGTGCCAAGTTTGAGCGAAATCCGTGATTTGAGCATTATCACCCCCTGCCTGGTTCTCTCATGGACACACTCTTAAAGCAAAACCACCCTTTACCCCTGTTTCAATGGAAGAATAAAATTGGTTTTCTCGTGGAGTTAATATATAGGTTTAGCCAGGGCTAAAACCGAAACCTCCGTTTCTATGCTTATGATAAAAGCAATCAAATTAGTATAGACATCTTTCTAACTATCAATGTTTTGATGGTGACATCCAACTCTGAATTCTGCGCCAGCGTTTTCAAAGCTCAAGTTGGTAAGTTAAAACCCCTGTTCGCAAAAAAGGTTTTAGCCTACTTCTTGTAGTTTTATAGCACTAAAAATTCCACTTTCTATCGATATAAACAGAAATTTAACAAATTTTAACTACTTCAAATAATAAAAAACAGTTCATTTGGCCAATTTCAATCTGATTAATTTATTTATATAAAACGTTTTTCCTCTTTAAGAAGCAACAGGAAGGCATATCGTCTTACCTTGGAAGCGGATGTGGAGGGTCTTGGGTGTCTAAACATTTTAGAAGTTTCCTTCTTAAAGTCATCTTAAGATCCACTGGACTCTGAGATTCGATGAGATACAGCTGTAAGCTCTCATTAGTCCACAATTCCCTTGTTCACTCGTATTGTATTGCCATCGGTTACAGTTTTTCTTTACCGACAGTAATAATCTAAGTATCAGGCTTGAAACTCTTAGATACTATCGTCGAAACAGACGCTAAAGTTTTGCTTACAAAACGACTATTAGCATATTCTGTCAGATAAAAAATACTGGAGAGGAGAAGCCTGACGTCACGTTAACGTGATAGTAAAATTCCTGGATCTCAAAAATAGCGAGCTTAAGCAACGGCCACTTCAATGACTTCGCAGTGAAAACGGGAAAAAAGCAATAGGTTGATATTAGCAAAACAACAACTTCGCTCGTGCATCACGCTTTTTGTACATTTCTTATGTACGGTCTTTTTGGATACAACCCCCGAAAACTTCGCCAACATTTGACAGATTAAATGAAATTGAATGAAATCGATGAAGTTTGAAACAGGGCGAGATCACTTTCAAGTTACTTTTTCGGTTTGTTGTCTTCCAGGAATTTTGCAACCATGGCAACGTGACGTAACGACTTCTCCTCTCTGTTATCCGAAAAACAGTTCTTTACTTTGAGAAAGCTAACCTCCCCTCCAAGTCACTACAGCAAA
>JBBMOI010000004.1:18162500-18437500 GCA_038088405.1 Porites divaricata | reverse complement strand
ATCGCTTGAAAGTGGGACACCTTTTTGATAATTTCTTCCTTTCTTATTGATTGAAAACATCTTCCCTTTGAGCAGTGCCGAGAAGGATAACTTCACATTTGGGCGGGAAAACTTCAAAGTTTGACACCTGAAACTCAGACGTTTGACGTCACGTAAAAACATGTTTTGCGCGCGTGCGTTCACAGGTAGATTCAATCGACGGTATTCTTTATAAATACCGCAATAGCTCAGCTGTTTTAGCAAAGCTGAGGATTTCTCCGCCGGGGGAGAACCCCTTATTTGATCAAGACGGGTATGTGTTGCTGAACAGGGTCATACAATTTCACTATTTTGCGTCTTGAAGAGGATGTCTCTTTGGACTGGAAGCAAAAGTCGGCCTCGCGGTCTGCGTGAGAAGTAGCAACAATATATTTTCAAACCCTCTAATTTCACCGTGTTAGTTTGAAAAGCACTTGATTTCTTGTGCAAAACGAAATGAATCAGACGCGTTAAAGTAGGTCTCTTGTCTTAAACAGGGTTAGGGTTTGAAGGGCTTGGCGGCTCACTTTTATCCAAACTTCCCTTGAGTGTTCCCCCTCCCCTCCGAGGATTTCACACGTTATGCGTAGAAGATATAGCTGAGCTACTGGCTAAAAATATATAGCAAGTAAACAGCAAAAAAAGTCACTCAATGAATGAAAACTGTTTGAAGGATGTCTGCTAGAATATACATCCCTCGTGATTTAAAACTGCCAAGATAGGCATGCATGTTTTTGAGTTGGAGGTATTTTAGTTAGATTCGGCTTTCATGTGATCTGAAGAATTATGCCGATCTCGAAGGCTGTTATTCGCATCGGTTAATACCACCCTCCTCGATGTACTCAATTCTTCCCGTCATACTCAGCTTCGTACAATAATTGCCTCTTGAACGAATTGAAAAGTAAAATCAAATTTCTAATCGTCCTGAGCGATTGCAACTTCTCTAAATCGTGTAATTTTTTCTGGGATAAATTTAACAATGCGAAGCAAATGTTTAGAAATGCCATGAATTACCGTAATTTACGAAAAATAGTTAAACTCGATTTGATTGCATAGGCAAAAATTATCTTTTAATTACTAAACTAAACAGTGTTACTGCATAGAGAATTTGAAGTCCCAACTTTAAATAGCATATTTTTCTAGATATTGAAGTTCATGTTTTTGTCCGAGGTTGTGCCAAGTCATTTTGCATAAGATTTAGGGGGTGTTTACATGAGAAAACTCGCACCGGCGCGAGTTTCATACCGACATGACTTTTTGATTTACATCATGACTGGGTTATTTCACATCTCGTTATTTGAATGTACACTTCATGTTGATAAAATGCACGTATGATTCAAAATCGCGAACATTACGCATGCGCTACCCGTTCCAGCCTACCGGCAGACCGATTTCACACCGAAACGGGTGGTCGTTTCGTGTTTACATGATACCGTTGCGAGATTTCGTACCGGAGTTAAATTCTCGCCCCGGTACGAGAACCGGGGTGAACTCGCGCCGGGGAGACTCGCGCCAGCATGAAATTTGTGGTGGTATCATGTAAACAAATATAGAGCCATGAGAGGGAACCGGAGTGAACTCGCTCCGGGGCACCGTGTCGAATGCCTTTGAAAAGTCGACTAACAACAAATAACTTTGTTGGCCAAGGTCAAGGTTACCTGCTACTGATTCAATAATTGTGATCAGTTGCATTTCATAAGAGTGCCGTGGTCTGAAGCCGTGGTGATAATGTATCAGAATAGAATTTGGATCAAGATGATTCATGATGTGCCTGTATATATGTTCCATAATCTTACAAGACACAAATGTTAGAAAAATCGGTCTGTAATTACTTGGCTTTTCGCGATTTCTCTTTTTGAGAACTGGGGTGACATTTGCAGTGACCCAGTCACTTGGAATGTGACCTAGCTGTTTTGTATTGATAGAGTAAAAATATACTGGAGAAATGGGACAATAACAGGTGCAGCTTATTTCAGAACCCAGCAAGAGAGATATTGTGAGGACCACAGGCCTTTTATAACAAGCGTGTTATGCCTGAAACTTCAATCTTCAGAGGGGGGATATCTGCGATCATACGAGGGCCCTTTCTTGTGATGTTAGATCAGTAGATTTTCATCTGTGAAAACTGAAGCAAATTGATGACTCAACACTTCAGTTTTAATATATCCGTATATCTTCTATTGAAAAAACAGTCTCCCTTTCTCATACCTAATTTAGAATGTTGCATCCCTTTTAAAAAATGCACTATCTTTAAAATATAAATAAATCACAAATGTTCTCGACACTGTTCTTCTAGTAACTTTAGGTCTTTTTACAGACAGATTTCCCTGCCCTTTTTTAAACTTCAACTAGTGAAATTCCTACCCTTTCAGGTACCTGACGCCTGACAAAAGCACCCCTTTCTAGCAGTTCTTCCCGTATAGGCCATTGCAGGGAGTACCCCGCTGGGTTTAGACCGATTAACTGGGCCTCAGGTTGCTTGCTTATAAATGAGCTCTATAGTTTGCTTTTCTGGGATAACTTAATATTTAGCGACTTAGGTGTATGCGACACAATTGAAAGCAAACGGCACAATGATTAAATGGCAAGAACTTTTTGTGGCTTTATTCAAAGCTAATACTTGAAAACTAAATGCAATATACCTAAAACTGATACAAAGCTCTTTTTAAGTGACGAATATAAGAAAAATCTTTGTAACGGTTATAATATTTTAAATATGGCTTGAAAATCAAGGTATGTTCATCTAAGTTAGCAATGGGCTATTTGCACCATGCCGTCACATTACTACTAGTAGTTTTAAAGCGTCTACAGCCAATAAGACTAACAATAAAACAGACAAAACACACAAACATTTTAGCGAATGTAAATCTTCCAGAAATCATCAGTAGTCACGCGAACAAGATAATCATCGCATTCCCATCTTTTTGCTTGACCATAATTACGATGATCAAGCGTCCAATGATATGATTTATAAACCCAAGCAGGGTGGTCGTATGATCTGGCTTGATCAAATCCGTCGCCCCATTTGGCGTATGAGCTATTTTTCGGTCCCCACTTTTGGCAAACACCTGCTAACCTTGAGTTGTCATTTTCCATTCTGACAAATGAGCCACACGAGGCGGGCTGGACATCCGTCTGACCGCTTAAGTACTGGACTACTGCTTCACCAGTGATGTTATCGGCAGTGGTTACGTGGAACGTTGTTCCATTTTTTTTACTGCAGTGGAATCTCAGCTGGGTGAAAGACAAGAGTGATCTCAGCTCATTCATGGCGGTTTTTGTGAGAACCATCTGATCACTGGTTATTCCACGGTATGAAGTGTTGACTGGCAGCTGAGAAGGAGGAGTTGAACCAATCACAATGTTGGAAACGAGAAGCCATCCTCCTGAAATGAAAATTTGTTTTTTAATAGGGAAAAACAATCGTTTTCAAAGGTACAGGTATACTTTAGGGAAAAGCTGACCAGGCAGCAAACAATGCCTCTTTTCTACTATGCCAAGGCAAATCTGTATAATTCTTTATATCACACTTATCCTTATCCAGTAAATTATAGCGGAGCTCTCGTGCGTGAAGCGCGCCAGCGGAGCACCATGGGTAAGAAAATGAAGTAATCTACCCATCCGAGAAAATTTGGTAATCACGTGACCCTACACCGACCGAGCGATCCTCCATCAGCACCACAGGAATACCAATGTAAAATAACTCTGTCAACAGGTATGGCAACCCAAATGCAACTCGAGGCAATTTTCGCATAGCCACCGGCGTCTTGTAAAGCAGAGACAACTGAAGAGTCAATAAAGACGAAAATGGAAAGCGGAAATTGCTTCTGTATTCGTGTTGTCTAAAGTATTTAGCTTAGATGAATTGTCGTGTCCACAAATTTGAATATAGAACAGGAGAAAGACAGAGAAAAAGAGAAAGTAGGCGGCAGGCCAGCGAAGTTCAACGAGAAAGAGGACGACAGAGCCTAGAGCGAGGGATTAAAAACAAAGCAGACATTTTTTTTGTTGGAAGAACAACATGAAAATTTTGTAGCGGCGGTGACAAAATGAGAAATACTAGCGGCCACCAATGCAAGGTGAAAATGAGCGGGAGTAAAAAAAAAACGTGCACGAGAACACGTACGACATTTCCTCCATAAAACGTGTAACTAACAAATTTCAGTAAGAAGTTTCACGTTGTAGTCGTGCAAAACAACGGCAAAGAAATGTACAAAAATAATGTGCTGCAAGTGCAAAGTTGCATTTTTTTTGCTAGTTAGACCTTTTGTTGTTTTTCACAGTTCTGCGGCGTTGAACAAACTATAAATATTATCGAGAGCTTCGCTTTTAGCCCTGGCTAAATCTATATATTAATTATTCTCTTGATCTCTTTTTGGCTTTCCAAGTTTTAACAAATATTCTGTTGAAGGGAAGTTATGTGAGTTCATGTGAAGAACAGATTTTTAAGAGCAGATCTCACAACTCTCATGTCACAGTAAACTTTCAACGAGTTTCCACCACTCTCAGGGTCGGTCCAGTACTTCCCGTACCTTTTGGATTCACCATTAAAACTGCCTATGACGAATTTACGTGTGGTCTGCAAAATTAGCAGTTTTTTATCGGACAAACGAAAGTCTTATTTTGAAAGCAGAGCTGAGCAGTGGTAAAGAGTGATCGAGCGAATCCCAAGCTCTGAGAAAACTCCTGCATTAAGTCACACGTGACTGCTTAACTTAAATAAATAAATTGTACATGATGTTAAAACACTAATAAATTTCAGCGCTCCAAGTTGCGGCCATTTTGGTCGCCATGGCGAGTAAAGAAAAAAAAATTGCCGACTAAACTTGCAACGAAGGTCGCCGATTTGGCGACCTGTGTTCGGCGATCATGTGCCAAGGTGTAAATACATGTAGATCCTTTATGAGGTAGTGATAATGGTCTTCAGTTCCAAAGTAAATTAAGATAAATATTTGAAAGAAGAATTATTTGCGCTCCGTATTGAAGGCAATGTTGCAATTTTTACCCTGGCTGTCCCGATGTGAATTAGCCTTAAGATTCCGCGAGTCGTTTCAATAGGCTTAACCGTCAGCCGTTAAACGGCCTAAAATTTAATCGTCAACCGTCAAAAAATGTTATTTCTGACGAATGAGCTCGCGAAAAAGGCAGAAATAAATATTTTGACGGCACGAGATACAACAGGGCCTGGGTACTAGGCCGGGTGCACCATGGGTAGCCATATCGGGGGTATATAGGTCAGCACTCGTTAACATCCGTCGAAAGGCCCTTCTCCCCTTATGATTTTTACACAAGGTAGAACTGTTTTCTGCTTTTATATCACACTTAGGGTGCGTTCGATTGGGAAATCCGGATTTAGATTTTCAAAATCTAAATCCGGATTTCACCTCCGAGAAATCCGTCCTCAGGGTGGATTTCAACTAAGAAATCCAAATCCGGATTTTTTAGATTTTTTGTTTTTGGATTTTTTAGATTTCCTTTTTACCGTTCGATTGGGAAATCCGAAAAAGGATTTGTAAAACTGTTCTCGTGAACAGCGGTCTTCTTTTTGCTAATTATGCGTACGCGTGCAAGAGCTCTGTTCTTAAGAACAATTTTTCAAATCCTTTTGCGGATTTCCCAATCGAACGGTAAAAAGGAAATCTAAAAAATCCAAAAACAGATATCTCAGCTTTGAAATCCGTTTTCGGATTTCGCGTTCGATTGGAAATCCGAAATCCGGATTTTCCCAATCGAACGCACCCTTAGATGATATTTCAAGCTGGAAATCATTTATGAAAGCGCAAGTCTCTTCAATTTAAAAGAAAAAAATTGATGTGAAGGGCAAGAGGATTCGAACCCATGACCTAAATTGCCACTGCATCACACTTACCACCCACTAACCACAGAGCATTTGGTGGATAAGGTAATAATTAAAGTACACATAGCATCAACCCCAACCCAACAAAAAAGACCTAACCGGTTTCGAAACAGTGCTTAACCCTAATCAGTAAGGGCAGTGCTTAACCCTAATCTGTAAAACGCAGTGCTTAACCGGCTAATCCAAAACGGTAAGGAACACTACGTTGTGTAAACTTCATAAGGTGTCCAAGGGCCTTTCGACAGATGTTAAGAGGCCCTGACTGTAAATATCGAGAATCCGCCGACAGTTGCAAAATTTTATAACTTATTTTATTCTACCTAAAAGACCCTTTTGCTGAACTATTTTCAAAAATGGAAATTAAAAGTTCCATCGCGCTTTGCTTTTTCCGAAAAATCCAAAAGTTCAAATTACGCCGAGGCGGCCCCCGACCCCCCGGAAAAACAATGACAAATTCTGCAACTTCGCTAACTCCGTACGCGACAACGCGTTGAATTCCCGATTTGCTGTTTTAAACATTGGTAAAAGAACCCTTTGTCTTTTAAAAAATGTAAACTTCATGTAATTTTGTCAAGTTTAAGACAACATAAAAACCCGTTGAAATAACCCACTTCCAATCTTTTGGGTTGAGGTGAAATAAAGGCCAACTTTAAAGGCCTATAAAAATCCTAGTATATAAATTTACGTGTCATATTGTACATCAGGTGAAAGCTTTATCCTCGTAGGTCATTATCTCCAACTGCCGTTTTTGGCCCGCAAAAATTAGCGCATCCAGTTTGAAAAGAGTTCGGGCTATTTTGACCAAAAATTCAATGCAAATTGCTCAGCGGATGTCACGCAAGAGGTCACGGCCAATCCTTCAGTTTGCAAATAATGCATCTTTTTTCTCTTCTGATTGAAAATGTCAGCAAAGAGCGCCTTGAAGTACTTCAATAACCTTTTTATTATATTTAACGATCATACAAGGACGCCACATATCGTTTTATTAATCTTAGATCTAAGCGAAGATAACGGTCGTCGATCGCGTTGATGTGTAGTCCAATAAAGTGACATAAAATTTGATTCACATACACAGCGAAACGTACTACGGAGTTGAAGAGAATAGTGTAGATGGTTATTACTCTTGGTTTAGAATAACGTGACCTCGGATGTAATCCCAGGAGCTCCCTATCTTACTCAATTTTTCACCGAAAAGGTCAACAAAACAGACTGACAAAACAAATGATCAATGAAGATGTGTGTCCTTGCGGTTCTTGCTTACCGTAATTCGTTCATAAATGATTAAGTCAATCACTCAAATATTTTTCTTGCCTGTAAAAAAAAAATGAAGAAAAAGAAACCAATCAAGAGTAAACGAAAAACTTTCGTCCTTTTTCACCAAAAACCCGCATTCCAAGACGAATGTTACGCAAAAGTGTTGCACATCAGGCCACATTGTCGTTTCGTTTTTGTAAGGTAACCGTTGTTTTCAGCAGGATTTTTCGTTTGAGAATTATCTTTTAGCCATGAACAACACTGTTACGAAACGACACTAGTACTATTGCGTCGAGTAAAATATTACAAACTGACGTCAAATCTGATTTGTGTTATAACATCACGTGATGTAACCGTTCTACGGAGTTGGCTGGAGAACATCAATTGCACAGATGGATGTTCAGTTCCAGCAGAGACTACAGCTAAAGGGGACTGTGGAATTAGTAGAAGTGAGTCAACTTTCTTCTTATCAACCATCGAAACCCTTTCTTCTATTTGGGCATGGTAGTAAACCCCAGTTTCAAAGTATACCCGGGTACATCGGCTCTGGGATACCAGAGACGAAGGACTTTTTTGAAAATTTTGGATAACCCGGACAGACTTCAAGCGATGGAAGTGATCCAAAAGAATTGCTACCAATTGATCATCCTTGTCACTTGAAAAACCGAAATGCCCCGAAATACATATTCATGACAAAAGGATGACATTGAAGGTAAAATTGTTTTGATCACTGACAGATATCGGTATTGGAGTTTGCGTAAAAACTCAGAATAGAAGCGTAGAAGAAAGGTAGTTTAGCGTACGTGGCCGAACCCTTCTCCCAGGGGAAAACGGAAAAGGCGGAGGGTACAGCTACACCTTGACAAACGGGTAGGCTCAAGCTCTTCGAGCGGTGAGCGATGTGAGCCAGCAAAGAGCGCTAGACCGGAGCGACCGCACGCCAGTCATTTCGCGTTTCTCTTTCTGGTGCCCCTCGCCTCTCTCCTCCGCAGAGGCTCCCGCTTGGTATTCCAGTAAAATAATAGCAATAATTAAAAACAAAAAAAAATGGTAGGAGTGTTGTGAACGTTTATCCCATCGTCTCTCGCCCGCCTTTCTTGCCTCTAGGACACAAACATGCTTCTGCGGAGGACACATGCGAGTGAGCACCAGAAAGAGACGGAGATGGCCGGCCTGGTTCGCCCTAGCCTGCCACTTACGCGCTCTGTCTTGGCTCGCGCTCGTTGCTCTCAGCTCGAAGAGGATAGCTTGCTCGATGCTATCCCATCCTATTGCTTGAAAATAAACATTTGGGGTTGGGTAGAAAACGACCACATCAGCCCTAAGACCCAAAACCGAAAATCAACTCGAAAACGGCTATCCTGATCTTACTGATCTTACATGTGTAAGGAACATCAAGATCTTCAATTATCAATGAATCTGATCAATTTCTTCATTTTCTTCAAAACCTCACCTAAAGTAAAAAAGGAAGAGCCCCAAAAGATCCCCTTCACATCGCTGGAAGCTCGCATGAAATGGGACTCTCGACCGAAGCAAAAGCAAGATACAACAAGACGAATAGGCACAATTCACATGTTGCCAGGGTCCCTGCAACCAGTTCCGTAAAACGAGCTGTAAGATATATCTTTGGAGCCTCTATTCTCACCAATTTTAGCACAGTCCATCTTTATGTAAAAAAAAAAAAGACCGTTTACAAAGGCACAAACACAATTTACATGTTGTCACACATATATCAAGTTAGTGCTTTTTAGAAGCGGGTGTTCGTTTTTTTCGGTGTTTTATTTTTATTATTATTAGAAGACGAAGACCCGCAAAACGTTCGTAGCGGGCGGCGAGGAATGGAGAAATGGCTGTCATTCAGATTCATTGATAATTCGAGGTCTTACACGTATCATGCCGTTTAGAGCTGAGGCCAAGTGACTACTTTCAGTGGGGTTTTGTAGATAATCAGAAAGCCTGGTCAAATTCATTGACCAATACTACGATCATTTTTTATTGTACGTCTCAGGTCGAGATAGCCATTTCGAGATGTTTTCAGGACCGGATTTTGAGGAGAGTTACCCGAACATTTTACGTCACATGAAGTTATATTAATTATCACGCAAATCAAATTTGACATGTTTGTAATAATTTACTCGACGCGATGGTACAAATGCCTTATGGTAACTGTTTTTCATGGTTAAAAAAGAATTCCCAAACGTTGAAAGAAGAACAGCCCATGGTGAACAACGGGGCGATAATGTTGTCAGAAAGGGCTTCTCGTTTGCGTGACATTCGTTTTGGAATACGGTTTTTGGTGAAAAACGTCGTGAGTTTTTCTTTTACTCTTGATAGGTTTCTTTTTCTTCATTTCTTTTCTTCTACAGGCAAGAAAAAGGCGTAAGCAATTGGCATTATCAGCAGTATAAATGTATGAACGAATTACGGTAAGCAAAAACTGCAAGGACGCACATCTCCATAGATCATTTTGTTTTGTACTCAGTCTGTTTTGTTGACCCTTTCGGTGAAAAATTGAGTAAGAGCTCCCGGGATTACATCGTGTTATTCTAAAGCAAGAGTAACAACAGTTAGTAAGTCTACCCTATTCTCTTCAACTTTGTAATACGTTTCGCTGTGTATGTGAATCAAATTTTATGTCAATTTATTGGACTACGCATCAACGCGATCGACGACCGTTATCTTCGCTTAGATCTAAGATTAATAAAATGATGTGTGGCGTACTTGTATGATCCTTAAATATAATGAAAGGTTATTAAAGTACTTCAAGGCGCTCTTTGCTGACATTTTCAATCAGAAGAAAAAAAAGATGCATTATTTGCAAACTGAAGAATTGGCCGTGACCTCTTGCGTGACATCCGCTGAGCAATTTGCATTGAATTTTTGGTCAAAATAGCCCGAACTCTCTTCAAACTGGATGCGCTAGTTTTTGCGGGCCAAAAACGGCAGTTGGAGATAATGACCTACGAGGATAAAGCTTTCACCTGATGTACAATATGACACGTAAATTTATATACTAGGATTTTTATAGGCCTTTAAAGTTGGCCTTTATTTCACCTCAACCCAAAAGATTGGAAGTGGGTTATTTCAACGGGTTTTTATGTTGTCTTAAACTTGACAAAATTACATGAAGTTTACATTTTTTAAAAGACAAAGGGTTCTTTTACCAATGTTTAAAACAGCAAATCGGGAATTCAACGCGTTGTCGCGTACGGAGTTAGCGAAGTTGCAGAATTTGTCATTGTTTTTCCGGGGGGTCGGGGGCCGCCTCGGCGTAATTTGAACTTTTGGATTTTTCGGAAAAGGCAAAGCGCGATGGAACTTTTAATTTCCATTTTTGAAAATAGTTCAGCAAAAGGGTCTTTTAGGTCGAATAAAATAAATTATGAAATTTTGCAACTGTCGGCGGATTCTCGATATTTACAGTCAGGGCCTCTTAAGGTGGCTGAACACAGTTTTGCGGGCGGTCAGCGGTAACTCGCGTGACGGCGAGTGTTTTAACTCAGACAAACAAACATGGCGGCGAAAAAGCAATGGTAAAAAGAAGACGATTTCTCAAAATCTACTCATTAAAATTTTGTGATATTTGGAGGAATTTTTACTTTTATCGTATTTTAGATAATGAGAACTTTAAAATGGGAGTTAAACAGACGATTTTTGTGACACATTTAATAATTACAGTACAATTATATTATTGATTATCTAAAAACCCCTCTGTTAAAATTTGGTCAAATAAGTTTCAAATGGTTATGATTAGTTATAGTAAGCTATGTTCAAGTTTATAGGAAAATCTAATGAGTGAATTTTCTGTAAACTGAGCAAAAGTGAAATTTTAAGGTTGTATTCAATCGTTCATGTTGCCATGGAAACTACGAAAATGTCAAATTTTTCCCGTCAATCAAAATCTTTCATCAGTATATTTTTCATATGCCAAGTTTCAGCTCGTGAGCTGCGACCCTTCTCTTGCTATAATTTAGCAAATGACATATACTCACAAACTGCCAAAACTGTGTTCAGCCACCTTAAAAAGTGCTGACCGGTTATATAAGGCTGCGTATATCACGTGTACGTCATCTAGGCTTACGAACCAACCTCTCTTTGTTTTTTCTTAATTTTTTGTTTTATTTATTTTTAGGGGCAACCTATTCTCGATTACATTGTAAAGTCCCGTAGGAAGGGCTTTGAGCTTGAGCCTTGATTCCTACCCAGATTTCCTGCCCGCATTTTTTCCTTCGGGTTTTTTTTGGGCAGGTTTTTTCTGGCCTCCGTCTGACCTCATTTACTTCAGTTTGTAAGCGGTAGCTCAGCTCTGCTAGTTTTCAGCTTTTTTCCCGTTTCTTATTTTATGTACTTGTACAGTTATCTCAGTTTTGCACCTGCTCCTTTCCTTGATATATTTAGTTTCTATGTATGCTTAGGTCAGCTGTCCCGGAATCGCTCTTTAGGAGGCGACATATGTCTCGTATGACGCAGTTAGGTTGCAGGCAATGTTACAGACCTCTAGCCAGGGACGTTATCCATTTGTTTACCCTCAATGTCCTGCCCTAGCCTTTTCTGGCAGCGTTACTGGATACTGGGCTACGTGCCTTGTTGGGTACATTAGTGGAGATAATTCCCAGTTTTCCTGGCCCTCAGCCTCTGTGCTCCTAAGTGTTCCCGGTCGCAGTTATCCGTTGGTCAGAGTTTTATTAAATTTCCCCAGCCAAACTGGCAGCCTAACTGGCACTAAGCCTGCCTGCTTATTTGGGGGATTCAGGTCGAGATCGACCAGTTGTAGCAGTTCTTCTTTTTGCTTAGCCTCTGTGCTCCTACCGTGTTCCCTGTGCCAGTTATCCGTTGTCAGAGTTTTATTAATTAGTTTCCCCAGAATTACTGGCAGCCTACTGGCACTAAGGCTGCGTGCTTAACTGGGGGATTCAGTTCAAGAGCGGCCATTTGTAGCACGAGTTTTTTCTTTTTGTGAAAGCTAGTTTACGAGTGTTGTACATTAGGTATTCACCAGTAATCACCTATTATTGTATTTACATAAGTACTTTGTAGGGTTGGTTCTCGCCGAGCCGTCCCAAAATAAACTTATTTGCCATTACGTTTTGTCTGTTGATGTTGTGTAGTGGAGTCAAAATAGGGTATTTTTTACCGTCAACCGTCGATAATGCAGATTGATATCAACCGTCAAAAAGTTTAAAGATATTTTAAATCTCGCTATTTCAGCTAGATCTTCTTGTTCCTGAAGAATCTCCAAACTGGAAACACCAGTTCCCATGTTCTCAAAAACACTCTCTAGACATTACAAGACCGCCTTTAAGAAGTTGCTTTTATCTGAAAATATTTCGAAATTCTATTAGGTCTGATTAGTGAAAGGCGAAGAAAACCTCCAAAATACAACAGTTAATATTAATTTATGCAAAAGTTAATATTTACTTTTATTAACTCTTGAGCTAAATTTCTACTTAATAACAGTCAGCTGTTTTAAAAAGCTATAAAATTTAACCGTCAACAGTCAAAATTGGAAAAAAATTAACCGTCAACCGTCATAGCTACTATCCATTGAGACCCTCATGATACTTGGGCAGCGGTGTAACAAGCTTCGGGCTGCGACAAAGCAAACATTGCCAATTTTTTCACCTGCCCCACCCATTCCTCAACTTTACCGTTGACGCACTGCTTAAGATATGAAGACCTGGAGCCCAGTGCCGCACCCAGGTACATACGTCCTTTTGTCGTGATGTCGATTGCTTTTCACAAAGATGCTCCAAGCCGCGGTCTCCACCTTATCAGGCTTTATGACAAGCCAATATGAAGATAGTATCCTAAGTCCGGTGCTACTAACAACAACTCGTCTCACCACACCTGATGTCCTGTAGCAATCCACACATTTGCGTACTGGACATCTTCACCTGACAGTTTGAAACTGTTGTAAATGTCGACGATATTATTTCCCATTACGTAAATAAGCGTATTAATGCGCAGTTTATCTGACAGCCTATCACGTTTCGTAGTTTCTTCAAATAACTCGTAGCGCTTTATCCAGTGGTCCCAATCGTCTGTTTTGGGATCAAATTTAGCCGGAGGAGGAATACTAAAATTTGTTGCGGCCATTTTCACGCTTCCACTTTGTGGGTTGTCCGTCTGTATTGAGCCCGTTGAAGAACTCGTTTCCAGTGCGGCTATGGGCGGTGACGTGACTGGCGTGCTTGGAGTGCTTGATTTCTCGATTATTTCTTCGTTTGGATCTTAAACGTTGGAAGTGGCGAAACAAATTTCTTTTCCGCTACCTCTTGTTCTTGTTGTAGGATCCCACTTCTGACACCACGTTCGACTATCGGACGCGAAACGAAGAGTGGAGGCCAAGTATATATTCAAGGATATACAATTTAATGATTCAAGAACATTACATGAGCAAGGCCAAAGTCAACTGATTTATGGTACAACCACATCAGGATATATAGGTCGAGCGCGGTTGCTAAGTAAGAGGATTAAGGGCTTATCCCACAGTTATGACCCCGCGCGACAAAATTATAAACTCGCTGCGCATGATAGTGATAATGATAATGATAATAATAACAATAATAATAATAATTATTATCAGTCGATGCAAATTTTTCTTCCTTTTCATTGGCCAAAAGCCCACCACGTGACCTACAAATAACTGCCTACAAATAATGGTCTGCTCATGCGCAATGTCGTCCAACTTTGTTTGGCTGCAAATAATATTCTGCTCATGTGTAAACGAAAACAGGCTTTTCTCCCTCTTGCGATCGCTCTTGCCTGAAAAATGGCAGATCGCTTTGCCTCCCGAAGATATTCATTTAAAAACAAACTTGGTGATCGAATGATAAAACAATTATTGAACTCGGTTATCGCAAAATATCCTGATTTATCTGTGTCTCGCAGATCAATTATTTGCCAAAGCCGAAGGCTAAGGCAAATAATTGATCTGCGAGACAGTACTAGTGTCAAATCACGATATTGTGCTCAACCTCGTCCAATAATTGTTAATTAATTATAAATTCTTAAGCAAGATACTAGTCAGGTAGAGAGGAGATTCAACCAATAATTTGCTGTTTATGGATGACATGAAGCAGCACGGGAAGGATGAACATGAGCTGGACTCATCGGTCAATACAGTTCGTGTCTTCAGTACTGATATAGACTAGACATAGAGTTGAAGAAGCGTGGCGTTCTCATTTTAAAGACGGAAAATGTTAAGAAAAGTGTGGGGATTACCTCGACTGACAATTGCAAAGTGAAATCAGTGGAAGAAGATGGCTAAAAGTACCTCGCTGGGAATTCTGAAATATGATGATCTACTACATGGGCACAAGAAAAAAGGATTGAAGGAAGAATATTTCCGGGCTGTGTCACTGGCTCTGGAGAAGTAAACTAAAGTACAGATGAACTAGAAGCCCTAGATAGAATAGCAAGAAAACAGATAACTGTTTATGGAATGTTGCATCCACGAGCTGATGTTGACCGACCCTACTTTCGAAAGAACTTCTGCGGGCCGTGGATTGTTGGGGCTGGAGGAGTGTGTTCGCGATCAAGAGATGTGGTTGGGCTATTACATTCAAAACAGCATGGAACCACTGCAAAAAAAGGGTAGAACGTGAAGAGGTATGGAAGGAAGAAAATGAGGAAGGCCACAAACAGAAGATGAGAAGGAGGAAACTTAAGAGAAAATTGAGAAGTGGAAGACCGTGCAAGCCCCTCATGGTCAGATATTGCACCAAACAGAACAAGTCAGAGCATGGTCAGAGATGAGAGGTAATGGGATTGGTTGAAGAAGGGGGATTTGAAGAAAGAGACTGAAGGGCTTATAGCTGCCGCATAAAATTAGGTACTGAGGACCAATGCAATCAAGCCATACGTTGAAAGACAGGATGTGTCTCCACTCTGCAGTTTGCGTGGAGAAAAAGATGCGACACGAAATCATCTCATATGCGCGTGCAGTAAGATGGATTACCCTCCGACGGCACTCCGAAATGAGACTCTTTGCAGATGACTGTCTTGTCTATAGAATCATCAATTCCCCAAACGCCTGCCTTAAGAGTGAATAGAAGATGGAATTCAATAAATCCAAGTGTTATGTTCTTCACTTGTCTCGCAAGAAACAATCTATAGGATCTTTATACTACTTACAAGACACAACCCTGGAGATGTCTACCAAACAGAAGTATTTAGTAGTTGATTTGTCTAACGATTTAGACTGGAGTCACCTTATTAACTCAATTACCACAAGAGCGAATCAGACCCTTGGCTTACTGCGCCGTAACCTGAAATCGTACTCACCCTATATCAAGAGCTTTGCCTATAAGACCCTGGTAAGACCGCAGCTTGAATACTGTAGCCCGATCTGGGGTCCTTACGAGAAGGGTGACATCTTATCACTTTAGAAGGTACAACAACGAGTAGCTCGCTTTGTTAGTGGAGACTACCGTAGAGAGTCAAGCGTGATGAACGTGATTAGTAACATCAGTTGGCAATCGCTTGAGGAGCGTAGGGCGATAGCCCGCCTGACGCTTATGTACTAAATTGTCCACGGTCTGGTCAATATCTCCACTTCACCCCTCCTGCCAAGTGGTCGCCAAACACGTCATACTTCTCATCTGTCATATCTTCGACTACAATCTAATGCCAACTGTTACCTACTGTTTTCCCACGCACAATTCCTGAATGGAACTCATTAAAACTAACTTTGCGCTGTGCAACCTCAACCCAGTCATTTAAAAATGGCCCATCTAATTTAAACATTTCAAGGATTATTATTAAACACCAGTCACTATTATAACTAAGACCGCTGACCATACTCTTCACATATATCCCGGATGGGAGATTGATACGATTATCAATTTAGATTGGATTTAGATAATGTTGCACGAATTATTCCCCGGAACATTTTAAGGAAACATATACAGTAAACACCCGCGAATAAGAACCTGATGGAGTAAGAACCTTCTGGCAGAGATTTGCCCCTTTAATACCCAAAAATACAAGAACCGGTTTAGCCAAGCAAGATTAAGCAGGCTCTAATATGTGGGTTACAGTTGAATCATGATCAAGAATTTAAAAGTATAGCAAGAAGTTACTGTACCAAACTGTATGTAAATTCGGTAATCAGTTTTGTTAGGGTTATAAAAATAAAAATGTGTGAATAAAAACTGCAGTCTTAAGGACCAAACCCAAGTTAATTTATTTCTATGGTAATCAATAATCTATTATCTCCTTCATAAAAATTAAGAACCAAATTAAGAACCTACTTAATCTAAATTGTCAATTCTGTATGAGAAAGTTATGTGCATGGGTTCATCTGAAGAATGTATTACAACAATTTCAGACTTTCAAGATCAGATCTCACCTCCTTCAGTTGTCATGTCACAGTAAACTTTCAACGGGTTTCCACTGTTCTCAGGGTCGATCCAGTACCTCCCGTCTCCTCTAGAGTCACCAGAGTCCCGGATGCTCTTACAGGAATGAGCAGGCTGCTTGGAATTCCAACCTCGCTTTGCTGCAGCAGATAATAAAACAAATGAGTATATATGGTAAATATTCACTCCGCCGGGAAGAAATTGTAAAATCAAATTAAATAGACGAGCGTTACTCACGAATTTCACATCTTTTTCCTTTGTAGTCCGAATGACAATGACCAGCTTGTTTCTTCTTGTTGGTGGGCAAATCTTGGCAGGAAACCTGAGAAATCGATTTGAAAACCGAATTGAAATGAAAAACATTAAACCATATCTGAAAACTATGGATGACGTCATTATGTGCTTAGTTTCACCAGCCTTGTTTGCTTTAGACTCAATATTAGTAAATATGTTGATATATATATACCTTATTTCTATTTCCCTCCATAAATGACATTTACCGTGTGAGTAATAACAAAGATATTCTTTTAGCTGCTTCAAGCCAAAGGCAAACCAGTACGACAAAACGTTATTTAAAAGGAAATGTTATCAAAACTACTATTTACGATACTTAAGCTCTGAAAACATAATTACTTGAATTGTTGTAATATCAGTAAACTTAAAAGGAGACCTCGAAAATCCAGAGATGTTGTCCGGCTGTTATCTCTTATTTGAAATCCGATAAAACCGAACAGGGTGACCGTCGTAAACAAAACGTTTTTAAGTTGTTTTTGGTTAAGGTTTTTCGTAAAGTTTTTTTTTATAATAAAGTTCAGCTATAACGCGCACTCTGATTGGTTGAAAAAGTATGGTTTATGAGAGCATAAAACACGGAGTTAAAGCTGTCACGCCATCTGTGAATCACACCATGCGGTGGACCAAAGTTTCGCATTTAAGGGTTAAAAATAAACCATTAAAAGATAAATGGGAAGGGAAAGTTTAAATGAATGCTCAGTTGTTTTTTTTTTTGTCGACTAAGAAAAGCTTTTGGTTACGAAATCGTCCTTCGAGGATTTCAACGACGTTTTCTTCACAGCGGAGCGCAAAATGTCCTGTTTTGAAATTCAACCAAGGCAGCAAAGTTTTTGAAGACTTTTCAGATACATTTTTTACTCTTTGGTCAAGATAAATACATTTTCAAAAGGGAATTTATGAATTCATAAATGTTTCGCAAACATTTTATGCCGAATTTTTTTCATTGGCGCTAAAGGACAATTCAAACTGCATTCCGATTTAAGATGTATTTTGTGTTCAATTTTGCCATGTGCTCGTCCGATTTACTTTCTTTTAAGGATTAACTTCTTAGTTTTTGAATAAACATTTTAAAGAAATAACTTCTCTGTTTTATTTCTTTGAGTTTGTTCACACATATAATTAGCTCTAAACATGATCGCGAGACTACAACATCACTTCTGCGAAGACGTCGACTAATCTTGTTTTACTTTCAGATTCAGTTTTTTCGACGGAAGCTAAAGCAGTTGTTTTCAAATTGTCATGTTAATGACGTCCAGGTTTTTATGGGCCGCTGATTCGGCCGGATTTAAAAGCACCTTTTACCTTTAGAAACTGATTTTTGGTTTTGGAGGTAAAAAATACATTTTTTCTGCATTCAAATTCACAGAACGTTTAGCTCGCTTCCTTTTGTGATAGCTTTGAGGCTTTGACAGCTTTTGGCTTATTCATCCAATCAAATCATTTAGCCCATTCGAAAAAGGATTAGCCAATTTAAGCGTGTTTTATGAAAGTGTAGAAGGGTGTTACTAAACAGAGTAACGCAGTAACGAGTAACGAGTAACGGAGTAACGAGAAAACGAGTAACGGGAAAAAAATTCAACAGGTTAAAAAAAATCCTCATGAAAGAAAAAACATAAAAACAGTTGTAATATCCTAATAATGACCTTTACCAATCTCAAAAAATATGTGTATTCCAAAAAGTGCTTAAAACAACGACGTCAAGCCCCCCCCCCCCCCCCCCCAACCTACCCCTCCCTCCAGCAAAGTAGAAGGTGTTTTCGTGCGGAAAAAGTCACCTGACTACAGCTGTTATTTGCAAGTGAATATGCCTACTGTGATCCAGCAGATAGAGTAACAAAACGTTCCGTTTATCGTTCACCTTAAAAGGTTATTTCCTACAGCCCAGGATCAGGAAGACTATTTTAAAAGAGCCGAGTTTCTCATTGAATATTTACAACTGAACAAAACTGCATATACTGGTTTTAAGTCACTGTTCATGAGTAGTAGCCGGGTAGTAGCATCACCAACATCGACATCTGCATCAGTAGCATTAATTTCCGTATGGTTAGTTAGATAACGCTGTATACGTTGTGCTTATTGAGATCATGAAGAAAAGAAACAGAAAGTTTGTTTTGTGACGCATTCCTTTTTAGACACGGTATGGGATTACCCTAAGTTTCATGGTTTCAGTGTGAACGATTGTGATAACTAATGGATTAATTAAATTTTGTAAGAAGATAAAGCAAAAAGTACTTCTTATGCCAAATGCAGGTCCTTGTTCGTAGTTGCAGGATGGTAAAAGCCGTCTGCAAGTGTCCGCACTTCAGCTCCTAATACCAGGTCCTAGCATTAGAGATTGATCGTCAAAGCAAGTCTAGAAGACACGACCATTCCTCTCCCGAAGGGATCATAAGTCACTGGGAACGAGGGCTCTTCTACGATTTCAAAATACTATTAGTTGTTGCCATCTTAGCTCAGACGTTCATATAACACGCCAATACTTTTTTTTTAAGTTTACCGCAAGCGTAGTCTGCTACACAGCCGTTTTTAGTGTCGTCAGGCAACGCTTGGCGAGCGTTGCGTGACGACACTAAAAACGGCTGTGTAGCAGACTATCGCAAGCGTGACAAGAA
Source organism: Porites divaricata (assembly GCA_038088405.1). NCBI lineage: Eukaryota > Metazoa > Cnidaria > Anthozoa > Scleractinia > Poritidae > Porites > Porites divaricata. The sequence continues at coordinate 18,418,103 of JBBMOI010000004.1, read as the reverse complement.
GAGGAAAAAGTCCCTGACAGAATTCAGTGCTGACAGGGGCGTATAGTAGCTACCTTTAAGCCATTAAGCCCGGGCTTAACAAATTAAAATTTGGTCCAAAATGAGTTCATGAATTGCAAGTTATCAGGGAGTGAAATTGCAACTAATACAGGTACCAATGTCTGTGACGATTACGCAAAATGACACATATTTCACAAGGAAACTCTGTCGCCGGCGAATGCCATTTTGGTTTTCCTAGTAAATATGTAAGGGGTCCTCTTTGCTTACTTTTGATGGCCTGCTAGAATCATTTAGTTTCAAAACTTTTCAATTTGGAGGATCTCAACTCCAAAATAACATCTAGTATTAAAACCGGCCGTTTACTCCTTGTTTGTTCAGTGTTTTTTCTTGTTTGGTTTCGTTTACATTTTTTTTTCTCGGGGACCCTCCAGACTTATTCGACAGTAATGGAATTGACTTTGAAATATCAAGTAGCCAAGTGAATCCTACAAAAAAGAGTTAATTTCATGCCCTGGCAGTAACTATGCTTCGCGTGTATTCTGCATTGATTGATGTAAAACGCAACTTCAAGCTAACCAATGCATTTGAATGTTTTTTTACTTTACTTTACTTTAATTGAAAATCGATCTAAAAACTAGTCTCGCTCTGCTATTCTATTTTGCCGCCAATATTCAAACTTCAGAGTCTTTGCATCGGGAGGTTATTTTTAAACATGATTTATAATTCCTTTTAAACCGATAGAAACGTTCACTATAATTAACTTTGAAAGGTAGCCATGATTAAGTCGAATCCCTTATTTTCGAGAGGACGAGTAAAGGACATTGAAAGTTGAGCAGGAAAGGTAATAGCCTCAGGAGTAATAAGCGAGCAAACTGTTTCTAAGCCTTGGCAATCGAGTACATGCAATTGGTTAGTTGATAACCGTAATAAGGGCCCAACAATGTTCTATTATTTTCATTTAGTAATACCTGGCAGAGCTATTTCTACTAAGAAATGAGATAATTGTGGCAATAAGAAAGAAAATCTGTACCTCACCTTCCTCCATTGTTGCTCCTAGGTCATTATTAGGATATTACAACCATTTTTTATGTTTTTTCTTTCATTAGGATTTATCTTTTTAGTTTTGAACCTGTTGATTTTTTTTCCCGTTACTCGTTTTCTCGTTACTCCGTTACTCGTTACTCGTTACTGCGTTACTCTGTTTAGTAACACCCAGTGTAGAACATGATGACGACACTTTCGTTCTCTTTGAAAAAAAAGTTTGTTTGGGTTATTAGAAATCAATGCGTGGGGAATTTATCGGATTCTTTATCATAAAACAAATAAAGAATAAGCCTTGACTGTGCTCGGTTCTGTTGTAAGCATTTACTAAGAAACCGGTTAGAGCACTCAAGAAGTAGGGAGAAACACACGACAACGTCTCTTGTTTCCCGCTACACTTCTTTGGTGCTCTAGCCCGGGGGGTACTCCCGATGATGGCCTATACAGGGAGGCTCCGCCCGAAAGGGGTACTTTTTTCAGGCTGCAGGTGGGTGAAAGGGTAGGGATTTTATTTGTTGAAGTGTATGAAAAGGTAGGGAAATCTGTCAATTGGGTCTGTGAAAGGGCCCAAAGGGCCGAACAGATAAATGTTATGGCTTTATAAAGTTGGGAAAACGTTCTATTTTTGAGATTGATTCCTATTGCTGGTTTTCAGTGTCACGCAATTCAAAATAGATCAAAATAAAAAACAAAACCGTCCAATAGATAAAGTCCAGAATCTGGGAAATGAAAGGAGGTACATGTACAAAGACCCTCGCCAAGATTCAGGTCAGAGGAATATTTCGTATACGAGATATCCGAAGAAATGTTTCACCCAAATTTATAGAGATTTGTATGGAGACGCCATGCTGGTGCTCACCTGGATGAGCTCCAACATGGCGGACGGAAACCAACAGAAACATCTGTTACCGAGTTTTGCTACAAAAGCGTGAATTTATTCCTCGAGAAACTTATAAACATTAAAGTAGTACTTTTTCTAATACATGAACTGTTTAAATAGCAAAATTTCCTGAATAAGTCATTTTTTTAACTTACATGACAGCTCTCTTGGCCGTCATGTAAATATCGCGTCACGCAAAAACTTAGAAATTCAAGCGTCCTCTATCACAAAACCAAGAACCCTTTTGAAGCGAAAATTTGTATGAAAATTAGTTTTCAGCTGCTCTAATGCATCGTGAAAGTCAAATCTCGGTAGAATCGATAGTTTTTTTAGTTTGAGTTTTAGTGACGTCATGTGAAAACCAACAATTTAAATGACAATACATTTACAGCAGTTAAAAGGGATGCTAAGTCTTAACAAAGTATATGAAAGAGGTGCCTTTTTCGTGAAAAATAGTATATAAGAGGGTAAGGGGTTGGACCTTGGAAAGGAGCCTCCCCATATAAAAAACTGTTGAGTACCCCCCACCCCCCCGCCCCCACCCGGGTGCTCTGGCCGCTTCCTGTGTGTTGTACAACAGATCAGAGCACAGTCAAGGCTTTTTTATTTGTTAAGTAAAAAGGCATGTTCAATCATTAGAACTGACCTTAACAGGTCCATAATAAGAAGATCCTTTCATCTCTTTGAAGTTTTCCGGCATCATTTTCCGTGTTTTGTTATTCAGCTCGCAAAGTCGTTTTGCAATATCTGCACCAGGATGAACATTAAATGACTTGCAGCTGTTATTTCCGAGGCATTTTTGGTGACATTCAAACTCGTCAGCAACAGTAGACGTATTCGTGACATGACCAACTAAAACATGGTCTGAAAGATAAAGTAATAAGAAACGAAGGATCATGAAACAATAAGTAGGGTTAAACATGAACCAGGGAAATTCATTTTTTTTTTCCATTGAATTTAGCTGTAAAAAGGTAAAGGCCCACACGGCCGGAGCTTATCCTGGTTTCCGTAACATGAAGCACCTAGGAGTATTGCTACTCCCCCCTGGACGAGAATGCTAGTCCATCGCAAGTTTACCTCCAGCAGTATATCGCCGGCCTCCAGATCCTTAGTTTCAGGTGTTAACCACTCGGCCACACAGGCCTCCTTAAATTTAGCTGTACATTTTATGACAAAAGATATTCTTGCTTGCTAAATTGGGATTTAATACATGCGACAATCGTCAGAAGTAAAAACAAAGTCGTGATATAACAGTTCTAAATGATTTTAACATGAGACAAGGCGGGATTATAGAAATGCTTTTAAAGTGCAACTTTGGGCGAGTTCGTTATCTCAGATCTATCAAAATGGTGCAAGTATTTAAAAGATGTAATTAAAAACTCTACTTTAGACTAAAACTAGTAAAATAAAGGTATTTTGCCCAGATATATAGAAAAAGGTCTCGAAAAATGTTTTATTCAGCCGCAGGTGTTAGCTTGCCAGTCCGAGTTTTAAAGACGCTCGTACAGAAGTCCGAGTTAGATATGACCAGTAAACTTGCGATCAGAACATTAACAGCCAGAAAAAAACAAACGAATGAGCCGCGAAGTAGCCTTGGACCGAAAAGATTTGGCTGAACCTCACTCCATTAACATGTAAATGCACTATTACGTATCAGCCTTATACTACGGGTGTCCAGAGTTTAGTTTGTCTCGCGTGTAAAGCTCTATTGCGGGGGCAGCTCCCGAACAAAACAATTTATTAATTCATGAGTGTATTTATGACTACTAAATACAAATTGGAAAGTCGAGCTTATCTTCATTTTCAAGTAAGACTGTAAAACAAGTGTACTTTTTTTTTAAGGGAACGTCTCATATTTTAAAGAAGCACAGCAAGATGAAAAAGCAATGATGTAAAAAACGAATTCTAGTAATAACACGCCCCAGAGAACGCTTGGCATTAACGACTGTAAGAGTCTGGTCCGGGGTCCTTACATCAGATGTGACTGCCGAGCTAAAAATTATACATTATTCTGAAATATTAATGATTCACGGCCAGACTCAATCGAAGCTAAAGGAAATAAATTAGCTATTGCTATGGTATGTCTATTGGGCAGTCATAGGGGTAAAAGTGGGGACATTGAATCATTTTTTTTTTGCCTGCATGGATCCATCTGCTAAGTACAGTGTTGATATTGTATTTAAGATGTCTCCTTTCATCTTTTTTAGCTGAGTTTAAGGATTATCTATCAATCCACGACCAGTAAGCTAGCCAAAAGTATGCTACGTAAGTAGGTTGCATATCCCAAACGCAACCGTTCTCAATTAAACTTTCTTTCCTCCGAATTCCGATTGATACACCACCTGAAAACCAATTTCATTCTTCCAGTGAAACAGCGGACGGTAAAGGCTGTTTTTTCATCATGTGGTCTGTGTCGTGGTTTAGTTTTGTTTTAATTCGTCAGTGAATTTTGCAAAGCATTTTTGTTGACTTGTTATTAGGTTAGGTTCGGGGTAAGGGATGGTTACGTGCAACAAAATGATTAAAAAAGGTCGCGAAAGAAATCGCGAAAAAGTCGCAGAGACTGAAAAGAAAAGTGTAAATTTGGATGACAACTAACACAGGCTCCACACGGGTACAGAGAGCACAGACAAGATTTTAAAAAGAGCTGCCCTAACCTCGCTAAAGGGGAAGAAAGACCGAATATGCTGTCTATTTTGGATGTTGATTGTTGTTGGTTCGAAAACTAAGAAATCTCTTGGCTGAGGGTGGTCTTGAGATTTAGGCGAAGTGGAGATGTCGGAGTTTTCATGAGATGAGTCAAATTACTATTTGGGTTGACCTTAATATGCGTCGAACTAAGTCCAAAAATAATAAAGGGCACGAAACATTTGAAAGTCGTCGGTGGAAGCTTGCTTTGCAGAAAACCGTTTATAACAGACACTTCTCTTTGTTTCGACGAACAGCTCAATAGATTACAGTGGAGTTTAACATGAACCTAGGACGTACATAGTTTAGTTCTACAGCTGAACAATTTTATGATCTTTTATCATAAAGAATAGATATATACTCGCTTGCAAAATTGCGATTTGATTCAAGCGCGAATCAGTTGTCGTAATTAAAAATAGCGATGAAAGTTGTATCTTTTAACACCACATAGACGGGCCCTGAAATGATCCTTAAATGCTCATTTTGCGAGTATTAAAAAGGCTAGTACTAAAAAGATGCAATGAAAACCGGCTCCTTTAGACCAAACCTCGTGGTATAGGATTTAATGAAGCCGAAACCAATTGTGGAATTGCACGCATTTTAGGCCTCCTACTAATGAACAGTTGCGACACGTAGATATATATATTTTTAGCAACTAAGAAAAAAATTTGCAGTCTGTCTACTTTGAACCATATTTTGTTTGCTCCTAAAACAGGAAAACGTTTTCGAAAACCGTTCTATTAAAGCCACAGGTTTCAACTTACCAGTCCGAGTTTTAAAAACGCTGGCACAGAAGTCCGAGTTAGATTTTACCAGTACCACTGCTATCAGAACATTAACAGCCAGAATGACCAAACAAATGAGCCACGAGGCAGCCATTGCTGACACAAAAATGTTTGGCTTAACCTCGCTGTAGCTACATGTATTTGCACTGTATACTACGCATCACTCTTTTGCGGTGGCAGTTTTCAAGCAAAGCAATTTATAATTCATAAGTGTCTTTAGACTACAAAATAAATTGTCAAATTTTAACAAAGCACAGCAAGATGAAAATGTAATATTAATAGCGGAGCATTTTAGCGGGGATTTTAACATTTGCACCGGAAATTAGGTTTCCGCGGTGGAGTGGGGCCATATCACTCCAACACGTCAGTCGATTGTACGTTTTGGTATTTGACTGAGATTGCCAAAATACTTCGTTAGATGATGTATATAGGGTGGAATAAAGCTCCACCAAAAATTTCGGCGGTATTTTTTATTTACTTATACTGAGTACGTACTTCTAATCTCTGTGCTAAAGGCGAACACAATTTTCACTGTCCGTTTTACGTTTTCTCAGGATTGATAGAAATAAAGTAAAAGTTATTTTCCTCTGAGTTTTGTTTATTATGCAAATTTGCCCACTCTGCCGGTGAAGATAAGCTGTGTGACCAATTTGGGGCTTTTGGTTTTAGGTGAGTTGTACGTGGGCTCTTTTCTTTGTACAGGAACTCCCGTAGTTCCTGACAAGAGTATTCAGAATGTAAATCATTACAAAATTTGTAAATTTATGGGAAAGATACGAAATGTTTGGCGGTTATTATTGATAATTCTTGTCAGTCAACGTTGAAGGGAAAATTGTCACGGAATGATGAGTGATTCAATCTATAATCAGTACTAACAATGGACGTGTTAATGACAATAGAAACTAAAATATGGTCTGAAAATGTTAAACAAATGGATGACACAAATGAAAAAGGTCTTAAGAAGCTAAGTTTATCGTGATCAGTTTAACGATTTTTGGTCAATACCCGACCGGCTAAAATCATAACTAAGTACAGTGGAGCCCAGTTTCTTTTGAATTCTTGTGCGAGTACTGAGGATGTGTCTCGTCATTTTAGCTTACTTCTCAGCCGTTGCCTGGTATCAGACAAAACAATCACTCGGATTGACTACTTTTCCTATCATTAGCTCAAATGGCAGAAGTGTTTTTGCCAATCTGATTATGCCAGTTTTAATAGTTCGTGTCTTGACGTTGAAACCATTTGACCTAAAAGCGACACGTGTAGAGCATCTTTTTTTTTTTTTACAAAATACGACAATTAGTTATACTGTGAGGAAATGAACCCAGCATGGGAATGATAAACAGGTTTGATATTTTTAATTAATTATGAGCGTTAACTTACCAATTTGAGTTTCAAAAACACTTGCGCAGAAGTCCGATTTGGACATCATTACCAATGAAATTACCATCATAGCAGTGAGAACGAACAAGCGAGTGAGACACCAAAAAACAGGCACCATTATTATATTTTTTAGGTCCGACGGTGCACAAAATCATTGAATCTTTGTATTTTCAGCGACTAACAATGATCTAAAGACCCCGGATTTTATACGTATTATTGAATTTATTTTAAATTATTTACTCGTTAAGAAAAGTGCAACAGTCATCTTTCTGTCAATAGGTGGTGGACAGTAAACAATAGATCGCTCATTAGCTCGCTTTGTTTGTCCACCAGCATTTGTTCATTTCACCATTGTTATTTGTGTCTCCTGATATTGGATGAAAACCACCAATATCAGTTGATAACACGTGCATAATCATGACACCTCTCTCTTATCAGTAGTTACATTGTACCACTCTATGACTTCTAACCAATACTTCCGTTTTTGTAAAAATCATATTCATGTTTTCTAAGTTGAAAAAGGGGAAGTTCAACGTAAATAACACTATTTAAACAGGACGCGCATGCGAAATCCATCTTCTTTCAAAACAAGCAGGTGGCCACTATGATGCCGTTTTGCAATATAATCGTTTTGGTAAACCTCTCTAAATTATCCCCCACGTTACGATTTTTCAAAAATAATTCAAATAGAATGATGCTATTAGAGACGTGTTTTATTAAAGCTACAAATGTGTTCTCTTTTCAAAGTTTGCTTGGGTAAGTGTTTTAGCGGATGGATTTCCAAGATGATCTTTTCGAGTTGATTGTAGGCCTAGCTGGCCTTATATGAACGACTTTCTCAATTATGCGTGAATCACAAGTATGCTGCGTGCAACGTCGTTTTCAGTGTTTGCAGTGATACTGCGTCAGTGTTCTTTGTTTAAAAGCACACAACCAGTATCCTTCCCCACAAGTGCGCATGCACGTCAGTAAAAACAGTACAACGATTTGCGACAACTACTATCAAGACAAGATTTAGCTTTTTTCGGGTATTTAAAAAAAAAATAGGTATCCCGGAAACTTCATTTTTTTTTACCAAAAAGGTTACGCTCTCTTCCGACTGCAAAAAAATTTAAGGTTCTAACTTTCGATAACTTGTTTTTACTAGCTAAAACTCGCAGTATAATGACGACGGCTATCGCGATTAATCGCCAAAATGACGCTACTTCACTAGCCTCTCGCGAAGACGTTCCTAGGGCTTCGTTTCATGGGAGGCTATTGGTTTACGTGCGCGCACAATAGTTAGTATTGAGAAAATACCGTATTTCCTCGAATAGACGTCTCGCGATTAATCGCCTCTCTCGAATAATCGCAAACCTCCCTTGCCCCTCTCACCATCGTCTCCTCCTTTTATCCCCTCTCTGTCAAGTTGAAGTGCAATGGTTTGCACATCGATCAAGGAAAAGTTGATCAGTGACGATTCAAGCTCTGAAAATCATTCAAGGAACTAAATTTGGAACACTTTGAAAATCTATGTTCAGTTTATTTCATGTGATTATTTTTTTCATTTGATGGGAAAATAAAACGAACTATTAAGGGCACGACTTCCAGTCAGGAATATTTGAAATAATCGCGGCCTTCCCTCGAATAATCTCCCCCGGCTATTATTCGAGGAAATACGCATCGTGCTCGTATTGAAGTCTAACGTTCCCATTGTCCTTTTTTCAGCAAGAGGTACGTGCTTGCTGACGTTTCATATTCAATCTATTCATAATTTACAAGTTCAATAAAAGACTTAAAAGAAGAGACATCACTCTATCTTTCGCAGAGATTTCACGCACGCCATCTTTTCCCTCTCCAAAGCCCTCCGGTGACAGAGCACTCTGAGAATTAATTTCCACTGAATAAATAAATCCAACCAAAAAGACAAATTTATATGTCGAAAAGAGAGAGATGAAAATATTTCTATTAGTAACCAGGAGCTGTTGTAACTTGTTAAGAGATGACGCTGTGAGTTGGTTAAAGCTAGATTTAAAACAACAGAATTGTGATGTTGTGACCTTAGATGAGTCAGTAATAACAACGGGCTGTAAAAATAAAAATTAAAAAAAAAAAAAAAAATGGCAGTTTGGTCAAACATCTGTAATTTGTGCTACGGATTAACCTGTTGTCCTTCTTATCAAGGCGTTATTAATGTGGAAAAACTGCACTAGAAAAATAACAAGTACTGTTATACATTTTTTAGGCCGCACACTGACCTTGTATAACGTGCCTTCTTGTTGTGACGTTGTAATTAGCTATGAAAAACTGCGAGCAGTGGGCGAGATTCTGGAAGCTATTTGTTGAAGGGTAAGTTGATTTTCACTGATCCGTTGATAGGAGGAGCCCCGAAACATTCCAGGGCATTCCCAGGGGTTTTCAAACTTTTTTTGCTTGAAGGGTCACTTTGCGTTCGTCTTTAACTTTTCCTTTTCTGTATGAGAAAAACAATGCGACTCCCAGTCTAACTTTTTGAATGTCCATGCCTTTCGCTCTTGGATGTCAAGTAGTCTTCGGCAGACAAACCTCTTACATACAGACGAAAGCATACATACATCACGTGAGGGAACAAGGCAGGAAGCCAATCAGAACACAGCATTCGCTGTCTCTCCCGTCATGCATGGTGCCCCGTGTTCAAAAACCTGACCACACTATGAAATGAGAAACAGTTCAGCATCCCCTAGAGGGTCCCCAGAGGGGAGTTTAGAACATTTATTTATTAGGGACTTTAAGATTCAACGACGCGACGACAACGAGAAGTCACTTAAAAAGTGAATTTGCGTTCTTTTAGTCTTTATAGCGATCATTCCTACCCACTTACTTTGTCAAATGTAGGCGAACCCTCCTGACGATAAATTTCAAATAACCATATCCAAGCTAGGAAAGAGAAATAAAATTTCGTCGTTGCTTGTTTACGTCCTCCATAAAAGCGAAATAAGGCATTTTCATGTCCTAGTCGTGCAAAAACGGGAAAGAAATGTACAAAAAAGTGTGGTGCACGTGCGAAGTTGTTGTTTTGCTTATTAAACCTATTGATTTTTTTACCTTCTCGCTGACGTCCGCGTCGTTGGATCTTTAAGTCCCTATTGTTGTATCACAGGAACGCGCTGTTATTCTCCCCAGTCCCCACACCATTTCCTACCACGTGACTCTCCCAGGGATCAATCCGCCATCGTATCAAGAAAAGCGACCTGAATTTGAGAATAATAGGTATTGTTTTGTATTGATGATCCACATGATGAAATCCCGAATGACAGGAACGCCCACAAAGGGAAGTTGAGAAAATTCGTCATACTTAATATTAGAAAAAATACATTTCTTTGAGAAACAAATTTCATTTATTACCGTCGTTTTCTATTTTCGTTTTAATAAATAGTTTGCTACATAGTATTTATTTCGCCCATAATGTTTACTGGTCTATTTTTGTATTTCTTGGAAATTTCGCCAGCGATCTGAAAGGGGAAAAAGAGATATATCAAACATATTTATAATTATGCATGAGAAGATATGAAGTTCAACGTGTTAGGTTGTCCATACGACTGCAAATAAAAATTAACCTGCAGAGTAAGAAGCACTAAAGTATTACTTAGAGAAACCTAATGTGTGATACCTTCATATATGAATAATAAATAAATAAATATAATAAATAACGGTTTAGAGTTCGCGCATCCACTTAGTGGTCTTCGTCTACCTCATTCCTGGTCAAATTGGAATTTGAAGGGGAAACCGGAGTACCCGGAGGAAAACGTCACGAAGCAAAGATTTGAACCGGACAACATTATTGGGAGGTGAATGCTCATCTCACCACTGCCTCAACCTTGCTCATTGCCGGCTCATAACTTCTCTTCATAACGAGTGTCCCCTAACCCTAATCCCAAGGAAACTCCCATGGGACTCCCAGACGGGGTAGTCTTCAAAAGATTAAAATTAAGCCTATAAAGGAGACCAAATAGGGTGACTTCAGAGAACAAAAGAATCCACACCTCTCTCCCTCCCCTCCATTCAAAGTTGGGATGTTTGCTGTTTTCTATAAGCAACTCGAAGAGCGGCACAACATTGCATGGAGGAGATGAGGGAGGAAAAGCTTTATTTTTCCCTTTTGAAATCAGTAAAGCGTCAGAAAGCCCCTTTAGGGCGAAGTGTCTGCACTATTCTTGTCGCCGATTGTAGTCCTGACTCAGGCTTTATTTGACCCCTAGGCGACACCATACTCCGAGACAGTACGACAGCATTTGTTTGTTTTCTTTTCTTTTCGTCCTGAACACCCTGGCAACAAAAGCTGTAATTTCTACCTCTAAGAAGAACATCCCTGTCATTTTCATGTGGGAGTGCCCTGCGGCGCTTATTCTCACCTAAATCCGAGCAGCTCTATCACACATGAAAGCATAGGGAAACGATAACAAATAATTGTGTAATATGTAGTACCCAAAGTCCGGGCTATGTGCATTATTGGACGTAAGCGCTGTTGTGATTGTTGTTGTCCTTCTTATAGATGATGGTGATGATGATGCCTCAATGTTGTTGTCCTTGCTGTTAGTTTTTAAGTTTCCAAATGGTTCCAACAAAAGAGTTTCCAATGAACGGAACGTAGGCAAACAAAACGTATGACAAGACAAACCAAGGATTTTTCAAAAGTTATATTTCAGTGGTTATATTTTGGAAGCAAAGCAGTGAAAGATTGTGTAAGAGAACACACACCTGTCCTTGTAATTCCTTGGTTTTGTATCTAATAACCTCCAGTTTTGGTTCCAAGTCAATCTGTTCTTTGGAAGCGGCCAATCGTTTTTCAGCCACCCCCTTGCTGGATGTCACTAACTTCTCGGATACTTTCAGTTTCTGCTGCAACGAGTCTGTTAAACGGTCCAAGTATCTGAAACAACCAATTGCAAATTGGAATTTGGTTCTTTTTTTTTGCCAAAAAAGGCGTTAGTTTTCAGTGACTCTTCTAACTGAATCTAAATCTTAGGATGGGTAATGGTGAAATCATTTTCTTGTTTGGTGATACAAAGAAGAAAAGGTAACTGTTCAGTTGGTGAATAACGCGAGCGTGCGGTTAAATAAAAAGATGTTATGCGCGTAGCCTAGAGACCTGGCCACGGTCGTTTAAACGTTGGATAGTATTGTCCACCATTCCAGGTTGTTCAAACGTTGGATACCACTATCCACTGGATAAATCACTATCCAGCAGATAAGTATTCGGCAAACCAAATGCGCTTTTCAGTGGATAGCGCTACCCACCTTTTGAACAAATGGGGCCAGATGAATAACTATCCAGTGGAGATACATAAGCGAAACATTTCGCTACTATAGAAACGAGAAAGGGACTGGAACACCGCACTTGCTTCTGGGATAGTTACTGGGGACGCGCCGTTCAGCTATTGGTCAATTTGTTTCCCTGTCTCTAGTAACAGTCCCAGACGTTTTCGCCAAAGTTAACTCGACCTAGTTTCCTTTTTGTTTCTAAAGTGGAGAAATGCTTTATCCAATGGATAGACAACAGCTGGTGTCTGAGCAATACCTGGGTGACGTCTTAAGTAAAAACAGATTATGCATCTTCATTGAGGTGAGTGTTGATAGCACATCAGTAACAGCTGATTCCATGGCTTGCACGGACTCAACAGACTGCATCTGAATCAGCTGCGGCGCTGAAGCAAACTAAACCAAATACAGGAATTAAACTGAGAACCTTCGAGAAGAATTGCAATCCAGAAGAAACGGAACAGCGCTGTTATTTGTAAACACTGTCGACCCTCCTATCTGCGGACTGACTTCCCTTCAAGAGTCAGTGTGGCACCCAGGGGTGTACACAAGTACAATACGAAACAGTAATCTTTATTTGCTTAAGATAAAATTTATTCGGGTACAAAATGTATGAATCTTTTTACACCTAACTGAGTAACTGAGTGTACAAGTGTAATTTACAAGTGTAGCCATTGTTTTAGAGTTTGAAAACAATAGCTACACTTGTAAATTACACTTGTAAAAGTTTTCTTAAATTGACCTCAGATTAAAGAGGCTATTAAGGTTGTGTAACGCTATTTGCTCTCTTTTAAAAAGCTTAAACTTTTTTCGCCTAGTTTTCTTATTTTAGGGCCTGTTTACATGGAGGTGGAGGACCCCAGGTAGGTAAGGTAACCCCGGGCTTAGGTGGGGTAACCAGCCTGTCCATATAATCACTCATTTTCATTTGATCACGTTTACATGATAGGTGGGGTGACCCACCGCGAGTTACCTCACCTACGTGGGGGCCCCACCTCCATGTCAACAGGCCCTAAGACTATATTTAGGCATTGAAAATGTTTCCTGTCGTCGGAGGCAACGGCTGATAAAGAAGGAAAAGGATTGAAACTTAAAAAAGTTGGGCCAACATTTTGAAAAAAATCACCATAATGCTCCCTTACAAAATTTGTTTGATATCTTCATGATAACTCTACAGAAGCATAGAATTGATCTAAAAAAGAGCAATATCCTTGTGACATAGCGCTTTAACTTGTATCAGGCTCGGGTCAAACATCGAACTTCCTCAAATGTGCCAAACCTAATGCTAATGAAGGAGAACAACAGATTTTACTCACAAGCATTGCCTCCGTCACATCTGAAGCCGACTTCAAAGTTTAACACCGAGCTTTGTGGCTTTCAAGTTCAACAGGAGTGTTTATATCGATGGAAATCCAGGAAATATGGTTTGGCCAGGATAGAAATTACTGTAAACTGCTTAGGAAGACTTACAAGCAATGGGTCCGCGTTCCAAAATTAATTTTGACGGTGTTATAGCCCACTTCGGAAAAGAATTATAGCCTGAGACCTAAACTACGCGCGCACGCATTAATAGGATTATTTGGGGGGACGCGAATGTAAACAAACATGGCGGAATGCGAAGTGAAATGATTCAGCGGGCCTAAAACAGCCCAAATACCAATACATCTGTAGCAAAACGGAAGGTGGCATTAAAAGAAAACAACATGATAATGTGAAGCTGAAGGAAGACGATGAGCCTGGGACGATTTTACCACGAGAAAAACCAGAAGAATGGACCGTGAACCAACTTCAGAGATTGCACGATACGTCTTGCCTTTAGTATTCTACAAAATGCCAGACCAGGGGAGTACCTGAAATTATTTGTGCACAAAGGCGCATAACTTGCATATCTCGTAGTAATTCAAGGTGGCTGCTCGACTTGTTCCCCCAAACAATCCCATAAATAGGTGCGCGCTTAGTTTGGGTCCCAGGCTTTCACTCTTTTCCGAAGTGAGCTATTATTCGAAAGAAATCGCTCAAAAATCATTTGAGATTTGTTATCTACAGAAAGGCATGAAAGAGAATCACTATATAACCCACTTCAAGTGTTCTTAACCATCTCTAAGGTACCTGATTTGCAGAGAGAACATCAGAATCGCTCTTCATTTCCACTATTCTTTGACGGAGAAATCCCTGAAGCTGATAACATATAAAACATGTCAGTGCACTGCCTAGGAAACATTAAGACGAAAACTATTTTCTAGAGTTATTCCTCCTTGAACCCCCAAATTAATCATTGATGTTTTGCAGGGCAAAGAAGTCGATTATTTAAGCTATTAAAACAACTTCTTCAAGGTTAAAGCTACGATGCAAGCAACAGATTTGCCTGATGGAAACTTGTCACGTCGCCCAAACACCAGAGCATTGTTGACCGAACGCTAGAGTTACGTCGCACAAACTGTCGTCGAAACCCAAGAAAGTTACATCAACTGAAACTTTGCATCTGCCGTTCTCAAAGAGTAAACGAGAAATAAAATTATGCGTGCAAAACCAATTGAAGGGAGGGAGTGGCTAGTGGATCATACTCTCTGTAAGTGATCAACTCTGACTTCGCAACAGCTCAACAGATAGTAGAGTCAAATGCGACCCCTCTATAGTCCTTATATAGAAAGCAAAAGGCCGAAGAGATAATTTACAACAATAGTTTTGATAAAGCCGGCCTGTACCTCAAATAGTTCATCAATCAAAAGATTTCGAGTTTGAGTCGTATCCATTAATGTCTCGGCGTCTGATCCACTGATCACTTCTCCATCTAACAGACACAAAACAAGTAATTAAAGGGTTTAGTCTACTGCTGTCTGGATGGAATGGAAATACTCGAAGGTTGCATGTTAACTCAAAAAAGTATATCCCCAATAATAGTTACAGGTGAATTATAATTGGTCAGAATTAGCATAGACAACGCACCATCAAAGGATAATGTGAAAGCGCGCGTAAACGACTGAGCGCTTCTTCCGGTGCTCAGTTTGCCTCCCTGTCATTGGACAGTTCGGTGTTCAGTTTTAAGCGCGCCATCGTCACCGTAGTGAGGTCACGTTGTCTTAGCTGAATCTACGTATTATAATTTTTATATACTGATTGGGAGGTTGGCCTGCTTCAGGCATTAAGATTGTAGGGTTTGCATAAAGAGTTAGGAAGCTTTTCTGTTACGAGTTTTTGTTTTGCACTCTGTTCTTCCTTTAGGGAGAATTTAAAATATCATATTAATATGAAATTTAAAAATGCCTGTTTTAAAAGATGAAAAGGATGGAGCAGCCCCTCACATCAAGAAGAAGATTGTTTCAAAGCGCTGGCATGCAAGATGAAAAAGGGCGACCACCGCAATTCTCAGGTCGGCTAAACACTGTTCTGTGCAGTCGCAAGTTATCATTAGGGACCTTACGAAACTACGACGGCGACGACAACGTCCCAAAAGCAACAGGTTTAATTAGCAAAACAACAACTCGGCACGTGCATTATGCTTTTCTGTACATTTCTTTGCCGTCCCTGTACAACTACGACGTGAAATAACCAAATTTTAAGATTTCCTAGGGACAAGAATGACAAGGCGATAGATTCTACCATATCTGTCTGCACTCGGGCGCGGTGCTCTCTCTTCAGCTCCAACTTAAATTCCCTTCTTTTAAGTAAATGGGCGTCTTGGGATAATCGCGAAACGGTTTGAAGGGATGCCAAGTCTATTTTTTGGCGACGTTTTCAAGGACGTCTTCGTTGTCTGATCGTCTGATCCCTATTAGCATTAGGCACGAAGACACCTAAACGGTTGATGACAATTCAGTGCCGGGTCAGTCAAGTACAAGTACAGCTGTACTTGGTTGCTACATGTAAACCGTTTAAAATATTGTAAGGAATGAGTGAAATCTTAAGACAAAGGTATGTTTACCCAAGGGCAGGTAGCCAATGAAGCTTACGGAGGATAACTGGCGGGTGGTGTTCCAAACCACTTTAACCGTACGATAGCCTACGAAGCAGGCGTTGAAAAGGGAGGGGAACGGGAGGAAAAGCCAGAGGAGATTAGGCACTCCTTCCCTCCCCTCCCCCCCCCCCCCCCCCCCACTTCTTGCTCTCCCCTTTTTGCGCCTGCTACGCAGGATACCACCTAGCCGTTCAAAGTTTAAAGCTGATAAAATTCGTGAAACAGTTCCTTGAAGAAGTTTGGCATTTTACAGCAAAGCTCCATACCTTGCCCAGAATCTTCCAGTGTAATTCCACTACTATCAAGTGCTACACCTTCATCAGTAGGATCATTCTCTCCCCAGTCTATCACGGCCTCCTCAGTGCTTGTTTGTCCTCCGTCAGTACCCCAGTCTATAGCGTCACCACTGTCACCCCAGTCAATACCCTCTGATGTCTTCTCATCTCCCTCACCCCAATCAATATTGCCAGTGTCTTCATTGGTGCTGGAAACAGCCTCAATGCCCAAGTCTATCTGTGAGGTGAAGTAAAATATAAAACAACAAGAACCACTTCGTGAATTTTACCGGGGCCACGTGGAAGGGTAGTTTCCATCAACAAGTTTGTCGGAAGACATGAAAATCTTTTTTATTGCAAATATTCTTTAGACTGATGAAAACTCGCTAGGATGAATACTGTAACTATATTTTGCAATACACAGGGATCTCATTTATTGATAAGTGGTAAATATAGTCGCATTAAACCATTGCGAGTGCAAACTAATCGAATTAATATTTATATGGTTACAGTTGTTGCTCTCTACTTCAAATTCTGACAATAGCATACCCGCGTGTTTAAAAATTGTTAACTATGACCAAATTAAATTTACTTCTTTTGGATATCGTTATAAGAAGCAGCCTTTTCATTTAGATTTTATGCCAATTCTTTGATACAGATCTAAAGAAACAATCACCCGCACCGCCAACATCTATTGATTGTAAACCAAGTTCACCTAATCTTGACTGTATCAAATTCTCAGAGGAAATAGGAAAGGTCAACTGCATTGTTGAGCTGTGATTTTGCATAAAAAGGTCTAATTATTACTTCATGATGATCAGTGTTGTATTGAGTAGGTCCTGGATTCTTCTCAACATCTTTACTTAGTTTGAAATTCACATACGACTCACACAATTGCGAGAAAACAATGATAAATATCGATGTGCTTTACATTTTAGTTTCATTATCCTGTGATAATGCGTGCCTGCATGCTAAAGAAAGCCAACAAATAAGCTTTCTTGGGTATAGCCATTTTATTTAAGTTAATTATCTTTGGATCGCGTTTGTTATTACATTTATATCGTGCATGATAAAGTTTTCTCACATTATTAACATAGCGATGGAGCTTTGAAGACTTCGGTATCTCAATCGTTGAAATCTTTTTGAAGACAAATTTCTTCAACATGCTATTCTTCTCGTTGGGACCTCTTCTGGAATTCTGCTCGGTTCACGAGCACGTCTAGATCGCCTTCTAGCACGTTTTTTAAAATGATATAAAGTTAGCTTTGATAAGTGTTCGCTCTTATTCTCCATGAGTTTCACGATGGAAGGTTCACTCTTAAGTGATCGCTCGTAAATTTGTCTCTCCAAATATTCACTCTTAAATTTTCGCTCATAAACTAGTCCATAGTAAAGGTTGGGGAACAAAAAGCTACAATCTTTCTCTTGACTGTCCTCCATGCCTGTCCTCCAGTGCTTTTCAAAATGGCGGATACGATTTCAATGAGCGAGCCAAAGTAACGAGCCAGCGATATATCTCAGTCAGCGATATATCCCTAACAATGTAACGTTGAAAAAACGACAGAAACCGTCTGCATTTTAAGACCGGTGCCCGCCTTCGGCTGGCCCCGGTAATAACCAAAGGTTATGGAGTGCGGGCGACAACAATCGAAGGTCAAAACGCTTTTGCTCAAACGCTGTGCTTTGCGTACGTTTCACGTGACAGATAGTCAAAACACGCGTGTTCAGATTACGAGTGATAGAAGGTCCAAACACGCATGATCAAATTGCTTTCTGTGCATTCCATTCATTCTTAGTGGAACTCCCAACGAATGCTGGCTACATACATGCCACGCATACGTAATAACATCTTGTCGCCCGCAATAATATTGTGTTAGCGGCAAGGGCCAGCAAAACAGATATTAGGCCATTATTGAGGCCATTATTGAGTTGCCCCAAGTCTCTGTTTCAATGCGAGGCTAAGTTTGAAGCTATTGATATGGAAATGATTATTTATTCTCATTCAATTAAAACCCATTTTCACAAGAAAAGGTTTTGCAGCCAGCCTCGCTTTTACAGTGAGAGTTTTGGAACTTGGAAATGTACTGGTTTATTAACTATAAGAAGTGGACGCTTACACTGAATAGTAGATATAGTAAAAGATCTATTTTAAACATAATTATATCAGCTATATATGAAAATTTCAAATTGTAACAAACCTCTTGTGCAGAGCTGTTATGCCTTTAATTATTTATTTTTTCTAATTTGTTCTGCAAAAAATCTTTTAATGTTTCTACGCTTCTCTCTTCAGTAACTCACCTCATGATTATTCTGTTCTGTTTTTACTTCTGAACTCTCAGGCCTTTTGTGTGCAACAACAACCTATGAGAAGGATGACAAGGTACTGAGAATTTTAAATAACAGCCCAATGTAATGAGAAGAATAGCATCAACGGCAAGGAATACAGAAGATTATAAAATAACTAAGATAGTACGTGCGCTCTGATTGGCCGAGAGGAGTGTTTGCATGGGAGTATGTAAACATGGTTGTGGCGTCAAGATGTTTTGCTTTTCGCGCTTATTACGCAAGCACGAATTTGAAAAAGTTTTCGAGTTCAAAACTCGATAACTTTATTTACCCATTCCTTCGTCAGCTGAAACTTGGAAAATCGTTACAAAGAAGGTGTGTCAATTTTTTTCGCTTAAACTGAAATTTTAAGCGACAAAAGTTCGTATTTTGGAAAGCACCTTTTGCAAAACAAGAACTGATTACGCGTGCAAGACTTCGTGGACAAGACTTTGCGAGTGGTAAGAATTTCTCTATTAATCAGTGCTATACAAAGAGTTTTGCGTTTTTTGTCGAGAAACTCGACAGTTATGCAAACCCGACACGAAGTCGAGGGTTTGCATAACTGTCTCGAATTCTCCCAACCCCTCTCGTGTTTATATCAGGCTATGAAAACACAGAAAACGTTTTCTATTGCTTAATTCCTACTACTGTAAACTGTACGTATGTACTACTCTAATTGATTTAAATAACACAATATTATTTATGGGTACACCAAAGAGCAGGATGTATATTATTAATCTTGGTTTGCCAATTTTTTTGTAAAATGTTCATGGCCGTTACACTGTATTGCTTCAATGTTTTAACACAAAGAAACACCCCCCCCCCCCCCCTCCCCCCTTCACAAAGGAGTTCCAATAATTACGTTTTACTTTGCAAATTGCTTTTGCAGGTTAATGCATTCTCTGTTTGTGGGGAAAGCATAATTTTCTTGCTGGACTAGAAGAACAAAAGAAAATGCTATAAATCCTACTAAGATCATTACTTGAAAAATACTGATGCTACACGTACTGTATGCCTTCCATAAAGGATTAAAACAACTGTGAGAGCATATTGTGGAAAAAAACTCAGGGGATACAACATACCAAAGGCACCTTGCCAGTCCTCCACTGATAAACTGTGGTGTTTCCATGTTCCTGAATGTGTCTTAGTAGGGGAGAGGTCAACTTTGCTGTTTCCTTATTGGAATTGTAGCTGCGTAAAAGAAACAGAAAAGCATGAAGTTTATATTCAGTAATACACTTGTATGGGTTAAAAATTGCTGGGAAGAAACAATTTTAATTAGTAGATAAATAAGTGAATGAAGTTGTAGTAGGTTGTAGTTGAAGATTTGCAGGGTAATTAAAGAAAGACAGTAATTTAAAAGTCCACTACAATTTGCTAATAATAAGAAGTGTTAAATTGACTTTGGCAAAACAGTGTTCTTATCAGGTGTTTCTACACTGGTGTCCACAGGACCCATTATTTTTATGGAGAGGCTAAAAGGGGATCAAGAGGAAGAAAAGAGAGTCACAATTTTTGGACACAGTTACAGATGTAGCTCAACGCTTTCATAGGTCTGAGTTCAAGTAAAGCAAAGCTATTAAAACAGCTTTCATAGGTCATTGCTTGCACAGAAGTCGTGATTTTATGGACATCCTGATTGGATGTTTTCTAAGGACGCAATAGCAACGTGCAAAGAGAGTCGTGTCCAATAGCCCAAGGTGAGTGGATTTTTAGTGATTTTTGTTCCTAACTTGCCTGATGGGCAAGTGCTGTTTTTTGGGGAAATTCAAATTACAGAAAGATTGTAATCAATCCTGCTAATCAAAAAGGGTTTTGGGGCTAGTTGAAATGACTTGTGTGCTAGTACATGCTAGCTACAGCTTGCCTGAATGGCAGGCTGTAAAACTGACTTTCTTTGCACCCTGCAATAGCCAATTAAATTTTGACTT
Organism: Porites divaricata; assembly: GCA_038088405.1. Lineage (NCBI taxonomy): Eukaryota > Metazoa > Cnidaria > Anthozoa > Scleractinia > Poritidae > Porites > Porites divaricata. The sequence goes on along the minus strand of JBBMOI010000004.1, from coordinate 18,397,563 downwards.
ATATTGTAAAAAAATGTAGGCATGTGTACTTATGTTTACGTATGTTTTGTAATAGGTTTTATTCCCTTTTTTGTGCTTTTGATACCCCTTGGGCTCATTATAGTGCGGCATTTCCTGAAAAAGTGTGGCAATGCCGCAATGTCACAGTCTGGTAAGAACACTGCAAAACTCAAGGTTCAGAATCCTGGTCCAAATTACATGAATTAACATTTACCTGGGGACAAGAAAGTTCACAAAAGTCTCATAAAAGTGAGTTGTATTTTTCAGATCGCTGATTGCTCCAGCAATCCCTTTGTAAATCTCTGGTAACTCATCGAGGAGACTGAGTAGTTCTGATTTAACATCTTCTCCCTGAAAAAGGGGCGAAATGGGACAGTACGCGATTATTACAAACTAATCAGGCAACAACAAGCGCACATATTAAGGAGAAAATATCAGTTTATTTTGAAGGGATCAAGTAATAGCTACAACCAAAACAAAAACTTTGAAACAAGATTTTTAGCAAGGATTGTAGGTTCTTATTCTTACCTTAATACCCATCTGTTTACACACACTGTGATATTTCTCTTTGAATGTTACAGCATTGGAGGAATATTCACTTTCCTTCCTCGTGCATTCCTGAAAATATATGAATGACATTATATTAATAACTGCAAGTACATTATCAAAAGCACAATCTGCTCCTTGAGTGCTAAGTACCCATAAACCCAACTACAGGTACAATGCATGCCTACCATGATTATGTGCTAAACATAATTTGCAAGTAAACAAAGACCAAATTTCCTTGTGAATATCACTCTTAGGATAACCATGCACAGAAGAAAAAGGTCTATAACAGTACCACAAGCCAGAAGCATACTAATCTACTGGCAATTATAGTTTAACCCTTTAAAGAATGGATCTTCTCCACATTGTTTTTCCCTATAATCACTGAACTAAAAATAGAAATTAAAGTAATCATGTTATCCTTGATGTTGATCCTTAATCCATTGAATATTATACAAGTGCCGGTACTGGAAATCTTCATGTTAAAATAAACTGTTGGCATGAAAATTAAATTTATAAATTATTATTAATGGTGAGCTCTTACCCGCTGAGTTTGTTGACACTTTGCTATTTGTCGTTTTATGGCAGGAATCTCATAATTGACATTCCTAATCAACAGATGGGCTGCTTCCGCTACAAAAAAGAATCATTCATTTAAAGACATCAACAGCAGGACTGCAATCACTACAGTGTAAATTTATCTTGACCTCTAGTACAAAAATACAATGACATTATAAATTGTACTTACTATCTGTCTTCTTATTGACTAGGAGCCTACAGTTAATTTAGAAAATCAGCGCAACCTACGGATTAGTTAGTTTTCTGCTAATGTCTAGGTTCACAAAAATAAGAAGACAAAATCAATATTATCATTACCTAAATTGACATTATTCTTTTCATAAAGCCTCACAATTTCCTGCCAGTCCTGTCACACAAAAAAGTATCTTATTCAGTAAGCAACAGAAATGATAATAATAAGTGAAATCAATGAGATAACAGATGAACAAGAAATCATTGCTTATTCAAAATTCCAATTGAGTCTTCATGTCAGTCAACATAGTGTTATTATCCCACAGGCACACATAATCTACATGTATTATCAAAAAGAAGCTGTGCTGTGTAAAAGACAGGTTATCTCACCACATCCACATAATACAAGTAGTTATGATAATGATAATAATAATAATAATTATAAAATAGCTAAGATAGCACACGTTTTCTGATTGGCCGAGAAGCGTGTTTGCATGAGAGTATGTAAACATGGTCGTGACGTCAAGATATTTTGCTTTTCACACGCTAATCACGCAAGCACGAATTTGAGGACATTAAATTTTATTAGTTCAAAACTCGACAAGGTTACTTTATTCACCCATCCTTCATCAGCTGAAACTTGGAAAATCTTTACAAACAAGCTGTGTCAATTTTGTTTTTGCTAAACCTGACAATTTAGGCACGAAAAATCCGTATTTTGCAAAGCATCTTTTTGCAAAACAAGAACTGCAAGACTTCATGTACAGGACTTTGGGACTGGTAGGAATTTCTGTTTTAATCAGTGAAGTGAAAAAGAGTTTTTGAGATATTTTTGCAGTAAAGTTATTTTATAAAAGCAATAGAAAACTTTTTTCCTGTGTTTGCATTAGCCTGATATAAACTCTTGTGTTTATATCAGGCTATGTAAACACAGAAAACGTTTTCTATTGCTTAAATAGTTATAGTATTACAGTCAAATTAACCTGTATTAAGCAGCACTGTATTAAGCGGTCACCCTCTATTAAGCGGTCAATTTTTAAAGTCACGAAAATTACTTCCCTTAATGTACTGTAATTTCAACCTCTATTAAGCGGTTGCAGTCACCATTTGCAAAATCCCAATGGGACTTTTTCTATCATCTTGACCTGTATTAATTGGTCACACGGTGTCAGTTACTTGTTCATACAGTTTCAAATAATGTAACACACAAGGTACAACAATAATTGATTTCCTTGTTTATTTTCGCAAGTCATTAAAATGCCGAAGGAGTGGTAGTAGTGGTAGTAGTAGTAGTAATAGCATTAGTATAAGTATCATTATTATTATTATTATTATTATTATCATGGGCACAAACCTTCATTCTTTTAGATGAGTAACCACCAAAGATGTTTTTTGTGGCAGATTCTGACACTTTTAATAGTTCCACAATTTTGATGCAGTGAAAGTAGTTAATATCTGAAACAAAATTATACTCCAGCACTTTATTTATTATACTAATTATTATATATTTACATGTGCTGTAGATAAATATGTTTTTATGTTAAAACAGTATTCAGTCTGGTTTGATTCAGAATTTCCTTTTCTTTCTTAGCCCTAACTGTTCATACTGTCAGAGCCAAAAGAAATTCCAGTTAAACATGAGAATGAATTTAACTGACTTATATGCCCACTACTGGTATGTCTTTTACGCTGCTGTCATCCTAATGCTTTTGATGCCTTGAAAATAATTAGATGCAAATGAATAATGCTAAATATAAATAACATAACATGATTGTACTACTTTGCTGTTAAAAGTTGAAAGCAAGCTCAAGAGAGTACCACATGTATCTGGACTTTTTCTCTACGTTATTATGGTTTTATCTAAACTGGGCATTGTGTTAGATCTCATTTCTTTAACTGGCTGTGAAATAAAATTTAAATTTCCTAGAAAATCAACAAAGATGATGTGAACTGAGGAAAAACAAATTTTAAATGAAGATGTATTTGCCACAGTGGTAATTGCAATTTAAGCAATTGCAAATTAACCCAAAAAAATTTCAGGACTTCAACGGGATTCGATTCCATGGCCTGTGCATTAGTGCTGCAGTGCTCTACCAACTGAGCTATGAAAACCCATACATTGGGAGCAGGCCAATTTGTTGAGTTCATCTTAACCCCTAAAATTGGAATGAAATATAGAATGAAGATGATATGAACTGAGGAAAAAAATTCTTCATTTAATTCATATAAATATTTATAAGTATATGATTGTATATAAACAGTGAAATCAACTCACAAGTCCCAGTAAGAAGCTGAGAGATTTCATCAACAGGAGGCATGTCTTGGATGGCTGCATTAATTTTTTCCCTGATTTCCAAAACTGCTGCTTGCCATTTCACATCACAGTGTCTTCTGTCCAAAAGCCAGTCTGTTACAACATAAACACAGTGCTCTGATAATGTTGTTCTGTACTGCACACATGACACAGAGCTACTGTACAACTGTGTCAGTTGCTGTGCTGATAATTAATATTCATAGGTCACGCGCAATGAAATAAAATGTTTGTTTGTATAAAATAGCCATTTGTTTTCCAAGTCTCGTGACAGTAGCTTGATCTTCATGAGGGAGGCGAAGCAAATAATTAAAAGGAAACAAGCAATTTGTTGGTTTAAGCCATACTTCATACTTCAATGAGAGATGTTTATCGAGGCGCCAGATATTCTGCATGTCGAATCTTGTCTATACATTCACATTTCGGCTAACTTCAATGTAGCCATATGACTGACAGTTATTGCGCTTCGTAAACTTATGTCATCAACATTCCTTAAGATAAGTGGAGGAATCGATTTGCTCTCTGATATACGAGTTCATTCTAGAACTGTTTCTTTAAATCGAAACATTTCAGTTTTAATTTAGAGAACTAGGAAATAACGGATGTGAAAATATTTAGCCGAAGATTCATTTAGTGCCGATTATGATGATCGTGTCATGCTGTCGGTAGATAAACGTATGTTTACTCGAATACATTTCTCCAGTTGCCCAAATCTCATCGAGCCATTGACTTACAATGAACGCCACTAAAACTAACAATAAAATAAGAACACAAAGAAGACAATAAGCTAACTCATACATTCTAATCAGAAGCCTTGGAAATGCATGCACACTCAGACGCAGACATGTATACGCAAATTGCACACGTGCACTTCACACGCAAATTTTTGGATGCTTATGTCTGCACTGTACTGTATATTTGAATACTATTTTGCACCTAATAAAAATAATAAATTATTATTATTATTAAATATGATGCAAACTGTACAATTTATACGAACATGTCTTATCTAAGATGAAAACAGCTCATATAAAGGGTTAGCGTACTATGCGTTTGCATCTTATGAACAAGGTCTTATGAAAAACGTCTTGCATCTTAAGAACAAGGTCATTTTTGCGAAGTTTTTCTCATAATAGCTAAGACACGTCTTATCTAAGAACAGGTGTTAGGGGCTGTTCTAAAACGCGTCTTACTTTAGACGAAATGTGCCGTTTATATAGGAAAGTTAGCGTCTTGTTTTTCCACGTACAAATGGCCCTATTATTACAAACGACACTTTACATAAGCTTACACGTACTTTAAAACTGATTATAGAAACAGAGCTGAGGTTCAAGTTAACACGGCTTTAGCACCAAAAATGCAATGCAAGTGGTACAAATTATGTACACGGCTCAAATATTTTTCCATTCAGCCAAATAAGGAGTTTTAACTGATTGGTTTAGTTGAGCGGATACTGTTTAACTTAATTCTAAAATTAATCAAAATATAGGAAAAATTAAGGCCACTAAAGAGCTGTTTTAACTTACCAAGAAGTTTGTTGTAATAAATATCGATAGGTAATAACTCTGCCTCTCTCACTTTAGATTCATCTTGTTTCTTTAAGATTGAAAAACAAAACAGAGCGTTAACTGTTAATCGATTTCAAGGAGTTTCTTTTTAAAACCAGCACAACAAACCTGCATTTTCACTGTATCCTCTTTTAAAAACACGTATCTATTCTTTAACGAAACCGCTGGGTGAAAAAAATGACGGCTCGCAAGAAATCACGCCTGCGATCACCTTCAATAGCGTACTGTACAATAAAAGTTTCCATGTCATTTATGTGTCGTAACGCTTATCCTCGCGAGGTTTCTCGTGTCCAACACGCGTGTTTTCACCATTCATCATGCACTCTGTGTTCCGAAGTGGTTTGTTCGAAGGGAAAGTGGCCATTGTTACTGGTGGTGGAACAGGCATCGGAAAAGCAATAGCTAGAGAACTGATCTACCTAGGCAGTAAAGTTGTGATCTCCTCTAGAAAAGAGGAAAAACTACTCAAAGCGGCCGTTGAACTTTCGCGTTACATTCAACCTTCCAGCAGTGCTGAAGTTAAAGTCATACCTTGTAATATTCGAGAAGAAGAACAGGTAATTATTAACAGTTATAAAATTTGTTTGTTAAATATTTTATCGTCGTTAAACCATGTCTGTGAAGTCAGTTTTCAGTGTGAATTTTGAAACAAGAAGTAATTGCATAGAGTGTACAGGGGGGCATACCGGGGGTTTGTGAACTGGGGTTATATTCTGGGACGGGGGGAGGAGTTGCTCCCCTGGGATAAAATTGACTGTCTGCCCCCTGCACGCAGAGGGTTTAATACAGCAGTTTGTAAACTGCGGTTTTATCCCAGGGCAGCGCAGGGAGGTCAGTTGCTTCCTTGGGAAAAAACTGTCATACCCCTAAGGGATTAAAACATGTAGCTTGGTGCTGACAACAACAACAACAAGGGTTCTTTGTTCTAAAATTACCCTTAATAGAACTGGATACAATCAGTCCTTATAACCCTGTCCCCATTCCTTCAATTTACTGGAAAATCAGGATTGGTTAGTTATGAAACTGTTATGATTCCTAATCCTTGATCCTTTATCCCCAATCCTCCTTTTCCAGGAAACCCAACCTCTTGTCATATTTTATTGATTAACAGGTGTTGACCTGTTTTGGTTTCTGTCAACACCTCCTAGCCTGTTAGAGGTCTTTAAAAGTGTTATACCAGAATGATGGGACTGAACTTCACTCGGAAAATGCTTGAGTGTCCATTTAATAAGGTTTTGATAGTTGTAGGGTTGTAATGTCATTTCTACATCAGATTTCAAACACCATTCAAATGAATGATCAAAATGTTTAGGATACATGTACTCCTAGAGGCTTAGCTGATATACATGTGCATTTGCATTACATGTAGCTTCCTTATTAAAATTGACAGACTGATCAAAACACCTATGAATAGATTTTTTTAATTGCAACTTGGGGTGCACCACTGAGGGGAGCTGTGAAGCTCCCCAGTTATAAAAGTGACAAGGAAGTAAGCTTGTTCCCCAGGGAGGGGTGGAGGTGTGCTGCTGGGAATTCTTGGTTAGGGTGCCCTGTCCAGTTCTCCAAATCCTGACCTGTTCAAACCAAAAAATGTCATTCTCCACTCCAGTTTTAAGACCTGGCATAGACAGGAAAGTTATCATTACTTAGATTAGAACACCAACAAGATTTATTTTGAATTCTCATACTCTTCGTTTCTTCTTCATCTGGAATTGAAACAACATAAAAGTCATAAGTTCATACACCAATGTACATTTTATTTCCCATAGTTCCCTTGAAAACCATACCTGATTCCAGACCAAGAGTTTATACCTGATTTCAGACTGAAACATTGCAAAAAACCATACCCTTTGGGGTGGCACATACCTCATATAGCTTATAAGGATGTACCCCAGGGCTTGTTCAGGTGTTAAGATACATGTGTATCATATCTGTTCACCACTGCACACCTGGAACGGCTAAACTGTTAAACACAAAATGAGTCCTTCCAGGCTGAAATTGATTCATCTCAAATTCCAGAGACCCCACCAGGACAAAACCACAAAAACTCAAGTGGACCCATGCAGGATGTGTTATAGGGTGTTAGAGTTTTCATGATCACAGACCTGCAAATGCTCCCTGTTTCACCGGGAGACTCCCATTTTTTTGTGTTTTCTCACGGTCTCCCAATGAAGACGTGAAATCTCCTGGTTTTTCTGAGGAAACCCTCACTGATATTAATTGTGAAATTAAGCTTTCAAAGGTTTGTTTCATACAACAAAATCTGTAGCACACAGAACATTTTCCGTCTTGGCTTCCATTGGGTCATTCTCAAGGTAACCGGGGTCTGGGTGTGCCTTCCCAACACGCTTTCCTACGTAAGAGAATTTCACAAGCAATGGAGGGTTTTCAACGTGAATCGGAAACAATATTACATGTCGACAAAGACTCCAATTCAGCTGAAAGTTCAGATGAATCCAAACCGAAACGACAACGGAGTGCTGGTTAGACTAAGAAGTATGATGTTTTAACTCTACAGTTGTACAGCAGTGCTAATAGTTAACCTTCAGCTACGTATAGATTGAATAATTAAGTTAGGTGACGTTTTTGCAAAATCTCATTTTTTTTGCTCAATCCCAAGGCTTTTTGAGCCTACCTCCAGTTTTTTCACGCTTGGCAGTTGGCAGGTCTGTGATCAATTGATTAAAACTCTATCATCTGGAAGTGGGACAGTCAATATGGACCACTGAAGTCAGAAACAAAATTTTAGTAAATCCTTCTTATTACAAAAATGAGTGTTTTTCTGTCTTTCAGGTGACCAAATTGGTTCAAGAAACCATTTCCTCCTATGGAAAAGTTGATTTCCTTGTGAACAATGGAGGAGGACAGTTCATGTCACCCATTTCAAACATGTCAGCTAAAGGATGGAGAGCTGTTGTTGACACAAACTTAAATGGCACGTTTTTGTGCTGCAAAGAAGGTCAGGGTTGTCAGAACGTTTTGTTGTAGATGGCTGAGTAGTCAAAGTCCAGGAATATTTTATTTAAAAAACACCATCTGTAAAGAAATTCTAAGCAGAGTAGCCGGCCAATACTTAACCAGGTAGACAGCGATTTTCACCGGCAGGTGGCTACTTTTGACAACCCTGGAAGGTACAATGTACAAGAACAAGTTTAGGGGTTACCATAATGTTTTGAATGGCTTATGATTTATGACCTTTTTTTAGATAATTTATCATATAATAGTAGTGACGTCTGAGAGAATTCATTGCTAAGTGACTTTATACACATGTAAACGTAGTACACTGTATGAACACTCTAGAGAAATTTTGTTCTCCTTCAGTTAAGCCACATATATGTCAACTTACGAGTCTCCTGGTAATGGCACTAAAATCTCCTAGTATCCTTGACAGTTCACCACTAACTCCCCTCTGTAGAATAAACAAGTCATTTGCTTTAGTTTACATTTAAGCCTAAATTTCCCCAAAATTCAGAAATGTTTGGATTCGGAACTTTCTAATAATATTAGCAGGGGCGTAGCTAGGGGGGGTCCTGGGGTGCCCGTGACCCCCCCTTGGTAGGCCTTCTTCTGAGCAAACAACCTACAATATTCAGGTGGCGAAAATGCCATGACAATATCTTGGCTGTAAAAGCCATTGTTGAAAAGCCCACTTTTTTAAATTTGTTTTTTTGTAAAGTATTTTCGTCAAGGGCTCTTGTCTTTAGTTAATAAGGGCCTTAATGCCGCGATAAGATGACTGAGCCCGCTGATACACGTGGGGAAAGCAGCGGTATAAACCATATATAGTCGGTGATCCCCGGATGGTGATCTGGTGAGTAGCCTCTGTGACCCCCCCTTTGAAAAATCCTGGCTACGCCCCTGATTAGTTTTCATCATAACTTATTTAACTCATGGAAGCAACTGTTGTTGGTCTGTGCATTCATTTTTAAGACTACTTAAAATGTCCTGAGGCACTCCCACATCCATTTATGATTTGGAGACTGGGGTGATTTGTGTGTGTATCAGCAGTGGGGTGGGTTGGGTTGATATTAGGAAAGGGTATATTGCAACACAGGCAGCCTCCAGATTTAAAATCCACAGTGCTTGACAGTGACAGTTGACTTAGTAATAACTGCCAAACTGCATGTTTGACAGCAAAAATGTCAAGTTTGCTAGACTGCTTGGTAGGGGAGGGGGAGGGGGGGAGGGGGAGAAAAGCATGAAAGGGAAAAGGGAAATATACATCATTATAAGTCACTCATTACAGTACAGCCAATCAGGAATTGGTGGATGTCAGCGTCAACAGAAATAATATTAACAAAAGGGATTTCATTCTTAAAGCCGGGGAACCTTCCCCTCTCTCCCAATCCCCCTCCCCTTTTCCCTTCCTCCCAATCTCCTACTTCTTTCAGCACCTGCTATACAGGCTACAAGTTTGCACCCTATTCAAACATGCTTTTCTGTCACATGTCTCACAGCATATCTTTTTTTCTGTCCTTCTTGTTTAGTATATAGATTGTGGATGTCTGACAATGGTGGTTCAATTGTAAATATTATTGTGGACATGAGTAAAGGTTTCCCAGGGATGGCGTAAGTATAGTGTACATGTCATTTTGTTGCTTTTTGTTATAGTAGCTGTGCATTTGTATACTAGACTCTTAACATAACTGTGAGAAATCAATATAATTGAGTACAAGTATTTCTTGGTGCTGTAGAAACTACTGTTATTATTGGTGAGGTATTTTTAATGTCTGTTACTATTGTTCAGTACTTTTTCAATCTTTTGTATCACAGTCTCTATGTCATATTTTGATTATCGCACAAACCACAACACTAAGAGACAAGTTTTTTCTGATTTCTGCCAAACGAAGTGGAAATTATTGAGAAAATGTTCAACGGTATGTTCCCTTATCAGGAAAAAAAAAGCCACAGGCAAAAATTAAAGAAGATATTTTTGACTGGAAAAAACAATATTATTACATGTAGGCTAGCAACCACCAATTCCATTGGCTACAATTTCATACCAATACACCCATTCGCAGTATTTGTGACTTACCATATCATAGTATCATTCATTCTCTTCATAAAAATTACAATTGTCTGTTGTCTTTCCATTTTATTTTTTGTTTCTCAAATTAAGCCACACTGGTGCAGCACGAGCAGGAGTTCAAAATTTGACCAAGAGTTTGGCTGTGGAGTGGATACAAAATGGAATAAGAATCAATTGTGTAACTCCAGTAAGTTCTATAAAGTTTGAATTGAGAAAATCGCACTGAACCTACCCTGTATGGAAAGTGATACAGCTTAAAAGCAACAACACAAACTGTACACTCAGCTACAAACAAGGAACATATTCATAGATGCAGGAAGACACCCCTGAAGGTGTCCCGTAACCTGAAAAAGTCTTGGCTAATTCTTTACACCCTACAAAAGGTGTCAAATCAATTGAATGTGCATTGTACATCTATTTCCAGGGTGTTATCTACTCTGAAACGGCTGCTCAGAACTATGATGACCCTGAATTGTTTCAAAAGTTGTGTGATAAGCTGCCAGCTAGAAGGTGTGGAACTACAGCAGAGGTGAATTGTGTTGTCTTAAATGTACTGTTTCATTGGTTTACCCTGTAGGGATCCCCCCTGTAGAATAATCGACTGAATATGTTGTACTCACTATCTGTCTTCTCGTTGGCTAAGAGCCTACAGTTAACGGCATCGCAACCTACAGATAAGTCAGTTATCTACTAGCAGATTAGTGACTAATCTGTAGGTTGCGCGCACAATGCATGATTTTCAAGAGCAATATCAAACTTTTTTCCGTGCGACGATGTGTTGTTGTTATTTTCTCAAAACAATGTATATAAAAGAAGCATTCGGTTTTTCTGATATCCGGAATTTTTTACACATTAATTAGTCTTAATTTAGCGAATTTGCCCACAAGTGTTAGGAGCTGAAATTAGAGCTTTTCGAGGGTATATTGTAGAAATTCTTAAAAACAATTACCCAAAAAAAAGATCGAAAGACTCCCAAAAATAAGAACGAAGACCCCAAACATTTACCGAGACCTTTAAGCTTTCACCGCAAGCTTTTTCCGCAAGCTTTTTCCGCAAGCTTTTTCAGTTCTGCTTATTCGTGTCCGTTTTTGGCTTTTATTTTGTTTTTTTCACGATAAGTTTATTTCTGTTGCCTTCACATCAGGTTGCAGGGGCGGTTACCTTTCTCCTGTCCCCTGCCGCGGCCTACATAACGGGAACAACAATTGATGTAGATGGTGCTTCTAGTAAGGTCTATGCCTCCATATTTCCTTCAGGTAACAATGGGCCCTAAAAGTGTTTGTTATTTGTACTGTAAAGTTTTAGATATAAGAAGTACGTGGTTGTAAAAATATTTGAGCGCTCATAAGGGTGACAATAGGTTTGATTAACAAAACAACAACTTTGCACGTGCAGCACACTATTTTATACATTTCTTTGCCGTCACCGCACGACTACGGCTTTCTCTTTCAAAACTTGAATGTCGTCCCCAAGAAATCAACTCCAGGGAGATTCGCCTACATTTGACATTTTCAGGGTATTGGAATGTGCGCGACAAAGTTTGAACAAACGCGAATTCATTTTAAAAGTGACTTTTTCGCTGCCGTCGCCGTCGTACATGCTAAAGCTCCCTACTGTTGGTTTTGTCGCGGCTACGACATTGAGAGACCCTATACAGTTTACATGTTACAGGGGCCCCCAACGAGGATATCGTTCAATTCCACTTAACATAGCATTGTTGAACGTATTTTAGTATTTAATTATAAATGGTAGATATAGGCGTATTTTTATCCCCTAAAAACTTTTTATCTGTTCGGATTTCCTAGTTGAAAGTCTAGTGATCCGAAAATTATAGGGATCAAAACTTACCTTTTCGAAAATTTCAGCCAGTAAAAGGCTCCCGAAAATTCTAGGTGACCTTTTTTAGGGTAAAAATCCTTTAAAAATGGGTAATTGTACCATTTTTTAGATGTTCGAAAACCCTAGGAGAGGCAGGCAAGCAAGAAATTTTACAGCAAATGTTCCGAAAATTCTAGATCTCAAGTCGTCTTCCGAACAGATATTTTCCGAAAATTGTCGTTGGGTGCCCCTGATGTTACAATGACTAAGCGTTGTAAAATGTTTTGAATACATTATCTATATCTGACGACATTATGGTGCTACTGTACTTCCGAGAGTGCGTTAAGAACTCGAATTATTTTAGTATCCCCCAAAATGAACACTCCTCAATGGAACGTGATCAAGATGTTAACGTTTATTGCTTTTGTTCAGTTGCAGATCACTGTTCTCTATCAGAATATTCTTGGGATGAACCATCAGTCAAGAGCAAGCTGTAGCCATTCCAACTTGAGCAAGTATGGTTAATGGTGACAACATGATACGCGGAACGGTCATCAAAAAGTTAACGGTTGATTTGGCTATATTCAGGTTTAATGAGGCTAGGGACATTGAGGCTTAAAGGAACCTGCAACCACGTCGACATTGACGGACAGTGACCGCACTTGGGATGCACTGTGGTTGCCGATTCTATCGTTTTTGCTTCCCTTTGGGCAAATTCTATGGTCACATGTCACACTGGAAAGGCTTACGGTCCCTTTACTGTCGTGTATTAGTTCATATCTCCACTCTGAAGGTTCTTCGGCAACTTTCTCTTTCCGCTCCTTTACCATACATCTCTTATAACTTGACGTTTCCTACCGGAACGGTATCGCTATTTACAGTGTGCGAAAGCAGTTTTAGTATGCTACAAATAGGAGAGCATTGACGAATCTTACTTTTGAGGAACAACGAAAACGCACTTCTACCATAAATATTTTACAATTCTATCATTATATTCGCTTGTTTTCAAGGAATCGAAAGACCGAAGACGAAGTCGAGCGAGTTTATCCCATTGGAAAATATATGAGTGGTGGCACTTCTGTCGTATTATCTGAATAAATTCATATCCTTCTGCTATATAATGAACCTTACTGATTTTTTTTAACTGCTTTTCTTTCTTTCTTTTTTCTGCACACTTGTTGGATTTGCTTCGTGCTTTTCACCGAAATTTCTTCTAGTGCCTTCATGAAAGCGAGTTCATTCCCTCAACATTTCAATGGTCCGTCGAGTAGACAACAAAGTACTCACATCCTAATTCTAGCGTAAAAAGAAACCATCTTATTTAGACCTATGCGCCTGCCCGTACACTCCTAGTTAACCGAACTGAATAATAAGCCTTCCTTTGGTTGTCCTGTAAATGTGATATATCTCTTGTTACGTTGTCGGAAAAGATCACAGGATACAAGCATTTTAATGCTTAAAAGTAAACAAATTACTTTAATCCATAGCTAAGATGAAGGTACATTTCCCATGCAGCTGTTATTTAACAATTGAGGTAGCTTGGCAAAGAAATCTTGTCCCAAATTGAAACTCTTCGCCTTTAAAAAAAAGAGTTTAGATGCCTGGGTAACTGCGGTGTCAATGATTGGGGTACTAGCTTTCAATTTGCCAAAAACATCTTATCCCTAATTGAAATTGTTCGCCTTTAAAAAAGATAAGATCCTTGAGAAAACTACGGTAGCTTTCAATAGACAAAAGCACCTACGTTAACATTTATTCCCCTCTGAAACAAACTACATTCTACTTTGAAAAAATGCTTTTTAAGTTAGTACAGCGGTGTAAACCAGAGTTACATGCTGAACAAAGTTACTGAGATTTGTACTTCCACACAGTAAGTGACAAAGCACTATGATGTCTGGTTCTTCTATTCAAAGGAGGGCGGATCAGTCACAGCTCGGTTCACCATCAGCTACATCTCTTGTGGCCTGCTTGAATTCATCGCAAGTTATCTTCTGATCAGAGTTGGTGTCAATGATTTCAAACAATTCTCGACCATCCTCTTGCGTCAGGTCAATAGCGTCAGTAAACTCTCCTCTTGTTACCTCGCCATCGCTGTTACTGTCATACACTGTAAACTTTGAAGGTAATGCTGGCTCTTCACTTTCATCTAGAAATGATCTCTTCACAAATCTGCAAGGGTTTCTGCATATTATACGACAGAAACTCTGAACGGGGCAACCTCTGATACGGCAGTTTCGATATGGGAAACAAACTCTTCGGCATCTGATTCGACAATGTGTTCGACGTCTTCTACCTCCACGCCTACCATCAGCACTGCACACCAGTGCTATGAACAGCATAACAAGGAACACAAACTTAACAGCTGCCATTTCACAAGTGTTCTAATCCAAAGTTCTATCAGGTGTAAAGAATAAGTGATTTACGTTTGGTTTTATACTTTTGCGGATCCAATTTTGGGGTAAATATTGACGCTTGTATGGATGTCAAATTCATTTATTTTGAGTACCAATTGACGCGAGGTGAGCTAAACTTAGATCGCGGTGCGCTCAAAAAGCTCAAATACAGCTGCAACACTTCTTAACGATATATTATTTCAGAAATCGTTTCAGCTCAAACAAGAATTCAGGAAGCTGTGATTTGTGAGCAAGTAATGGTAAATGTATGAAGAAATAAATAAACAAATGGTATTGTTAGTGGCACATCCCAGACTCTACCATTTCCCATGCAGGTATAATCAGATTTAGTTAAATTTTTAAAGAAGCGATTTCAACTTTGGTTTCAAGAACTATACTGCATGACTGCATGTATGCAACCCACTTAGTAAATAGAATAGAGTCGTTGTGAAAAGCGGCAAATATCAAAGATAAAAACAACGGTGCTGTAGTTATGCTGAGAGCTCGCTGACGGTGCACCTCACAATCCTTCGCGGATTTTTGTGGAGAAATTGTGACGGAATAAATTATTTTGCGACGTTTTCTGGTCAGTAAGATTAAAATAATAGGAATGCTATTGAAGATTGTACACCTTCATGTTCGCAAAATCATATAACAAAGGACTTTGACAGGTTTAATAACCTTTCCACTCGATCTTCCTAAGTAGGCCGTAAAGTGCCGAAACGAATTCTCTCCGAAATTAGTCTCATTCCCATGTTGTAAAACCCCAAATTCTCACAGACAGGCCATCACTCACCATATTAAACTCATTGGTAGACTGTGCAGTCACGTTCACTCAAAACTGAATGGTTGGCTTCTTTGCTGGAACCTTACACGGTCTCGAAAAACTGATCAAAATATTGTTTAAGCGCACAGAGGAATTCTGGAATCTATGATATTGTGAGAGGTGGTTGCGCGGAAACGGAGTTAAATATCTTAACTTAAGAAAAGGAGAGTTATTATTGTCATTGCGTTTGTATTAACCGAGAGGAAGTCAACTCCATAAATAGAAAACAACTGAAACGTACGTGTTCAGTATCAAGCCTTCTTCAACCGTACGACCATGGTCAATAAATAATTCATTATGAAGAAAAATATATTTTCTCGCGTGGGCAAAAAGTGTATCATCCCAAGCGGACGAAAAAAGGCTCATTCTGTGGCCAATCTGAACACAAGATTCGCTTTCTCTTGCCCAGGTACCCGCCAAATGAGAACGTCGGCTTTTATTAAAAGTACCTTTCGTAAAACAAAACCATTTCCTGCTGCTTAGTTCCTTTATACCTCTTACTTCTTCATGTTCTATCTAATGATAATCATAAACAACAATAATTATGATTCTAGCCGGATTTCTGAAAACCGATTACTGCAAAATGGACCTCTTCCGTCAAACAGTTTTTTTTTTGGCCCAAAACTATTTCCAAAGTAGGCATTATAAAAACTAAGAGTGCAACCATTGCTTTTTTTTTTCTTCACCTCCTTTTTTTCGTCCTCTTCGCTTTTTCTTTTTCTCCTTTCCTTTTCCTTAATTAGTTTGATTTCTTGTTCGGGCGCAAAAAAACCTGCCTTTTGTCCCCTTGTCACTCAAATGACTGCAAATTTCGTTAGGTTCGTTTTTAAAAAAATCGGCTGGATTTGTAATAATAAAACTTTTATCATCCATTTCTATGCTGAAGGAAGGTACACCTGATTTACAATCACAACACGTAAAGAAATTCTAGTGAAGCAAGAATTATATTTTGTTGCATAAAATATATTTTTATATAGTGAGCTCGTAAGCGCGATCTCTTAAAATACAGTCGAACCTCCATTAGCGACCACCTCTCTCCCATAGGTGAGAACTACTCAAAAAACCAAAATTTCTCGATTCAAAGCCCTTCCCATAAGCGAGCGGATGTTACTAAAACGGGGAACTCGTTGAAAAGTTCAGTCATAGCTTTCACGTGCTTCTGCACTGATTCTCCTTCTTTGAGTCTTAGATTGTTTAATCTGCGTCTCAAGGCCAGTTTATTAGACCAAGTCTTTTTCTGAAACTGGTCCGCCAGCTTTTTCCACACTGTTCCCGGGTCCTCGGGCTCACCAAGCAAGTACAACAACGAAGGATCCACCGACAGCACAATAATCGCAAGTGCTCTGTCCCGACGAGCAACAAATTTTCTGAATTTGTCTGCATCAGCCTCAGCGGGGGGAGCTTCCGTCCCGCTTACAATGCCCCACAGCCCGTCCTTGGTCAACGCCATCCGACACTGGATCTTCCAAGTTGCATAGTTGGACTCGTTCAACGGTACAATTGAAACCGTCTTCACCTCCGCCATGTTTTCTTCACAGTCGTTCGCACCGACAACAAATCTCCAAAAACCACTCAACTTCCACACGGTAAACAAGCTGCAAATCCACGAGCTCTGGGCCCATGACCTGTTGAATTTTTACCGTTTTAATACAAGTCTAGTTTTCAGGAAATAACAGAAGTCTGAACACAACGTTAAGAAGTCAAAAAACATGGCGAGCAATAAAAAAAAACGTGAGCTCCCCGCTATGACGTCAGAATAAATTAACATACACGGTTCAATAACAATGTCAATTTCAACAATTTTCCTCACCCTAATTAGTAAACTTCAAAGTCGTACAGTGGCCATTTGTCTTTCTGCAAAATACCCCTGACGACCCTTTCCTGAATCAAAACCATTGGATTGCATTAAATGCAAGATTCACACTCACTGCAGATCCTCAATTAACCACCCCCCTCCCCCACTCCCCACTAAGAATGAGATCCCAAACTCTTCCCTTTTTTTGAAGAAAAATGAAAAGAAACAGAAACAAGCGCTGATTAAAGGCGCGAGCCTCTAGGAGTTTCTGCCGGCATACTCCCCCAGATTTAATTTTTATTTTTTATTTTTAGGGCCTCCGAAATTTCATTTCCCATGATTTCCAGGGCCGGAACTTTCATAAATCAAAGCATGAAAAAACACTGACTATTCAGTAACTTTGTTTATTTGTCAAACATGAACTTTATTTATACTCGAATTTCAGAATTTTGTCTCATACTACAATTTATTTTGCTTAGAAACGCCTTGGGTTTTCGCTACAAAGAATATCCTTCCTTTTTCCTTTAGACTTCTGTCTGATCGTCATGCTTACCAAAGTTTTCATAAACATGTCGTGGTTCTCCACCGATGTCTTTAGGTTTCTGATAATGGTTGGTTTCGTGGGCATAATCGTTTTTAAAGGCTTGATAACGATTGTTTTTACAGTCGCCCGCGCTCTTAGGTGTTACAGATTGGTATAGTGGTGCATTGTTTGGTACTTGGTACTGTTCGTTAAAAGAGTGTTGGTCTGGTATTTCACTGTAGAGGTGCTCTTGGTCTTTGTTAGTACTCCCTGACCCTAGTTCAAATGCGGTATTGTTCTGACCGTATGGGTGTTCGTTATCCTTCTTGACTGGTGGGTCCTGGCATCGAGGACGGAGACACCTGGGATACAAATAACGCAACAAACAGAATATATATTTGTTTGACTTGCGTAGCTTCCAAAAAACAACAACAAAAAGACTGTATAGGCTAGACTTTTGTTCTTTGGGGATGAGATATTCCAGATGATTCTTTTAAAAATAATGTCTGCGTTGAGGTTAGTTTAGGCCCTGTCAAAGAGTTACTTCATGAACCTGTTCATTTTGATTGGAATACCCTCGTGCATTCAGTAAAGGAAGTAAGAGTAGATGTGCTCAATGATCGAGTAAGAAACAAAACGGGAAAGATTGGAGACTCGTTGACATAAAATTGCCTATTAGTTCTTTATTTCGTTTTTTGTAAAAAACCTATTTTTCGAGTTTCTAGAGTACTGCTGGTCCAACCTACAATGCGAATAGATAATTAGAAATTACTGGACGAGGTTGAGCAAAATATCGTGATTTGTCAGAGGCGAGCAGATCAATTATTTGCCGATGCCGAAGGCTGAGGCAAATAATTGATCTGCGAGACACTGACAAATCACGATATTTTGCGATAACCGAGTTCAATAATTGTTTTATCATTCGATCACTGATTTTTTTTTTTTTTTTTTTTGCCCCCGCAGGGTTCCGGAACCCGAGGAAGATTTTCCACCGAAACTCCCCTGGAGTGAGAACGCCGACTTCAAATTCAGCGTGAACAACTAAGGAGAAGACGGCTTACTGTAGTTTGCGAAACGAAATGGAACGAAACGAAATGGAATGAAATGAAAGGGAAATCTGTAGTTTGCGAAATGGGAATCTGTAGTTTGCGAAATGGAAATCTGTAGTTTGCGAAATGGAAATATGGAAATTTACTTTCTCGCTGCTGCATCGTTGACTGACATGTGACAGTTGATATGATTGCGAAAGACCCGTAGTTACTAAAACCCGGAACGACCCACAACGATCCACAACGACCCACAAGTCGTATTTGTCCTTTTCGCTTGTTTCTGTGGCTTTCGCGGCCGTTTTTCGGCCTGCAGTCGCACTTTAAAGCGAACTTTGACTTGTGGAAGCTGTGATTTGAAAAAAGTGATGTCACAAGCGGTGATTTGAAGTCACAGCGCAAAATGGAACATTAACGCGCGCTCTCGAACCAACGCGCGATCTATGCCCAAGTTATATTATTTTGCACAAAAATTACCTCCCAACTTGATTACTTCGGGCAACAATTCCGAGTAACTTTGGGACCGACAGCAGAGATACATTCCAGCAGGGGATCAAACAGCAGAAATGATGAAAAAATTCCTCGAAAAATAAAATAAAATAAGAAGCCTACAACACGGGGTATTCCCAGGCGGTCACCCATCCAAATACTAACCCCGCCCGACAGGGCTTAACTTCGGTGATCAGACGAGAACCGGTTTTTTTTTTTTTTTTTTATTTCTGAGAGGCTCAAATTGAGCTATAATATTTACAAGTGTTGTAAATTGGACTAGGGTGAGATACATTCTGGATTAAGCACTTGGGGTAGTTTACAGAGTGAAGATAAGTGTTCCGTTAGTGAGTACCGGTGTTCTCCCTGTGATATGGTCGTAGACAAGTGTTAAGGAGAAAATTTTACTTTTTTGTCGAGTATGTAAACATGTAAGCGAGGCACTCGTTGATTTTCCTTTAAAAATTAGAAACATGATTGTAACTGTTTATGTCGTAATTTCACAGTTTCAGATTAAATATTTGATTTTTAAAGGAAAATCAATAGCAAATGACAAAATGAAAACAAAATACGATGAAAATGTTTTACGTTCACTCACATCTGTCCAAGCTTTGTAAACTTTTAGGCATCAAAATACAGAACATCAAAAGGCACACTGGATCAAAATTACACTCGTAAACATCAGAGTCAGACCCACAACGATCTTCAAACAACCGAGGACGATCTCAAAACGACCCAAGAAAAAAATATCAAAATTTCACTTTTGAATTTTTTTCAAAAATTAAGCTCCGTGTAAGAGGTCGCATAAATTCATTTACAGCTACAAAAGAGGACTTCATAAGCTGTTTTGAAGATCAGGGTTGCCTAAGCAGGGTAATGAACGAGTGCTTCGCTTACATGTTTACATACTCGCCAAACAAGTAAAATTTTCTCCTTAACTCTCGTCTACGACCATACCACAGGGAGAACGCCGGTTCTCGTCTGATCGCCGAAGTTAAGCCCTGTCGGGCGGGGTTAGTATTTGGATGGGTGACCGCCTGGGAATACCCCGTGTTGTAGGCTTCTTATTTTATTTTATTTTTCGAGGAATTTTTTCATCATTTCTGCTGTTTGATCCCCTGCTGGAATGTATCTCTGCTGTCGGTCCCAAAGTTACTCGGAATTGTTGCCCGAAGTAATCAAGTTGGGAGGTAATTTTTGTGCAAAATAATATAACTTGGGCATAGATCGCGCGTTGGTTCGAGAGCGCGCGTTAATGTTCCATTTTGCGCTGTGACTTCAAATCACCGCTTGTGACATCACTTTTTTCAAATCACAGCTTCCACAAGTCAAAGTTCGCTTTAAAGTGCGACTGCAGGCCGAAAAACGGCCGCGAAAGCCACAGAAACAAGCGAAAAGGACAAATACGACTTGTGGGTCGTTGTGGATCGTTGTGGGTCGTTCCGGGTTTTAGTAACTACGGGTCTTTCGCAATCATATCAACTGTCACATGTCAGTCAACGATGCAGCAGCGAGAAAGTAAATTTCCATATTTCCATTTCGCAAACTACAGATTTTCATTTCGCAAACTACAGATTTCCCTTTCATTTCGTTCCATTTCGTTTCGTTCCATTTCGTTTCGCAAACTACAGTAAGCCGGAGAAGACGTCAACAAGAAACCGCGGAGCACACAGCGAAGGCAACGCCGACAACAAGAGACAGAGGAACAGGAGATTGCATGGAATCAGAGGAATTATGATCGTTTTACACTGTCGAAAACCCAGATTTCTTAGTTTGCCGGTTTCCCTGCAGATATATAGATCAAAGTCTGCAAAGTTTCAGCTCTGTATTACGGCCCTAAGAATAATAATTTTCAGGCGAACTGCACCGGGCCATATTTGTTTTTTGTTTTTGTCTTTTTCTAAATCCGGACAACGAAATATGCTAAACTGCTTTTCAATACACTGTTAACAATAACACCACATAATACCCAAAAAAGAAGAAGAAGAAGAAACGAAAGAACAACGTATGAACCTTTAAGACGATATTCGCGGTTGGTCACCCATCCAGTTCGTAACCCCGACCGACAGGGCTTAACTTGAACCGAGTATTGCGAGATACGTATTTCTATATAGTTAAAAAGTATTAAAGAACTTGATTTGTCAGACACAAATCAGTAACGTGGATCGACAGAACTTTGAACTTGTTTTGTCTGACACAAATCAGCAACGTGGATCGACAAACTCGATTCAAACCACATCAGGAATAGCTCAAATTTTTCAAAACCCAGTCAAAGACAAGAAAGGTGCTAACGTGAAATAACCGGGTTTTTGTTCTATATTGAGGTATTCAGGATTTAGTAAACAGTGGTACATGTGTTTTTAGGGTTAGTTTATTTGGAAATCCCGATTATTTTATTTGATACAAGGACATGCCAGAGAAACTTGAAAGGGTGGTCCATGATGTTTTTGTAGGGTTAGTTTATTGGGAAATCATTTATATCAGTTGCGTTCAAGAATGTCACACTCGAAGCCCAAGCATTCGTTCGACACATTAGTTATAGGACATTTATATTATTAGTTACAAATAAATAATTAAAGACGGTTTTGTTGTTTAACACGCGTTCTATTACATTTGCAGTGTTGGTTGAACTCATTATGAGATGTATAAAAAACAATTGTCCATCCTAGGCATGACGTATGAGGGTTTTCATTAACCCAGGAAACAAAGTGTAATAATTGAGAAAACACAAAAGAAAACAAAAGATTTACACTCAGAAACTCTAATACGAAAACTGCATTTCAAAGGTTCATGGCAAATACATGGACAACCACAAGGAGTCTTCATTCGGGTTTTAAAAGGTCGGGGGCAGATTTAGTGACAACTATGACTAGTGATAAATAATATATCTTCGGAAAGCTGTTAGCGCGCGCTGCCGTCCAGTAGTAATGACAGAGATCACATAAACGAGCAAGGAGCAAGCGTGGTTTCATTTACGCATGAGCAGAATAGTATTTGCAGCCAAAAAAGTTGAACGACATTGCGCATGAGCACACCATTATTTGTAGGCAGTTATTTGCAGGTCACGTGGTTTGCTCTCGGCCAATGAAAAGGAAGAAACATTTGCATTGAATGATAATACTACATATTGCTCCAAATGACAAAGTTCCAGGCTAGGTTTGGTAGGATAAGCTACACCACTCGGTTTTATCACCTATGCCATCACCACGTAGCTAATCTAGTACCCAGATCTCTTGTCGACATGATATCTGGGTAGGAGATTACCACATACCTGCAGTAGAGCCCTATCCCGACGATGCCAACGACAAATACAAGAACTACGGGTATGATGACTTTGTTCAGACTCGTTCCATCCTTTGTTTTTGCTGCACCTAAAACAAAAAGTCTCATTTTCTTGATAAGAAAATATATATGTTCAATTGCATTTGCATTTTGTCCAAAGTCAGGGGGAGAAACTTTGACGCATTGAATGCCTCAGCCATGCGTTATTCAGGCAGCGTGGCCGAACGCTTAGAGCGCTGGACTTGTGATTCGGAGGCCCCGAGTTCAAGTTCCGCCCGGACCACTACTCGATTTGTTCTCGGTAGTCCCGAGTTCAAATCCATGGCCACTCTTGTAAAATAGCCAACGGGTTCGCCTCCTACCAGTTAAAATTCGTAACCATGTTATGTGCCATTCAAATTATTTGTTTTACTATCCCTGAAAATTCCCATAAGGGGAGAAGATAAATTAATTATTAGCTATCGTTTCTTTAACTTATCTATTTATTCTTATTTGGCTCACAGTCGTTTGCTGATTCAGCTCCTTTTTTGTCTGTTGTCTTTCCATCGCTGCAAGGTTTGCAGCTACTCTGTCCTTCTTTATCTTGATAAGTGCTTTGGGGGCAGGCTGTACAATTGAAAGATTCTTGGTGGAAGAACGTTCCCACAGGACAGGCGACTATTGAAGAACAAAAGGTAACAAGGGTTTACTTAAAATTCAGGCTCCACTTAACGTTGTTCAAAAGGTGGATAGTGCCATCTAACGGATAAATCTCTATCCACTAGATAGTGATTTACCCGGTGGATAGCGCTATCCAGCTTTTGAACAACTGGAGCCAACTCTCCAATCATTTTATGCCATACTGATTTCAGCCTGCGTCGCAGACGTAATTTAACCTTGCTTAGTGACGTCTGCGAAGCAGCGCCGTCATCTCGCGTACTGGGCCCCCGGTAACGGAATCAACGAATTACTGGAAGTACGTTCAGAATTTCCTTTTATCTTAATTCACAAATTGCCAGTGGCATTTTTAACAGGTCAATCATGGCGCGTATCTAAGTCCTGGTACACAGGTGGAGGCCCAGAACAAGGATTTCGGGGCTGTTTTGCAGACGGTCTTAACCAGAGTTTATTTTCGTGTGTGGCGCAGACTGTACTGATACTAATATATACTGGCGTTGATTATTTGCTGCTTACCACATCCGGTCTTGTGACTGCTCTTTACAAACCCTGGATTACATGTGATCTCAGACGAGAGGTGTTTAAAAGAAGACCTGTCTGCGGTGCTGTTAATGCCATGTAAGCTGATCCTAAACTGCCCAGTGGAGATGGCGTATTGCATCTGAAATAGCACAGCTTCACTTTTCTCGTCAACATCATTCGTCATCGAAGCTGACTCTACCGCTTTGACTAACAACGAAAATAATACTTCCATTGCATCGACGACTGCTCTTCTTGTCTTTTGAAGAGCTGTCCAACCACATTCGGGAACTGAGATCCTCGTCAGCTTGCAGGCGTTAGAGTCGAGACATCCTGGTATTGTTGAAAGAGTGTCGGCCACTTCTTGCTCTAAAGCTGAATGAATATCGGTAGGACCTCGACTGATCTGACACTCAATTCCATTAAACTTCATTGAAAGGTGATGCTCGATCTTCTTTGGCTTTGCCTTGCCTGATGAGAAAAATCATTTTAATGAATGACTTGGTAAATTGAAAAATACCATTGTTGGTAAGGAAGTAAGGTTTATCACTGCGCAAAAGCTGTTATTACACCTCGGAGCGCTGTTCATTGGTAAAGGGTAACGAGATTTCATTCACAGTTATTTGTCTATTTCGTGGAAAAATATTACCACAGGGAATTGCATCTTACAATGCGACTACTATAACCGGGGCCACCTAGACAAAGTTGACCAATCGGATTTACAGGTGAATAACAATACATTCTGAGAAAGTTAGTTGTCAATCATAATTACCACGAAACGAAGTAAACAACCTATATGGAAATCAACCAATTACAATCTACAGATTTGACCTTTTGAACCCACCGAAGAAAGCCCGTGTTTCCACTGAGAGGTCCGCTAGAGTGTTGACGGAGGCGAAAAACGTAAGCGTTAGTTACATTGTACGTTTTTGACTTGAGGTCGCGATGTTATTGCAAAGCGTGGCAATGGTAACGAAGAAATTGCCGGTAGATGACAAAATAACAGCTTGTGTCAAACAATTATGTTTCCTGAGTGTTTTGCTTTCTTGCGAAACGTTTGCTGTCAAAATTGAAATTTTATGCTTCGAGTAACTTACTGTTGTTTTACGAACTGTTGATTGGCCCACAACCAACTTTCTTGGAATGTATTGTTATTTTCCTGTAACCCGATTGGTCAACTTTGTCTAAGTGGCCCCGGTCACAGTAGTCGCACTGTCAAGTTACCAGGATCATAGTTTAAATATTTTGCTCAAGGATTGGCCGAATATTTCCTGGTAAAGCTGCACCAGAAAGGTACTGTTACTCCTCGTTCCACTTAGCTCTACTAAGACTCCTTAACGCCAGAAAAAGAGTCTCGTTTGTACATGGTTACAACACGTAGGTTTCCTCTTGAACGATTTTCTGTGCCAAAACATGCCAGCCCCACGTAGAGAGACAGGATCAACTGACAAAAATATACATACTTGTGCAGGTTGGAACTTCAATGTCCACCTTTCCATTCCATTTCCAGTCAGTGTCAGGACCACAGCCAAAAGTTGTTATTGCCTCAGATCTGAATGAGTAATTTTCGTTGCATGTTATTGTACAAAGCTCTTTCCCGGAACGTTTTTTGCACGACATGTTGCCATTTGTAGGATGTGGAAGACTTGGGCATCCTGTGGAGGCGATAAGAAGTAAACAACCCCATTCCTCTAAAAAAGCTTACATACTGCTAATCTTGCAGCAAACGCCGGCAGTTAGAGAGAATAGCATTTGACTTCATACTACAAACTTGTCTTAAAGAATCTCCATTTTGGCTGATGGGAAACGGCGCTCAGTAAGGATACTAGCCCATCTTTGAAACTCTGACAAATAATGTTAATAGGCCTTTAAGTTCTCTTTTTTTTCACTGACCTTTTTCTTCGTTGACCTTCTTTTCACAGTTTGTTCCCCAGTAGCCTTTGTTGCACACGCACTCATACTGATTTATACCATCTACACACTTTCCATTGACACAAGGACGGGACTTGCACTCATCTATGTTAATGTTGCAATGTGGTCCAGAGAATCCAGGGACGCAGTTGCAGTGATACATTCCCTGGCGAGACTCGCAGGTCAGGAAGTGAGAACAGTTTGTGGCGCACATGGCCAAGGCTGAAAGTTTCAAAATACTTTAATATTCCGTTTTGAAGCGGAAAGATGTTTAAGAGGCAGTGTCTGTAAAAGCGGTCCGGTGCATTCGGGGTCGAAAAATAGTTTGCCCTCAAATTTTGCCCAGTAAATCATCTTAGTTCATAAGTAAATGAAACGACTTTCGTTTTCGGAAATATTTCAAAATACAGATTTTAGAGCGCTACACTCTCAAACTGCCGAATGGCCTAAATTTGCGTCTGGCGAAAGCCAAAAATTGGACAAATTACTAAGCTCGCTTCTCCAAATCCACGAAAAGCGAGAAAAAATTATTATTATTTCTAGGTTACGGTGTTTATCAGCAGTGTGAATAGCATGTGAGTTTTGAATTTTGTTGAACTGTGTCTATAGAAAAATTAGTTTACTAGCACCTATGAGAGGCCATTTTCAAATCGCTGCAAGGTACCCTCTCTTTGTTGGCGATTATTTCGTAAGTCCAGACCTGCCTGCTTTGATTTTCTTCTTAAATGAACTAAGAAGATGCTAGGAAGTATAGAAATCTAAAAATACTTTGCGCTTTTGATCTTCCTTTAACGCAGAGACTTTGAACTTTTGGTGTTTTTGAAGACACGAGAGCCAATCATGCAAATTAGCTTGATCAAGAAATTCCATTAGAAAATTTTGTACCCTTGTAATTTTTTGGGCTCAATTGTCGGCAATATTTCTGGACTAAGCAGTTTAATAAAATAAAGTATATTTCAGTTTAGAAATACGCTATAACTTTAATGAGGTTTCGGAAAAGTACATATGTTTAATAGTACCCGCTTGAGGCCGTTCTGAAACATGCCCAAATTAAAAATTCCGGCTTCGCTGACAAATGTTTGCTATTTCAGACCTAAATGCTCTAATTGTCGGGTTAAAAGCAGCTAAGGAGACACTTGTAGTATAGAAATATAGAAATATTCCAGTTTTTTATTCTTCCTCAAACATAAAGGCTTGGAACTTTTGTTCTTTTGCCAATGCAACGTGACCAGCGCGTCTTGTTACCAACAAACTGAACAGACAGAAAAACCTCTCTTTTCTCAAGCGTTTCACACAAATGCTACACAGATAAAAAAAAAAAAACTTTTTAAGCCTCAACAAGTTCTAAAAAAAGGGATGCATATTTTTTAGTTTGGTTAGTCTTAAGATGCTATTAATAGCAAGATATTTGGGAGAGTCTTTCTTTTATGTCACACAACGATCGTCTTCTCAGTGGTAAAAAACTAATTGTCAGTCAGGTATTTCCCGTTTCTGCTTTCATTATTTAGCTTCAAGGAGTTTGCTTACATGCCTGTAATGGATAATGGAGTTTTGATTCTTAGTTTGTCAAGTATTGTAGTATTAAAGATCAAGCAGATCATGCCAAGGTTTTAATTTGTCATGTTGTTTTTGGAAACGGTTCTCAACTATCAGGATTTTATGTATCCAAATATTTCACCTTACCCTTCTTTGTTACCTTTAAAGACTGCTGCGACTTTTGCATTGATCGTTGAAATTGTCCCTACTCACTCGAAGGGGTAACAGGAGCAAAGATCCTGACCGGAGGAGTGCGGACAGAATTTGCAAACGTACTGAAACGGCGTTACCTGAGCTTATCACCAATTTAGGGTATGGTGGTTCTTTAATTGGCCTCTATGAATGTTCAGTTGTGAAATAATTATAATCACAGGACCTAAGTCGCTGCCGTGATTACCTGTTTTAGTAAATTTCTTTATTCACAGCCCTAAGCGACACCTGCATGGACAAATATTGCCTTTCCGTCCCAAAGACCCTGAGTGAAACCAAAATCTGCGATTTACACCCCTAAGCGAGATGACGAGCATCCGTGTTCATTAATACGGCAGTCCCCCCCCCCCCCCCCCCGTAAGAACGTTTGAGACACCCCACCCATCTTTACTACTGAAATTGATAGGAGTATCTTTGGGACTCACTTTTGCCAAGAGAGGTCATGGAAACAACAGACAAAAATAACCTACGCAACACACGCGCGAATCTTAAATAGATTAAAAAAAAATTGTCATGGGGCACAGGGATTCGCTCTCTTAGCTCATTCTCTCTTGCTTTCGCTTTTTTCCACATTTGGTGAAAGTGGCATTGGACGTCGCCTTCTTGTTCAAAATCTCATTTTATTGCAGGGAATATATTTGCACACAACTCAGTGTACACCATATGTCTTTTGGGACAAAAACAACTTAACCCACCGGCCAAATCTAAAGAAGTTGTTGTTGTTGTTGTTGTTTTGTTTGCTTTTTACCTTATAGCGTTTAGGGTACTAGCTTGTATGGATGCAAGCAATGAAACATATTTTAAACTACAGGAACTTGCGCAAAAAAAATTAATATATGAAATTTATAATTTATTTCCAAGACCAAGGTTGACCTCATTACCTTGAAGAAGTCACGATGCTTCGATGGACATGACAACTTCCCATTTATGGTATCTCTCAGCGTGTATCCATGTTGGACGAATGCTTTACATCATGTATTAAATTCAGCTCATCATATCCTCATTAACTCAGCGACAAGCCAAAAGGTAAAGGTCTAAACAGACAACTCGTTTTCTTATTGCGTGACTGAGTGCGTTCATGGTATATCCTGGAAATTACGAGCGATCGCACTTCAAAAACTGTAGATGTCACCCTTCGAAATCACATTAAACAATGCAACAACCAAATTTCTGTTTTACTTGGCAATATTTCCAACAAATAAGGGCAAAACAAGGTGACAATATATTTTTTTGGAATCACTTTATCAATCTAATTTGCATAATTGACGGCGGTCGTGTCTTCAAAACCCCAAAAGTTCAAAGTGTCTGCGTTAATAAAGGAAGATCAAAAGCGCAAAGTATTTTTAGATTTCTATACTTCCTAGCGTCTTAGTTCATTTAAGTAGAAAATCAGAGCAGGTGGGTCTGGACTTACGAAATAATTGCCAGCAAAGATAGGGTACTTTGCCGCGATTTGAAAATGGCCTCTCATAGGTGCTAGTAAACTAATTTTTCTGTAGACACAGTTCAACAAAATTCAGAATTCACATGCTATTCACACTGTTGATAAACACCGTAACCTAGAAATAATAATAATTTTTTTCTCGCTTTTTGTGGATTTGGAGAAGCGAGCTTAGTAATTTGTCCAATTTTTGGCTTTCGCCAGACGCAAATTTAGGCCATTCGGTAGTTTGACAGTTGAGCGCTCTAAAATCTGTATTTTGAAATATTTCCCAAAACGAAAGTCGTTTCATTTACTTATGAACTAAGGTGATTTACTGGGCAAAGTTTGAGGGCAAACTATTTTTCGACCCCGAATGCACCGGACCGCTTTTACAGACACTGCCTCTTAAGTGTCCAGTGCAACGATTTTGTGACTCGTTTTTCGCTTGATGGGTAAAATTTAGTGGACAGTTATTTTTACCGACGGCTTCATTTTAGCCAACAATGTTAAAACTGTCCACTAAATTCTACCCATCAAGCGAAAAAAACGAGTCACAAAATCGTTGCACTGGACACTTAAACATCTTTCCGCCTCAAAACGGAATCACATTGAAAGTTCTGAGCCCAGGAGTCATAAAACGGTATCGTTATATCGCTGCAGATTTCTTCCCAACAGCTTGCGCTCTCATTGTTTACTTCCAGGTCACATGACGTCTAACATTGAAACTCGAATCTCAATGTTTTCCTTGGCTCCTTCGCGGGAACCACTAGCAGCTGGCACTAACGTTTGCAGCGCTTTCTGTTACGGACTCTGATTACCTTGACATTGCGTAATGAATCGCTTTTCCACTTTGCCTTTGATTCCTTGAAGAAAACTGCTCCAAGCGCGCACACTTCCAGCAATGGGCCAAGTACAGTTATGTGCTGCATTCCACATGTGATCGGCAGTAGCAGGCACGTCCCAAAAGCTGACTTGATGTAATGTTCCAAGAAAAGCAGTCGATAACGAAGATGATGGTTTCCCAGCGAGAAACTCCTGGCCAAGAACCATCCATCCCCCTCCAGTGATGGTGTCACCTGGATTTTTACAGTAAAATTGAACTCGTGAAAGTACAATCAATTTTGATCGTTGATTTTGAAGTTATCATAGACCATTACATGCTATCGATTTAGTGATCAGCTCTTAAAATGCTATTGCTTTGTTCAGAATACTATCTGATTGCTCTTTTGGGGTAAAGTTTGGCTGCAATAGATTGATGCAGTGAAAGGATTTCAAACTTGTGCCCCGATGACAGCTGCTGTTAAGAAGTCAGTAAAATCTCACCTTTGAGAATGTTCCTGGCCGTTTTTATTTCAGGGCCATTAATGTACATGGACACATCTCCTGTCGTTCCCCTCCAAACTACGCCCACATAGTTCCAACGATCATCCGGTAATTTGAAATCAGCTGCGACAACTTCAGTTTTAATGGTCAGCTTAACCTGTGACTCAGTGAATGAGAGAATTATCACGTCTTGTGGTACACCAGGCACACTGTAGCTGAAGAGTGTTCCTGAGCTGTGCTCGGAGTCTGCTCGGACAAACAGGGCGATGGTAAAAAACCTCATTGTAGGGATGCTTTCACCGTCTGATAATATAACCATGTCGCTTGTAGTATGGCGCTTGAAAATCAAATCAAAATTGCTGCCAAGGACTGAAAAAGGAATGTAAGAGGTTTAGTTTATATTAAGATATTTCTTTGAAGTTTCGCTTTATTACATTCTGTAAACGTGACACAACGATTTATAACTTGGAATGGATCTTCTCGAAGACAACAGGATCGAAGTGGAGTTATCTCAGGTCTTAACCATCTTAGAGTTAAAAATATTCTTTTGATCAGCTGGCCTTTTTATCACCACAAAATTAGAGGGAGAGAGCGGTGCATAAAAGTTAAGCGGTAGCAGTTTCACTACTATTAACAGGCATAATTTTGATCGTCATTAGTATGATCAGCACACTGCTGACATCAACATGGTCTGTTTGACGTTGCACTACATAAGTTATTTCAAAGCCTCGATTAAGTTGAGGAATAGACCATTTCTGATTTCCAAACAATCTCACTTTCAAAATAGCTGAAAGAGAGAGTTTTGACTAAGTTCAAAGCATTTCTTGTAAAAGTGAGTTTTATTTGCTAGTAATGAAACTTCAAGTTAGTATCGATAGCTTCGCACTAGGCCTCGCTTTAAAACAGAGGCTTGGGTCAACTCGGAAATGGCCCATAGGGATTTCTTTACTCACATATGTCACAGTGATCTCCAGTATGAGATGGGTAACACTTGCATTCATATTCGTTTACCAAATCAAGGCAAAAGGAGTTGGCCATGCAGGGCTCCGATGCACAATCATCGATGTTCACATCACAGGTGCTTCCCGTAAAACCTGTTTTACATAAACAAGAGACGCTTCCCGTGGCGTTGTCAGCGTGACACGTTCCGCCATTCTGACATGGTGACAATAAGCAGGGGTCAGTAAAGTTATCGCAGTTTACCCCTGCAAACTGATCCGGGCACCTGCATATGTACCCAGGCCTTTCAACTACGCATGTCCCATTGTTTTGACACGGAGAGGAGTCACATATGTTGATCTCTGTTTCACAAAAAGTTCCATTGTAATCTTCAGCACACAGGCAAGAGTAACCCAGTGTGTGGTCAACACACGTGGCGTTATTTTGACAGGAGTTATTCACACAATCATCTATGTTCTGCTCACAGTACCTCCCAGTAAACTCGGCGGAGCAAGAACAAGTGAAATTGTTGATGACATCATGACATGTTGCATCGTTGAAACAGGGTTTTGTTGCACATTCGTCAATTTCAAACTCGCAGTACTCGCCGAAGTAACCACCGTTGCATTTACAGTTAAAGCCTGTATGTAAGAACGATAAAAGAAAAACAGCTTAAGTGTGTTACTGTTTATGACGATGGCTCGGTAAAGTAATAAGCGAGACAAATACACCTAATTGCAATAATTCCAATAATTGCAATATTCATAGAAAAAAGCAAAAAGCAAAACGCCAAATAGGAATTAATTAGCCACGTGATTTACATTTGCGTATTTCAATAATTTAACAATTATTTAGGAAGTCATCCACAATAACAAGAGATAATTCTGTAATTCCGCTCTCTAAGATAGACAGGCGCCATTGTCATTTTAGGGCCAACATTCTCCATCAACAGAAGTCGCACAATTACTGTTTACTGTTTATTAATTATCACAAATTTTACAGAAAGCAATATCCACTGCCCGCAGTTAGCAGGTTAGCTAGTCGAGGCGAGAGGTGGTTACACGTATGTAATATATATACAGATAGATCACAAGAAAGACTAGAGAAAAAGAGTAGTTAAATAAATAAACAAATAAATAAAAAATAAATTCAATTTAATTAAGTTTACAATCATGGACATTGCAAATATAAGAAGCCGAGTTTTAGGAAATTTTTGTTATTAAGTCGGGTAAATCAATACAATCATTTTCTTCTGAAAGTACTCGGATTAAGGGGGTGTTTACATGAGAAAACTCGCACGGGCGCGAGTTTTATACCGACATGACTTTTTGATTTCGTATCGCGTTTACATGATGACTGGGTTATTCAACATCTCGTTATTTGAAGGTACACTTCATGATACCGTTACGATATTTCGTACCGGAGTGAAATTCTCGCCCCGGTACAAGAACCGGGTTGAACTCGCGCCGGGGTGACTCGCGCCAACATGAAATTTGTGGAGGTATCATGTAAACAAATATAGAGCCATGAGAGGGAACCGGAGTGAACTCGCTCCGGGGCGAAAGTCGCCCCGGTGTCATGTAAACACCCCCTAAAGTGTCGTGGAAAAAGAAAAAAGGTAAATTGACGCGAGTAATGTTATGTCTCAGTAAACAGTTGTCGCACTTTCAGTCGCTAATCTGTTGTCCTGACAAACGAAAGTTGGTTTGTGGCGCGGGTGAGGAAGTGACGGAGGACCCCCTCAACCCCTCCGCGATGAAAATTCTTGCTTACGCCCTTGATTTGTTGCTTGAAAATTGTGATCAGATGGTGTTGTGCACTGCAAACCATACACAGGCTGGCTTTTCTATTTAGCACTAAACTCAAAGACGAGCTGCTTTCCTGGAATTTACCCAAGGCTATTCTTATTGAAAAAAATGGAGCTATTATTTCTTTAGTAATTATCGGATGTACGTTTGTAATTCGAGCACGTTTGAAATTCGCTAGATGAATTAGCCTCGAATTGCATGAGAATTACACCAAGAAACTGATGCAAATTTTTCTCTCATATTACGTGATTAATATTCAGCTATAAGCGTGTGTGTTGTGAATGTTGCAAGCTATGATAATTACATACTAGTTAATTCCTATTTAACGTTTTGCTTTTTGCTTTTTGCTTTTATCTATGACAACCTTATTGCAATTAGGTGTACACACACCAGTGTACATAGTTCCGACTCCTGTCGCACTGAAACAATTTTGGCTTATGCACATGCGCCAAAAACAATATGAAACTTATTTACATCTAATTCGCGGGAAATTATACTTTCAGTTTCGCCATATCTCATGTTACGCCAATTCCATGCAAATAGGCCCTTTGCAGGTAGCCATTCACGTGGTACAAAACCGCCGCACTGGTGAGCAAAAGTCGCACTGGGACAAGACAAACAAAAGGCATACATAATTTTAAATGGTAATTTCCTTTGTTTGTCTTGTCCCAGTGCGACTTTTGCTCACCAGTACGGCGGTTTTGTACCACGTGAATGGCTACCTGCAAAGGGCGGAAAACCGGTGCAAAAATAATTTATTAAAAAAAGAGGTTGTTTCGCTACTAAAAATGCCTTCGCCAAAGGCTTAATGAAATTATCATTTACATTTTCTTGGCGCAAAAGTTTAAGTCTTGGCAGCAACGCAGTTCGTCAAGTTCTGTTGAGGCTGGTTCCCATGTAATCGTCCTAGTCGTGTCGATCACACGAGTCGTCTCAAAATGTGTTCAGGCGATCAAGGCCATCATATGGAAACGCTTCCAACGAATGCGAGACGATTCTGGCGACGGGCCCTTTGCAGCTAAACAGTCGCATGAGACAAAAACGCCTTGCCAGAGAGTATGGGACGCAATGGGGCAAGAAAAAAAAGCAGGAAGACATCATTTAAAATGCGACTTTCCATTCTTTCCGGTGGATCCCACTGCGCCTTTTTCTCTCATGCAAGGTGTTTTTGTACAATGTGACTGTTAAGCCGCCAAGTGCCAATTGGAGCGATCGAGCTGCTAAGGGCCCATTGGGGCGATCGAAATATTCTGAATAGAACTAAGTCTTCATATAGACTGAAATCGATCGAGGCGACAAGAAGATGCGAACGATTGCATAGAATCCAGGCTTTGCTATAACTTTTACCTGTGAATAGATTAACACAAACTCCATTCTGAGTACAGTTTGCCTCCCCACAGTAATCAATGCGACTCTCGCAATGGAGCCCAGTGAAACCACTTGGACAGGAACATGTGTAGTTAGCTATCAGGTCTATGCAGGTGGCGTTGTTTAAACACGGCATTAATTTACAGTCATCAATGTTTATTTCGCACTGGTGTCCAGCAAAGCCTGCTTGGCAGTTGCATTTAAATGCGTTTACCTGTGGAGAAATAAAGGAATCTATAAGTAAAAGACGTATTCATACCGTTGCTATGAATTATACTCGTCAAACCCGAATATGTTTGACAACTGTGCATTCTGTCCTTTTAACTATACATTAGTTTTATTTATATGATTGTCATAGCAATACCATCTCTGTAAATGGAACTGCTATTATATTTGGTGGTGGTGTTGTTGTACTAAGCTAAACCCGACAAGAAATCCAGTTTTCTTGCCGTTATGCTTAGAGGCTTTTGCTATGCATTATAACAAAATCTATAGCTTAGAGGTTCTCGCTAATAGAAACCGCTTGCTAGTAAGAGTGTCTCCAACCCCCGAAAGAGAGGTGTCTAATAAGACAATGTCATCTATAAAGAGACACTTTAAATTTTTGCCATGCATCAAACTTTCATGATCAAAAGTCATAGAGAAGTCCTTAAAACATTTCATTTTGGTCTTCAGTCATTTGAATTCCTACTTATCTTCTGGCCGTATCACACAACAGTTTAACTTTATTGGGGCGTGTACTTTAACGTCTGCAAGTAAGTTATGCGGGAGAAACGTTTATCAACACTTAACAGTGTATTGTAGAGGGCATTATTTGAAGAAGTACTGGCATTGCACGGTACCTGATCGTTACAAGTTCCACCATTATTACAAGGAAAGGACTCGCACTCGTCTACTTCAGATTCACAGAAACTTCCCCAGAACCCAGGAGGACAGTCACAAATGTAGCTGTTAACCCCATCCCTGCAGGTGGAACCGTTAGCGCAACCGTGACCTAAACAGTCATCAATATTCCTTTCGCAGTGTATTCCACTGAAGGCATCAACGCAACTGCAAATGTAGCCGTCGACTTTATCATTGCATGTACCATTGTTCTGACAAGGAGAACTGAAGCATTCGTTAATGTCGACGCTACAATTCTTCCCTGTATAACCTCTCCTACAAGCACAATTAAAGTCATTTATCAAATCCATACAAGTCCCACCGTTTAAGCACGGACTACGCGCGCAGTCATCAATATTTAATTCACAGTTGAATCCGGTAAATCCCGCTTGACAGGCGCATGTGTATTGATCAATGCCGTCGATACATGTTCCGCCATTTAAACATGTTGCGTTCTCGCATTCGTCCGTGTTGTACTGACATTGGTCTCCATTGAATCCATCGCGGCAATGACAAGTAAAGAAAGTGCGTCCATCAAAGCACGAGGCATTATTCAAGCACGGTGTTGATGAGCAGTAGTCGATGTCTAAACTACAGGTATTTCCTGTGTACCCCGGTGGGCAAACGCAGGTGAAATTATTGATGCCATCGTGACATGTACCATTGTTTGAACAAGGATTTGAGGCGCATTCATCAATGTTGTTTTCGCAGTGGAGGCCATCGAAACCATCTTTGCATTCACACCGATAAGTGTTAATCATATCCACACACCTAACGAGATGGAAGTAGCAGCGCCTTAGCTTTACAGTTTGGTAGCGTTCTTTGAAAAGTCTGCGTTTTTTCTTCTTTTCTCTCCTTTCTTTCTTTACTTAATTTACTAGTTAATTTACTGCCTCTGATTAGAAATTTCTTAAAATCAGTTGGAGACCGTTAAATCAGATGTAGTAATGAGGTAAGATATACTTCTCCTCGGGAGTTCTTGGAATACTGGAAGCAAGAAATGTGTCTTTTATTTTTCGATAAAATCTAATAAAAAACCAACTTTTCCAAATTCCAATTCCACCAGGAAACAGGTAGACGAGGAACCACTTTGTGGACGTGCTACCTCCAAATTATTATTTATTTATTTAATTTATTTATCTGATAAAAGGAAAGTTATTTGGAACCAATTTCAATAACAAAATTCAACTTTAAGGTAGATAACTACAAACCTAGCTTGGTTCCTGCAAGGATTAGAAGCGCATTCGTCAATGTTCACCTCGCATTTTTTTCCTGTGAAACCGTTCCGGCATGCGCAATAAAACCCATTGATCTGGTCAATACATGTTGCATTGTTCTTACAGTCTACATTGGCACATTCATCAATATTATGCTGACAGTTGGTTCCCTTAAATCCTGTAGGGCAGATGCAGTGGTATTTTCCAACTCCATCCACACACTTGCCTTCGCCCTGACAAGGGTCAGACGCACAGTCATTGATATTCTCTTCGCAATCCTTTCCTTGGTAGCCTGCGATATAATACACGTTGTTAATATTACACCACATCGTTATATTATATTACTCACTTAGTCTTACCTGTTATACAGAGGCAGGTGTAGTTGTTTATTCCATCACTACAAGTTGCTCCATTTAGAGACGGTGATAACTCGCATTCGTCCACGTCTGTTTCGCACAACTTTCCAGTAAACCCTGGTCTGCATTGACAGTTATATCCTCCTGGATAATTGCTGCACGAAGCATTATTGGAACAAAGGGATGTCACGCACTCATCAACATGATCTTCACAATTAGATCCCTGGTACCCTTGTCTGCATGTGCAGGTATAATTGTTGATCAGGTCATGGCAGGTGCCGTTATTGAAACAAGGCTGGTCCTGGCAATCGTCAATGTTGGTCTCACATTTTTTACCTGTGTAGCCAGGTTGGCAGGAGCACAGAAAGTCAGCAATAAGGTCTGTGCAGGTAGAGTTGCCTCGACAGGGATTGGATTCGCATTCTTTAATTTCTGGAGAGTAAAAAGGAGAGATAAAATAATAATTCTTGCCCATGCAAACTTTCGTTTTACCTTACATTTTCAGCAGTCGTTTTCGAAGCTATACTTAATCGAGCCTGGTGGCCCTTCAATGGAACAGCTAACTTAGTGTCGATAGGTGCTCCGTACCACTCACCTATGCAATCTTGAGAATTTTTTGACCCTGGCAGGACAGTTGCAGTTGTTCCTGGGCATGGAAGGCAGATGCGGCTCTCGTTGTGGGGCTGAAAGGAACGCCGGTTGCACAAAGTACAAGGAGCCAGTCCAGTATGAGAGAAAGAACCTGGAGGACAGGGGACTCGAGGAAAGAACAACAAAAAATACAAGTAAGACAAACCTTTATTTAGGACTTGTGGTGAATCTATTTGCCCATATCAATAATAATTTAGCTTTCCAAATAAATAGCTGATAATTCCTTGTCTACAGTATGTCCACAAGTAGTAGATAAAGTATGAGCAGGAGATCTGTACTGGACGTTTACGGCCAGCCATTGTTAAAGCCCATGCACGCTAGTTTACCGTGTTCTGTGGTCTGACTCAGTCAATAAATAGTTTCGCGGTCTGGCTCCGGTTTTTCAAGAGTTGGATAGCGCTATCCACCAGATAAATCGATATCGAATGAATAAGTATTACGAAAAATAATTGGTTATCCACTAGATAGTGATTTATCCAGTGGATATCACTATCCACCTTTTGAACAACTGGGGCCTGGAAAATAGGTTTTCTTGAAATTCGATCGGGATAGTCAATTGAATGAATACTTAACTCTATAAATACACTTATGTACATTCAGAAGTTTTGTCTGTGCATTTTATTTGTTCATAAAAGGAAAACTGTCGTTTTTACCTGCACATTGCATTGAACTGTTTGATCCCCCGTCTGGAGTTGTTGTGTTAACACTACATTTTATGCAGAGACGCTGTCCCTCTGTTTCTTGATAAAAACCCTTTTCACACTGGATACAAGGTTCTAATCCGGTGGGTGAATATGACCCAGGTTTACACAACGCTATTTTGTGTAGGAGAAGTAAAAAGAGGTTATTTTTTTGCACATAATCTAGTTTCTTGAATAGCCTGTTGAAGATATATCAATCTTGATGAGTGTTAAGCCTTAACTAGGTATAGCAATATCGTCATACATACAACTGCACAAAACATTATCTTATACAAGCTTTCAGCTTAACTGTACTTGAGTATATAGTTAGGTGGGCAAAAGCAGTGGAAAACAGATTTGAAGATAATAGAATACGTATAGGCTTAACAAGTTACCTGTAGACATCAAAAGCACGAATCAGCCACACTCTAGTTTTAAGAAAAGGATTTTAGACATTTTTACTCGCAATACTCTATGTTATGTCCTCCCAGCCAGAGAGGTATAGGGTGATAAGTATGCAGTCTGTTTATCATGGGGAGTGGGCAAGCAGTGGTTAAGGTTGGGGGGCGGGGTTTCTGTTATTTATGTTTTATCATTATTATTATTATTATTTATTATTATTATTTTATTTGGTTCTTGGGGCAAGATATGAACTGCGACATTGTCCTGTTTCCTGCTCCAGTAGCAATATTTATCTATTTTATTTTACTTTGTTTTTCTTGATCTGACGAATTTTATATTTTAATCTACATATTACTTGAGCGCATGCAACAAAATCAACAAAGTAAAGTAAAGTTAAGTATTAGTAATGCAACAGGCTGCTTTTACCTCTACAATTAGATCGATCGTCTGATCTTGTTTCTTCCGTTGAGGTTGTCGGTGGACATGGCACACATGCTTCTTGTGACTCTTCCTCTAGATATGATCCAACAGGGCAGTCTTCACATGTACCAAGGGTTTTGTTTAGGTATGTTCCTGGTGAACAGCTTACTGCGCAATGCAAAATATATCATAATGAGGAATGAACAAAAGAATATATATACTAATATTGGTGGCGATGCTGCTGCTGCTGTTGGTGTTGCTGGTGCTGATGATGATGGTGATAATGACAATAAAGATATTGCTTTTCGAGTCTTAAGTGCATGAAAATGAACTATATTTGGCTTGCTGGAAGTGGTTTTCACGAAGGATTTTGCAAAGTTCACCTGAAGCCACTTGAGGACAACTCCTCTTCTTGTCTCAGTTTTCCCGCTTTTCACGTTGTACTTAAGTTGTACTTGGATGAAGTGTTTTTCTTTGTATGCAATTTGCTTAGAACAGCATTAGACCTTTAATTTTAATGAAATATTGATAGCAAAATGCAGAGACAATATAATAAACAGAAATCAATATCAAAAGCTCCTTAATTTCCACTGCTTTACGTGTATGTGTATGATAATAATAAATAAATTACCACAGACTCCATCTCTAAAGGATTGTCCTTTTGCACAAAATATCCCAGGTTCTGAGAAGTTCAGCGACTGCTCATCAGGAACAAACACCGTGCCGTTTATGGTCAGATTGAGGACACCAGTCTCAACTGCTCTACTGATTTCACTGCTTAAGTTTTTGGCGAACTCCACGCCTGCCAAACCTGCTTCGATCTTGCTTTGTTTGTCGTCATCTACTCCGGTACTGTTGCCAAGGATTACTGCGAAAGGTGAATTGTTACATGACAAGTACAAGCTAGTGGCAAAAGCCCGTTGTAAAAAACAAAGGGCCTACAAGAGAGCAATAATTTCATCCCAAAAGAACGATCTTAGGTCCTTCAAAAGATTTACCCGTCATAAGTATTGGAGTTGAATTTTTTAAAAATAAATCTTCGCGGAACTTTTTGCAAAATTGCACTAGCTACTGCCTGTATGCCAGCAATTATGAAGTGAAATTGTTGTAATTCAAAGGCGGTGTTAAGCAAGGCTTACTTTTCTTCGAGATTAGCAGGGAATGTAGCTCCGGAAGTAGATGTGGGTTTTGAATTTGAGTGTATAACTTATTGCACAAATCCCATCTGAGACTGAGATCAAATGAAAACTTGTTACGTCCTGCTCGTCCATCGAAACATACTGTCTCCTGTCCGGTTTCACCATTATAATCACTATTATGGCAGGAAATTACTCCTGTACATTTAATGTAGAAAAGCGTGCATGATGAAATGCCTCAAGGGGTGGGCTTTCCATTGTGCTTCCTAAGTGGGATTGGTGTGAGTTTCCCGGGGATTTTCAGTACCTTATGAGATGACATATTAGAACCGTATGACTGATTGTAAGACACAATAACCCAATATGAAGCCCTGAGACTAGGCCGGGGGGAGGCGGTATGAAACATTAAACGTCTGTAAAGGACGTTTTTGGGTGTGCCCTCGGCTGTACAGAACATACCAACAATGTCAAGATGGACTTTTGTCCGAATACGATCACCAACACCATCTGAAGAATGAAAAAATCACCTCAAAATAAACACACTTTGTAAATATCACTTTGAGACAGTCTTTTAACAGTTCAAATACTTTGCACAAGGTCGGGGCTTTTTATCGATTTTCAGCTGTCACTATGCCCAAATTGTTTCGCGAAGGATCGAGAGAGGCTAAACGTAGGGGACTCGAGAGTCGTATTTTTTGAGCTATATTTCTGAGGTCCATAAGGAATTTTTCCTTGAGCGACAGGTGCTATTACTCCAAAGAATCTGCAAGTAAATGTTTTTCACTGTATGAAAAAGAACCCTATTTTGGAAAACTAGCTCTAAAAAACTACCCAATTACACTACGACTGATGGTCTTCGATCTCACATCAATCGTCCTCCCAAGAAATACACAGTCAATTCAGTTTCACTGCAAGAAAGAGTCCATTGGTTTATGCCTCAGCTAGTTGCTGGAAGTACCGCTATGATACACCAACCTGATGAATGTCTTTTCCGTCTTGCGCTCGTATTCTCATCGCATGTTACCACTACGTTCTCAGCCGTGCAGCGATCTCTGAGCACAG
Organism: Porites divaricata; assembly: GCA_038088405.1. NCBI lineage: Eukaryota > Metazoa > Cnidaria > Anthozoa > Scleractinia > Poritidae > Porites > Porites divaricata. Next base: position 18,356,687 of record JBBMOI010000004.1, on the reverse strand, counting down.
GGTCTTGGCACATCACTCGAAAAAGGGAGCCGTTTAAAATCCGAACAAAGTTCTCTCTTATTTTTGTTTGGGCTTCCGGTGTTCTGCAATCTCCGTCGAAATAGTACAAATCCATCGCCATTCTAGCTTCACCTGCTTGGTATACCTCTGCAATGATTTATTGGAAATATATTAATAAAAACTTAATGACTGCTCCCTAAGGAAACAGATAATTTTGTTTCCCGAGAATCTTCCGCTACGGGTAACTTTGAGATTTGAGGCAAACAAAATTAATTGTTTCCCGAGGGACCTGTCTTTAAGTGATTTGTTATATATAGCCCACGAAGAAAAACCTTTTTCGTGTTCAAATTTATGAAAATAAATCAACATCTGAGGGTAACAGTGCATTATTACCCTCTGACGTCATAAATTTCAGCTATGTAACAAAAGGTGTTATAGCATTTTATGTTTTTGCACAGAAACCTTACCATTTAGTAACCAATTAAAACCCTCGCTCAAATCAATAAGTAGATGGGTTAGCATAACATCTTTGATAATTTCACATTCTACATAACTGTCAAATGACGAATACGAACGGTTTCTTTCTTCAACATAGTTGGTCAAGACAAATTATATGACATAAATCATATACGAACCGCCTATTTTGAATTAAATGAAGAAATATCATTGCAGGTATCTATGCAATTTACCGTCTACCAGGAGAGAAAAAAAAACCATCAAACCTACGTCGGAACTGTGGTTCCACTTACATTAGCTGAGGGTTAATAAGTAGCCTCAGGCATTCGTCTCCGTGAAAAGAACACATTTACTTGGAGTACATGAAATCAGTGACAAATTACTTGTTGAGGCTGAGTAGGATCTGAAGAATTATGGTTGGATAACACCCTCTTTAGTAATACGCTGGTCTATGTTAATTGTGGTTTAACTTCATCCTTGGTTTACATTTATTGCCCTTAGTTTTTAGGAAGGGAAATGTATGATAATCGGTTTGCAACAAATAAAAAATTAACCAAGGATAAAATTACACCCCAACATATATACAAGTTATAAAACAGCAGTTTTCAATTTACTTGAGTAATCTGGCCACCGGGTTGAAGGAGACCATGTCCCTAATGCTCCACATACCCATGTTACAAATGGAGGCAGTGCTTGAGCGAAATCCCATTTGCTGTTACAAGATGGAGTGCAAAATCTTCCGAATGCCCAGTCATCACAAGCCTTTGCCCCGTTCTTGGGAGGCGGTAGATCAATGCAATCTTTCGCTGTATGAGGGCAGATTATAACAAACTTAGTACAGATCGATTTTAAATCAACCATGTGCCTCTCTTTAAATTTAATTATATTCTTTGGTATTAAAATAAGTGACCCTAAAGATTAAGTTGATCTACGTTGACCCATCCATAATTCTAGGCAATATTTGCTTCTCCGAACAGATATTTTACAGAAAACAGTCGTTGGGTGCCTCTGTACTCTATTTTCAGCTGATTGTGGCTGCATGTGCGATTTTGTGAGTTTGCATATTGGCAAACCAGCATGGTAGGCGTGTTTCATTTTAAAGACTAGTTAACGGAGGGCTGCTATATGCATGTTGACAGGGCTGTCATTTTACTTTATGCTACCCAAATTATTTGCAAAACTAGCATAGCTTAGCATGGAACTACCTTATGAGATGAACGTTAGTATCATGAAAATGGATTAGAAAGCAATTGGGGGCTGTGAAAGTGTGTGAAAGTGACTAATTGGTCCGAAAATGGGTAATAAGTATAGATTTTAAATGTCTGGGTTTTTTTACAGTGTAAGGTTTTGTGCTATCTGCTACCTGTATCTGGAATTTGGTGTGTCCTCTATTTGTCATTCATCTCTTGAGGACAGCTGTTAAGGTATGAGCAGGGTGGTTATAGCTGGTTGTTAAGAGGCAAGCTGCACACCTCTAACCGAATTTCCCAGTGGTATTTCCTGGTTCCGGGTGATAACGTCACTTACTACCTACTCACGTTTTAGCCTGATGATAAACTGGCAAACGGCAGGATTGTTATTTGGATTATCATCAAACGCCGTACAATGCACGTTCCAGGTTCCCCAGTAAAACTCTGCCTTACTTTGATGGCTGCATCTGATGACCAAAGGATTGTTGCTATTGTCTTTAAACTGTGGGGAGATCCATGTTACAACTGTCCTCATCTTTGTTGCAGTTATGTTTTGGTCTGGTGGGCAAAATACAACCTCGGGGCCTGAATTGTCTGCAAATAAAATGAATTATGGATTCAGATTTTTGTTATAAATTAAAACTTGCGATTGATTTTGGAGGTTGACACTAGATAAAAATGCATAGGTACATATGGACCCGTTCCGACGAGGGATGAAAATGTGCAAAATATATTTAAACAAGCGTTATGTTTAGTATATGTATTACTATTAATGAGTGGGTAAGATAAAGCGAATCCTGTATTTTGACTAGCTACTGGCTATGATTCTATTTTGCCCGCTCTTGTATGCCCGCGTTGTCTTCGAAAAGTTCGGACTTGTCGACTGGAGAAATTGAGAAATGCTCGGCTTTTGGATCCATTCTTCTTATGGGTGATTTCAACTCTAGAACAGGCAAATACTCAGACAATGTCTGTCAAGAGGGCAACACCATTATAACAAACGATCAATCTGAATTCTCTTTATGCGCCCCTCAGCGACACAGCTTTGATAACGAACTGAATAACCACGGTAAACGGCTTTTAGAAATATGTAGGAGTGCAGATCTAACGATTATGAATGGTAGATCCCATGGTGATTCGCTGGGAAGGCCAACATTTCATGGTAAATCAGGAGTTAGTGTTGTTGACTATGCAATATGCGACCAAGACTTATTCCACTCTATCGCGAATTTTGTTGTCAGAGAGCCGTCGAGTTCATCAGATCACAGTCTAATAATGACTTGGCTTAACATTACTAACCACTTAGTTACAGAAAATACCAATGATAGATTAATTCGTTTACCCAGACAGTTTATATGGGAAAATGATTCATCGCAAAAATTTAAAACAGCACTGCAAACAAGAGACATACAGAGAATGATACATGATTTTCTTGTTGACAGTAGGCCGGACAAACACATTAACTCTTCTCTCGATACAGTAGAAAGGATTCTTTTTACAACCGCAAAACATTGTTTGAAAATTAAGAATGTTAAAAAACGATATACTAGATTATCTTCTGTTTCGTCTAACAAAAAATGGTTTGATAAAGAATGTCGTCTTAAGAGACACAAATTGGGGAAACTTGCCAATCTAAAACACAGAGATCCTCTCAATATTACGCTTGGGGAAAACTATCACACTGTCTTAAAACAATACAAAAACGTTCTGAAACAGAAGAGAAAAGAATACTATCATACTAAGATTTCGGAACTAGAAAACATGATAGATAACTCAAACAGCCGAAATTTTTGGAACTGCTTAAAATCTATGGATGATTCTATGAAGGAAACTAGTACCCCGCCAATCTCAGAAGAAAGTTGGTTGTCTCACTTCCAGTCACTACACTCAAACGAGCCTCTTAATTCTCACCAAGAAGCCATTATCGATGAGTTAACAAGATTAGAAGACGCAACAACACAATCGCATGCCTTGGATTACCTAATAACTGAACTCGAAATACGCACAGCGGCTAACAAACTCAAAAACAACAAATCTTCGTATTCAGATAGGATAAAAAATGAAATGATCAAATCCAGCTTAAATGGACTAATGCCTATTTATTTGCAGTTATTTAACGCTGTTCTGACGTCAGGCACTATGCCTCAAACATGGTGCGATGGCCTTATAACACCAATTTTTAAAAGTGGGACTAAAAGTGATCCCTCAAATTATCGAGGTATTTGTATTTCTAGTTGTCTTGGTAAATTATTTTTTTCAATTCTCAATCAAAGACTTCTCAAGCACATTCAGACGCGTGACATACTTATAAATCTCAAATAGGTTTCTTAGCAAATAATCGAACTGCCGACCATGTTCTCACACTACGAACATTAATTGACAAATATGTTAACCGTCACAAAACGAAAGTATACGCATGTTTTGTGGACTTTAGAAAAGCATTTGATTCGGTGTGGCATGATGGACTCTTATACAAGCTGTTACAAATAAATGTCCGAGGAAGCTTCTATAAAGTCATAAAAAGTTTATACTCAAACTCTACCTGTTCTATTAGGATTGGAAGTAACCAAACACAACCTTTTCAATACACTAGAGGTGTGCGTCAAGGCTGCATTTTAAGCCCTCTTCTCTTCAACCTATACGTTAATGATCTAGCTTTTTCATTGAACAATATTTTATCTGATCCGTTTGTACTACCAAATGGCACCAAACTCAATTCTCTTTTTTATGCTGACGACCTTATTATATTATCACGATCGAAATTAGGATTACAAAATTGCCTAAACAAATTATCTTCATATTGCAACTCCTGGATGCTTAAAATCAACCCCAAGAAAACCAAAATAATGATTTTCCAAAAAGGCACAAAAAAATGTGATTATGTTTTTCACGTAGGCAATGAAATGATAGACATTGTACAAGACTATACTTACTTAGGGACTCGCATCTCGTCTCCCGGAAATTTTACACTCTCAATTGAAATCTTCGACAAAAAGCCCTCCATGCTCTATTTAGTCTAAGACGCCACACTGATTTTAGTAAACTGAAACCTTCCCTTGCAAATAAAATTTTTGACACAATGATCTCACCGATTTTAACTTACAATAGTGAAGTTTGGGGTGCCTTTGTGAAATCAGATTTCAAGTCATGGGATAACTCCGGAATCGAAAAAGCTCATTTACACTTTTGTAAACGATATTTAGAAGTCCATAACAAGTCATCCAATGTTGCTTGCAGATCTGAACTTGGCAGATTCCCTTTGATCATTGATATAAATAACAAGATACTTAATTACTTAAACTATCTCGAAGAAAAAGATGAAAACTCTATAGTTAAACAATCTTTAAAAATATCTGTTGACCTTTATCATAGTGGTCAAAATAGTTTTTACTCCAGTCTTAAGATGACTGACTATTATGATTTCCCAGGCTTTAATTGTAATTTACTGAATAAATGTAAAATTAAGCAATATGTAGATCTTATGCAAAAGAAATATATCTCTTACTGGAATCACACCCTTCAACATTCACAAAAACTTAACTTTTATTATAAAATCAAAACGAATTATAGCCCTTCTGCCTACCTACATCTAACAAGAAAGAACCCTTCTAGGAAAACATTAGTGAAACTGAGAATAAGGAGTCACAAACTTAGGATTGAGACAGGTAGATACGACAATATACCACGTGACGAAAGGTTATGCAATCTCTGCAATTGTAACAGAATTGAAGATGAAACTCACTTTTTATTAGATTGTCCAAGTTTTTCTTCGATAAGAGATATGTTCTTCTCTAAACTAGAACCTAAAATACCATTTGTACGACTACAACCACATGAGTCCTTATTATCACATCTGATGAATTCCACTGACTATTTTATTAATATCCAATTAATTTCATTTATATCAACTTGCTTTGAATTGAGAGACAAACTCATCCCCGGAATAATTAATCCTAGTGATGGTTAGAAATGAACAATGATTAATACGTTTTCAAATTATTTTGAATATTTAATTTACAAGGAATCAATGATTAATTTCAAGTAGCTTTTGCAATGCTGTAATACTTTGTTATGGTCATGCAAATAAAGCTTATTGTTGTTGTTGTTGTTAATGGACTACGATTGCCTCTCGGTCCATAACATTTTCAACCAATCCAGCCCTCTTGACCTCAGGTATGCTTTCTCGTTAAGGATTATTTTCTGACCTTGCAAAAAGACTTGAAATGAGCACTCATCCTTGTTTCCACTCGCATCAGTTGCAGTGTAGGTAATGACGGTAGAGGTGTAAAACGTGTAAGGTGAAGTTACTCCAGCTGGTGATACAGTGATCTGCGGTGCCTGGTTGCTGTTGTCAATAGCGACAGGAAACGTCCAGTTTACCGATGCCGACGAATTTTCGTTGATACTGGCGCGAATATCGGAAGGGCAGCTCATGAATACGGGAGGAACAACGTCTGCAAGACAACATATGAGAAAATGGAGCCCTTAATACTATGACATCAGACGACTTGAACCAAAGTACATTCTGTCAAGCTCATGGCTATAGGTGAGCGGGATCTACCTAAGCACTTTATTTAAAAAAGCAACATTGTTCCATTTTCTGTTTTGCTTCAAATAGACGAAAAAGCCAAAGAAATGACGTACCCTTGCACTGCAAAGTAGAAGATACATTTTGGTTCCATTTTCCGTTCTTCTCACATTGCAACACGTTTACCCCTCCATTACTTTGGAATCCATGTCTGCATTCCAAATAACAAACAGTTCCACTGATGGGATATGACAAGCACATGTAAGGATAAATATAGCCAAACTGCGGCGCCTTTAATGAAGAACATCTAAGGACTAAGCAAACAAAAACAAACAAAAAAAAACAGATAGAAAATGATATGATAACAAGAGTACCGCTATTCCTTAGACGATACTTTATTGTTTGAGGAAGGATCATAATAATGGTGATAATTGGTGATAATGTTAGGCAATAACTACGAGGAAAAAGAACAACGATGAACTATATCTTTCATGACAAGATAAAATGACGGTGAACAAGATAATTGTACAACAACTTCATTCACTCTCACAATAACAAAGTGTATCCAGAAGCTATTTATTCAGGAATGAAGACAATTTTCACCTTGAAAATTAGGAGTAAGTGAAATGGTCATGCGATTATCATATTAGGGCTTATTGTCTTATTTGCTTATTATGCCTTTACCTTTGCAGGCAGGAACTGGATTGTCCCAATAACCCGTGATGTGACCAGGGCTTGCTTCACATGATGTATTTTGCTCACCAAGTAAGTTGTATCCATCGTCACACCCAAATGTACAGGTTGATCCAAAGGTGTTCTCACATTTACCCAACAAAAAACCGTTCAACGGAGGGAGCAATGTTTGGCATCTCAAAACTGTAATAGGATGAAAAAATTTGGTTTAGTTTTTGCTGCTGGATATGGTGTAGTGCATGTAACTTTTTCAGAGTTTGCAAAATGCACGTATATCCACCAGGTAAATCACCATTCAGCATATACGTATTAGGGAACCCAAAGCGTTAGCAACTGGATAGCCTTATCGATAACTTGAGAATGACCGGTGAAATTGTCAGTAAAGCGAAATATTTGTCGCATCGTCTTTGCAGATTATGTGCAGGTTAAAGTCGCATCTTACCCTCAATAAAGACGTAAAACTTGCAGACCCTAGAATTCCCAGCTTCATCGCTTACGTTGTATGTAACGGTGTGCCTTCCTGTGTAGTATATATTGGTTACACCAGTAGAAAAGACATTCGGGGTAACACCAGAGTTATCAGTAGCTACAACGGCAGGCCAGCTTACTACTGTGTAGTTCTTCGCCCTGTCTGCATAACGCTTTCTATCATAGGGGCACGTTAAGCCAAACGAAGGGCTTTCCACATCTAAAATAAAACGATTAATAGATTAGATACCTTAAAAATTAAAGTAATAATGACCGGTTAGTTGAGCTTAATGGCACTGGGTATCGTTCAGTTGCAAGGTTATATTCCTTTGCTCAGACAAACAAATGAATTGGAGTGACCACAGAAAATGAATCTGCATATAGCATATATATTATTTACACATTATACTAACCTTCACAAAAGGCACTAGTGCTTTTGGACCACTGTCCATTGCTGAGACAGGATACTGGCTCCCCATGCAATCTGTAGCCTCTCGGACAAGAGAAGTAACACGTTTCACCGTATTCTGGAGAGACTGTGCACGAATTTGGTGTTACTTGCCCGTCCTTTGGTGGCTCCAGGGAACTACAACGAACGACTATGAAAGAAAAAATAAAGCACCTATATTCATTTTCTATTGCTTATGTTAATTTCATAATAGAGTTTGCCTAGGCTCTTCAACGAAGAAAGGTTCACGGAGCGGAGTCTAATCCAAATAGCACGAGTATACAGCTATTTCGAGAAAGGTTGTCGGAAAAAGTGCACGCGACAATCCCGAAAGGCATTGTGGGTGGTTTTGAGTTCACTGTTCTTCAGAGAAATTTGAAAGAATTGGCACAAAAGGCCATGAAAATGTGTTTGCGAGTTCTAACGGAAAGCAACAAAAGTAGGGTCGACAGCTGCAGTCGTCAGGAACAGTGTATCGATCATATCCCATATTACCTTTCGGGATTATCGCGTGCACATTGTTTCCGACAACCTTTCTCGAAATAGCTGTATATTAGAAAAAAACCCACAAACTCTTGGCGCAAGAGCCCAACGAAATTAGAAAGTGCGTTCTAATACCAAGCTTTCTCATTTTTTGTTTTCTGTAAAATAAAAGACAGTTGATTGAGCTATTTAAACCTGGTTTGTGCTCACCTTCACAGTACAGTGGTTGCCCTGACCATGTTCCATTTGCCTGACAGACTCTCTCACTTGAACCGTTTATTTTACGATATCCAATGTCGCAATAGTAGAGGCATCTGTCACCAAAGACATTATACATGGAACCGAACCCACAACCTGACTGGACGCTGTGAGAAGAAAGAGGAAGGCGAGGGCACCTGACCACTGCACACAGATAAAACAAACGACATGTCTCAAGGGTCAAATTCATTGACATTCAACTATGCAAGACAACAAACCATAAATGGTAGAGACAAAGAGAAGATTGGAGTTTATTCGAACAACAATAACAAGATAATCCTTTTGCGATTGCTATTGGAAATGGTGATGATGATGATGGTGTTGGTGATGATGATGATGATTGGAGTTCTAGTGGTGATTAGAAACCTTAAAGAGTTATTCAAATTGATGTGAAAAACAAAGGCAAAATCGTAATCTCTTGAGAGGAATGAGAATTTTACATTAGCGTAAAATTAGTATGAAATAACTTACATTCACACTTCGTTTCATTTCCAGTCCAGAAGCCGAAAGAGCTCTGGTGGTTTTTTTCACAACTTCTTTTTGCCGAACCCCTCATGATGTGACCAGGTTGGCATGTGAAGGAACACTCTGAGCCATACATGTTATCCATGATGCAATGTTTGCTGCCTCCAGCAGGTGCATATAATCTGGGTTGACATCGGATCACTAAATAATAGGACGAAAACTGCTTAAAAAGGTAATGTTCCTTTGCATTTTGTCTAATACACCCAGAATAAGATAATGCTGAGAGGTTTGCGACTCGGGTTTAAGAAGGTGGTAGGTATCCAGCTTTAGTAATCACAGTGAGTTAAACACAGGTAAGTTGCCAAATCTTTTTTAATATTATTTGGTATGCAGAGTCTCGAAATTTCAAGATTTGGACGTACAGAATACTGTAATTTAAGATTTCACATGTAGAATATTAGATTCAAGATTTACAGTACTTACCAGTAATTAACTCATCGTGACTCACCATATTGCGGACCCTTTAACTCGCTGAGGCCTTGTAACAGGAGGAAACTAGCAATAGTTATAACTTAAATTGGTGCTAAGTTTAGACTTTTCTGTTATTTATCGAACTACTTAAAACTACAGTTGCCAGATTAATACAGCTACCTGAAACGAAGGCTTTAAAAGTGCATTCGCCAATATTGCCCGCTCTGTCAATGGCTCTGTAACGGATGATGTGCTCCCCTGCAAAGAATCTCTCTCCAGGTTTCTTTCCTGTACGCGTTATGTTGGGAGCGAAGCCGGAGTTATCTTCAGCCGTTGGGGTTGCCCACGTAACTGTTGCTGACGTGGTACCCCGGTCAGCATTTTGAGGCAAATGTGGAGGACAGTTTAAGAATGTCGGCCTCGAAATGTCTTGAACAAAATAAATAGACGAATAAATAATGTATTGTGATATAGATAATTCGAATGTACGTAAATAGGATGAAACCTATTTAATATTATACAATGAATAAATATATTAATATGTTTGTTAATTCTATTAGTACTCATAATTTCACGCTGGAGAGAAAAAAGACTGATTTAAGGAGTGGGATTTGCCATATAAATCGCCTGACAGGAATAGAAATTATAGTGGAGCTCTCGGGCGCCAAGTGCGCGAAGCGGAGCACCATGGGTACGAAAATGTGCTAATCTACCCATCCGTGAAATTTTGGTAATCACGTGACCGTACGCCCGACCGACCGTCCGTCCGCACCACAGGCATACCAGTGTAAAATAGCTGAATCAACAGGTATGGCAACCCAGATGTAACCCGGGTTATTTTGGCGGGAAATTGCATAGTCACCCGCGTCTTGTAAAGCAGAGACAACTAATAAGTCAATAAATACGAAAACGGAGAGTTTTTTGTTTCTGTATCCGTGTTGTGTAAAGTATTATGCTTAGGTTATTGTTATGTCCACAAATTTGGATTATAGAGTGAGTGAAAGACAGAGAAAAATAGAAAGTAGGCGGCAGGCTAGGGAAGCTCCACGGAAAAAATGACGACAGAGATCTAGATCGAGAGATTAAAAACAAAGGAGACCTTTTGGTGGAGGAACAACATGAAAATTTTGTATCTGCGGTGAGAAAATTAGAAATAATAGTGGCTACCAATTAATGCAAGGTGAAAATGAACGGCAGTGAAAAAAAGTGAACGAGAACACGTACGACATTTCCTCCATCAAAAGCAAACCACATGTAATACTTTTCCTGAAAGTGATGTTACACGGGACGATTCGCAACAACGACTTTTAGCGCTACACAAGATTAAAGCATAACTAGGAAGTTTCTGGAAGTTTCACGTTGTAGTTTTGCGAAGCAACGGCAAATAAATGTAAAAAAAGTGTGCTGCATGTGCAAAGTTGCTTTTTTGCAAATTAGACCAATTTTTGTTTTTTCATCGTTCTCCGGCGTTGCATTCGCCGCTCGAGCATTACGTGACTTTAAATTTTGTTTGAACAAGCCATAAATATTTTCGCTTTTAGCCATGGCTAAATCTACATATTATTTTATTATTCATTCAAAATATTTCCCGTTTCTGATTATTTAAACCACACGCATAATTCACCATAACCAGCTACTGTTAACCAAATTTGGAAAGAATTTTACATTAGAATTTTTTTATTTTATGGCAGAACATTTTACTCGTTTCACGGCGAAATATTGTCTGAAAAACATGGCAAAGAACAGCATGAAGACGGAAGACATCTGCTATTTGGAGTATATTTGCAGACCTGAACAGACCTTTGTCTCCTAAACTTCCCGATAAAGATGCATTATCGATATGAACTTACATCAAGGTTAGCATGTTGCAGCTTGTTTTTAAGCTTGGAATTATTTCGAAGGAATAATAAAACAATTATTGAATTCGGCTTTCGTAGGATATGAAGAATTCTGCAGATAAAGGAGGGTGTTATACACCTTGGCCTTCGGCCTTGGTGGATGGCACCCTCCTTCTTCTTATCATATATCATATCCTACTAAGCCTCATTCAATAACTGCTAAATAAACCATGCCTACCTGAACAAAAGGGGTTTCCTATTGGAGTCCAAGTCTTACTCTGTCCACAAATCTTGAGTCCAGGGCCTTGGAGCTGATATCCACTCTTACAGGTGAAGCGACACTCTGTTGCATAACCAAGGAGAACACTTGAGTTTGAGCAGGCAGGTGGGCTAACGATAAGTCCCTCTGATGTTATAGTTATGGCAGGGCATGTCACGGCTGAAATATATGATGTTCTAGTCATTTTTATTAAACAGTTTTTATTGAATTAAAGACAAGTTACAATGACGCTGTTATTAAGAATAATCACAAATTACATAAATTATACAATTCCACTTAAATAAATACAAAAGAAAGAGAAAAAAGGATAACCATAATAACGAAAAAGAAAAAAAATTACAGCAACAACAAAAATACAAAACAAACGAAAGCAATCAAAGAAAGGAAACATAAAACAAAAAGTAAACATAAATCTAAACAGAGTAACACAAACATTAAAGTAACAACTAGAGAACAATACAAACAATGAATAGTTGTTAAAAGGCCGACGAACAACATTATGATAACTGCAGCCTCTGAGAATTGGGATAGGTTGATTTGAATTGGTAGTGATCTGTAGCAGCTCCCAAACTCAAACAGAAAAAGTTATAACTTCTGTGAGTTAACAAATTAGCGACATCCACGAAAAACAGTAGTATTTCCTTACTTAGGATTTATTAAATGTCAAACCTGTCATATTCAGTAGTATCACTTTGCTTCTGGCGTTCTAGTTTCTTCGTCGGAGACGCTGGATCTACTTTTCCTCTTAAAACGATTGAAAAAATCTGCCATTTAAGTGCATGCATATCTCACAGATCGTGGAAACACATGATTTTAGGATAGCAGAGAAGAGTCAGACCTACATCGTTCACGCTCGACCCAAACCCCCATGTTCTAGTCATGATTTTATTTTCATCACGAGCATCGTTATCTTGTATTCTTGTTAATGAATACAATTATCGTCATAAAGTAGTACCATATCTCACTCTCCCATCCGCCGTATGAGATCTGGATAAGAAATTATTATCGTCAAGATTGTCATAGTCACTAGCTGGTAACTGCAAGAATGATTCGATCGTTTCCTGAATACAGTACTTAAAACACTCATTGGTCTAATGGCGAAAATTGTGCGTCCAATTCGAGCCATGTCCAGCCCTGGCCATGAAATCCAGAGTTTCTTCACTTCTTACTTAGTTCCACACTTCTCAGAGGTGTTGAAGTGTGGAAAAGTCTGACAAAGTCAGGATAATGTCATACTTTTCCCTAGTGACGAAACCTCTGTCATTCTTTACTTAGTTCTACACTTCTCAGAGGTGTGGAAGTGTGGAAAAGTCTGACAAACTAAGGATATTGTCGCACTTCTTCCCTAGGCACGAAACCTCTGTCATTCTTTCCTTAGTTCTACACTTCTCAGAGGTGTGGAAGTGTGGAAAAGTCTGACAAACTAAGGATATTGTCACACTTCTTCCCTAGGCACGAAACCTCTGTCATTCTTTACTTAGTTCTACACTTCTCAGAGGTGTGGAAGTGTGGAAAAGTCTGACAAACTAAGGATATTGTCGCACTTCTTCCCTAGGCACGAAACCTCTGTCATTCTTTACTTAGTTCTACACTTCTCAGAGGTGTGGAAGTGTGGAAAAGTCTGACAAACTAAGGATATTGTCGCACCTCTTCCCTAGGCACGAAACCTCTGTCATTCTTTCCTTAGTTCTACACTTCTCAGAGGTATGGAAGTGTGGAAAAGTCTGACAAACTAAGGATATTGTCGCACCTCTTCCCTAGGCACGAAACCTCTGTCATTCTTTACTTAGTTCTACACTTCTCAGAGGTGTGGAAGTGTGGAAAAGTCTGACAAACTAAGGATATTGTCGCACTTCTTCCCTAGGCACGAAACCTATGTCATTCTTTACTTAGTTCTACACTTCTCAGAGGTGTGGAAGTGTGGAAAAGTCTGACAAACTAAAGATATTGTCGAACTTCTTCCCTAGGCACGAAACTTCTGTCATTTTTTACTTAGTTCTACACTTCTCAGAGGTGTGGAAGTGTGGAAAAGTCTGACAAACTAAGGATATTGTCGCACTTCTTCCCTAGGCACGAACCTTTTGTCATTCTTTCCTTAGTTCCACACTTCCCAGAGGTGTGGAAGTGTGGAAAAGTCTGACAAACTAAGGATATTGTCGCACCTCTTCCCTAGGCACGAAACCTCTGTCATTCTTTACTTAGTTCTACACTTCTCAGAGGTGTGGAAGTGTGGAAAAGTCTGACAAACTAAGGATATTGTCGCACTTCTTCCCTAGGCACGAACCTTTTGTCATTCTTTCCTTAGTTCCACACTTCCCAGAGGTGTGGAAGTGTGGAAAAGTCTGACAAACTAAAGATATTGTCGAACTTCTTCCCTAGGCACGAAACTTCTGTCATTTTTTACTTAGTTCTACACTTCTCAGAGGTGTGGAAGTGTGGAAAAGTCTGACAAACTAAGGATATTGTCGCACTTCTTCCCTAGGCACGAACCTTTTGTCATTCTTTCCTTAGTTCCACACTTCCCAGAGGTGTGGAAGTGTGGCAAAGTCTGACAAAGCCAGGATAATGTCATACTTTTCCCCTGGTCAGGAACCCCTTGTCATTCTTTACTTAGTTCTACACTTCTCAGAGGTGTGGAAGTGTGGAAAAGTCTGACAAACTAAGGATATTGTCGCACTTCTTCCCTAGGCACGAACCTTTTGTCATTCTTTCCTTAGTTCCACACTTCCCAGAGGTGTGGAAGTGTGGCAAAGTTTGACAAAGCCAGGATAATGTCATACTTTTCCCCTGGTCAGGAACCCCTTGTCATTCTTTACTTAGTTCTACACTTCTCATAGGTGTGGAAGTGTGGAATAGTCTGACAAGTTGAGTTAAAAAGTCGCACTTTCCCTGAGTCACGAGAAGTGCAGTGCTCTTTATGAGCACTTGGTTTTACTTCTGTATGGTTTTTTACATTTTTCCTTAAGAACTATTTGTATTTTGAATAGAAGATATAACCATTGTTTTAATGCCAGCTGTTGAAAGAAACTTAAAGTTAAGAAATCCGATCTCCAACCAATCGTTCTTCCTTATCAGTATGCTTCAACTTTGATCATTGTTAGAGCAAGCCATATATCCACTGTTTCGTAGTTTTTCCTCTTCTCTAAGGTTATGTAAATGCTGAACATAAATTATGAAAAAGACAAAGTGTCCTCTGTTCATTTTCCTTGTCATTTTTGCATATTTTGACAGCCAAGAGAACGTCTGCTCGCAAACTTCTGTGTCAATCTGTAGGTGAAAAACAAAGAGGTCAGATGACAACATCAAAACATTTGTATATCGCTTAATGCTAGAATGCACTTATATGCCGCCAAAGAATTAATTACCGTGATTAAATAACTTAGTAAGCGATAGGATTCAAATAAATTTCAGTGTTCTGGCCGACGACCTATTAAAGGAAACTGAGATCGTTATAGTACTAAATAAAATTAATAACATTGCAAACCACATCTTTTCCCTCTCATTACCCCTTTGAGCTCTTCTACGTTGATATGCTTCATAATGTTGACAGGCCATACACGACTCCCTTTGGCCAAGTTGTTGCATATCTTTGACCTTAAAGCTTAATAGTTTGAGTTGTAATTCCTTCCTCCTGTGGGATGTTTGTGTATAGGCTAGTTACATCCATAGAGACTAAAATAGCATTTTCTACAACCCTGGTTTTCTCTATGAAGTTGATAAAGTCTGTCGTATCTTTAAGATACGATTTTTGCGATTTAGCAATTGGTTGGAGGAGACTATCAACAAATGATGAGATCCTTTCTGTCGGGCCTTCGCAGCCCGATATGATCGGTCTTCCAACTGGTGTTGGTTTGTGAATCTTTGTGAGAGTGTAGAATTATGGTATTCGCGGTGGATTTGGCGTGAGGGATAGCCATCGTCTTGTCATCTCGTCTATATGTTTCTCTTTGTAAAGCTTCTCTATCAATTTCTTGACCCTTTTAGAGGTTTCTACTACCATTGATGTTTCTAAGGGTTTGTAGTTTTCTCTGTCATCTAATTATATTTGACCTTCTTTCAGTTTGTCTTCTTTGTTGAGGACAGCAATAGAGGAGCCTTTATCTGATCGTTTAAAATTGATGTCCGCGTTTTGTTTCAGTTGTTTGATGGCAAGTTGTTCCCTCTTGGGTAGATTGTTTGTTAGGCTGAGCGATGCTGTCATAGTTTTTACACAAGATAACGTTTCACTCAAGTAGAAGTAACAACACTGATTTTATTTGTCTTGGTAAATCATATTTATACACATTATTATTAAGGCGTTTCTTAAGCGGATCTACGTAGCAAACCAAAAGAACATTTTCGGTACATAAGACTCTAGCGATAATGAAAGCGGCGGATTACACTGCGGTTTATACTAAGACTATTAAACATGATGGTGATAAGATAATTGTGATATCAGAGCACGTATTCTAACATTGTTTCTAGGCGTGATTGTATTTATATTAGCAAGTTGTAATTTAACCTCTTCTAGGTATGTTTCTAGTGCGACTGATGGCTGAACTGGTGGTTCCCAGTCTGACTTTACATGAAAGGGGTGTTGCTCTTTATCTTGTCCATTAAAGATATATTGTAGACGCATTCGTCTAGCGAAAGCGTTGAAATCTTTTAATAGTTCTGCCCTAACGTGACCTGTGTTTGTCACTGGTGTGGGGATGAATTTAAGACCCCTTGACAGAACATTTATCTGATCGCGAGTCATTTTGTAATCTGACAGGTTTTTGATATGTTTCTTTCTTGCTTCTGTTATGTTCTTATCTAAATCACGCGCTCTTTTACGCCTCCGTTCATTGCGTTTTTTGGTTGACAATGACCGCTTTTTCTTTCCTCTTTCCCTTTTAGATAATCTATATTCTCAGAAAACACTCTGGGATAAGATTCACTTTGTTTATTCTCTTTAGTATTTTGTAAGACATTCTTCATTTTGTTGAGTTCGTCTATTTTCTTCTGGATATTCTCTAGTTTCTGTTCGTGACTGAATTCTAGATGGCAGTGAAACAAGGTTAATATCTTCTAGTCACAGAATTGTTGTCTAAATGTAAAAAAAGTATTTAAAAAGATGTAAAACGAGTTGCAGGAATAAAACCAACTAATACTCGCACTGCGCTTTATTCTCATTCCACACATACAACTGCGGGAAAGTGCGACAATATCCTGACTCTGTCAGACTATTTCACACTTACACACGTCTCAGAAGTGTAGAACTAAGTAAAGAATTACATAGGTTTCATGACTAGGAGAAAAGTGTAACATTATCCTTTGTTTGTCAGACTTTTCCACACCTCTTAAAAGTGTAGAACTAAGTAAAGAATGACAGAGGTTTCGTGACTAGGGAAAAGTGTGACATTATCCTTAGTTTGTCAGACTTTTCCACACTTCCACACCTCTGAGAAGTGTAGAACTAAGTAAAGAATGACAGAGGTTTCGTGCCTAGGGAAGAGGTGTGACAATATCCTTAGTTTATCAGACTTTTCCACACTTCCACACCTCTGAGAAGTGTAGAACTATAAGTACAGAATGACAGAGGTTTCGTGCCTAGGGAAGAAGTGTGACAATATCCTTAGTTTGTCAGACTTTTCCACACTTCCACACCTCTGAGAACTGTAGAACTAAGTATGAAAAAGGAAAGTAGGGATCTTGTGGCCAGCGCTGGACATTTGTGTCCAATTCAACTTAATAAACGTCATTACCCTTGCACTGAAGAGGTTTTCCACTCCACTGTTGATTTTCCTGACATGTCCTTTGCGCAGATCCATTTATTGACTCGTATCCTGGTTTGCAACTGAAAAAGCAGGTAGTTCCATAACTAGCGGTTAGAGCGCTGCATCGGTACCAAGACTTTACTGCGTTATCAGGGGTACCCAAAGAGGGGCACTTGATGACTGTAACAAAAAAAGAAAATAAAAAAGGAGGAAATAAATAAATGAATAAATAAACCGTGGTCTTCAAAGAAAAATATAAACAATCACGTGTTCCACCTTATCATGAACATCTTAAGATAAGAGAGAGAGAGAGGGAGGAGAGGGAGAGAGAAGAAGAGAGAGATGTTTTATTTAGAGACGGTAGTTTTATCAGCAAAAGCTGGCCTACGTAAAAGATGTGTTGAAAAAATTGTATATATCTATCAGAAGTTCCGAATTGATTTTTAAATAATTAGTTTGAAAAAGAAAGGAAAAAAGAGATTTATAAAACTAAATATTAACATTTGATAAAATAATTTTAAGCTTGATGTGTTATATTAAGGAATCAAAGAAGCTGGGAAGCAATCGGTCCAATTTAAATTTAAATAAGTTCATTGATTTGGGTTCACGCAAATCCTCGGGTAATTTATTTCAAATACATGCGCCCCTATAGCCAAAACGTTTTTTGCCATAATGGGCCTAATTATAATGGAATGATGCAAAAAAGAAAGATAAAAATGTGAGCAATTCTCCTATCAGGACTGTAATCTTATAAGGGCAACAAATTGGAGGGAAACAGAAAGGCAAATCTTCGCCTACCCTCGCATCGAGTGGCGTTTCCTGTCCAATATACTTGGTTTGCTGCAGACGTCTTGTTACACCTTCTAACCACAGATTCCTTCAGCTTAAATCCCTTGTTGCACTGAAAGTGACAAATGCTTCCGTACACATTGCTACACGCGCCAGACTTCAGCCTTCCATTGGCAGGTGGAAGAAGAACAGGGCATCGAAGAACTGAATGAGGAAACATTGTTATTGGTTTGAACAGGGAGTCACGTGTGAGGAAATGTGAAAGGTATGTTAATAGGACTGTCGATGGTATTCGCATCTGTTGTCAAATCACTTTGAACGTAAATGACACCTTCTGCCAGGTTTTCAAAGCCTAATTCTCTGTCAAGGCATTACAAGCAGTCCCATTCATGACTTCTCTTACTCGGATAATCATAATTTAATTTTCTTGCAAAACTCCTTCATTTCACATGTTGCGTTGGGTGTACTTCAAGCACTTGCAGTCCCGGTTATCAAGGAATTGCTTGGTGCATAACATTTCCCCTTTAACTTTTTAATTCTATTTTTGCCCTATTACAATTATTCCTTTTGTTGGTTTTGGCTTCCCAGAAGTTATTAAACAATATGCTGCCCCGTTTTATATGATCCAAGTGACACTACATATTTTTTACGGATTATATTACCTTGAACGTTAACTCTAAACTGGCAAATCTCTGCATTTCCGGACGGATCTTTCGCAGTATAAATCACAGTATGGCTTCCTTCAGAAAAATTGTGTGGTGGCGTCACACCTGGTTGCACGGTGACGGTCGCGTGATCATTATCTGTAGCTGTCGCTGGTACCCAGGTCACTGTGGCCCTGGTTTTACCCTCGTCAGCAAAAACATTTCTCTCTGGTGGGCAGGTTTCTCCAAATGAAGGTGGCTGTGTGTCTTTTACAAATAATACATACAAAATTACAAATAGTACCGTAAAAGACACGACACAGTAGAAAACGTTTTAGCTGCTGATCATCGTCGACAGTGTTTTTTTGAAAAAAGGTCCTTACCTTGACAGTAAAAACCACTTTGTGTCCAGCGCCCGTTGTCACATGTGGACGAAGATGGCCCGTTCAGTGTGTAGCCTGAACTACATTCGTAGTAGCAGGTTTGACCATTTAAAGACTTTGTTTTGCAGACCTCCGGGCTAATGTCACCATTGTCAGGAAGAGGTTGAGGGGAGCATTCACGTACTGAAAAACGAAAGGTAAATTCAATCTGTTATTGTTTAATGATTTTGTGTTCTAGGAAGGGGAGCTGACGTTCATGAAACGACAAATGCGTTTTCAAAATTTTACGAAATGACATCGAGATTTTTTTGACAAAAAAATTTAGAAACGCAAGGCGCCAAGCTTACACTTATATACATCGGCAATTTGGGGATCATTTCGGGGGCTGTAGATATCTTCTTTTACCTTGACAGTTCGGCGATGATCGTGGGCTCCAGTTACCGTCATCACCACAACGAGAGGATGAAGGTCCATTTAGCTGATAACCATTATTACACGTCACAGAACACGTTGTCCCAGACTGAACTTGAGATTGACCCCTACAAAGGCTTGATAACTGTCCATTGCTAGGAGCTGGCCAGCTACTTGTGGGACAAGTGATTCCTATTTTAAAAAGGGCAAATATCTATTGCTGGCATACTTTAATTATATAGTTCAGTTATTTTTTTACGTTTCTACATAACTCTATGTCCTCTACAATATCACCCGGGGGAAGTGGGGTGGCAATTTTTTTCAGATTTGTGTGGAATGAGGACACTTCTGTTACACTTTTTCAAGTACATTTTCGCAACATCGTTGAGGCTAAGAAGATAGGAACATGTTCAGCCTGTGGTTCAGTCCATAAGATTGTGCTACACCAGGTATAGAGAAACTACCATAAGGATGGATTGAATGTATACACGTGTTTACACTTTGTTCCTCCGGTTCATCCTCATCTCCTCAAACACAAGGAACTAGTTGTGCAGGCCCATTTTTACAACATGAAATTTAATAGTTTCCCTCGCAGCTGCTCGGGTCGGAGTAACGCAACCTTCCCCGCCCTAACTTTTTTAAAAGCTGCAAAACACGACGTGATCGACAAAATTATGGGAGAAGGTTATGGCTGCAACTGAAAGGACTGGTAAAATATATATATTACCAAGCAGAGCATCAATAAAAGTAAATCATACACTTACGGACACAACGATGACTGTTCCACCACGCAGGCTTATAACCACGATAGCACTTGCAAGTGTAGCCTGTAGAGTCATGGTTTATGCAGCGCTGTGCACAACCCCCATTGTTATATTCACACTCATTACAGTCGATCTCTTCTCTGCTACTTCCACTGCAAGGATTTCCCCCGTGGGCAGGGGATGGATCGTTACAGTATCTTTTCCTGGTTCTGACGCCACCTGAGCATGACGTCAAACCCCAAGAGGATGGCTCCCATGATCCCCAATAGCCATGTCTTGGGGCTAACATGAAAATAAGAAAGAAAACTAAATGACCTCAACTAAAGCTGTGTTTTCTGTGGGACCAGTCATAATGTGTTTTGTTATGATTAAATCCCAACTCATAAATTGAATTTTAAGAATATATTATACATGTGTCATCCAAACGTTTTCAAATCACGACTGACAAATAGTTCTCTTGCGGTTTCAATGTACATGATCGGATCACCTGTAAGGTTATAGTTCCTTAGGGACATATGGTTAGTAGTTTTTGTTCTCCTTAGGGAGTAAGGTCGAGTAAGGTTGGTTTGACAACATGGCACGTGCCACTCTGTCGTCCATTTGGAGAACGCGCTGGAGTTGGAATATGAAACAATAGCCTTCCATGAACAAATAAAAATAGCAGAGATGCACATGGAGATAGTACGGGCGAGATTGAAAAGTAGTTAGATGCATGTTCAGTGAAAAATATTGTGAGAAAAAACGTTCACAAATCTGTCGAGCTACAAACTATGAAATTGAACTGATCTTACATTTACAATTTTTATTTCGGTTACAGTACAGTTAACCTCACAACTGTTGTGACAAATAAGCTTGTTTCTTTCATAGAGTTTGCTCTGCTGAAGGAGCTTTGAATTGGCTTTCAACGATATTTCTGCTTCCTTCTTATTGCGCCTTGCTCGGACATGAAACATCCGTTTTTTTTCTTGCGGAATCGGTGTGTTGCAATTCGCCACTTTAAAAACGAGAGGGAAACTGGGCCGAGTTATCTTTCGCAAAGGCTTCTGGAACTGTTATTAGGGACAAGGAAAATATTGGCCAGCTGACCGTTGCGTTTCCGGAAACGTTTCGGCTCTAGTCCCCTTCTCGTTTCTGAAATGACTAATTGATAACTTGTCACGTGCACGTCACGCTAAGAAGTGGTATGCGGGAGCTAGACCCTCGGGTTTTCATTGTTATCTTTTGGGGTATTGGTCAGGCTTACTTTTGTCGGGCATGACATAAAGGTTTTGAAGTGTGAGGCATACTCTTCATCTCAAAAGGTTCTAATTCAGTGTTGTAAATATAGGCATTTATATTGGACCGAATTAATAAGTTGCTATCTCCTTGTTTTTTTTATTTTTAACTGACCTAAAGAGAAATGCAACTTGCCCAATCAAATTTCTAGAAAAAAGATCTAATTGTTATTACTTAAATGCCCGAAGGCAAATTGCGCAAGTTTTCTGGATGAAGTCATGAAGTATTCCCTGGCTGTCTTCTTCGTTTTATGCTTGTTTTGTTTAGTTTTGTTAACGTTCTTGCGTGTTGTCTCTTTTTCGTTCTCATCAAAACAAAACAAAACAAAACACGCCTTAACATGCACGATGAAAGGGTTTTCTCCCTCCTGAATATTAATGAATACCTGAAAAACCGAAAGTTCTGTTTAAATTGTTCCATCTCTAGTTAAGGAGCTTCAAGGAATGGAACTTTAGCGATCTAATTGTCTTAATTGTTTTATTATGGGAAAGCGAAAACTTAAATGGCTCAAATCTGAATGGAGAATTAGTCATTTAAAGGGAATGGAATGGACTAGTCACTAACTTGGCTTATTTTTTACATATTTGTTTATTTTTCTTATTTGAATTGAATACTTTGGCGTGGCGGAAGAGGGTGCTTTAGAGGCTTACTCGACTCATATAGAAAAATAGAAAGAAAATAGGCCGAATTTTAAAATTTTCCGTTCATGGAATTTGAATTACCGGAAGAACCCACCACTGTGTCGATTGCGTTCGAAATGCATAGAAGTTGTTTTTTTGCGCTATACGCCAGCATACCTGTCCTGAAAACTGCAGGCAATTGAATTTGAGTTATATTGCACTTTGTTTGAGCACTAGCATAACTCTGTGAGGACTGCGAGGAATAAATTATTGTCAGACTTACTAGTGAAACAGAGGGACTTATTGTATCACTGGAAAGTTACATTCGCAAAACATTTTCGGAAAACTCTCAGAGAGTGTTAACTTTATGATATTACATGGGGGTCGGGATCGAAATAATTGTGAGACGAGGACTTAAAAATAGTACCTGAATACGGGAAATCAGAGAAACGAATCAATTTATCAGAAACCCGAAATAAACTCTACATAATATCGAGGAATTATCTTTGTTAATTAGCAGACTAATAACTTTCGATATGGAGCGATAAATGTCCAATATGATTTCCTTTAGCCTGTATATAGTCTTTCATGAGAATAATGAGACTTTTTGCTGTAAATTAAGGTCTGTGTGGAATGAAGCAAAAATAATTAAACTGGACTTGTTCTTCTGTGCCGGTTCGATCATATTTTATGGGTTGGTTAATGAGCAGGAACTAAGCCCGGATTGTTTGTGAGGCAATTGAAAGCCTGCGTCAAATTAATGCTTTATAGACTGGTCCGTCCTTTGAACAAAGTAGAATTTGTGTACGAAAGAGTGATTCGAAAATCGAGAATTATTGTAGAACTACGTCTGCTACGTATTAAGACAAAACGCTAAGGTTATCAAAACGCTAGCCTAATATTTCATGTCATTTGATATGATACGTTAATTAATTGCTTTCTCAGAGCCATCTTGACTACACTTGCGTAATTTTTTGAGCAGGGTTTGGAACGTTCCTTACAACCCCAGGCACCCCATTACAGGCCCCGTACAATATCAGGCCCCCCATTCTAAGCCCCGACGATCAAGGCCCCACAATTATAACAAGACTAATGATAAAAATACTAATGATAACGATTATAATAATATTAATATTAATAATAAATAATATTAAAATTCTTAATGTTTTAGGTGGCAAAGCGAGTGAGAGAGCGGGAAACCAGAAGTTTATTTAATAAAAATGTTATTGCGCCATGCGTCACGCCTAGTATTCATTGTTCTGTTCTCTCTGTATATTTTGTTTGTTGTTGTTGCTTTTAATAGTTGCCTTGTGATTGCTTTGCCAAAAAAGCAAGAAAGTGTTAGTATCTATAAAAGTTCAAGACTACTTTATCACTCTACTTGTATTCTGTTCTAGGTTGAATTTGTAGATGAGGACGTCACTCTGACACCCCGCGTTAACAGGATTATAATCGTTTTTTACTCGGACCAGAATTGAAAGACTAGAGAGGCCCTAATTATTTTCGACTTAACAATTTTGTAGAAAAAGGTGCATGGTTTAAGTAGCTTTAAGTTCGTTTGAACCTTGTGACCGAAGAAAAATGTACTTTATTTATGTGACAAGCTATTAGGGTCAGTGGGGAACGTGTGGTGGAAACCTTTTGGTTGGGTTTAATACGTGCTTCTTGCATGATAAATTACACTCGCTGTACACTGTAACCAGATAACCGATGAGAGAAACGTTAATTTCAACGGAATTGCAATGACGTCAGGAGCAAATAAAATTGATTTGATAACGTTGGTCCCGTGTCGGTCCCCTTACCGGTTCGACCGTGTTATGGGCTCAAAAATCCTTCAATAAGAGTGAGCGAGACGAGGTTTTTTTTAGCATGCGAGACTGAGCCCGCAGCCAAATCCTTGTCTTCACTAAAACGTTAAAACGGCTGGACGCACGACCTGGTTGAGGTCATTGTTATCTAAGGTCTTCCTATGATAATATGAACAACGACAACAACAACTCTATTGATTTTATCTTCACACGAAGTTCTCAGTACCAAAACAATCAATATAATAACAAATGAAACAAAGTAATTAAAAATAACAGTTAAGTGACAAAGAAAGGAACTGACGACTATATATTGAATATTAACATAAAAAAATTCTTGGCTATATGTACGGCATCTAGGCTACTCGTACGTTAAGAAAGTTAGATTTATAACAATTTAGAATATTTTCATAAGAGGCACTAACGGTTTTATGATGTTTTCATCATACATAGACAGGATATATAAAAATAGTGCCTTGCAAGACATATTTCAGTCAATTTCAAGAAATGTTAATTAAAATCTGCGGCTATATGGCCGGTAACCGGTCAAGGTTTGTAAAACACTAAATGACCGGCAGTCCTATATTCTCAATAAAATTTGACAAATCGAAAAAATCCATCTAATCTAAACAATCATATGTCGATTAAGAAAAGTCAAGCGATCCTGGAACGCTTTATAGATCTCAAGTCTAGCGTTTGGTTTACGCTGGGCTCAGAAAACGAAACCATGTTTTGTGACACTTAGAACTTTTTTCGGCTTCTCTTTCCTCTTTCCTCTTTCCTCCTTCCTCTTTCCTCTTTCCTCTTTCCTCTTTCCCATCTCCCGACTTATGTAGGAAAAATCGAAGCGACTCTGCTAGCAGGGTAGACTGCCGGTCATTTAGTGTTTTGACAATCTTGACCTGCAGTCGACCTGAAAAAAGTTCCAAGTGTCACAAAATAAGGTTTCGTATTCTGAGCACAGCGTAAACCAAACGCTAAACTTGAGATCTATAAAGCGTTTCAGGATCGCTTGACTCTTCTTAATCGACATGTGATAATTTAGATAAGCTGGAATTTTTCGATTTCGTGAAATTTACTGACAATATAGGACTGCCGGTCATTTAGGCCTGTTTCAAACGTCGTGCTACTGCCGTGCTAAGCTGGCTCGACTGTAGCTCGACTGTAGCACGACACTAGCACGACTTGGTTTCAGACGTCGAATTTCATTTAGTCGAATAGAAGGGCTGTTGCCGAAAACAAAACACAAAAATTAAAGAAACGGTTTAGCAAACTTTTAAATGATTCTAATGTATTTATAATTTATGAATTGAGTTCGGCACGGCACTAGCGCGACGTTTGAAACCAAGTCGAGCTGCTGCCGTTTAGCACGGCAAAGCTTGCCGTGCTACACGGCAGAAGCACGACTTGGTTTCAAACGTCGCGCTACTGCCGTGCTAAAGTCGAATTTAATTCGATCAATTTAGTTCGGCACGGCAGTAGCACGACGTTTGAAACAGGCTTAGTGTTTTGAAAACCTTGACCGGTTACCGGCCATCGTCCATTTCACGCTAGGTCCATAGAGCTGACAGTTGATGATCAATAAAAGTATGCAAAGATGGGGCGGAATGCAAGTATCATGCACACTTCACGTACAGGGAAGCAAGAGATTACAGACCAATACTTATTTAAGAAAAAAATTACAAAAAAGAACCGTGATTAACAACAGTATTAATCAGTACGGGGATGAAAACCGAGTTTGATAGGGACGGAAACAAATTATGCATTATACGTTAGAAAGTTGGAATTACATTTTCCGTTGAAAGATTATCACATTTTGCGTTAGTGCATCTTGCGTTAGTAATGCAATTTGCGGTGAGTACTAAATTTCGCGGCGTAATGTAAACAAAGTCGGAGTAGCAACAAACCATTGTGTTACAGCTTCTGCTGGCGTGACCAGAACTGATTTGACCTTTGCTCCAAGCAGGAAAATAAAAAGCTAAAATCGGTACACAAAGAATACAGTTTGGAAAGGACACAAAAGAGTTGTAATGATATGTGGTGATTAAAGCAGAATAAACAATGCACGTTGACATTTGCTTGGGCCCTTAAAAGGTTACATGATTCCACACTACCAATATTCTTGTCTTCATTTACAAAGTTTTTACCTTTTTTACATGGGATCTTGAGCGCAAGGAAAATATAATTTTGAACATATCAATAAGAGATTTTCACGACTTTATACAAAATTCCCTGACTGACCTTGATTTTTTGTTTGCTTTACCTTGACGCGTCCCTACCTGACACTGTATATGTTGCTATACAAGCAATGAAAGTTAGGTTGTTAATATTATACATTTTGGTGCAATATTTCCCATTAACAGAATAATAACACATTAAAAAAATTCCCCTGTTATTTTTGACATTATTATTGGCCGCTTTCACGCGACAGACGAGCTTATGGTTCGGATAAATGGCGTCAGATAAATAATTTGTTGTCTTCATGTGAAAATGGAATGGTTACTTAAATTTGGGACTAATAATCTGTCTGACCTTAACTGTCTGCCGTTATCCGTCAAGAAAGATAGTTAACCCGCCTCTTTTGTGAAAACGGCTATTACTTTTAAAGAAACAAAATCGAAATATAAGTGAATTACCGGCAACCCAGCTTAATATACATGGGGCCTGATATGGTAGGTTGGGGCTTGGCTGGGGCCTGATATGGGGGGTGTAATATGGTATGGAACGTTCCAACCTTAGTAGAATTTTTTAACCCTTTTTCAAGCAATGGACAGGTTTTGCCAAAATTTGCTAACGTTTGTGCTTTGCAAAGTTAAAGGTAAAGAAATTTTAGCTTTTTAGCGCTATAACTAATATACACATTTTCAAGCCCTTTAATTACTTCTGGGGTTTTTAACATTGAAAATTTTCAAGTTGAATGCTGTACGTTCAGATGCCATTATTCTATTTTATGAAATAACTAAGATAGTACGCTCGCTCTGATTGGCCGAGAGGAGTGTTTGCATGAGAGTATGTAAACATGGTTTTGACGTCAAAATGTTTTGTTTTTCGCGCGCTAATCACGCAAGCACGAATTTGAAAAAGTTTTCGAGTTCAAAACTCGACAAGTTTACTTTATTTACCCATTCCTTCGTCGGCTGAAACTTGGAAAATCGTTACAAGTTAGGTGTGTCAATGTTTTTTCGCTTAAGCTGACATTCTAAGCGAGAAAAACGCGTATTTTGGAAAGCATCCTTTTTGGAAAACAAAGACCGATTACGCGTACAAGCTTCGTGTACAAGACTTCGCGACTGGTAAGAATTTCTCTTTTAATCAATGCTTTAAACAAGAGAGTTTTGCTTTTTTTTGAGGAAAGTTATTTTATAAAAGCAATAGAAAACTTTTTTCCTGTGTTTGCATATCCTGATATAAACGCTCGAGGGGTTGGGAGAATTCTCGACAGTTATGCAAACCCTCGACTTCGTCTCGGGTTTCCATAACTGTCTCGAATTCTCCCAACCCCTTTCGTGTTTATATCAGGCTATGCAAACACGGAAAACGTTTTCTATTGCTTAAATAGTTTCATTCCTGACAGAGGCTGGAGTAGGTAATTTACCCTACACAGGCTGGTTTTATACTGTATGACATTTTGACTAAAAGGAAATCTCCCCTTTTAAATACAAAATGGCGTTAGGTTGATATACACAATTCTCAACATCTAAAAGATGCATTTTTTTGAATTAAGACTCGATTTAGCTGGAAATGCTTTGATATACGGCCGTTTACCCAGATAGTAAAAAGGACGACAATATTAGTATTAACGGGGTATTTTGCAGGAAATAACTAGCATGACCATGAAGTTATTTCCCGTAAATAATTAGCTCTTACAATAAGTTACTTACAAGGTCCACAACCACCACATCCTTCCACATAATTCAACTTGAAAAAAATAGAAATGAACAGCAAAGAAAAAGCCAACGATTGCGAGGAAGGCGAAGTATGTTGCATACTGGATGACGATCTAGAGCGAATTAAGGTGTACATTAGCATAACAACCCAATCTCGTGGCGCACCCCATTAACAGATGTATTTCATGATTTTAGAATGCGTAAGGGTTAAACCCCTACTCAATCAAGAGCTTTGTGATGGCTTGAAAAACACACAAAGTGGTTGCTATGTATTTAATTCAATCAGTGGCATGCGTATTGTACACAAAGTAAGGGCTTCTCAAACCAGGAACTGAGCCTGAGGATGTTGTTTCATGGTATTTAAAGGATACCGGTGTAAGTATAAAGACCATTTATAATTTTCCGTATCATTAGAGAACTGAACACCAGTGTTGTAAGTTGTATTAATAAAATGAATTGCTATGTTGCTGTGTATTGATATCGATCTGCGACCCTTTTTACATAAAATTTAGAGGGCGTTGCAAAATCTGTATTTGACACAATGATTGTTTAAGTCTCTGTCCATAACACTTACGCAGATGAATAGTTTCAAATAGACGTCCTCCAAATTCTGACGTTAAACCTACCTTGTCTTTTGTATGCGATCAGCAATATACACTGGCGGTATATTTAATTCTGCACCCATAGAAAGAATTCAGCTTTTGACAGCATCTTTCAAGTTTGTTTGGTTTGCAGCGCTGAAAGGGGTCACAGATCTAGGTCGTCTTTCCGGACTTTTTAGGTGTACGGGCAAACCGGAAAAGCTAATTAGCGAAATCGAAACAAGACAATTTTCAGAGAAAAAAAAAGAAACGGAGAACATGTAGGGCGTGTTGAAATGTTGAAATTATTCCCG
The DNA here is from genome assembly GCA_038088405.1 of Porites divaricata. Lineage (NCBI taxonomy): Eukaryota > Metazoa > Cnidaria > Anthozoa > Scleractinia > Poritidae > Porites > Porites divaricata. The sequence goes on along the minus strand of JBBMOI010000004.1, from coordinate 18,327,898 downwards.
TAAAACTAATAAAAAAGAGAATCTTTGGACTCCTTCTTTTAGCCTCGTAGCAGGGGTGGATTGTGTTACTCGTTACCTAGTCTCGCAAGTCATAAGGCATTCATTGCTCGTACGTACGTACGTAACTACTTTGCAAATGTCTAAAATGCACATGCCTGTTTCGTTCTTTTGTGCTACAAAGATTTGAAAAATTCCTCTCGATGTCTTGTTTCGACGCTTTGCTGTTTCGTGTCTCTGTTTCGATGCTCAGTACGTAAACAGTTCCATGATCGGAAAAAATCAAAACTTTTTAAAATTATGTTTTGTTATAACCTACAAAAACACACCTTTCTCCTTGCGTTCCCCAGCGGCGATGAGCGAGGAGAAACGTCTGTTTTCGCAGGCTAGTTTTGTAATTGATATTTTGTTTTAAGCAACAATTAAACACTTAATCTGCTCAAGGTAAGTCCCCTTCTGAAAAAGTCCCATTTAAGACGAAATCGAAAGTACCGAGGGGATTTAACCTATGGCTTAGCTTTTGTAAATGCCATCATTCCACCGTAAATAGTTCTTACGTTTATCTGGTAGCCGTCTACTATCTAAAATTCGTAGAAGGCTTTCACTGTACAACACTCCATTCAACTGAAAGGTTTGTGATATTATTCGTGATTTCTGAATACTCGTGCCTGTCTACGGCAATCAGTGATATTTACCCGTGCGAATTGAGTAATGGCTTTCAAATTAAAACGGAAATCCAATAACCTCGCACGCCGGCAATGGTTAAAAGTTCGTCACACAGTTGTGATTTTTGCTAGTTCCTTTGTCAGGAGCGTTGCGGATGCGTAGCGAGACAATTAACGGCTGTGAGAGGGAGCGACTGGTTTTACTTCTACCTGCTTGTGTGCAGTTTCTTTTTTTCTTTCTTTTTTTTTTTTTGCATTCGACTGTTGAAAGTCTCCCATTTTGGTAAAAAGGATCTGCGCCGCTTGCTATCTTACAAGAGACATCACTAGTTTGAATGAGAAACAAATTGTAAATAGTCTATTATTGCAATTGTAATTAGTCTATTATTTATTACGGGGGTACTTATATAACATTTTCATGTGTCTTATGTTTCCTTCAGCCTTAAGTGTTTTCACTGATCATGAGTTCTATAAAAAGTCTGTTCAATTGGATGGGTGCGTTTTCTCTACTAACGCTTATCCTGGAAAGAACTGCAAGCAGTTATGGAGGTAAAGCATTTGAATTGTTATTGTTAAGACTACTGTCAGACACAAACATGTAGAAAATACACTCAAATCAGCTGTATCAGTTTGATTTTTGCCTGCGAGCAAGCTCTTCCCGGGGCGCTCTTCACCTCCCCCACCCCCGTACCCCCGGGGAACCCCAAGGGAGCTTGCTATGTGAAGGGGGGGCGTAAGGTGTTACGAAAACCGCAAAACCGCATTAAAATGTAAAAATACCCCAAACAAGAAAGTGCGATAACGTATTTCCCAAAATTCAGTTCTAAAATCGCAAATCGCCTACACATGTAGTCTTGTAAGTCAAGTTCGGCTAAACGGCTTCTGTGTTCGCAAGCCCTCACGTTCTCCTCCTTGTGTGCAAGACGCCATCTTTCCTTTGATCTTTCGGCCTTGTCTTATCCATTCCATAGGAATGAAATACCAATACGTTAAAAGAAGGACTGACAGACCTTTAAAACATCATTTGAGGAGAGTACTTGACCTGATAAATTCCTTCTTAGTGTCCACCTTACTGAAACATGTGGTCTCCATTGGATACTTCGAGTTGAGAGGGTCTTTCAGTAGACTGTTGCCCATAGTTGATCTGAGGGCACATTTTGGCTTTTAAGAAAAAGGGGAAATAGCGTGACGTAGCCCCTTTAAGTGTATGTTAAGCAGAGGATTAAATTGTAACTTAACTGGTTTGTAATGCGTCAGTATCATCTCTCTGTAACAGTCACTAGTGAACGTGAATACTTTTTATTGTAGCCGCCATACGTAGTCCTCCATGTTTTCTGTTTTCAAACGCAACGGATATCATCGCCGTCGACTACAAAACGTCTGCAGTACATTCTGTGGTTACTGGATTAACCAGAGCTGTGGCACTTGATGTTCATTTTGAAAAGCGTTACATTTTCTGGAGCGATGTTTCTGAGCGGAACATAAAACGTTCTGGTATTGACGGGTCCAGTATCACGACAATTATCACCAATATTGGTGTTTGTGATGGATTGGCAGTTCAATGGATAACATCAGAATTGTACTGGACTGATACTACTCACGATACGATATCCAAATCTGACCTATCGGGTAATAACCAGCAAACAGTGCTATCCTTGGGACTAAATAAACCTAGAGATATCGCTTTGGATCCTGATAAGGGGTGAGTTTCAGCAAATCTGTTTTTCTTTTGCTCATCCTGTTTTGTCAACGGCCGCAATGACTAATAGACCGATTATTCGCTTTAAGTCTGAAAAAATTGCTAACATTTAACGGTGTCGTTGAAACTGATTGACAATTTTGGTAAAAATAAATGAATAAATAATAATATAAATGACAAATTTGTATTTCGCAGTTCACATCATCATTGTATGTTTCATTCCTTTCACCGGTGAAGATGAACTCAACAAATTAGCCTTCTCCCAATGCGTAGCTCAATTAGTTAGAGCACTGCAGCGCTTTCAAAGGCCATGGGTTCAAATCCCGTTGAAGTCCCGAAACTTCTTTTTTCTAGTTAATTTGCAATTGGCCATAACAGAAAATACCATAACATACCATAATGCTCTTTGTTTCTCACCCCAAAATTTTACATAAGCATTGTTTTCAGTTTCTCTTGAGGCCATTTTGACTCCCAAGAGAAACTGCTGACAATGCTTATGCAAAATTTTGGGGTGACAAACAAAGAGCATTATGGTATGTTATGATATTTTCTGTAGTGGTCAATTGCTTGAATTGCAATTACCACTGCGACAATCATAAATTCATTTCAGTAGAGAGGGTCCATCTCTATTCTTTTCATGTGTTTGTCTGTGGCCGATTCATCACTGCCGGTGTGACGTCACATACTAATGGGCGACAGCCGTTGGGTCGCTTGTGCAAATTTGCAAGGGACACGAACAGAAGAGGTCGGGGAAAAGATTAAAAGCTAGGAAAATATTGCTATACATTGTTAATATGATCATAAGTGTATTAGCTTTGTTGTTGCTTTTATCTGCTTGTGTAAACCATCTTGGTATTTTGTGTCCGTAGTTGTGAAATTTTGTTAATTGGAACGTGTTGCGGGAAGGCATCCTCTTCACGGAACCAGCAAGAGGATAAAAAATTAGTCCAATTTTTCTCTAAAATTGGCAACGTCTAGTCTCCAGAATAGGAGGTTCGATTCAGGGGTCACACACGTTTGCATATTCCATGCATTCTTTCGTTGATTAAGATCGACCTCAACTGGCCCCATATTCAACGCATAAGAAGTAAAATTTCTAAAAACCTAGGAATTCTTTATAAACTTCGCCATTTCTTACCTTTAAACACCCTTAAACAGATTCATTACTCTCTTATATACCACTACCTCCAGTATGGAATTATAAGCTGGGGTAACACATATCGATCCCTGTTGGTTGACCAAAGTTCGGACAATGCAAAACAAGTCCTTACGCCGCATATTTTTCAACCGTCAAAGAGAAAGTAGTGCACCCTGTTTTAAACTTCTGGATCTTTTAACCCTGAACAACATATTCAAGCTAAAAATCTCCTCAATTGCCCTCAAAATCTCAAATGAAAACAAATATTCCCCAAGTGTTCATACCTTACAATGGCATCTGCTGTCCACCTGACACAGAAACTAATCGTGGAAAACACACTTTTAAGTTTGCCATAGCCAAAATTTGGGAAGATATTCCTACTAGCATGAACACTCTTGGCTATTTTCAATTGAAGAAAAATTACAAAACATTTTTATTAAACTTACAATAACATGCAACATGCTTAAGTAACTAACCTTCTCTAGCTAACCATGACACTTAATCTATAATTTATATTCTCTATAAGCGGTGGTCAGCTCGAAAGCTCTGCTCCTCTGTCCACCGTACACTTCCGCAAAAAGCCATTTATTCCTGCCCATTCCTATTTCCCCTAACTTCACTTAACTTGTAAAGTAGATAAGACTTCTTACTACTGACATTTTACAGCTTTGCGAGGTTTTTGCGATAACTTGTTTCCAGTAACTTGGTTTTTTTGTTTGCTACAATGAAACATAAGAGCCCTATGAGTAAACCACAGAAATGCCAAGTTATTGGAAGTAATTCTAAGGGAACAAACCGCAATAATTGTTGTTGCGTGTGTAAAATTATCTAAAAGCAGTAACTTTTCATCAGTAGGATGCCTAAAATGTGTGCAATTCCACATCGGTTTCGGCTCCATTAAATCCCTTCAACATATTTTTGCTATAAATAAGTTATCGCAAAAACCTCGCAAAGTTGTAAAAGCAGTAGTAAGGGGAAATAAGCCAAAGGGAAAAAACAGGATTAAAAACAAAAACTAAACAGTAAAAAAAAAAGGTGCAAATTGAGAAACAGAAAACAGCTCCGTCGGGAGTCGAACCAAGTTCATCTGCATCTGCAGGGTCTAGTACGGTGACCAGAAGTATTTTTTTCCCGCCACGCGTCAATGCCTCAAGTTCAAGGAACCACGACTGCGATAGCGGTCAAAACGTCGCCTTTTCATAAAAAGAGAATTGACATTTTTTTCGCTATTATTACAAGTCGTTTATTTTGTCAAATGTACGCAAACTCATACAGGAGAAAACTTTGTCTTTGTTTGTCTACGTCCTTAATAAAACGTGAAATTAGGCATTTTCACGTCATCGTCGTGCAGTGATGGCAAAGAAATGTTTATAAACCAATAAGATGCACGGGCAAAGGTCTTGATTTGCTAATCAAAATTATTGACTGGCCGTACTTCCCGAATACGTAGAAGATCATGGAGGGCCGTAGTGTCTAGTGCGTTAAGTATTTAGTTGCATTTTACGTGCTTAGAACGCCAGTGTATCTTTGAAACAGAATCGCTCATTTTTCGATCATGAGGACCACATTTCGGTGTCAAGCACGACATGCCCAAGTAAAAAATACAGCCAAATACGCACAATACAGTTGACGGGAAAGAGGATTTCATAAGGGATATCATCTCACCAAGTGCTGTGAATAAGACTTATAAACCACAAGTAATCCCTGAATTCGCCCATGCATCGCCTTTTTTTATGAAGGTTTTTTTTTTCACCATGTCCTTACCGTGGGGGTGGGGGGGGAGGGTCACTGCACGGCTTTAACCTCAGAAGAGTTCACCAACATTTGACAAAGTAAGCGAGTTAATTGGAATTATCGCACTTTTAAGCGACATTTTCACCGCTATATAGTCGTCTTGGTATCTTAAACTCCCTGACTTGAAGCACTGACGGGTGGCGAAAAAAATTGTTTCCGGACATCGTACTAGAAACTTCCTTAGTCTTCTTGTGTAAAGTCCCTAATTTCAGCTGTCAATTTGTTATATTAAAACCATTGTTCTTTGCCATAGACGCTGTTTGAAGCTGGTTGAGCTGTAGTTATCATGAATTCAAAGATACAAATGAGAAAAAATTAAAATAGCTTAAGCACCGTGACGTGTTTCGAGGCTATTTCGCGTTGCTTCGGATTCAAAAGGCCGACTGATCGATGCTCTTAATAGAGCCTCCTGTTCTAGAGACTAGACGTTGCCAATTTTAGAGAGAAAAAATGAACTAATTTTTTATGCACTTGGTGGTCCCGTAACTGAAAGAAGATGGCGATCCTGCAACACGGCCAGCGACACAAAATTAACAAAATTACACAATTACGGACACAAAATACCAAGACGGTTTATGGCTAGCAAATAAAAGCAACAACAAAGCTCACACACTTTATAGCAATTTTTGCCTAGCTCATTTAATCTTTTCCCCGACCTCTCTGACCGGTCTTGTTGGAATGACTATTGTGTCCCTTGCAAATTTGCATAAGCGACCCGAAGGCTGTCGCCCATTAGTCACACATGTACATGAGGTGGCCCCTCCCTCCTGCTTCATTGAATTTTGTATTTCGGCAGTTCACATCATCATTCTAATAATAATAATAATAATGATGATGACGATGATGATAATGATGGTGATGATAATGATGATGATGGTAATGATAATAATAAAAAGACAATAACTTGCTTTGAAAGTCATTTTTTTCTGTCATGGTTTAACATGCAGTATTATGTACTGGAAGATGAATAATTATATATTTTCTATAAATTGACAGGCTGATGATTTGGACAGACTGGGGTTCCAGCCCCAAAATCGAAAAAGCAGCCTTAACAGGGGGTCAGAGAGTTGCTATAGTCACCTCAAACATCAAGTGGCCGAATGGGATCGAGCTTGACAGATGGAATAATCGCATTTATTGGGTAGATGCAGCTGTGGATCGAATAGAATCTGTCGATTACAATGGTAATAACAGGAAACTGCTTGGCCCAATAAGTAATTTGCATGGTTTTGGAGTAGCCATCATTCCTCCTTTCCTGTTTTTCACTGACTGGGCTTCAAACGGCCAGATTCACCAAGTTGACGCTATGACCGGGTACTTTGTTGTCAGCAGAGTCAGCTTCACCGGTAGGCCCATGGGCATCGTTGGATATGACCGTTCCAGGCAGCCTCCAGGTAAAGTGAATCGTGTCCCAAATTTACATTGTATTCAGGAGTCCCATTTTGGGGGTTGTCTTGTAAGCCCAACTTGTATTCATACATTGATCATGATGAGAAAACCAAAAGAGCTTGCGCAGCTAGCTAAACAGGCAAACTCTTTTATTTACTGTTTTGATTTGTTTTTCGTAGTTGAGATATCTCTGGCTACGACCATCTCTGACTATTTTGGTTTTATATCCCCAAGCTAAAGTTTGCATCAAGGGGGCTCTCTCTCTATATATATATATGTATATATATTCGCCTTTTATAACTACCAGTGGTAATCATTAAAAAGTTCCCAGTTCCCAGTTCCCAGCTAGCGGAGGGTTCTCAAGGCAAGAGTTAAATGAGACGAAGGAGAGAGACCTCTGCCGGCCCACGACGCTTTCTTTCACGTAGCCGCCGACCATATTTGTGGTCGAAACTTATTGGTTCTCAAAACCGGTTTCGTTTAAAGTAGAATGCGCATGCCCTGTTGAGACTGTACGCTGGAAATATTTGAACCCACGTTGTGAATAAGCTAGCTAGAGTTTATTCCATTTATTCATATTTCGGAGCACGATCGCTCGAACTGGTACGCCCTTAAATGTTACTGGTTGTTATGGAACCGCCAGTGTACGCGTGTATGTGTAAGCATTATTTATTTATTTTTATTGTTTTGGCAGTAGGTTAGTAGGGGGTGGGGGGTGGTTGCGGCAGAGGTCTCTCTCTTTCATTTCATTTCTCTGCAAACATTAGACGATGAAACCAAAATGATGATACGTTTTTAAAATACAACCCGCTTTCGGAAATATCTGGAGCTGTATAGTCAACTCTCTTCATAGCGGACACTGTAGGGGCCTCTAGTTAGTGTCCTCATTAGCGGGACTTTATTTCAGTCAAACGCCTGTAATTTATTGTTAACTGGGATTTAGCTGCTGTCCCGTATTATCAGGGTGTCCGTTATAGCGGGGTGTCCACAAGGCCGGAAAAACCGTAAGTTGTTTTCTGAGATTTAACGCGGTCGCACAGTTAATTCGCTGAAGGCTGTAATGAGTAGGCTGATAATTTCGCAAGTAGTTGAAATTAAAACAACCTTTACTACTTATTGCTTTCTTAGAAGTGTCTTTCCTTACACATTTATGTTTTTTAAGTTTCAAGTTCCTGTGCTACAAACAACGGCGGCTGCAGCCATTTTTGCGTGGTGAAAGCTTCAGTCGGCCACGAGTGTGTCTGTCCTGTTGGTTTGTCATTGAAGGCAGATGGAAAGACGTGCAAAAAGAGTAAGTCTCCTGCTACTTTGGCTATCAGAGCTGCTCCTGTTATCTCTGCAGTGGAAAATATTCTTCTCAATATGCATTCGAGTTGTATTAGAGGTTTCTTCTTCTTCTTCTTCTTCTTCTTAGAGGTAGATTCAAGATATCTCTGATTTCGAAGACCTCCCTCACAATCATTCAATTCTACAGGATTTATTAGTGTCTCAGTGGAATAGAAGCCCTCAATAAACCGCTTTGGGATTTTCTGGGAATGAGAGCCCTTGTTGTAAAATCTTTCAAATGCATTCTGGACTCTTGCTCTCAGCAAATAGTATCTGTATAACAGGCAAGCCTCCTCGCCCCTTCTCACGGCAAAAATCTCTTATTTTATGGTAATTTTACCAGACGGTCAATGTATTGAAAATGCCATGTCAGTTCACGATCCGTTTTCTCGTTACGGAATTCGCAAGAAAAACTCCGCGTTCACATTCCATTAACACCAGGAAACTATGCTGTTTACTTCGTGTTTTCCAGCTCAAGGAAAACGAGGTTGACCAGTTCATTTTCTCACGTTAACCGGAACTTTTATCCCCGGGCCGGGCTTTTGCCAAACGGTTAATGTCGAGAAAATATCACGTTCCTGACTCCTTTTCCAACTTCGGATAACACAAGGAAAACTCCCGGGAAAACTCAACATTCACTAGCGGTAACACCAGGAAAACATGCCGTTCATTTCACGTTTTCTAGCAAATGGCAAACGCGATTCAACAAGGCGTTTTGCGACTCATTTTACCATCCTTATCATCATCGTGTAAACAGGCCGTTGACCGCCGTGTTTTATTTGGGTCCAAACATTTCCTGCCAAGAATTCTCTTGTATACGCTTCTGGTACCATTTCTAACTAGTATGTCTTAGGAACAGCGATGTCTTGTTCATGTTCAAAAGTACCGTACTGAATGACGAGCGTGCATTAAGGGAGACCTTGGAAAGAAATACGGTGTTATTGTTTGAATAAAACAATGTATTTCAATGAAAACAAGAACTATCGAATTTACTCTTATCAATGTTTATGTGCAAAAAAAAAAATACGAGAATAGGAGATAAAGCAGAAACAGGACACAGAGAAGCAAAATCATAATTTCTTTGAGGCTCGATAACCTCAAAGACAAAAAGATGTCAACCCTAAGAAAATTAAGGTGACAGGTTACTCGTGACTTGCCTAAAGTCCTTGGCCGATTCTTTTTTCTTTGTTCTTTAAGTAGTTCGTCGGGTTTTGAAATGCAAATAAACATTAACATGATGACTTAACAAACAGTCGATCAATGACATCGCAACTTGATTGACCAATCAGGTCAATAACCAGAGTTCAATACCATCCCAACTGGCGTAATACAACTCACTTTGACTCCGATGAAGATGGCTACCGCACAGGTTGTAGAAAAGTCAGACACTGCGAAAAACAGTCCTATTCAGAACTATAATAACCCGGATGATAATGCTCCATTTACTTATGAAACATTTAACTTGTGTTGCACTTTGCAGAAATGGATAAATTCCTCATTTTTACTGACGCCGATGCCATGTTTACTGACATTGTTTCGTTGGATGTGAACTATTTTGTTGCAAGGCGTGTTTTCTGGCTTCTTGGAAATCAACGTCCGATTGCTGTGGATTACGATCCCGTTGAGAACAGTGTATACTGGACTGATGTTGCACAAGGACGAATTATCAGCACTGTCTCAAATGAGACTTCACTGAGCATGACGGTTCTTTTTCGCTGCAATGTAAAGGTACCAAATGGCCTGGCCATTGACCACGTAGGGCGAAATGTTTACTGGACAGACACAGGAACAAATCGCATTGAGGTAGCTCGGCTGGATGGGACAAGCAGGAAATTGTTGATCAAAGATGGGCTCGATGAACCTAGGGCAATTGTACTTGATGAAAGGAATGGGTAAGTTATAAATCGAAAGAGAGTAACACGATATAGCTGGTCTCTCTTGCAGCCGTTTTTGTCTCGTCACGCAACGCTCTTCAATACCAAAACTTAAAGGGGCTATGTCACGAGGGGAGGAGCGTTGTGTGACAAGAGAAAAACGATTGCAAGGAAGACTAGAAAGTATACGGCTGTACTTAAATTTTTCTTTAAGTTAAAGCTAAGTGATCTTAGCTTATTCACAGGGCGAAGTTCATGAGGTGTCAAAATTAGCGTTATCGAAAATGTAGATCTATAAACCTGGTAGTTCTATGGTTTCCGGAGAACTAAAATTAAAGCTTGTTAATTTTTGGTTTGTACCAATAAAGAACGATGTATTGGACTGACTGGGGATCTAACCCAATGATTGAGCAAGCAGCCATGGACGGCTCCTCAAGACGAAGCATTGTAACAGGAAACCTTGGTTGGCCGAATGGATTAACTATTGATCCAACTACAAACCTCCTGTACTGGGCGGATGCTAAACTGGACAAAATTGAGGTTTCTAACCTTAATGGTGGTAATAGAAGAGTGATTATGTCATCTTCAGCAGACATTCACCCATTTGGTTTGACGGTGTATAAGAGCATTTTGTACTGGACCGACTGGAACAATAAAAGCATTTCGCGGTACGATTTAAACAGTAGGAACACGGAGTTAATCATTCAAGGTCTTCTAAAGCCAATGGATATTCACCTATATGATTCATCTCGGGAATTTTCAGGTAAATCGCTTTTTACTTAAGAAAACGCGTCACGAGCAACTATTGGAATTAAACTGCACCTCTTACTATTTTAAATGTTCTTTACGATTTTTATCAATTAAATAATGGTGAAGGCTCGATTTCCGGCGCTCTCTCGGCTCTCTGTCCGGGGAAAGAGCGCGTGCTGATTTCCCGAACAGCGGCTGGTAATCGAGCCTAATAATGGTGGAACCAACAGAAAAAGATAGAGTCAAAATTTATTTATGTCTCCGTTCTGAATTCTTTTCTTTTTTACAGTGCGGACACTCAACCGGGACACTTGGAAGAAGATTGTTTAATCACAAAGCCCAAAATTCTCTAAAAACAAAAGATTCTCAATTTTTTTTGCAAACTGACCAATAACATTCATTTATTTAAAGTTTGCAACGGTTGCGAAGTTGGAACCTTGAATTTAATTGGTCCATTTTCAAAAAAAACCTTTTCCCGGTTTGAGTGTCAGCACTGTAAACAATTTTATTAGGCAAACGACAAACAACAACAAAAAGCAAACACAGTTCGACTACTTAAGTAGTGCATTAATGAGCAGAAAAGGTTGCTTGTGCATTAATAATTACAGAAAAATGATTGTACAGGGTAAACAAATAGCTGTTTTTTATTCTGGTAGTAACTAATTGACTCTAACTTTATCAGGGTCTCATCCGTGTACTATCAACAACGGAAATTGCAGTGACTTGTGCTTACTTATGCCGCAAGGAGGTCGCCAGTGCGCATGTCCAACAGGAGTGGTACTTAAACCTGATGGGGAAAACTGCAATTATGGTAAAAGTATATGATTGGTTGTTGTAGAGTGCTTATAGCACATGTTTCCTCATTTTTTCCTTAAAATTGTTTTTCGTTCTGCAAAATATAGGAAAGAAATATTCATGATTTTTTTGTGACCATTACTTCTTTTTTCAGATATTTCTAGGAAACGTAGCTCCGATAAGTTTATGCTTTTTGCTGAAGCAAATAGCGGTGAAATTTACAAAGTTCCCCTGGCTGTACCAGACACTCCTTGCTCTCCTCTGGGGATCAAAACCAACATATCCAGACCAGTTGCAGTTGATTATGATCCGATTGAAGGCATGGTCTACTGGACTGACGTGACATTGCAGCAAATCGTTAGATCGTATCCCAATGGTTCGGATCTTGAAGTAATAGCGGAACGTAATGTGCAAAGTCCTGAAGGAATAGCAGTTGACTGGATTGGACGGATTGTTTATTGGACTGATTATCGAACTAGTAAGATTGAAGTGTCACGATTGGACGGATCATACAGATTTAGCCTCATTACAACTGGTTTGGACAATCCTAGAGCTGTGATCATTGACATCGATGCTAGGTAATCAACATCAAATTTTTTTTTTATTATTTTTTTAATTTCTTTTATTTCAATCTCTATCAACACTTACACAAACAAAACCAAAAAAAAAAAATGAAATAATAATAATAGTAATAAAATAAAATTACAGAACACTTTACAATGAATTACAGTAAATTGTTACGTATTACAGGGTTGCTACTTACTGGTTAAATATAGATATAGCTAGCCTACAAACTTCTTCTCAATTAAAGGCTTCCATTTATTATAATAATATTCAGGTGAATTAACGCTCACTGCAATTTGTTTTTCTATCTCAGCTTTGTTTACCACTATAGTTAGATAAACACTTAATAACAAAGGCTCTTCTGTGATACTGCAGCAGTAGATATAATATTTCGCAAGTAGTAAGAGATGATTAGTTAACTTATTGAGGTGGTTGTTACCAATAATACCGTACAAGATATTGATGGTTGATAATTCTAGCCCTACTGAAACGTGAGACTTGTACCAATACAGGAAAGCTTCCCAGAACTCTGAGACAAATTGACACGTTACAAGCATGTGTTTAAGATCCTGTTTTGTCTCTAAGCAGAGATAACAGAGATCGCTATTGGCGATCTTACCTCTGAACAATTTTTCCTTAGTGAAAACTATGTCGTGTAAAATCTTGTATTGGAACATAATTAACTTTGTTTCTTTCGTGCTAGAGAAAGCCAAATTAAAGTAAACATTTATGCGGTCTGGTGGTAACCCATTATCAGTAAGGCGTTGTGTGGCTGTAGGTACCTCAAATATGTGATTAACAAAAATCTTACGTATAGCCTTAGTTGTTAATGCCTTCAAGCTCTGACCTTGCTGTGAAGGTTGTTCTTGTTGTGCGTTCGTTTGTTTGATAGATTTTTTATATTCATTTGGAATAGCGTTTATTACTCCGTAATACGTCAAAAAATTTGTATTTATTTGGTAGCGGGTTTTAAATTCTTCGTAAGTAATGAAATCAAGATTATGATCTAGAAGGTTTTCTATAGTGGAAACTCCTCTGCTAAACCAGGTTCGAAACAAGATTGTATTCTTATCGATTTTGATATCTCTGTTGTTCCATATGATCATGTTTTTTATATCTGGCTTAGTAGTATCTTGCATATCCTTAAACTCAAACCAGTATTGCGGTGTTCTTGTATAAAAGAGAGGTAACTCCTTAATGCTGATATCTTTGCTGCTGCAGTAGCACTTAGAGAGGAAGGAAAAACCTCCCAAGTGTGAAGTGGCTTCATTAGGAATAACCGTCCATGCTGAATTCTCATTCAGTCTAAAACGCTTTATCCAAATGCATTTTAAGGCTTTGTTCATTAAGGAAAAATCAATCATGTTCAATCCTCCATTCTCGCGTTTGCCAATAATCGTGTTCCTCTTTATTTTGGCTATTTTGTTGTCCCAGATAAAGTTAAAGGTGATCTTGTTTACCTGGTCACAGAATTTTTCAGGGACTGGAAGAACAGATGCAATGAAAATAAGTTTTGAGAGGCCTAGAGATTTTACGATATTTATTTTTCCAAGTAGAGTTAATTTTCGTCTCTTCCAGTTATTCAGTGTGTTTTCCAAAGCATCTAATTTGTCATAAAAATTTAATTTATCTCTTGTTCTCTTGCAGTTCGAAAAATGTACTCCTAATACAAAGACAGATTCCTTTGGCCACTTGAAGTTGAAAGGGGTATCTTCTCTATTCTTCCATTTTCCGAGCCATATAGCTTCTGACTTCGTGAGGTTAATTTTAAGCCCTGAACATCTTTCAAACTTTTCCAGAAGCTGCAACAATACGTTCATCGATTCTTGGTTCCTCAAAAAAACCGTTGTGTCATCCGCATACTGCGTTATTTTTATTTCGCAGGAACCCACTGCGATGCCTTCGATTTTAGGATTTTGTATTATTGCAAGTGCTAGTATTTCGATACCTAAAACAAAAAGCATACCTGACAAAGGGCAACCCTGTCGGACTCCTCGCTCCAGATTGAAAAAATCAGAAGCAAAACCGTTGTTTGTAACACAGCTTGTTATGTTGCATTAAAACGTTTGTACCCAGTTTTTAAAATCAGGACCAAAGTTAAATAAGTTAAGGACCTTAAAAAGGAAATTCCACTCTATAGAATCAAAGGCTTTTTCAAAGTCTAAGAAAGCAGCGAGACCAGAGAGATTTCTTGTTGCGGTATAGTTGATAATATCACTAATAAGTCTAACATTTTCTCCAATGAAGCGCCCTTTGATATAGCCGGTTTGATTAGCGTTTATCACATTTGGCAAAACAGCTTCGAGTCGTTTTGCAATTGCTTTCGTGGCAATTTTGTAGTCTGTTTTTAAAAGTGAAATAGGTCTCAGATTTCCGAGAAGATTAGTCGGTTTGTCTTTTTTAGGTACGAGTGTAATAATACCTCTTTTCTGGCAAATTGACATTTGACGTTTTTCAAAGCTATAGTTGAGGCTTGCAACAACATCTAAGTTGATATCATCCCAGAAAACTTTGTAAAATTCACTTGAAAGACCATCGGAGCCAGGCGATTTGCCGTTCTCCATATCATTTAGAGCTAGGTGACACTTTTTCAGAAAGCATACCTTCGCACTTCTTAGAAAGTTCTTCAGTTAGTGGCGTTAACAAGTTGTTATTAAAGAATATATCAAACTCAGAGTTTTCGGGATCAACATTTTTGGAGATATACAATTTTTTATAGAAAGATTTCTCTTCTTCAAGAATTTCTTTTGGATCTTCGGTTTCTTCACCGTTAGATAGTTTTAGCTTCGAAATTTTTTTCCTTAGGAAATTTCGTTTTTCTAGATTGAGAAAGTAGTTGGTGTTTTTTTCCCCGTTTTCATACCATCGAGCTTTGCTACGTAAAATGGTCCCTTTGATTTTTTTGTTTAAGATTTTATCTAATTGGACTTTTACAGCGTTATATTCATTCAACAATTTGTGGTCATTTTTTGAGGTAGATAGTTTTTCCTGCAGGTTGTTCATTTTTATTTGCAAATCCTTTTCCTTATCTCTTTCTATTCTTGCTTTTTTCTTGGAGTATTGGAGAGTGAAGCTTCTAATCTCCATCTTAATAACATCCCATTTCAAACCAAGATCAGTGACAGCATTGTACTTTTCTCTGAAACATGAAATATCTTTTCGCATCTCTTTAACATACTTTTCATCTTCCAAAAGGTTTGCATTAAATTTCCAGAAGCCCGGACCAAATCTCTTGCGCTGGTCGAGTGATTGCAGGTTTAACATTACAGAAGAATGATCTGAGAATGGAGTATGCACGATATTACACTCTTTTGCAGTATTTACTAAATCTGGTGTAATTAAGAAAAAATCTAGTCGGCTCTGAGTCTTGAATGCTTTGTCATGCCATGTAAAA
This sequence comes from Porites divaricata, assembly GCA_038088405.1. Lineage (NCBI taxonomy): Eukaryota > Metazoa > Cnidaria > Anthozoa > Scleractinia > Poritidae > Porites > Porites divaricata. The sequence continues at coordinate 18,312,513 of JBBMOI010000004.1, read as the reverse complement.
GACGAAGTTTGTGGATTTAGTTGGCGCCAAATGTCAGTAAGGTCGAAGTGTGAGCAGAGATTTCCGATTTCTTTTATGACCATATGTTTGTTGGTGGCTCGCCTGACGCTTTTTCTATCTTTAGGCGTTAGCGCGCAGTTAAAATCTCCACCGATCATCAAATTGTTATCTGCATAATTTGTCAGAGTTTTGTTTAGTTCTTGAAAAAACTTAATTTGCTGTGAAGTGTCGTTTGGGGCGTAAATATTGACAAGCACAAGATATTGATTGTCTAATTTGGTCTCCAGAATTATAAATCTTCCATTTTTGTCTTTACAACTTTTTATCACCTCTAATTTATACCGAGGGTTTACAAGAATCATCACACCTTTACTGTGATTGGATCCATGACTGTAAAAAATTTTCCCGCCCCATTCCGATTCCCATATGTCTATAGTTTGTTTGGTACTGAAGGATTCCTGGAGAAAAAAGCAGTGAGCGGTTTGCTTATGAAGCCACTTAAAGACTTTTCTGCGTTTAATGGAGCTGTTCAAACCTCTTACGTTGAAAGAAATAATCTTAAGGTTAATAGAAGAAATGTTATCCATCTTCATACCTTGTGACGAATTAATTCGATGTTAGCTAAATGATATGAAGCTGACTGAAAAGTTTTGGCGAGTTTGTTTAATATTTTTATATCTAAGAAGCAAGACGCAGAACTTATGTAACACGAACTGACAAAGCATGCTCCCCGTATAGACAGAACAATAATTAAGTAGGAAAGAAAACAAAAAGACACACACACAACAAAACAAAAAAAAAACACAAACACAAACATCTATTATGTAAAACCTAAAGAATACAAGATACACTTGCGTCAATGGAAACACGTTAAAAAATTTTCCGGTTTTTCTGAGGAAGCAGTTGTAACTTGTACGGAACTCTGTCTGTCTTGTTCCCTTGTCTTGTCAGAGCTCTGCTATTTACTTATCCGAAAATCTATTTGACTTAAGCCCCTATAAGCCTCATAAAATAGCAAAGGCTGTTCTTGCATCTGAAAGTCATAATTTTAACCAACTTACAACAAATTTTTACAGCAGCGGCGATTAAATATTGATGAATCCTACAGAACAAACCTTATATTAACAGACATAGATGACAGGTAACCTAGTTAATTTTAATCAAAATGTCGGATGAACCCTAAAATACCCTTAACTTTAAAAATGCGTGACTAACGGCTGCAGAAATCACTATAAGAGAATAACTTGTTTCCCAACGTCCTTTTAAGACATGTTCCCTTTATTCTTTATCTCTTTTTTGACCTCTCTGGTCTGTCTTGATTTTATTTTAGAAAGATGTATTGGAGCGACTGGGGAGCCTCACCAAAGATCGAACAAGCAAACATGGATGGCACAGCAAGGACCGTTCTGGTTAGTTCCGGTTTGTTATGGGTGAACTCACTCGCTTTGGACTTCAAAAATAGGCTGCTCTACTGGTGTGATGCAAAACTCGACAAAATTGAAAGAGTGGACTTTCAAGGGAATAACCGCGTGCTAATACTGGATTTGTCGTCAAATAAAGATAGTTATCATCCTTTCGGACTCGCCTTACACGAGGATACGCTGTTCTGGACAGACTGGATTAAAAAAAGTGTTTATAGCTATAATATGACGTCTTCCCTCATTGATGTCCTGGTCCATGGAATGGGAAGACCCATGGAAATCCACATGTATGACAAAAGTAGCATAACTTCGGGTGGGTGTCCCTTAGAAATTTTGCTGTTTTCAGTACTTTACAAAGACAAAACCATGAATAAGTCACAGTCCATTCAGCAACAAATACCATTTCTAACAATTTAGTCAACTCAGTGAAGATAGCACCTTTTTGATAATATTAGCTGCATTACGTATCCTGGTAAAAGAAACGTCATTAAAAACTGTGAAACTCGTCTCAAAGACTTTGCGATATCATTTTGACGATTGACGGTTAAATTTTACAGAGCTTTTGACGGTTGACGGTTATTAAGTGGAAATTTAGTCTAAAAGTTGAAGTGAATAGTAACTTCTGTATGAATTAATATCAACTATTGTGTTTTGAAGGTTGTCTTGGCCTTTCAGTTACAAAATTTGGAAATATTTTCTGATATAATATCAAGGAAAAGTGTCTTTGCGAACATGTGAACTAGTTTTTCTAGTTTGGAGATTCTTCAGGAGCCAGAATCCAGGGAAGATCAGCTGAAAGAGTGATATCTGAAGAACCTTTTAAAAAACTTAATTAACCTGCATTTTTGACGGTTGACGGTGAAAGATAACTTTTTTTACGGTTGGTCGTTAATTTTTAGGCTGTTTGACGGCTGACGGTTAAAACTATTGAGACCCTCTCAGAGTGATATATTTTTTTATCTCTCTTATAGTATCATCCTCTACTTCGTAAGAGGAAAAAAAACCTTTAACAGTTTCTCTTTGCCAGAATATAGTTAGTAGAGGGGACCCCAGTACTAACTATAGCCTGAAAGTTGACGTTTGCCATGTCCAAGAGCGAGACCAAACGTTCTGTTTGCATGTTGCATTCACACAGGAACTACCCACTGTTCTCATTTGAATGGAGGCTGCAGTCACATTTGCCTGCCAAACCCAAACGGTCATCAGTGTTTCTGTCCGGATGGGGTAAAATTGAAACCTGGTGGCTCGTCGACCTGTCAAGGAGGTAAGAATGACCCCGAAAAAGACTGATGTTTTTTAGGTTTTTTTCTTCTTTTTCCTTTTCCTTCTCTTTTTTTGCGCACCCCCAGCAGTTCTGATCTGTGCTGTCTTAAAACACTGTGATAGACTTAATTAACATGCAGTTTATCATAGGTGCATCAGGGGCTATGTTTATTTAATACTACCACAGGGGGAGTTATACTGAATTGTCGTTTTTTCTAATCTCGGTTTCCTGTTTTCATGTGATTTCCCGCTTTTAAAGTAATAAGAAGACTTAAAGCTTGTTGCTTGCTGACCATTCTGTAAAATTGAGAGTTCAGAATCGTAGAAAAGTACGACAGCAAACTGTCAGTAGTTCTCTCTGCTACATTCACCCTCTGACTAAATTCAGACAAATTGAAACAGTCCTTCCGGGCAAAAAGGTTTAGTAAGCTTCTTAGAGACTGGTGCTGAGACTGGTAGTCTAAATACGCCATTTTCGATTTTCCAAAACCTCTCACTTTCAAAACGAGGCTAAGTGAAAAATCTTTCTTAGGTAAATGAGTTTTATTTTCATGAAAATGAAAAATCGTTTTCATACCAATGGCTTCGCACTTAGCTTCGCTTTAAAACAGAGGCTTGAGGCAACTCGGAAATGGCCTATAGTTCCATTCCACTTTTTCTTGAAAGCATGCTGGAATATTATTAGTCTGGATATTACAAGGAAGACAGTGCTTCCACTTCTCACACGTTGGGAAGCGCACCCAGCACTCAAAAAATAGGGCCCTCGATCACAGGTGATGAAAGTAGGAGACTAGAATGCTCTTTGGAGTTGGAATTTAATAAAGCGTTCTCTTTTCTTCATTAAATAGTGAACCGCTGTCCCCAACTGTTTGCACCTGTGCATGGCAGTTTGTTGCCTTGTTCCAATTTACCGGGGCAATCCTGTGTATTCTCATGTGACCAGGGATATTTGCTGAGCGGTGCAAGCACCAGGACTTGCCAAGGAGATGGTAGTTGGACTGGAGTACAAACACATTGCACTGGTAAGTTGAGGTAACATAATTTACAGAGCAGAAGGTAAGGACCTGGTAACGACCAGCTGAAATCTTGAATCCCCGCAAATTAGTCTGTTCTCTTACAGAGCCATTTAAGAAGCAGTAAAATTGAAACAAACGGTTGTTAAAAGCTTAAAACTTTGCAATACATCCAATGCAAAAACATCTACGTTAGTTGTGTGACAATGACCAAATGAAAAATTGATATAAAAGTGTCTTTATAGAGATTTCCGACTTCCAAAAAATGGGTCGAAAAAATATATATACGTATTGATATTTTTTAACTCACTTCATTAGTAACTTTATAGAAAAAAAACAATCTTAAAAAATATGTTCAATACATGTGAAAACAATGGACAGCTAAATTCAGTACTAGTACAGTACATAGTGAAGTAAAAAGAAACGTTTACATATTATGCGCACAGGCAAAGGTATTACTTCAGAGGAAAGGTTTACTGCTTAGAGAGGAAAAAATATATGTCAGCCTGATAGATAGCCCGAATAGCTGGCAGTGGTTTCCATTTCCTCTTAAGCAAACAAGAGAAGCGCTGGAAACACGCAAGAGGATGAGGTAAAATGAAACCTCGTCCCATTTGTTAGGGAAAAGCCCTGGGGACAAGGTTGCTCGAGTGTCTCCCGCGTTTCTCTAGCTTGGCTAAGAGGAAATAGAAATGACTGCTCCGCAGGCCTCGGGGAAGGGGGCGGGGGTACTGCCATATATGGGCTATATGGGTATATGCCGCTGTAAAGGGCATGGTTTTCAAGCAGTTTACTCTGGGATAGGGTATATAAATCAGAGAGTTTGGGTCTAGAATGGGGTATCATTTCCCAGGAAACTGATCAATTGGTTTCAGATTTTAGTCAAGATTAGGGAAACCGGCAATTGCCACTCCAAAATATAAGAAAATCAAATCGGTTTTGTTTTGGCTAGACTGTACTAGTGACCTCAGTAGTTCCTGGAAAACAGCTATTCTAGGATAGGGGGGATTTGGGGAGTTTAGTATAGTATAGGGTAGGAAAATTCTGCTGAACTAGCTCTGGTATAGGCTAAGGGTCCAGGGTCCCCCAAAATTCCTAAAGTATTCCCCGGGTTCGCAGTCTACTAACCTGGCCCCGGTTGTTCGAAAGTTGGATAGCGCTATCCACCGGATAAATCGCTATCCAGAGGATAAGTATTACGACATCCAATTGCGCTATCCAGTGGATAGTAATTTATCCAGTGGATAGCGCTATCCATCTTTCGAACAACTGGGGCCAGATGGATAAATGTCCAATACATATTTGCTTCAGTTGTCACGTGTCCCGTCCTACCGACACCTTACAATGGTACCCGTCAGGGATGCTCAGGCGCATCAACAGAAACCTACAACACTGTCTGCCAGTTTTCCTGTCATCCTGGTTTTGTCAGTTTGGGCTCCTCATCTAGGGCATGTCTTCAGAACGGAAGTTGGAGTGGCCAAGATTTTGTTTGCCAACGTAAGAATATGATAAGCGCATTCGGCATATGCTTTCGTTAAATTTATCACGCTGGAAATTTAGTTTCGTAAATGGACGTTCATCGTTTTAACAAAGACTGTACTAATTGAAGACAACCAAAGGAGCCTGCAGTCCTAATCTATAAAAGATTGCTATTACGCATGTGCGGCAAGTATGTAGCCAGCATTCGTTTGGGCTTCCACTAAGAAATAAGGGAAAACGCATAGAACGCAATCTGAACACGCGCCTTTGGACTTTCTATCAAGCGAAGCTTACGCAAAGCACAGCGATTGAATTTCACTCCTTAACCTTTGGTTAATCAATACTAGTTTAAATTGTTTCTTCGGGTGAGACTTACGATCCTGCAAGTTATCCCTTCTCTTTGCAACAACAATTAAAAACAAAACGGAAGACATCTAAGAAATTTAAGATCTAGCAAACTTCAACTATAGGTGGAAACGATTAAGACAAATCGGTATGATACGTTCAAGGAGCTAAGACTATATTATGTCCGCTACATGAATTCGCAATTGAAGAAAACCTTAAAATATCAGTTTGGTTAACTAGAAAAAAAAAACAGAAGTAATAGCAACCTTCTGAACATGAATAAATGATAAAGCATGGTTTAGGCTGGAGACCTGCGGCGAAAATGTTTTCCCCCATGTTCTCATTTTCCCATTTTGAGTATTTTGAGTCTTATGAATAAATGGTAAAGCATAGTTTAGGCTGGAGACCTGAGGCGAAAATGTTTTTCCCCATGTTTTCATTTTCCCATTTTGAGTCTTGAATTTTTTTTGCGTTGTTTGCAATGCATCAGATGTCATTTAACTACCACAAGTATGTAAAAAATTTCTTTTTCCCTACATGTCAGCGGTCATTTGTCCCCCTCTGGTGACTCCACCCAAAGCTCTTTTGCTAACCCCTTCCTGTGGAAGTACTTATGGATCAGGTTGCCGATATTCCTGCCAAAGTGGTTATACTAGTTTCACCGGAAATGTCACAAGAACGTGTTTGCTGAAAGGTCAATGGAGTGGAAATGGCATAAACTGCACAGGTTGTTACATAACAGAATGTAATCCTAGACAATTTTGCCTGGATCAAAGTTCTTATAGCTCAATAAAAGTCATTCAAACTAAAGCAGCGGCTAAACTAGTTTACTTGGAAGCCCAATTTAAAAACCATCCGATTCCAGTACAGATGCTTTCCAATTTCCCACCATGAAAGAACAATGCAGTTTTTTTATTTTATAATTCATAGTATGATCTCATTCTTTGTTAGCTTGTTTGATGACTGAAATGTTGTCATGGCCCGTTCTAATGGTATTTATTTTAGGCAATTTGTTTTCTTCTTTCTTAAGACACTCAACCCCCAAACTTTGGTGCGACATGCCCGGCAAAACCACTGTTAGCCTATGCCGAGAGAGACATGCTTTCTGCCTTGGTGAACTGGACCCAGCCGGTTGCCACTGACAACTCAGGAGTTCCAATAACAGTGACGTCAAATTACCAGTCGCCAACAAGGTTCAGTCAAGGAACTCACTTGATCACATACACAGCTGAAGACCAATCAGGAAACAAAGCCACCTGCACGTTTTCAGTCATCATTCTAGGTAACAAAGACTATATCCAATAATATTCATTAGCTCCGTTTAATTGTACTTTGTCCGTCAGCGTGTGGAGTCCACTGCACTTCCTGAGGTTTCCACCTGGGGCATTTCAGACCGCTCGAAGTTAAGACTTTGGATTTACGTGCCTTATTTTAGGTGTTTATCAACAGCAATAATAGTGATATCCCTTTTGTATTTCTTATTGGTTAGTGATCAATTGCACATCTCTACGAGTTAGTCCCGGAGGTCCCTTACAAATGGACTGTTGTGGTGATCATTATGGCTCAAAGTGTAACTTCTCCTGTGCAGTTGGATACCGTTTGAATGGGTCTTCAACGGTGACATGCAATGCCCCTAGTAACAGCCCTCCAGGAGTCTGGGACAGCCCTATTCCTGTGTGCCAGGGTACGTTTTCACGGTATAATATTGATGTCGTGCTTTTCATCTCTGTTTCAATATGGAAGCAACAGACGCTAGACAACCATTTAAACCGTTTTCATGGTAGGATGCTGACGCCATGCTGTTCATCTCTATTTGAATATGTTATACGGAAGTAATAGAACTATGAGCAGATCTTTCTTTCCGGCTTTCATGGCTTCTATCATTTACGACGTCCTTCGATTGATAAGCCACGCGAACGACTCCATAAAGCTCGCAGGGTACGTCGACACCCACTTGAATTTGATTTAGGTCACCTCTTTCAGTACCTTTTCGGTTTACTCCATAAACTAGTGTCCTGTATAATGCTTTTTTCAAAAGTACCAGACGAGTGTTTAAAATTTATTTCTTCATCAGAAATTACCTGCCTGTCTTATCCTGATGTAATTAATGGAATAAAACGTGGCTGTACCGACCCAGTGTCCGAACGCTATAGCGCAATTTGTAGCTTCTCTTGTAATGTTGGCTACAATTTGACCAGCTCGTCAAGGAGACAGTGCCTGGAAAATGGAACATGGAGTGGGGTGGCTCCAACTTGTCAAGGTAAGTATTATGACACCACTCATAGAAGAGGTATTTCTTGCGATGAAAAAATTGCCTAAATTAACTAAATTTAACGCTGTAGGGGAGAGGTTTTTGTCAATGAATATTGTCCTTTATATTCCTCAATTTGTGGGGGTTGGCGTTCTACCCCGAGTGAAATTGACAAAAACAATGCCTTTTCCTGGGTAGTGTGCCTCAAATTTTTGACACACATTCGCATGTCATTTAGTAACGCGTTCATGTCTATTCAGATATGAAACTTTCCTAGTGATGGGTGTTGTTATCGAAGGCATTTTGATACTAAAGTAGTGACTGCTTTTTCACGACACTGCGCTCACACATCGGCTGCACGGTCTGTAGTGCGACGCTTTTTCTGTGGGCGCTTTTTGTCTTCTGAATAAAGTACAACTACGTCAGCCATTTTGAAGTCGCACTGTAAGACTCGAATGATGTGTCAAATTGCATTGTGGGACTGTTTTGCGGACTATTTTTGACCCAGTTTCCTTCGCAACTTCACAGTCGCCAATAGAATAAACTAGATAAACAATCCCATAGTGCAATTCGACACAATATCGACCCAGTCTCACTTTCAATCTCAAAATGACCTATGAAGGAAATGCTTTTTTTCCTTAAATCACATATTGCAGTGGTAAATTGCAGTGCACTCACGCCTCCTGCAAATGGTGCCGTGTCTCCACGTTCGTGTTTATCAAGAAGCACTTACGGCCAGTCCTGCAGTTTTTCCTGCAAGACATCAGGCTACGTTCTAGAGGGCACTTCAGCAAGGGTATGTGACAAGAACGGAGAGTGGACTGGGAACAAGGACACTTTTTGTCGAGGTATCGAGTAATTTCTTCTTTAAGTGTCACCCTATGATAACTTTTTTTTTAACCTGTTGACAGGTTTTTTTTATTGTTATTATTATACATTTTTTTACAACAGTTGCAAAAAATAGTAATAAAATAAAATGAAGAATAAATAGAGAAAAAATACAGTAAATAAAAGAAAAAAAACATAACTGCATGTAATAACGGAAAGCCGAGGAAACGAAGCATTAATGCTACTACTATCACTACTTTTAACATCATTACTATGCTTAACAAAAACACAAGTTAACACACCTACATCGCTATACACTAACACTAAATACCAAACAATAAACACTTGGCAAGCGTCACCTGAGGAAACAAATAAGAAAAAGTTACATTGGTGGAAATTGTTGTCGGTGAAGCGAGGTGATAGCTAAAGTTCCATCAACGGCAGGAGAGGTTCCCATTTTTTATTGTGGAAGTGGAGTTTTTTTATTTTTGTTCACAATGAAACGTTCTATTTGGTATGTTTTTGTTTTGCATTTTGCAAATAAAAGGCTATTCGAGATGATTTATTTTGAACGAAAGAATACGGTCATCATCATCCGAGCTAGAATGGCCAAATAAAATATCTTTAATGTCGAAGTTGGTTGAAACTAGGTCTTCCAATTTAAGAATAGTGTTAAGCTCATTCCAAAAAGTGTTAGCCTTTTCGCAGTGAAAGAGGAAATGTTCTAGTGTTTCTAATTCTTCATTGCAGAAGTAGCATAATGGAGTTTCAGTTAAACCAAATTTAAACAACATGACATTTGTATATTTTGCATTGAAACTCTCTTAATTTTGTGTCCAGCGTCATTTTGAAAGGTAATGAGTACAGTCTTTCCCAATCTAATTGAAAGGTCTCAGTGTTGAACATTTCGTTATATTTTTTCATAGCCGTTGGCTCGGAAGAGATTTGAGAAGAAAGCGTTTCATACAATAATTTAGATTGGATATTATCTGTATAAATCTTTAAGATGCAATGGAAAACTGTCCCAAATAGTTCAAGAGATTTAAAAAGAATGTCCAACTCAGGGGGTCAAAAGCCTTTTTTAAGTCTATGGCGGACATTATCCCTTCATATCCCTTAATTTCCATATAATCCATGATGTCGCTTATTGTTCTAACGGGATCAAATATCGTTCTTCCTTTCACGAAAGCATTTTGCTCATGATGGAATACATATGGCAGGACTTTTTGTAATCTCTTTGCGATCAGCTTTTAAGCCTATTTCAACGACTACGTTTACTAAGGATATCGGTCTCCAATTTTTCATCAATCGTGGATCCCTGTCTTTCTTCTCCATGAGGGTTATTATAGCTTCTCTTTGCGAGGTTGATAACTCTCCATGAATGTAAGAGTAGTTTAATGAGTTCGACCAGCAAGTAACCATCTCTGGCCAGAAAAATGTAGAAAACTCAGCTGAGAGTAATAACTTACCTTTATCTATTTAGCCATTTTTTATCTCTATAGTAAATGAGATTAACAATCGATGTACGGAAAAACTAAATAGCATCAAAAAGGACCTATCCCATTTGATCGAAATCTGTACAGACATATACCACAGTTTTTCTGTTGCATGGACTCGAATAAATTAGGGAGAAGTGAAAGACATATGAGACATTTATCTCGTTTAAAATTTTCTAAGCGCATCCTTCTCTTGTTTTCTTGTTATTATCCTTTAATTTAACAAAATCTGGTTGTTTTCAGACAATTCGCCTCCTTCCTTTAACGGCAGTTGTCCAAGAAACATGTTGGTTTCTGTTCCTAAATGTTCGTCCAGTACTTTGGTCTCATGGAATGAACCAATAGCAAGCGATAACTCTGGTCACATGACCTTAAGCTACCCTGCAGTGCGTCCTCCAGCCCATCTAAGTATTGGTCTGCATTATGTTCACTATTCTGCAGCAGACGCCGAGGGAAACAGAGCAAACTGCAGCTTTGTGGTACAAGTCACAAGTAAATATACCTATCAATAATTGTTTTATTATTCCTTCAAAACAATTCCAAGTTTAAAAACAAGCTAAAACATGCTAACTTCGGTCGATGTAAGTTCATATCGATAATGCATCTTTATCGGGAAGTTTAGGAGATTAAGATCTGTTCAGGTCTGCAAAAATACTCCAAATAGCAGATGTTGTCCGTCGAGTTGTCTTCTTGCTGTTCTTGCGATGTTTTTAAACAATATTTCGCCGTGAAAGGAGTAAAATGTTCCGCGACAGTTCCGCCATTTTGTTCTAACTACCAAAACAACTTAATCTCGTCCCCAGGTTTTCTTGGTCAACGGTTCAATAACCTGCTACCAGGCTGCACGTTGGACGTCATTTTGACGCCATCGGTTCAACATGATAAAATTCTTTCCAAATTTGGTCAACAGCGGCTGGTTATAGTGAATTATTCGTGTGGTTTTAACCGATCAGAAACGGGGAAACATTTTGAATGAATAGTAGTTCCATTTATCGATATGTAGTTGTTTCAATTGCTTACGACTCCTATCTTACACAAACGCGCTCACCGCTTACACTGCTCCATCATGGAGGATAGATATCCCTACAGCAGGCCACTGGCACACTCAAATAAAATATTTAAATATTTTATAGTGTGTAAGGGATTGCATGCCAGTATCACCTTTCCGGGAAATGTGGCGAGGACAGGAAGGCGGGATGTCGGGAGAATAAGGCCAGGAGGGATCCGGAAAGCGGGAGAGGAAAGAGCACTAGGAAGAGTTTTAAAACATCGGAATGCGGGATAAATAGGGGAAAATTACGCATTAATGCTTAGTATTTTGCGATCTAAAGAGGGCTAAAGGGAGGAATCCAAGAATAAAAGGGCATAACCCGGGAATGTAACATGTCCCCCTGCTGAAATGACTCCAGGGCTCAAATCGTTCACGGTTCAAACTTTTTACAGAAATGAATTCCATTGAGGCGTATTGTTCCAACATATATCATGTATTATATTATATTTCAATATAGTATTATGTCCATAGAGATGCCCACAGAAATCTATTTTACGGTCTTCTAAAGAGGTAGTGATTGATGGAATGTGTTTATAAAGTCCTTACTTGGTCAAAGATCTTTAGTAAGCTATTGTTTAAAGTCTTTTGTTTTTCTTTCCGCAGAAAGGTCGTGCCCGGTCCTTCAACCGCCATTATATGGAACCATAACTTCTCTTTCATGTGGATCCGCCTACGGTTCTCAAGCTATTCTCGCTTGTAACGAGGGACATCGACGGGCTGGCTCACGAGTGCGATCATGTGAAGCAAATGGTACTTGGTCAGGCAATACAACTACCTGTGAAAGTAAGAACCTTAAGAAAACACAGAATCTGACTCGTCCCCAGTCATCTATCACAACCTCTCCTCGTGGCGCGTGGGGTGTGATGGGAAGAAGGGAAAACGAGAGAGAGAGAGAGTCTTCCAGTCCCCTCTTCTCCCTTCCCATTACCCCCTGCTCCCGCCGCGCGCGTCACGCGTAGACCACTGGGGACGAGTCAGACACAGCATATCCTTTGCTATAAATTAATCACAACTCATACTTTACTTTGACAACTGATAACGGTTCCGAACCGAACTCAGTTGTTGATGCATTATTTTACGCTGATGATAAGGCGCCATGATGTGATGCAAGTTGATCTTTGTGTAACATTTGAACAGAAACAACAATTTTTAAAATTTTTTTTTGATTGTCAGTGAGTATTCTAAGTGTTTAGACGAACCATCACAAACAGTTGTTTTCCAGCCCATCTCCCCCTGCCTCGCTGAGAGCTGGTAGAGTAAACTGATCTAAAAAGCCCGGTCACAAATAAATTTCTGATCGTATTCGTGAAACCGAGGCTTTTTTCCTAACTGTAAATGTTATATTCTCGCTCTTTCATTTTTTCAAACAGAAACTAACATTATGATAAAATTAATAAAACAAAGAAACACTTCTTTGGTCAAATTCCCTTCTTTAGTTCGTCGGCTTCTATTCTGGTATAATAATAGCCCAACAGCCTGGTAATGGCCGTTTTTATACTAGAAGACACATTATCTGTCAATCAGTCACATCGTCCTTTGTATTAAAACGGCCATAGACGCATTATCTGTCTGGACGAACTTGGGCAAACATTTGTAGTTCGTCTAGTTATGCATCTCAAGTATAAAGACAAGCACAAGAAGCATTATGCGTCTGGACGAACTTTCCTTTGAAATACATCTTGAACGACGAACTACGAAAGGTAGTTCGTCTGGACACATAATGCGTCTTTTGCCCGTCTTTATACTAGAGACACATAACCAGACAAACTACAAAAAATTTGCCCAAGTTCGTCCAGACGGACAATGCGTCCTTAGTATAAAAACGGCCAATGTTGTATACAGTGATTAAACAAATTTCTTGGAATTATTTTCTGTTTAGTTGTTAAGTGCCCTTCCATCAAAGCTCTCGCCAACGGAAAAATCAGCCCCGCTCCCTGCAGTCTCTCTGGGGAAGTAAGTTATAAGACACGTTGTTTTCTACAATGCGATGCCTCAAATGGGTATCAACTTGAGGGTCCCACGCAAGTATCTTGCCTTGAAAGTGGCTCTTGGAGTGGAAACATCAGCAATATTACCTGTAAAGGTAAGTACCAAAAGTGCTGCTGATAATGAATTAAAATTGGACTTCTTTAAATGTAGAATCATGGACTTTCTCCTTTGCTTTACTGCTTCAAACTCAGGTTGCACTGGCACAAGTACTTAGTGTACTGATACATTTGAACAAACCTTTTTTCCCAATCTGTGAAAATAACTTCGTATTTTTGCTTTTATACTACTACATGAGAAATTTTTGCAATTTGATTGGCTTAGAGCAGTGGTATTTAAGTTTAATTTGAAATACCTGCATGTGAAAATTACAAAACCTTTGCGGGTAGTAGTATTTAACAATTAGTCGCTGAAGGCGACGTGAATATCGGCGAATAATCACCGAGACGAAGTCGAGGTGACTATTCGCCAATATTCACGTCGCCTGAGGCGACTAATTGTTTTAGTATAATTACATTGATGATTATTCGAGAAAATAAAATTATTGATCAATTTCCGACCCCGAAACATCAAAAAATCTGGCTGCCATTTTGAAAACTGCTAGCCTTCAATGCTATAATCACCGCGTGGTGATTATAGCGGGATAGTGCGAAGCTCCTAGCCAATCACAGCGCTCTATTTTCGATAGTCATCGATGTAATTATACTAAAAACAAATAATAGCACGATTGAAATGTACCCGATATTTGGCATAAACAAATTGTCTCAAATTTCACTCGCCTAACGGCTCGTGAAATTACGTATAACAATTTCGAAATATCACTCGTGGTATTTATGCCAAATATTACTACAAATCATTCTATTACCTATACTAATTTCTAAATACGTAACTATAACAGAAAAAATAAAAAATTGCTCTTTTAACAGATGTTCAACCTCCCAGCATTCAATGCCCACCTAACATGGAGACTACCACAGCCGCTGGGAAATCATACGCAATAGTCACGTGGCAGGTTCCAGTCCCAACCGACAACTCTAAAGGACCCTTGAATCTTAGTGGCCTACTTCCTCCACAGCGAATGAATGTTGGTACAAACTTAATCAGATACGATGTCACAGATTCGGAAGGGCTTAAAGGGTACTGTGATTTCTCCATTCGAGTTAAAGGTGAACTTAGTTAAACACATTTTGCGCCTTATAAAATAAAATTTGTGATACTCCTTAAAACAGGGTTAAGTTTTATGTTGGGAAAACTTGTTGTTTTGTTTCTTTTTTAGTTCATCCTTTTTTTCCCTATCTTTGTGGTCTAGGGGTCTATATTAGATGAAGAAACAACCAGGCCCTTGGTCCAGTCGGAGGGGTCCAAACTCTCTTGAATATAAAAGTCTTACGGGAGGATTCCTTTTTAAAAATGTTCACCAACTTTCACCTTGTAGCTTAACAATGAAACTTGCGATGCGTGTTGCCTCTCACTAGACGTGACAAAATCTGGACAAAACTGTTTTAACACCTTACAAGGAAACCAATATAGCGGACGTGACGTCATGTGAAAACGTGTCGTCATGTTTGATTGACAAAATATTCTGGCTCCACCGCTGAGATTCCCTTGTGGGGGTGATTTGTTACAGTCAAAGCAGGTCAAGCGTTCCCGTCGCTGACGAACTAATGAATTCATTAACGGAAAAATGATTCTGTTTATTGATTCAATAATCCATTCATAAAATGAACAATCCAATATTCATATTTAGCCTCGATTCCATAATCGAATGTTGATTAGCTTACTGTTTTTTGAAAAACTACACTTTCCACAAGTGGACCTCAGAATTTTGTTTTTCTTCTCATTTTTCTAAGAGTCGAGTGCGGGCGAGTTCTGAAGTTCAAACTCAAACAAACTGTTACATGTACGCCATTTTACTGCCAGTAATCAGTGCAACAGACCTGACCTCTTAGAAAACACAATGGTCAAACTGAGGTCAGGTCAGAGCACGTGCGGTGATTGGTGGATTTCGATCCTTCGCCTTTTTCAGTTTCTTTGCATTTGCGGTCTGTCTATTCTAGCTGTTATTTTGGTTAAAGGCAATGAAAAACGCAATCGTAATCGGTAGGAAAAGGGAAGCAAATACGATTGAACACAACAGACAAGAATAAAGAACAGGTAGATTTTGTTCATAAACCAAATTAACATTTAATTATTGAATCGAGGCCCAATTTGACTGTTTGGATTATTCGTTTTATGAATGGATTACTGAATCAACAAACGAAATGCATGATTTTTTCATTAACAAATTCATTAGTTTGTTAGCGACGGGAACGCTTGACCTGGTTTGACTGTAAGAGTTGATTCTATTGTCCAAACGTTTTGTATTTACATGAACAGATGCAGAACTCCCCAGGATTGTTCCCTGTCCTGGTGATATCAAGATTATATCAATAGCCAGATGGCAGAAGCTCGTCCTACCGTCAGTTAATGTCACAGATAATGTGGGTGTGGAGCTCTTCTCAACAAATATTCAAAATGGAAGCGAGGTTACATGGGGAGACTATAACGTCACTTACAAGGCACTAGACAAAGCAGGAAATGCTGCGCACTGTAGATTCCTTTTCACTATAGCTGGTAGGTTATGCTAATAGCTTAGGTGGGAGGGGGAGGGGATGATATTCCCAGAAAATCCGGGTAGTACGCTGTGTGTGTTTTTGGAAAACCTTGTTTTTATTTTTGACCGAAGTAAATTATGTATAACATTTCCTTCGCCGGCGCCGTTTTAAACCTATACCGAAATTCCATAAACTACTCGGTCCAAACCTGACCTTAAAAGCCCGCACACTCTGATACATGATTCCATCTACTTAGCAAATAACTTGGTTTGCGTCCACATTTAAGAAGTTCTTCGATTATTAATGTTGCGTCTCCTATGAGCTCCGCCTAGTTCTACATGTCGGTTCCAGTCCTTATCCCATTTAAGAGAAAAACAATTTAAGTCCAATAAGGCTAATTGAGCATACTTTTTGGCACCGTACATCTACATATACAGCTCACTCAAAAGAGAGACCAGTTGCTACATTACACTTTTCTCTAAAACTAATATCAGTCATATCATTAACTAATTATAATTTTTATTTTTTTGTAATTATTATAATTCCCATTATTTATTACAATAGATTCACCATGCGAAGAGCTTGCGCCACCTAAGAATGGAGCCAAAGCGTGTGAAACGTGGATGGCTGGACTTACGTGCTCGGTTCACTGTAACAGCGGATATGGATTTGCGAACCAACCACATCCCATATATATCTGCAGTCCTACTACTGGAGAATGGTTTCATGAAAGAAACAACAAAGGGAAGAAACCATCCCTCCCTGATTGCTCAAGTAAGCAATTGCATTTAGAAAGTCAACTCTCTTTAAGATAAACTTTACCATTGTCACCGGAGACTGGACAACAGTGGGGATCAACTTTAGGGGCACTTAACATTTACAAAGGGAAAACCGGAAATACCGATCCCGTTGAACTGAATCTACTTGTGCGCGCCATTCCGTTTTGGGAAGCTCAAAACATTATGGCCTATGTTTTGATGCGATACAATTTTTCCACTCTCTTTAGGGTTTTCAGCTGGTTTGGATATACGTTCTAGCGGATCGTTTTGCCATGATGTAAAATTTTATAGTTTTATGTTTAAAGTGGTTTTTGTAAACGGTAAGCATCCCTGGTGTCTATTTTAGAGATATTCGTCAGATAGAAGTGTCCTTAAAAGAGAGTCAACTGACTTTATTAATCTTAACCGTATATATCAAGAAAAGCGACCTGAATTTGAGAACAGCTGGTGTTGTTTTAATTTTGTATTGTTGTTTTTGATCGTTTCTTGCCTTGTAAGGGCAAAAACGATCAGCGTGAAACAATATCATCCTGTAACTTAAGCCTTGTCGCAAAACTGATAGGCTAAATGTCTACTAAAATCAAGGAACCTAGCTTAAACGCAGTATTTACTTTCCATAAAGGCGCCTACGTTACAGGTAAGCAATTAACATCTGAATATTGCTTTACTCAACAAGGGTAATCAAGGACATTCAAAAAGTTGGACGGTTAATGATCACTTGGGTGCACCACCTCATTTAGTTTGTTGCATCGTAACCTATTATTTTTTAAAATTCTTTTTCTCCATATAGAGTCACACATATCCAAAAGTGCTTTGTGGAACGGACAATACCACTATCTCACTGACAATTGCGGCGGAGAAGAAATGAGAGAGGAGATCGCAAGTAACTTCATAAAAATTTTAATGGGAACAACGTTTGGTCGTGCTGGAGCTTGTAGAGGTGTCTCTCAGTGTAATGTTCAAAACGTCAAGGTCGAATGTGGTGTTACAACTCGTCGAAAAAGATCAGATACGACTAGAAACCACAATACGACGGCCATTCCTATGACTGTTAGCTTTTCGCTACAAATTCCTTTACCTAGAAATCTCAACACATCTGTGGATATAAACCAGACATTCGTGCAAATTTCGAAGGAAGTACTAACCGTTCTGAACAAAGTCGATATGACTTTGAATGTCGGTGGAATCGTTATTCGTACGGATCCTTCAAAACCTCCGCAGATTCAGCTCTCTCGTCTGGTTTGTGAAGAGGGACAAGTTCAGAGTGGAGTTATGTGTGGTAAGGAGGACGGGTCCATTGATTGATACCGAGTTTATTATTATGTTTCAGCCGCAGCATTTAACGCCTCGTACGAAATCTTTTCCGGCAAATCCCAAAATTTCGCAATAGAATTCCTGACCAACAAAATATTCCTGAGAGCTCTAAATGGAAAGTTTGATTCTATCAACAAAGTCTGTCCACAATTAGTTAAGTTCATTTCTAACGAAAAGGAGGAATGACCTGCGTACTTTGAATGTAATTGATAATTAGGCAGGGAGTTTTAACGAAGCTTGACCCATCGCAAATAACCAGTTTAGTTTTCTTTTCTAGGAGATTGGAAGCAGTTAATAAAGAGTGTGTCGCTATGTTTTATGGTCGAAGTAAGTAAAAATGACATTGACTTTCTTTATCTTAAAAACCAGTTAACTGTCCCATTGGATATTTTTTCGATGGCACAAGCTGTCAAGCATGCGCAGTAAACCAATATCAAGATCAAGAGGCCCAGACTTCCTGTAAATCATGCCCCTCCGGAACATCATCTTCCGGTCAGCAAGCATCAAAGAAATTGCAAGACTGCCAAGGTTGGGACTAAGTTTGAGGCTCTATTTGCTATTATCTTAAAATTAGATTACCTTAATTGGAATGGTATTAAGTAAATTTTCCACTTCAACAACTGTTCGATTGAATTATATTACAATCGCAGTGAAAATATAAAACTTTACGTAGCTAATAAAGGCGTGATTATTTTAAGCATTTTTAAACATAGGTGTACGTGGTATTTCAATGTTTTATTATTATTATTATTATTATTATTTTTGTTACACACTATACTTTATTTTCATATACATCAATTTGCCATCTCCGCCCGCAAATAGCAAAAGCTAGACGAGGTGGGCGGAGAGGAAAGCTTACAGCAGTCATAACGCACGATATTGTAAAGTAAAGTTCTAAATAAACTACGTGGATAAAAAAGAATTACAGAAAAACAAGCTAAAGTTACAAAATACATAGTCTTACAGAATGATATTACGAGACAAATTTACTACTAACAGAACCTATCAATTATTAGTGCATTGAGGATGCAGAATTTGCCATTTTTCCTAGGAGAATGGGCACTTTAACATAATCGTCCTCTGCTTCCATTATCGAGAGCAAAAAGAAGTCATGAAAAATTTTTTTAAAAGTTCCTTTGGAGAGTTGATGAAATTCGTTAGGAATTGCGTTCCGAAGTTTAGCTCCAAACCTGGAAAAAGAATCTTGATTTAGATTCAGTCTTGAAGTTTGGACATAATTATTTCCAGACGAAGAAAACCTGGTCTCATGCTTGTGCTTTGAATTAGCTTTAGTGAAGAAATCACGGACTTTAGACGGAGTATTCATGCAGGAGACATCAAACATTGTAGAAGATACTTTTTTAGCATATAACATTTGTAAAGGAAGAATTCTCGAGGAAATAAATAAATGCACAGCATGGGCTCTGGGTTCAGAAAAATACAGCAAACGGAGGACTCGTTTTTGAAGCACGATAATTTTTCGTAAATGGGTTTTGGCAGGTTGACCCCAAGCCGCCAAACCATGTGTCAGATAAGGCAATATCGAGGATTGATAAATATTGAAAAGGGTTGTACGTGGAACGAAGTGCCTATAAGACGGGCTACAACACCAACAGTTCTACTTTTTTTTTAATGCAAGATTATTAATATGAAATTTCCTGCTTAAATTGCTGTCCAATAGGATATCAAGATATTTAACATGGTCTTTACACTGAAGCGTTGTAGGAATTTGAGTACAGTTATCAATCATTTCAATGTTAACCGACTAGTTTAACTTACTTGATATGGACGAAATATAACATAGTTTGACTTTTTAGCATTGAGCGTTAATTTATTTGCATTGAACCAGTCAGAGATTTTGAGCAGTTTGCTATTGACGGTCTTTTCAAGAGATTTCAAATTAGTGTTAGCATACAGCAAGTTCGTTTCATCAGCAGAGATAGAATGACAATTTCGCTGAAGAGTTGTGAATATCGTAATATAGACTAAGAATAACAGAGGACCAAGCAGAGACCCTTGCGGGACACCACACGGGATCATACATTCGGTAAATAAGTTAAAAGCCACTTCAGTTACTTGTGAACGACCAAGAAGGTACGAGGCAAACCAGTCATTGATAATTCCTCTGATGCCATAATGATTAAGTTTTTGAAGCAAGATTAAATGGTCGACGGTATCAAAGGCCTTTTTTAAGTCTAAAAAGATCCCGCAAGTGAAAAGTTTTTGGTCCATATTGTTTTGTAAGACATTAACGATGTCAATAATGGCATGTTGCGTGGAATGGTTTTCGCGGAAGCCATACTGTGACTTAAACAGGATATCGTTTTCACCAAGATAGGATTTGAGGTGGTGGTACACTGAGTGATTAATTTTTGAAATATCCGCTTGAAAATAGACAGAAATGATATCGGACGATAATTACCAGGCTCAGTCTCATCGTCATTTTTGTACACAGGAACAACTTTCGCTTTTTTCAGTTTGGATGGGAAGATGCCCTTTTGCACAGATATGTTTATGATGATGGAGAGAGGGCCAGAAATAACGTATCTTGCGTCAGTTAAAATACGAATCCGACAAGAGTATCAAAAGTGTCTGACGCTCAATTTCCTCTGGCGTAACTGGATCAAAGAAAAAAGAGCTTGGATTATAATTGGGAGACAAGTATTCGGTAAAATAGCGAGATGAACGAGGTACGCGTGATGCTAGGTTTTTACCGACCGAAGAAATGTAATTATTAAAGATGTTACAAATCTCAAGAGGATCATTAGTTAAGCTGTTATAATAAAGACGTTTGAGGGAAGAAATGACTTGTTTCCTATTCTTTTTGTCGTTAATTAGCCTATTTATTCCATTCCAGGTGTTCTTTATATTGTTTAAATTTTCAGCAAAGAATGCCTGATAATAATTCTTTTTACTCAGCCGACTAAGACTAGAAATTTTGTTTCTGTATATTTTATAATTCACAAGATCACTCGATTGGAGGAGAGAATTTTTTATTTTGATGGATTTTTTTAAGGCCACTCGTTATCCATGGTTTAGAGAACTGCTTAACTGCTTGCGATTCGAAACAGTCTTTAAAGGAGCATATTTGTCAGCGAGTGACAGTGGTGTATTGTAAAAGTAAGTATGAAAAAGCTGTATCAACATCAAACTGATCGCTAAAGTTAGTTTGGCTTACCAAAGCATCAGAGAGTTCAGAGTTGAACTTGATCCTGGAATAACCAGAAGAGTCTCTGCGTTTTTGCTTTTTCCGGGTTTTGGCTTCTGAATAAAGTTGTGAGAAATACAGAATTGTGAATAGTGATCACTTTTGTCAGAGATAAAATTCCCACTGGCAATTCCTACATTAACTTTGTTCGTTAGAATATTATCAATTAGGTTGGCTGAGTTATTGTAAACACGTGTCGGTTTGTCAATAGTGAAAAGCTTTGCAGAGAAAGTAAGAAGTCCTGAGCATAATAGGAAGTTTCGGCATGAAGGAGGTTTATGTTGAAGTCGCCCATAATATATATTGATTTGTTTGAGGTAATTAGTCTTTCAAGTTTATCATCAAAATATTCTTGGAAGCGTTTTGGAGAGATATATATTGTCTATATGTGATACCACAAATGATGTCACTTTTTTGCGGAAGTTGGATTTCGATCCAAAGTGACTGGAAAGCTTCGTCAGATACGTTTTCAATGACAGTATATTTCAGAGAACCATTAATATACAAGCCAACACCTCCAGAAGCTAGAGGTGTCGGAACATATTCAAAAACATATCCAGGTATACTTGGATTAAAATCCATTTCTTTACCGCTGATTATTTTGGTTTCTGAGACTCCTATAATGCTAAATTCGAAATTTAACTCGTCCAGTAGATGAACTTGAAAGTTTTCAAGATTTCGCTTAAGACTCCTGATATTATTATGTCAAAGAGAGAATCCCGAATCACTGACACGACTGGGAAGTTCACTTTTAAATTTTTATATGGGGAATAGTATCGACTATGAATACGATGATTATAGAGACTATCAACTGGATTGGGGTCTTCAAGTGCGTTTAGCCTGAAAAGATTAAGGTCATAAATGCTAGAGAGTTTTTCTAGGTATTTTTTGGCCGGCAAATGAGACGGTAAACAATTATTGAATTGACCATGAGCTAAGTTTACATTTAACCTAAAATATGGGAGCTCACGGAATAAAGATAGAGTGACGCGAATTATTATTATTATTATTATTATTATTATTATTATTATTATTTCACCTTTTCGCAAGATATTTGGTCTCATGTGTCCTTTATATTTATATTTAAGCTTTCCGAGAAACTATCCTCGGATCCGGATGACCTAGAAATTTTATTTGGAAGCAGGAAATGTAAGTTATTGGTGTATAAATACAAAGCAGGAGGATGAGGATGTAGGATGTTTTCATTATTTCTAAACGCTCAACCTGTCATCACGTGTCAACAACGCCATCTGGAAAAGATGTTTGTCTGCGCATTTCTGTACCGTATAGTGCCACTCTAAGGTTAAACAGTTGGTTTTGCAAATTCAATGGTCAGTAGTGTTAACGTCGATTGAAGATTTTTGTTTATTTTCTCTCTTCTCAGATCTACCCAAAACTAGCTCCAAAAAGCAAAGCTCTTTTTCCAATACTGTTGTCATTGCACTAATAGCTGGCGGGTCAATTGTGGTTATTGTGCTGGTACTTTGCGGAATTTTCATCATGTAAGTTGACAGATAAAATTTATTTCATCCTTGCCCTCTCTCCCTCTCTCTCTCTCTCTCTGTCTGTGACTGTGACGGACATTTTTTTGGTTATTTTAGTCTCAAATCTCACACATTTCAAGCTTACCTAGTCCAAAGGCCTCTTTATTTCCTCACGGCCAATACGTTTCCTGTCACGATGACCGAGCGAAGAAGTTAATTTCCCCCCTCTTCGCCTGGGGTACGTCACCAAAGTGAATTTACCGAGACGGCCTGGAAAAACGCCGTGATTTCAAGCCTTGTAGCGGTCAAATTGGGGAGATGGGTGGAGGTTTTATTGTGGTAAACTTGGAAGTAGCTATTATTACACTGATAACTTGACGTCAGTGGCAAGAAAAAGGGAAAAAATGGTTTTATTGTTCGTGAAATTAAAGAGTTTTTCGGGTTCGAAATACTATTAATACTAAACAAAATAAAGCTTGTTTAAAATAATAATAATGGTAATAATAATAATGAATGATAATAATAATATTTTTTTAAAAATATGCAAATAATTTACAGAAATATTTGAAGTAAGAATTAAGCACTATATAACGTTAAGAATTATTTAAGTCATTAAAAAAAGACGATCACGGTGTTAATAATGATTTCCCAAATACATTCCTTGCGGCTCAGATGCGATCAATAACTCTTGCAGTTCAGAGTTTTAAATTAAGTCATTACAAAAGAGAATCATCCGCCTCTGACATTAAAAAGAAACAAGTTAAGAAAGAATAAAATCTCGTACTCCTAAATTGCTAATTCCTTAGAAAACGTGTTAAAAATTTAAAAAATAATAATAATAATAAATTAATTAATTCGGGCAGGCTTTAATATTTTTTATATGAAGATCTGAGTCAACAAAGTGTAGCTTTCGTCTTTAACATAATAATAACAATAATGATAATAATAACTTTTTTTTTTGTGCTTTAGAAGAAAAAAATGACTGAGAATTCAGTTGACCACCCCGTTACCTAGGTGAGACAATATGGACGAAAGAAGACAAAAATCCCAATTAAAGAAGCGGCATACAGCTTACAAAAAACTAATCCTACTTTTCTGCAATTCTTTATTCAATCTCTTTTTGTAGGAGGAAAAGAAGACAACACTCAGACTCGGAGAGTCGTCCAAGTGAATTTACTAATGAAGCCTATCTTAGCTTGGACGAATTAGGACCACATGAGCTTATGCAGAGTTCTAACGCATAAGCTGTTGTATAGGATAGTTAGTTGTAATTTGGTGATAGGTGTGTAGGTTCGGGGTTTATAGGCCTAACAAATGTTGTATATATCTAAATAAGAGTAGAAATTTAAATTTGGTAAGTGACTACAAACCCAGGCGTGCCTAAATTAACTTTTATTTCATTCAAATCAAGTCAGATTATAAAAAAAAAATGAGCACAACACTTGTAAAGTTTAGCTCTTCAATAGCATGCAGATTACAGCAGAAGAGAAAACAGGTTGAATCGTTATATCGCTGATTTTATTATTATTATTATTATTATTATTGTTGTTATTATTATTGTTGCTGTTGTTTTTTACTACCAGAACAAAACCCTGAGGGGTTCTAGTACAATGGAAACTCCATTTAACGAACCTCTATATAACAAAGTCCTCGGTATAA
This sequence comes from Porites divaricata, assembly GCA_038088405.1. NCBI lineage: Eukaryota > Metazoa > Cnidaria > Anthozoa > Scleractinia > Poritidae > Porites > Porites divaricata. The sequence continues at coordinate 18,288,342 of JBBMOI010000004.1, read as the reverse complement.
CGATCTAATTTTTTTTTTCAGCCCGACCAAAATTACAATAAAATGTATGGAACAGAACCTCGATATAACGAACATTTTGCTTGTTTTCCCAAAAATTCGTTAAATCGAGGTTTTCGATATAACCAACCCACGATATAGCGAATAATTTTTCCCATTCCCTTGGCACTCCGTTAAATCGAGGTTCCTCTGTAGTAGTATTATGATGCCTACGATCTATACTTAGTGTACTGGTAGTAGTACTTTTCTTGGATTAATATCTGACCCGGTTCCTGAGAGGCTAATCCACTGATCATTAAAATTTTGTTCCCTTTTTGTATTTTGCCTTCCTATATACTGCTTAGAGTGACCAACAGTATTTTGTACGCTTGAGTTACATGTTCTTAGACAAGAAAACCTAGCTTGAAATGCAGCTTAATCCTGGGTTACTAAACCACGATCTTTTGAGGAACCGGCCCCCTGGTGTTTATATTTTATCTTCTAAGCCTTGTTTGTTATAACATTGAAATAGAATGCTTTTTTTTTTTCATTATTGATTTTAGGTTTCTAACAAAGAAAAGGGGCTTTTGGAGCTAATATTGACCCGAAAGACAAAGGGAGTTTGCGAGTTTCACTTGAAGCGAAATCAAGAATCACTTTTCTTGAGTATTTTCTCTTTATTCAGTGCAAAAGTGTCTTAGTGAGCAATGTTTTCAAACGAGATAGCAATTCCTTGTTTTTTCTTTTTAGCTTTGAATGTTTGTTTAAATGAAAAGAAAAGTTACGAGCAGGTTTTTTTCTTGTATCCGTTTATATCCTTGTGAAACACAAACAAAATATAGAAATGTTTTTAGATAGATTTGACGGTTCAATTTCCTTGGTGATTTAGACTTAAGATCGAGAGTCGTTTAGTTTATACCGTCTTCAATTTACCAAATAAAATCTTTAAAAAATTAATAAAAACGTAAACAATAACCTGAGTAACATATATGTCTACATGTAAGTCATTCAATAGACCACTTTATAATTGTTTGCTTAGTACCCTAGCCTTCGAGTGAATGCAAAGCTGAAGGTGACCAAGTTTTGATAGAAACCTTCTTTGCGGCTTCATATGGAAATCATCTTTGAAAAATACCAGTTAGCATAAGAACAACATGATTTACCTAAGAAAGCAGAAAGTGTTGAGAGTCAAAACAAGGTCACTCCAGCCTCGTTTCCATCCATTACTGTACTGAAAATGATCTATTCTCCCACTCATGTTTCTACTTGCCCTGTGTCTCATCGCTCCAATATCCGGTTTATCCCGCCCAAAACCACTTTTTCCCGGCTTGTCCAACCTCTTTCTGAATAATTTGTTCTATCAAACCCTAGCCTGAGATTAGGCTCTATCTTCGTTTTCCTTGGCAAAAAAAATTCAGCGAGAAGTTGCTAAAATCTGGCCCAATATCAAGTTAAACAATTCCAAGCTCATTAACTCAGGGCGTGCGGTACATTTCTTGGCCCTGGCCTGTCTAATCCCCTTGCTGATCAAGTGGCCGCCATTTTGAATAATTTATTCAAACAAGTCCGAGCTCTGCTATATATATAATTAAACTTTTCCCAAACATCTTCAGGGTACTACGAACGGAATTAAGGTAGATTAAAAGAACCACGGCTGTCACCGCTGTCTGAGAGACTGTCCAGTCGCCTCCCATTGAATCTCTCCCTAGTGGTGAGCAATTTGTGATGGGAAAGGAGAAAAGCGAGGGAGAGAGTCAGTTCCTCTCCTCTCCTGTCCTGTCCTTCCCATCACCCTCTGCTGCTCCCACCGTGCGCGCTACGAAGATGACTGGGTATGATTTAAAACCACTTGGCTACACTGCCTCTTATGACTGCGTCTTCGTATTTCTCAAGAGAGTGAAATACTCAATATGATATAATTTGTTCACAGGGAATTTTTGTCTTCAAAGGCGCAGGGCAAGAACTTCGTACGGCAATTGAGGACTCCTGGAGCAGGGTCATTTAACAATAGAAATTGGAATACATCCGTCATCGTAACACATCAAAGTTTTACTAGATAAATTAACGAATAAATTTTAAAAGACAAAATAAAACTGCATCCCAGGTAGGGCTTTTCACAAGTTGCTCGAGATTTTCCAAAAAGTTTCCCGTAATTTCTCAAAAAGTTGCTAAAAAAACAATCAAAATTTGCTTTTTGTCGCGAAAGTTGCTCAAAAGTTGCTCGAAAAAACAAGAACTTTTTTTCGTCTGATGCTAAAATATGCAAATTGTACAACAAAAGTAAGATTTCTAAGCATTTTTGTGAAAATTTGCGGCGTAAACAGCGTTGCTAAATAACTTTGTCCTCAATTAGAACCAAAAAAGTAATGAGCCAATAAAATTGTTGAATGATCTTCTTCACACGCGACACTCGAGTCAGACGAGTGTAAATCTTCGTCCACCATTTTGAATTTTCTCTAAAAACCGCTGACTTAGCAGCCAGGCCACTTTTAATTTGCGCTCATGATCTGCCCCAGGAGGATGATTTGGCTCCTTTTTTACAGGAAATTCATAAATTGTTTACTGAAATATGGTGAAATATGTAAGACAGACCACTTTCAGCACCAAAGGCTTCTTCAATATATTAGAATTAAAGGATTACAACAAAATTGCTCAGAATGCAAAAAGTTCCTTGAAACGAAAAAAGTTCCTCGGAATACGAGATGTTGTCAAAACGCTGCCGAGCACCTTGTGGAAAGCCATAATCCCAGGCACAGCCCGAGAGACTTGTTCATGCGCTCATGCATAACGTACCTTTAAACACATTTTGACCGAGAGTAATCTGGGGCCAAAAAGGAATCAAGATGGTGCACGTTGTTAGCGCCCGTGTTAAAATTATGATAATTCAAAGCACGAACTCTGCAACAACACTCCTTTGGCTTCCTTTTTCAGTTTGGTGGCTCGTTCTTGAATGCCTGATTCACTTAACTGCAGAAGTATAAGGTGCTTTATTAAGTTCTAGGAAGATGAAGTGGATCAAATTCTAGAGGCTTGAATTCCACCTTGTTACAGGTAAGATAAAACGATAAATCTTAGTTTGTACAGCATTTTTAAGCCTGTAAAGGCAGCAAAAGAAACTATGAACTAGGCCTTGTTTACACACTGTAGGTCAGTACTTGGGATATGAGGGTGGACTGAGGTGAGTGTTGTTGCATGTCTACACGACAGGGCTGAATAACGTGCTGCGCATGTCCGTGACATCGCTTGTTTACCAAGCATGCCATTCTCGACCCCAGTGTTTACTTGTTTGGGAATGTGCGCGTAAGCTCTGAGAAACTCTGCTCTGGAGTAGCCAAAATCTGACCATTTTTGGCCTCACAGCACGTGCTCTTCGATCCAACCAAAACGTCTTTTATATCTACTTCATCGCGAAAGTCTTGTGCTGCTTCGGTATTAGAACTGAAGAAATTCAGTTAAAGACCTTGAAAGAATTTTCAGGTATCCAAGGCTCTTGTGGTAGCTGCTGAGAAAATACCGTTAAACCTTCCCATTCAAAGATTTGAGACTTGAAGTTTGCATATGCTTGACAGTTGATTACTGAATATTTCTGTGGACTACCTCACGAGGCGGTAAGTGAAAACAGAATGGCTGTTTTAAGATAAACGTATCGAAACTCCAATAAAACTTTCCAAAATATGAATTTAACGTCCTTTTGTTTATGTTTGTTCATGAACATTAACACTTCAGCGAAGCTGCTTTGAAATGCGATATAGTGGGAAAAGAAGACAACTATAAATATCTAGTCGCATTGTGCGTACACGCATCACTTTAGGGAACGATTTACTTTTTCTGTTTTTTTTCTCGTAAGTCTCTTTTTCGGCAATTTACGACAAGAGGATCAATTTTCATTCATGCTCGGCTGCCTCGTGAGAATACGATAACGTGGAAGTCAAAGAAAAATCAGTAATGTGTCATGCTTCTTGTGTATTTTTATTTTATTTTTTCACATTCAAATCTTTTTCCGGTTCAATTTTCGATGTCATGAGCGGAGCCTAATTAGTCGTGCAAATGTTGCTTTGGAATCGCTGAAATCAAGAATCGGCGGGTCGTGTTTACTTCAACATGTCTAGGGAAAAACCCGTTCACACGCCAAACACGCCGCAGGTTCAACCGCTCTCGTGCAAACTTGAATGGACCAATCAGAAACACTTTTATTGTTTTTTGCGGCAATCAATCAGAGACAATCTTGCTCCAGGGTTCTACAGAGCTCTTGATCTTTCTCCTCTACATGCGCAGAAGAGCTCTGGGTCGAGATTGCAAGAGTACCCGCGTGAGGGATGCCCTTTTGCGACGTGAAATTTCTCTGATAAACTCACGAAGGAGGAATTCAGTGAATGCGTTAGAAGTGCAAGTCTTGTTAATAAGGAATCTTAAGTAAACCAGGGATCAAGGATGCTTTTGACCATCTCGCGCGGCGAGGTTTTTCATTGTTTTGATCGTAAGTTCTAGCAGAAAGATGACTGAGAAAAAAAGAACATGGCTGGAGTTTTGGCGACTTTTCTTCGATGGTACGTAAACGACTTACTTCAATTTTACCTTACTGCGTTTGAAGAAGAGCAAATTTTTGTAATATAACCGAGCGATGACTCTTGTGGGTTGTTTCTTGGTGGCACGAAAGCGGGCAATGAGTGCAATGATGCCATCAGTTATGCTTAGTTATAGAGCTTTTACTACACAGTGTTAGAGCGATCAAAGAAGCCTTTTCTTGCATAAGCTTTAGCACTTTAAAATTTTGTTTGTATACTGGCTTGTCCTAGAACAAAGAAGTACTGGCCGAGCTGCAGAATTTATTCATTTAGTTAAGTTTGCTCATTTGTTTAATTTTTTGCACCTTTAACTAGCATGATAGACTTTTGAAGCTCGTGACGTTTTGAGAAAAGAAAACACAAGTACGTAGACTGAGTTCCACGTGAGTTTTCGTATTATTTACCATTTATGACAGGTTTGACTGAAGCAGAAGAATTGTTTATTGTTTATTGTTTATTGTCATTTTTGCCATACACACAAAATAAAAAATTTAAAAAAAAAGATAAGGCAAGGAAGCCCAAGAAAGCCAATAAGGCTTATGAATAGGACCACCTTTTAACATTATAGTACCTAATTAATACCAGTAATTACAATGTTGACATCGGCAATTTAACTCTAAGTACGCATAATAGAAAATAATCATTAATCATTACAATAGGATAAAAATAGAAAAGGCTGAACGTGTAAGTGCAAAAGAAAAAAAAGGTGAGAAAAAATAATGCAAGAATAAACAAGAAAAAAGAAGAAAAAAGCGGAAGAAGCGAAAAACTACACACAGGCATTAGGAGAACTAAAGTGTGCTTAAACCAAGAAAAAATGACTTAAGTTTAGAATTGAACAAAGCAGTGCTAGAGGCATTCTGAATTTCAGAGCTAAGGGAACTAAATATTTTGGGCCCTTGAAAACGAAGTGAAAATTTCCTTACATTCGTCCTACAGTAGGGCAAACGGAAGGAATTGTTGTTCCTAGTGTTATATGAATGTATGTCACAGTTAAGCAAAAACATGTCATTGAAACTATCAGGAAGTAGGCCGTTTTTATAAAGGTACATAACTTTACCTATTTGGAGTTTGATAATGTCTTCAAATTTTAGAATTCGTAAGCTTACAAAGAATCAAGGAATGAAGAGAGTTTACAAAAAGTCAGATAGAGCTTCTGCTTGTAACGAAGTTTTGAGATAACTTCAAGTCATTAGCAGGCGTCGATTGTATTACTTATCTATTTTCGCTTTTCACATTAATTGTGAATGTTGTCGTATACTGGTGAATGCAATAAAATAGCTCTTGTGAGCTGAGATGAGAATGAGTAAAGCTTTCAAAGGTCCATAATAATACTAGTAAAGGCTGCCTTTTATTAGAGAGTGAAGAGGATTCGGACCTCTGATAAGACTCGGTGCCTTTAATCAGAATTTGTAAGATTCAACGAGAAATACCACACTGAACAATCTTTGAAAATTTATAAATTTCGTTTCTCGAGGGAGGAGTCAATTTTCGAGTTTGAACATATACTGTACCGTGCAAAAGGAATGCAAGCGAGATTTGCCGAAATCAGCGAAATTACGCGAATTTCGGTAATCAAATTGTGAACTTTCGCTTCAGACGAAAAAGCAGCGAAATTTCGGTGCTTCTGTTGTTCTTAATGTTCCCAACTTATAACCCTTTAGATAAAAGCAAATAACTAGACCAGAATTATTGTGGGGAAAAGGGGTAAGGAATGAAGTACTCCAAATATGGACATCAGGTCACTTATCTCTACATCTTGGTGTAACAATCCGAAATCTTCAAGGGGAGAGGTGATAATCCTTTCTAAGGGGTGATAATCCCCCAGGATAGTGAGAGGTGGTAATCCTCTCTAGGGGGTGATAATCCCCCAAGGTTGTGAGTGGAGATGATAATCCCCCTTGAGTACTGGAGAGGTGGAAAGACCTCTCTAGATGTCTAATTCCCCGGTTTAAGGAGTAACAAGGGTCTATGGAGCAAAGGGTGACCTGTATGGGATCACTTCATTCCAAACCCATGTTTATTAAATTGCCAGCAACTCAATACAGATATGATCAATAATTTAAGTTATTAATGCGTGCCCGCTGCCCGTCAGGAAAAACCCTCATTTATCTTTGAGGGAAACTTGAACCCTTCCGAAAGCAGAGCCAGACACTTTACATATCGTTTTGACGAGACGAAATTTCGTCTTTCAAGAATTTGTAGCTGACTACAGAATATAGCTGTAATCATTACCTCATGAAAAAGAACATGTACATGTAAGCGTGATCATTATTTAAAAAAGAAATATCGCGACGATTGCTATAATTGTACAGATTTTGAGGGAGAACGGTGCTTTTTGAGTTTTGACTCGTACTACATAACTTTTTTTACTTCTTTCTCAATAATTTTGTTTTAAACGTCTTGCTTGCTAATACATGTATTTCTGCAATTAGCTTGAAGTTATCTATTGCATACTGATACATTTTATAATAGTGCTTAATGTAGAATAAATAAAGAACAAAACATTCTTGTTTCAGATTTGTCTTATTTTAATTAGGTTCGCCCGCGCTGCTTCTGTACGGTGATAAAAGAAAATCGTCAAACTACAGTGTATTTTGTGTGGCGTTGTTTAATTACTGTACATGTGAACTATTTATCTCCCTTTATCGAAGACTAGACGTGGCAAATGCACTAATCTAAGCGATCAGTTTCACGCGCGCACGTGCTCTAACTAGGTTAAATTTCAAAATAGCACATAAAAGTGCAATCACCGCAAACCCAGGTAAAAGATGACGTTATATCACTCCACCCTGCTTAGGTGTAACCAATCTAAGGCAAAAAAGTTCTTTCCTTTACAAACTTGGGAATCCCTAACCTCAGCCTTTTCTTGATATTTCTGGAGCTTCAAAGTGTCTGTTGAAATTCTAGACTACAAAAAATAGGTTACATTACGTTATTTCCGTCAAAGGTCTATCTCCTGAGGAAACAAACAGTACCCATAGCAGAGATCAATATTGGACGTCGGGATTTATAATGTAACTTAGGCCAGTTTACACGTAACTGTTTATCCGCCCTTTTTGTAAAGAAAAACAGAAATCAGTTTTCCCTAGATACAGAAAAAGTGACCTTGAAATCTTAACCAGTAAACTGGCCGCCCCCAAAGAGCATAGTAAAACAAGTTTTACTTTATTAAATGTAAGGGCTGAGCATGTATATTGAGATGTTCGTAAGGAGGGTTCGGCTTTGCCCTGCGTCCCAGATACTCTAAACCTTCTGTATAATGGTCTAGTAGCCAGTCTAGTAGAAGGTAACGCGTGGGCCGGCTGCAACGCAGGCATGGTTCGACTGCACTGCTGACAGAAAAATAGGTAGAAATATAAATACACTGTGAAACCCTCTACACCCCGCCTCGCCAGTACTCAATTGAAACATCCATGTTCTTTTGTCTCTTTTCATTTGAAAACCATTTTGCTACGACTATATTTTCATAATTCTTCAGTGGTCGCAATGGCTGGTTTGCAGGTGACGTCATGGCGGCCATGTTAGTGGTGAAGAGCAAAAGCATTTTTCTCCCCTGGGAACTAAACTCCATTTTCAAGTAAAGGAAACGTAAATGACCAAACAATTGAAACAAATGTAACAAAATTTACCGGTTAATGTTAAAATTACGAAATCACGTCATATTGTAATTTGTAAAACATGTTTTGATGAGTGTTAATGATATATGAAATGAATCATATGTGAACTGCGGAAATGAAATGAAGAAATGATCGTCGCAGTTAACGCAATTTATGCAATTGCTTAGAGAAGCCTAAAAAAATTTCTGGCCAGACAAAGTGAACGAGAGGTCGTGGTCAAGGGAAATTTTTATCTCATCGTTATTTTATCAATTAAAATAATTTACCTTAATTTTAACAACATAGTTAAGCGACAATGATGCAAGAAAACAAACATTCTTAATTTCATTACGTCAGAGTCGAAAAGTAACCAATAAGGGCAAAGAGATTTCACCAAGTTAACAAGAAAATGCCGAACCACCTAGCTGCTGGGAGATATAGCAAAGGAACTAAACACAAAATGTCCGGCAGTCCTTCCGAAAAATTTCTTCATCCATCTGACCAGTTTTCAACTCAAAATCACGTAGAATCCATGAAGGAATGCTTTCCACCTAGTTCTCTGCATGAAGGTGAGAGACACACCACATCCGTGTGACTTTTTTGTTACCATATCTTACCAGCTTTTATTTTGACATTCCTGTGTAAGAAACAGGCCATCTGAATATTTCTGTTAATTTGGTTTATCGCTGCTCCTCAAAGCGTAAATGATATCTTGACATATCGTACTCTGTGATCAAGGTTAATTAGTCATTTCTGTTTTACGTGTCGAGAGCCAAAGTGGAAAACAAAAGGGCCTTACCGGTTTCCATGTAGATCTATTTGACGAACATTCGTTGAACAGAGAAATAATCAAGGATCACTGTACGGCTGGGATATTAAAAGTATCAAAGTAACAAGGCTGTCTATGCAGTTAGGGGAATATTATAACGACTACACTATTTTATTTTTCCCTCTTAACTGAACAGAAAGCAGATTTTGAATTTTCGGCCGAAGGTAGTTTGCAATAAACAGGATTAGAGGATCAGTCTGCTGTCTCTGCTAAACTTCATACTGATTATTCTCCACTAAAAAATATCAAAGAAAGAAATGTTGAAACAACAAACGTCAAGTACTCTGCGCCTAGTTTCTTCTTGCATCATTCATTTCAAATATCCTACTAAAACCTAGCCATTAAACAGACATCCAACAATTTCTACTCAGGTTTTCCAGTGTCGTTTTCCAAGAGACAGGATGAAAAGTGTGAAGGTATTCGTTAACTTTACTTCAGGTCTCAGGTCTAGGTTACTCAGAAGATCTGTTCACCGGATAGATACCTACCTAGAAAATAGGGATTTATCCGGTTGATAGCGTTATCCACCTTTTCAAGTGAACAATGTGATAAATGGCGCTTCTAATTTATTTACTATTGGCGTCGTTTGCGCTTTTGCTTTTTTTTTTTCTATGCAATTTTCTCATCACTAAGAATTTACCATCAAATATCTTAAATTGATTGGAAAAGGAAAATCATCTCAGGACCTCCACACTGGAAATACAAAAAACATTCACTCTCTAGGTTTGTCTCACCAGATAACGTGCCAACACAAATCGCGTTCACTTTCCAAAACATTTTCGTCTTGGGTACCCGTAGTGTCAAACGATAAATCTTAAGGTCCGAAATAGCACGAACATCAAAATATTCATCTTGTTTTCTTTGTTTCTTTCTTTCTTTCTTGTAGTTTTTTGTAATAACCATTCCGCGTTTGTAAACATTAGCAGGGATAATTTTTACCACGAAAAAAATGGTTGTTTTTCGTAATTATACTAATTACATTACCAATGTTTTTTTGTTTTTTTTTACAATAACTGACCTGGGACAGTCCACTGCAGATTATTATATTCAGTTAAAATTGACATGAGTCATGAATGTAATTTTACTGGACATGTTTAAGTATCGTCGGAGGCCAAGGAGTTGCTTATCGGGGAGAAAAATGCACCAGCAATACCATTTACGAGCAAATTCATTGCAGCCAAACAAAAATAACTATAGTTCTTAGGCAGTTACTCTTACCAAACCTGTTCCAGAATCATTTGTAACCCCTGCTTCTTATTGGCTAGAGAGACTCTAGTGTTTCCGGAACTGGTTCGGCAAGAGTAGCTGCCGGCAGGGCTCGGCTTTAACGTTCTTCTCGTCATCTACCTTGACGAGCTTACAATTTTTCAGAACTGACCGGCGGCTAAAACAACTATCCTATATCGTATACTTGATTGCAAAACTGAGCTGTCATCAAGGAACAAATAAAATGTAAAGCAATGAAATCAAACAAATAAGGTATAAACCAGTCTCTTAGTGCGATGCTGTTCCATTTATCCAAGCACAAGGATCGACTATTGTTGGCAGGAATGAATTGGATATTTTGTCGCTTAATAATAATAATAATAATAATATCATTCATTTATATAGTGCTATTAATACTAATTATTCATAGCGCTTTACAATTTTAAACCTTATACTAACTATAAAAAGGTTTTTACAATATCATCCTACTATTCTAATTTCTACGATTATATATAATTAAAAAATAATTGCTGATTACATCTTACACACTACGAAAAAAAAATAGAAAACAAAAGAAAATACATAATAGTATGCAAAATAATAAAGCAAATGCACATCTAAAGATAGGCCATTTTAAAAAGCATTGTCTTCAGTCCTGATTTAAATGCTTGTATATTTGACAACATGCGCAACTGAAAAGGCAGTTCATTCCATAGCTTAGGAGAGCGTACAGAAAATGCTCTATCGCCATAGGTAACAGTTCTGGATTTAGGAACACTAAGCAGATGTTGAGACTGAGATCTAAGATTGCGGGTATATTTAGGCACATTAAGTAGCTCAGATATATATTCAGGAGATAAATCATTAAGTGCTTTGTAAGTCAACAGTAGCACTTTAAACCTTATACGATAGGAAACAGTGAGTCAATGCAGTCTAACTAGAACGGGAGTTATACGATCATACTTACAAGTAAAAGTTATAATGCGAGCGCAGTATACAACTAACTTACCGGTATATAACTAACTGAATAAACATTGCTCTCAGAAGGTCGACGTAAATGCAAATATAAGGGACGACCTTTGCATCCATGAGTGCTTAGCATCTTAACGCACACAAGTACACTTTTATGGACCTTCTTTTATCACCGGGCAAAGTCAGTTTCTGCTGCTGTTTTCCGGCCCAGAACTGAAACAACGTTTGGGTACATTCCTTTTTGCTTTGTCGTTGTTTTTGCGCCTTCTAGCATTCTTCCGGAAGGAAAACCTATGGATCAGTCAGTTTATCTTTACATCAGTTAGCATGGCAATTTCTTTATTCACAGGCAGCTCTATGGGATTTGGCGTTCCAAAACCTACTTAAAATTTGGTTATATACCCCCGTTGACAAATCAGACCAAAATTTGTGGTTGAATAGCTTGCAATGCTACAAAATACAGTGAAATCCAACCTCTCGACGGAGCCATTTAACTTTACCCTGTTAAATTTCAAAGTGTTGTACTTCATTCCAGCATACCCGTTACAGTCTGAAGCAGTCAACACAAGTAATGTAGCAGGACGGAAGGGAAAGATTTCTCGCACCCAGTTTTCTATCTACCAAAAAGTTGCATTGGAGAACTCTTTTCTCTCCTCTTTGTATTTGACTGGTGAAGAACGAGATGCGTTGGCCTTCAAACTTGGATTGCCTCCGGCTATTGTACAGGTAAGTATTGAAAATGTTAGTAGGCACCTAAAAAATTTATCATATCTTAGTGGTAGTACATTTGAAGGCCATGATTTCAACGACTTTCACAATTATCATTATACGTTTGTGGGAAACTGCCCACCTACCCCTCCCCTAAGCCAACATTTTTCCCTAAGTGAGAAGTAAGTTTTAGTGTTGGGTTTTAGGCGAGGGGTAGGTAGAAACGTATAATGATCCATAAGTTCCCTTCTCATTTGTCTGTCCCTCGGGAATTGCTGTATATAAATGTTTTAACATTTGTAGAAGCCTTGCAGATATCCTTCACATAGCAGATATCATCCGTTAAGTTGCATTCTTGCTGGCATTCTTTCTTTGGTATTAGGCAGAGATTTGGCTATTTCGTTGTCGCAAAACAAAATTTTCCGCCGCTTTAAGCTGATGCAACCTTGTCCCAGGACTAATCGGTTAAAAATCTATTTTCTGGCGATAGCCTGTACTATCGATGTCATTTTACCTGATATCGCAAACGTCATCCAAATTTGGTCAACGCTATAGCTGGATATGAACAAAAGCCAATAAAAGACGAAGAAAAGCCACCGTCTCTTTTTTAAAATTTTATTTTGACATCTGGCTAATGCTTTCACAGACCTGGTTCAAGAACAGGCGTTTTAAATGGCGCAAAGAAATAAAGAAGGCAGAGGGAGGTCGGCCCGAGAGTGTGATGTCAGCATCTCCAATTCTACTACTTCCCAGTCTCCCTGCCTTGCCTTATCAGCGGCCAAACTTGGCAGCTGCTGACCACCAAAATGGCTCAATGTATGCAGGGTGTTGTGCTGTTAATCCACCAATGCGCTTTAGCAGCAACACACACTGGTAAATAACTTATAGGGTCTATCAAGTCCAAATATCACTATTTCTATTTATTGTGTGCGTCAGATACTTAATTTCTATAACGTTAAGCAGTAAGGGCGCAATAAATAATGGAAGTAAAATTTGCTCTCTAAAGCGCTTATTTAGTTTTATGGTTGCGTTTTCCCCACTTAGTTCAGATAAATGTCTCCTCAGTTACTGGAAAACCAGTAGCCAGGCGTCCTTTTCCATTTTTTTTTAATCCGTGTTTTCGAAAGAAATACACCCACTTGAAGTGTAAAATTCAATAGATTCCACGCACTATTTGCATTTTAGTAAAGAAACGTTACTTGGATTCATGAAGCCTATGCGGGTTATCCCCAAAGAAGGGCAACAATAAAAGTATAGTAAACTCCGTGCTATAGGGACATCTTAACTTATCTTTGACAAGGGGCTCTTCTTGATATCAAATCCCGTGGTGTGATAAAAAAAGTACGAAAGTCGCTTCGCAGCAAAAAAAGTCATCTAAAATACTTTTAAGTAATTGTTAAAACAATTATTCCCCGAGTCCGAGTGGGCTCTGAGTCAATAGCCCATGATGCCGAAGGCTGAATGGGCTGTTGACTCAGAGGCCATGAGGGCGAGGGGAATAATTGTTTAATAAAATCCAACTAGTTGGTCAAAAATATCGAGACAAAACAACTTTAGCTAGCAAAATGCGATTCAGTCGCCATTGTTTTAGTTTTCAAGCCGGCGCTTTTCGCTACTAGAGGGCCGCTATAACATATAGCCTAGTAGTAGTTCAACCAATCAGAACGTAGCATTGATAATAGACCACTAGTTGGATTTTACTAAAAGGAAGTATCTTGTTCTTGTTTAGATGAGAATGCTTCAGGAATTCTTCTATTTTAATTTTTAGTAGCAGCCCTGGCAAAGACAAGAAAGTTTAAATATCTATTTACATAATGTAATGCAAAGATGTAGACGCTACTGCTGTTTTTCATAACTTATTAAATGAATTACCGTAATTCATCGAATAAGCGACAACTCCCAAGAAAGCGTTCACCCGTCAACTAAAACAGCCCTCTGCCTCACTTTGCTCAGTGACTAACGCATCAAAAAGGAAAGACTTTTTGTTTTACCTTACCTGTAGTATGTTTTTATAGTTTGACAAATGATACAAGCATCAATATAGGGAAGAGTTTCTTTTCTGTTGAGTCTCCTGCAGTTTGATCGTATTTCCATGCACTTGTAGAGTTATTGTACGTCAGTTAGTCCGGAAAAATGTATCCTCAAAGACCCAGGGGCGGCTATTCGGTGCTGAATATTCACGAACCAATTCATCAAAGGCAAAGTTTACATTAATAACAAGATAACCCCTGTACACTTACTCTTAGCAAATCAGTTACCGATACACTAGAATTCCTTGCTTCTGATTAGCCAGCCTACCAGAAGCTCTGAATTCAAATTCTTCTGGAACTGATTGGGCAATTGTAAATGGCTATGAGGTGAATTATACTACATTGCCCATTAATTTGCCGTCCAATTTGGCTGTTCCCTGCGGAGTGTTCGAGGATGGCTAAGTATAATGGTAAAGTTCAGTTTCTTCAGATAAAACCAAACGGCCACCCTTTCACTTACTCACCCTTCTGCCGAACTTTATAACAATCGCCAACGCGTTTGTTTAAGGAACTACGGTATAAGAATTAAATGTAATATCTGTATAACTGGGTCAACCTGAAGAAATTTTGGGAGGATTTGAAGCAAATCGTTACGACAACCTCCATTACGGAGGTCGTGGATACGGAGTCTTGGCTGAGTACGTGTCCATAGCCCCGCCCAAATTCAACTTTAAGCAAGGGGCGCCTAAACAGTGACTTTAGGTTTTCTCGTTCATTTGCTTTCAAAGTTAGTAAAAGGCAGGGAAGACGTAATTACTGGAAACCCAGAAGAGTCAAATGCTTTCATGATAAAACTAAAACCATCCATGATAGGTATTGAAACAAGTGATTGTAAAAAATAGGAGAAAAGTCGACCTCTCGTTTAAATTCCCTACAGAGACCATACCCGTGCGGGACAACAATAACAACACAGCATATGCTATCGCGTGCTCACTGGAGGCCGCACGGTGTTTATTGAATAAGCTAATCCCACAATTACAAAGATGCAAACCAAGAAAAACCTATATGAAACAAATAAAGGAAAACTAAACCCGGGAGAGAACCAACGAGCATCCACAGGATGAAAAAACCTCACCGCGCTCGCTGCGGAAACAGCTGAGGAAAAACCCCGGCCCTGTGGATAGAACCCTCCCAACCTGCCGGGCACGGTTTAAGAAACAAAAATATTGAAATAATAAGAACAAAAAATAACAATAAAGTATAAATCAAATTCCTAAAGACTTCGTGACTGACAAGCGAGAATCAAAATCGTCTTTAACGTAGCCATCCTTAGCGTTCTCGCTCGCCCAACGGCCATGTCGCTTGAAAAGTCTATCAGCGATACCGGCATTAGCCGCAGAGGTGGCTCCCCCCGCCCTAAGGCTATGAACACTAATCTTGGAAACATCCGTTATATGTCTGAAGGCGTCCTTGATGAGTTCTCTAGCTCTTGTATAGCTAATCCCTTGGCTTCGTACTTTTTCTTTCGCCCGGGGAGTGGCAAGGGCTCTAAACAGCGGTAAATCCTCGGAGAGATTGATTTGAGCCGCCGAGATGTAGTCCTCCAAGGCCTTGACTGGGCAAGTTGGCAGGTCTGTCCTCGCGATAACGATCCACGCTCCGTCTCGGAACTGGTCACACTTCGAAGATTCTAAGAAAATGGACACATAAGATGGGAAAAACTTAACATCGCAGGCTTTCATATGACATAACTCGCTAAAGCGAAAAAATCCCGCGTAACCAATAAGGCATAAGGCAACAGATCTAAAATCAGAAAGAGGAGGAGACTTATCTGTTATCTTCGACTCGACGAGCGCTTTCAACATCTCTGGAGTGATAGGGTCTTTTTTGACCTTAGGCCTGCCCAAAATCCTTTGAGACGCGCTGACCATTGAAGCAACCAGGGGATGAATGGAGATTTTTGATAAACCAGCCAACTGTAGCGCCCAGTCAATGCTGTAGACCGCGTTAAGAACTGGAGAAGGAGAAGAAGCTTCATTAAGCAGACACTGCAAGTAGACTGCGACCTGGAACGGATTAGGTGGAAAATGACAGACGTGATTGGAGGAAGCCCAACATCTCCATCTTTTAAAACCTCCGAGGTAGGAACGAACAGTACCATCCGCTCTGGAAGCAAGAACAGTGCCTTTCACCAAAGAAGCCGTGGGCTGAAGAACCTCTGGTATTGAGGCGAAAAATTCCGACCACATTTCAGACTTGAACACGTCTGCAAAAAGACAAAACTAACAAAGAGCAAAGGGAAAAGACAAAAGAACATCCGATAAACAAACAAGAAACTAAAATAAAATGATAAATAAATTAATTAATTAATCGATCAACGAAAAAGGAAAAACTAATAAACAAAATTAAAGACAACAAAATGGAAAATAAAACAAAAGACGAAGCATAAAAGTACCGCAAAACCACAATCTAGCGCACAAATGGTCATAAGCCTTGTAAATAAAACAAATAAACTCTTAAATTACAAAGCTCGGAAGAATGAAAACACAACATACGATCTGATGGACAATCAAAAGCATAATCCCGGACACAAAAGGTCCCTATAAACATGAAACACATTGGTAAAATGAAACCGAGCAAATCTGCGGAATATGCTGGGCACAGTTAGTCCCACATACTTGGGCACAGATGGTCCCAAAAAACCGGGCACAGATGGTCCCGAGCTGCAACAGACCTCTCAAATCACGAAACAACTGTGAAACACACGCATTTATCAAAAATATAAATTCATGAACGTCAAATCAGGTTTAAATATTGTAAGCAAAAAACGTCTTCTGTAATCATGGTAATGAAATCCACATTAGGTTCCCTGTGCCAACAAAACGCGAGTCAGCTCTTCCCGGAAGGGAAACATGAACCCCTAAGAAAATATAAAACAATCAAATTAGCAAAACAAAAAATGAAAAGTAAGTGTGAGTGCCTCTAGAGAGAACACCAAGAGGACTAAATTAGCATTTAACACTCCTTAAATACCCTAAACAAATCCCTAGGCAATTCATAACAACGAGAGCATATTTTTCCGCTAATTTTCAAAACGCGGAAAAATCTTACTCTCGTTTAAATTCCCTACAGAGACCATACCCGTGCGGGACAACAATAACAACACAGCATATGCTATCGCGTGCTCACTGGAGGCCGCACGGCCCCAAGAGAACAAAGAAAGAAGAGAGAGAAAACAAAGCATAAAATATAACAAATACCTAACAATCGAAGTGTATTCTCAAAGCAAGCATCCTGAACTTCAAGTTTTCGTTTCCAAACACACTATTGCAACTGCCAGGAATGAAGGCTTCTCTAAATGTCGGAAGTTCCATCCAATCAACAATAAAATCGGCGAACCGACTTCCATCCGGGCAAATCATAGGCCAAAAAGGGGCGGAATGCCACAAAGGGACAACAAGAGACCCTGAAGCTTTGCAATTACGCATATGAAGCAACACGCGCAAAACAAGGCAAACTGGCGGACAGACATAGTTATTTTCCCTGGCCCAATCCATAACAAAGGCATCAATGCCTTCAGCACCTGGATTCCAAAATCTGGAATTGAAACGCGGGAGTTTCGCGTTCAGATGATTTGCGAAACGATCAATCGAATGAGGACCCCAAGCTTGGTCAATTCTGTGAAAAGAAAGAGGCGAAAGGCCCCAATCGTCCGCGTCAAAAATGCGACTAAGATAATCTGCCCGATCATTCTGAGATCTCGGGATCCATTCCATCTCAATCGAAATGCATAATTACAGCAGATGTTAAAAACTGACAAAGCTTCGGACTGCAAATGGCCTTTACTACTTCCAGACGAAATAATCCGAGGTACATTTTGATTGTCTGTGAACCACTTAACCGTCATACCCGATAGCTGGTTAACCAAGGAAAGTAAAACAAACTTAACCGCCAAAATCTCCCTAAAAGTGGAGCTGGAATGCATTTGATCTTCGGACCAAACACCGGAAACTAGATCTACGCCACACTGAACAAAATAACCACCAAATCCATAGTCACTAGCATCAGAATAAACAACTCCAACGGCGCTGGACTTAGGTGACATAACCCTCCCATTCAAAGTGTCAATATTGCTCAGCCAGAAGGAAAGTTCATCACGAATCGCAGCGGAAACATTCAATGGTTGAGCCCAAGAAGTTCTACGCTCAATAGCAGCATATATAGCACTTTCTTGTAAACAATCTAGCAACATTCCCTACTGCACATGACATAGAAATAACTTGGCCTGTAATGGAAGCAAGGTCTCTGGCTACTATCTGGTCCTTCTGAAGACAGGAAACAAGGGATGATTTAAGCTTAAGAATACGCCGTTCAGGAATTAGGATTAAACCTTCCTCAAAATCCAAAACAGTTCCTAGAAAAACTAACTTCTGTGTAGGCTGCCAAACCGACTTATCATCATTAGGGGTGAAACCGGACGAAACAATGTCTTGGCGAACTGAATCACTAAGGCCTTTGGCGCTATCAAAGGACGAATCTCCCCCTAAACCGTCATCGAGGTACATCAAAGCAAGATTGCCACGACCTCTCCAATATTTAACCAATTGACGTAAAACTTTGGTGAAGACATATGCCGCAGAACACAAACCAAAAGGCAAAACCTTAAATTCGTAAAATTTCGTTACTCCATCAGAAGAAGTCCATTTAAAGGACAAGAATTTCCTGTGTTCCTCACAGATATCAATGTGATGATAAGCTGACTTAAGATCAAATGAAAAAACAAACATCCCTGGAAAAAACATTTGAAGAACTGTTCTCAAGTCTTCATATTTCACGGACTTCTTAAAGATAAATTTATTAAGATAGGACAAATCCAAAATCAGCCTAAGTTTGCATGACGACTGCACAGCAACATGCAAAGGATTACAAAACCGAGGATAAACCGAAACCCCTCTTATACAGCCACGCGTCAACAACACTGAAACAGCCTCCTAAACAAAACCTCTATGAATAAGGGCGGACGATCTGTTCTCAATCGAATACGGTAAAGGCGACTCCCGAAAAAGAATCTTGTAACCGTTTTCAATAATATCCAGAACAAAATCTGAAGCTCGAACTGTATCTCGCCAAAAAAACAAATTAGCACGCAACTTCCCTTGGATAAGAAAAGAACCAACAATTCCCTGCTCTGACTGATCAAATTCATAATGATCCAAATCCAAAAAATCAAGATTTAGATCCTGAGGACAAGAGTTTATCTTTAAGGGGGCAGGAACTGGCCCAGTGACCTCTCTTCCCACATCGAAAACACAAATCGGAGCCTCTGAAAATGTTTCCAGAGTATCGACCTTGGGGACGAAAATAACTAGCAGTAGGAGGAAAACTGAAACCCGACGGACCACTAAACCTGAAAGCATTGTTTGGCGAAGGTGCAGGAGTCGAAAATTTGGCGTTGGATTTTCTCTTCTTCTCTTGCAAGGATTTAAACTTAGTTGCCGCTCTTTTCTCAGCCTTTTTAATTTTGGTGGCGTCTGCTTCATCATCGGCCAAGTCATCACACACGTATTCCTGAACAGTAGCCCAGCCAAATTCAGATTTGTCCGCTAATTTAATAATTTTCTGTCGGTTAAACAGTAAGGAAATACCTTCAGATAGCTCCTCCTTCGCTTTACCAATGTTTCCACTCTCCAAAGACTTTACTGCCGCAGAACTGGTCCAGATCACCTTTCGGCTGAAGTTAAACTGTTGCTCATTTCCTTTCTTCTTGAAGACGTAGCTCTCTGGTTGAACCTCCGAAGCTATTTGCGACGCCAAGTCAGACTGAGCTTTAAGCAAGTTACTTTGAAGGCCCTGAATTTTCGAATCTACGGCGGTTAAAATAGCGTCTTTCTGTGCTTCCAAGATTGCATGAAAACCAGGAGGAAAGGAAGAAGACGAAGAAGAGTCTTGCTCTTGATCTCGCTCGGTCGGCATGAATCTAGCAAGTAACTGAAAACAGAGATAAACTGAACAAAAGTAAGTGTGAGTGCCTCCAGAGAGAACACCAAGAGGACTAAATTAGCATTTAACACTCCTTAAATACCCTGAACAAATCCCTAGGCAATTCATAACAACGAGAGCATATTTTTCCGCTAATTTTCAAAACGCGGAAAAATCTTATTTTATACTCACGTAGCAGAGACTACGCCACAAGACAGGTCTTCAGGTTACAGGATTTGGCGCTACAGCGAAAGGTCATTCCCAAACATGCGCACTGCGTCATGTTTAGCCCTTTTAACTTCCGGCCGCCCCAGTAGAGGTCGCCGCAGCGATTTGCTCAAAGCCTATCCGAGTTTCAATAGTATGACTTGTAACGTTTGTTAAATAATTGTTCAATAAATTGTCGCTAAAAAATCTTCTTAAAGCCTCTTCTATTTAATAAAAAAAATAACCTGGTTCCTGGGATTATCAAATTAAAATATGAAAGAAAAACGAAATGAATTCTGCTCTTAGTACCAGTAGTAAAAGGACGTCACCATCCATATAGCCTTTACAATGGCGGTTTTCAATACACAACAATGGCAAAAATACAGACATAAAAAGATACACGTTCAATCAATCAGAGCGAAGCATTATAATTTGAGAGTAGCCTGGTCACTATATAGCCTTGACATACTGCTGAAGCATCAACATTGCTCATGGGTTGTTGCTCGTGGACGAGTTTTTTGCTCGACGGACAAGGAAATAGTGGACGGAGAAATGGAGGGAAAGGAACCTTAAGACGATGACAGAGATCAAGAAGCGACTGATAAGTCACAGATACCAGATAGATTCTTGTTGTTACGATAAAAAGCTTAATACTCGGTGGCTCAACGTTGGTTGAAACGTGACAATGAGAAGGATATTTTATGTGAACTGCAAAACTGTAAGGCGGCCATTAAATGTTATGAATATGGTGTGCTGTATCGTTGAAATCTTATCTTAGAACATGAAAAACTGCCACATTTTTCTTGCTAGCCTGATTTTTCTGTGGCTTTTAAGTTCTTGGCTCCTGAAAAAGGTCTTCTCACTAAAACTCTCACAATACATAACGGATATATATACTTGCTGTTTTTAGTTTTGCGATATTTAAGAGAAGTAAGCCAATGTTGGAAATTTTCAGGAACAGTAGATTGTCTTTTGAGTTAAAAACCAAACAGCGTTAGCGTAAAAATGGATAAAGTTCACCGTGCAGACAATGGTTCTATCTGCGGCGATAGCACTCAATAGGACTTAAAACTAATACACGATATTGCGGTCTCCCTGGCGAACTAAATCTACCAAGCAGTGAAGGCCGGCTTGTGTGAGTGCAAGCACATAAGAAACAGGTAACGAACGAAACTGGGTTTGTGAGCTCGTGAGAATGAGAACCAACACTGAACCAATTTTTTTACGCAAATTGCCGTTGATTAAATCTATTTACAGTTATTGTGATCTACATGCACCTTCCAGTGGAATCAAGTACAGTATAACTGAAGTATCCGAGAACAAAAATAGTAGCCTTAATGGAACGCTGCACCTACTGAAGCAAACCTAGGCCAATTGTTACAAACAAATTGACCTAAATTCTGCGAAAGAAAGTCGAAAGCACGCGAAAAAAAGATTTTTGTGCGCAAGACACCATTACTAAAATCGCCACTAGTAGCTTTAACCATTAGTTAATATATTGCAATGTTTATTAAGCCCGTTAGACTTTAATACGTTTTTATAGCTTTTTTTGACTCGACTGTGCACATAGTAGAATAGAATCCTTTCAATATCTGACCAATGAAAACGTCAAACAAAACAATGAGAGTGGGGGAGCTCCCAAGTAAACTGCAGCACCGTTGTCTTCATCGTTGATATTTACCGGCTTTACTAACTAGTCTCCTCTGCTATTTATGCTTTACCACATTCTAAACCCTAAGATCAAAATTTGAATTCTCATTTGTTACCCTATTCATTTCCTACAGAAAAGTGGGGGGAAATTGATAAAATATCAAGCAAATTCATCGTGTGTGATCATGTCCGTAATTCCCATGACCACTCTGTTTTACAAAGCATTGATATTACAAGGAGAAATTTGATGTTGATCACCATTAGGGCTTAAAGGGTTGAGCCATATAACCACCTCCCTTTTACCTCTTGCAAAGGGTCACAAGAACGGGAAAGACAGCATCACATGTTTACCGAAATAAGCGTGAGGCAGTCAAACAGGTTAGAGAAAAATACAAAAATCATTAAAAGTATTGTGCCTCTATCCACCTCAAAACAAAATCTCTTTCGTGATGCTTAGTGGTCGAAAACTGAGCATCTCGTACGAAGAAAAATATATGACACGTCAAGTAAGTATAGTTTGTTTACAAGAAGCAAGAACAATACCATTCATCCTTCTCCCAACATTTTTGCGAGTGTTGTTTAGACTCTCCTTCCAATGGCTTTGGCGGAAATCTGAAAATGTATGAGTCTAATTCTACGTCCAACTTTTCCTTGGCACTGTTTCAGTAACAGATTCAGCGAAAGTCTGAGCCGTCCAATTTCATTGATTTTCATTGACTTTCATACATTTAATTCTCGAATTAAATTCGGCACGTATGGAATGCGAAATGCCTATCTTAAATAAAACGATAAAATTCTCGTCGAACGAAATTCAGCTCCTTTGGGAAGGACATGAATTTTTCACTTGACGCAGAAGATTAGCGCTAAATTCACCAAAAAGAAAACAATAATCTAAAGCTAGCGGGAAAAAAAAATTAAAAAAATGGCAGAACTTGATTAAAATTGTTTCGGAGAAAGAGCGAACTACATTTTTACGTTCACCTTTTATAGACAACCAAACTATGTACCATGTTTTTGACGCATTTACGATCAGTTAAGCCCACGCAGAAAAATATATCTGCCTCGACTGATATCCGCTTTAATCAGCTTCCAAAAGTACGTTTCTCTTTGTGCATAAAACGATAGACATGCTGATAGCAGTCTCTCGAAAGAATACAACTGTTGGGTAAATGAAATTTCACTCATTGTATCGATGTGTATTCAGAGATCTGTTGAACACCTGTCGTCTCTAATCCTTTGAGCGCGTGAAATTTACCTCTTGTTTAAAACTTTCAAGGAACTGTCCAAGGGATCTTTAAGTTAAGATCTTTAAGGTGGAAGGGCGAGAGTCAATAAACGAATCACAGTAATTAAAATATTTCACGAAATGTTGCATCAATATCAAACCGCGAGCATCCTTTGTTCCAAAAGATAGATTCATAAAACAAAAGTTTTAAACATAGCAACAATTAATTATTGATGTTAGTAGTTAATATTTTCCCTCCACTCTCCCTTATTCAGATTCGCAAAAGGTTTGTAGAAAAAACCAGAAAGGTACGAAAAATTCTTTATCATTAGGAAAATACGTTCGCCGACCTTTAAAGCAACTCTAAAATACAAGTTGCGAACCAAGCTGTTGAGCTATGATAACTGCGGAGGACGAAGAAGGTGAAAAGGCAAGGGCTCTCCGTCGTAAACTTATCAAAAATATTGTCGAAGCTAAACTAAAAAATGAGCGAGAAAATGAAAGACTTGGCAGACAGCTAGGTCAACTGGCGAAAGAAGAAGAACGAGAAATACGAAATATTCAGCGTAATCTTGTTTCATTAAGAAACGAACTTCAGGCTATCGAACCTGTAAAAACAAGTGATAAACGACTTAAAGTACCGAGCGCAGTTCACACGCATGTTAGTGATAGAGGAGACTTTCTGGTGGGTTCTTCAAGACGAGAGGACAGGTTATATCAGCGAAGGCAATCTGATTTCAGTTCCAGGTCACCAATGAGTTTTCTTGAATTAAGGCGTTTACCGCCATTACAGTCTACAGAAGAGGGTCTTGTTGTTTGGCCATCGCCTCCTATCCGACAGTTGACCAGTTACGACAGGGAACCTCAGAAATCGCTGATCAAACAACGCGGAAGAAGTTTCGCTCTTCCTAAAATTGAACTGCCCGATAACGATAGAGTGAAAGGCCGCAAGAGACTGCAATCATCTCCGGCGGTATTGAAGAGTCTCAGCACAAGCCAATTGGCAAAAATTAATAGCGGAGGATCATGGCCAAAACAACAACAGAATTCAACTAGTCATGAGGCGGAAGAGGAATGAAACAGAATGCAAAGATATTCATTATTCATATACAGCATTAGTTTCTTTTTGGAGACTGGCTTTTCACACTTTTAAGCTGGTAATGTCAGTTTTTGAGAGCCACTTCGCGGAGCGAAAGGTGTCGGATTCGAATCTCCACACGTCAAAACAACTTGTGGACCAGAAACGGATAATGCCACCCGATGCTGCAACTAATTTCCCAGCGAAGAGGTCAGAATATTTGGGTGGGACTGTATTTCCTACCATAAGTTCTCTTAAAATTATATACCATCGCTGCATCACTGCTTTTTGTAAACAAAAAGCTAACAAAAACTGAAAAAATAAACTGGCTATGCACTTAACTTTTAGCAATTAAATGGTTGAATAATCAATACCAAATCGTCCCTAGCCAGACTTTTTATCCAATTAATTAATCATTTTATTTTACGGTAAAGGGTGTGCCTTCACTCTATTATGAGTGTCTCAGTAGGAAACATTTGATGGCATAAAAACACATTTGATTTTCCAAATTACAAGCTTTAGGGCCATTGAGACGGTGTGACGAACGAATGAAAGTCCTTACTATAGTATATTTATTCAAACTAATTATGATACACAGTACAAGTTGGAAAGATGTAGTAATTAGCAGAGTGGTAATGCCCTTAATCTACTCTTTTGTTTACATCACACCAAGTATGTCGACATAACAAGTCTGGGAAGTGGTCCTGATGCTTATAATAAACAAAGGAAATTGTGTCAAACCTGGGATTGTATTTTTGAATACGCCCACCTTGTGCTAATAACGGTCAAGGTTAATTCATTTCCACTCTCATATTTATGGCCAATTTGGCACAATCTTTGTGATTTGTCTGACAGAGATGTGGAATTGTAATCGACAAATCAGCGAAAGAAAGCTGCAAAAAATTAAGAGAAGAGAAACGTAGAAATAAAGATAAAGGGAAGTGGCCTATCTTGCTCGTTCGAGATTCAGTTCCCGCTTTGGTCCCGCAGGAGAAAGTCCTCTCTTCGGTCATTCAATAAATCTTTTATTGACCAAGTTTGACTGGATATTGTACTCGGTCTTTTTTGTGTTTTCATAGTGAATAGGACCGCACTCGGTCCGCACCTTTCCCAGATAACTTGTTCGAATCCACTCTTTGTGAATAGGCGGTAAACTGTTACCTTGGCTTGGATTAACTTAGCCGTATTTTTGGTCCTCAACTTATAAGCATTATTAGGTTTGTTTATCCTGCTCGTGGCCCGACGAATGAGCGCTCTCTGTGTATGAAAGAATCTGAAAGCATCTTGCCTTATCCCCGTCAAAACAAACTACTAACCTCTTTCCATCTTTGCACAAGGCGATTTCCACTGGAGGAGCGGCTGTTCTGATCGTTCTAACCAGTGTTCCTAAATTGTTGTACACGTGTACAGCATACCCCTCACAGTCACATACAAGAATACGACTGTTCACAAAATCAGTGGCAATCCCAGCCAGGT
The DNA here is from genome assembly GCA_038088405.1 of Porites divaricata. Taxonomy (NCBI): domain Eukaryota; kingdom Metazoa; phylum Cnidaria; class Anthozoa; order Scleractinia; family Poritidae; genus Porites; species Porites divaricata. The sequence goes on along the minus strand of JBBMOI010000004.1, from coordinate 18,262,902 downwards.
CTTCGAGCATGCCTCTGCCGATTTCTTGACAAAATTCTCCATTGTTATTAAAAACTTTGACACTCTTGCTATCCGCGTCTGGAACGAAAAACTTTCCTTTGAAGAAGACTGCTTTCTTCGGAGACGAAAGTACGCCCCCTCCAAACACGGACTCGAGTTTTCCAGTTGCAGTGTAAATGAGAACACAGGAATCTGTTTCTGAAACCGATTCTTGGTACCTCGGCGTGGACGTAACCAGAAAACGCCCAGATGCATCGTGCGACAGAAAGGTAAATTTAACCTTTGGCCTCGGGGGGGTCGGGAATTTCTTCTTGAGATTTCCACCCCTGTCATAGTGTAACAGAGAGTTATTGTCTCTATTTAATATAACTATCTCATCACTTAGGGAATACGTAATATCCCAAAAGTCTCCAAAAATGAACAAGAATTGGCTAAGATGGTTACCCTCTCGATCAAAGATATGCACGCGTTTGTTCTCGGCATCTAAAACAGCTATATCACCAGTCTTTTGTGACACTGTGACCGCAAAAGGGAAAAAGCTCGGTACTTTTAATTTAGATCCGTCAATATGTTTGATGACTTTCTCGTTGCTGAGAATTTCGTTTAGACCAGCCAGTGAATTTTTGTCACCTTCGGCAACACTCTTAACGCTAAGAGCACCAATCAGTTTTTCCACAATGAGGTGGGAGAAATCGCTTTTTACAAAAGTCAACTCGAAATTGCGAAAGCACTTGCGTCTTGCAGAGAGAATTTGAATGCCAGCCACTTTTGCTAGCTCTTCTAAATGTTGTGACTGTTTTAACGACCGCTTATCTGCTTCTTTCTTCTTGTCAATGCTCTCAATGGAGTTGACGGTTTTTTGAAGTAAGCTTTCCAGCTTTTCTTTTTGTTTACTGAAGGTTGCTTCTGTGTAATTACTGTCCATATATTGATCAACCTCGAGGAGCAGTTGATGTTCTTGATCGCGAACCAATTTGACGACTTGCTCTGCCGCCGAGTTGATTTCATGCCTTAACCTCTCTCCCTGCTTCAATATGGAACTGCGTCGGGTATCCATCTCGTTAATTGCACTCTTCAAACCTTCCAGGTTCTCTTTGCTCCTCTTTAGAGTTTCCTTAATAAACTCACTGGTTTTGGCCTTATTAGAAGGATTTTTTTCGATCAGCCTTGCCAACAGATGATTCTTTGGAAATGCAGATACACCAGCAAGGGGAATGAAAGATTCGACTCGACAAACCGGGCATTCTATGATGTTTTTTGTGTTTTTACAAGCCATCTCTTCCAAACATTCCTGACAAACGTTATGAGCACAATTTGGCAAACATTTAGGCTCTTGAAACTCCTCCAAGCAGATAGGACAGTTAACTTCGTGTTCCACGGCAGCTACGACATCGTAAAGCTTGGAGGCCATTATTCTCTTGACCGAACAGGGTTTATCACCTTTCACTTATTTTGACCACGCATTAAAATTCGCGTTGTGTATTAAATTACCGTAAACCTTTCAGAGGTTCACCTGAACAATATTCAAATCATATCGTTTAGTTGCTTTTATTATTCAGTCGCGTCTGACGCGAAGCACTATACATTTGCATGAAGACTGTGGTTGCCAAAATTATTAGGGAGCCAAGGTAAATGTGTGATTCGCTGGTTGATAGCTCCCACCCAGTGTTCTCTAATAAATAAAAATTAACAAATATACCATGCGGTCATCTTGTTTGCTGCCATACGAATTCCATGTCTTGCGTGATTGCGTGTCGCTTCAAGTATTGTTTATATTCCCTCATTAAACTTTTCTTGTGACGACAAGATGATTGTCCGAACTTGATGACTTCTTTGTAATGTCACCCACGCGAACGATTTTATGAAGAAAACAATATTGCCTTGGGCTTGTTTTTAGTATAAAACGAAACTATGAGACGTAATCATGTTTATCCTCACGTTTACGTCCAGGATGAAATAATTTTAAAGCGATATAATATGGTATGGACAAATCTTGTAAAACTGACATAAAAAGGGAAATTCAAGAGGTGTTTTAAAAGGAACGTTAAACGACTCGTGTAGAATAGAAAAAAATTTTCACGCGACTTTTCATAAAGAACACGTCCTTATAGACGATCATAGATAGAGGTTACTGGAAAGAAAAAAGACATCTCGATTACAAATACCAGGAGAATGATTCAAAAGATACCTTCCGGTCGTTTCTTATCAGAAATTTTTCGATTTTTGTTCCAGTGCATAAACCAAATTGAAGAAACGTCTCCCATTAACGACGCAACGACTTTTTTTCTCCATATTGCTGGCAATCATCGAGTATGAGAAATTTTAAGTACATTTTAGTAACCTGTTTAAAAAGTATGAAAATATAAAAACGTAGTATACTTATGAAAAATTATCTTCTTCAGATCTAGGATATTTTAAGTTAAAAATTACACGGTATAACCAAAGATGTGAACGCTTCTACTGCGAATAGCAGTCATATTTTTAAAATTAACATTTTTGCGAACACCAGGAAAGATGGCCTTGTGGTAATGTAAATAATGTATTACGAACATCAAGTAAATGAAAATATACCTGTCAACCACATGTAATATGAGAACATTGAGATCATTTTACGCATGAATAACTAAATTGTAGTTGTTTCTTTGGTGAATCTATTTCGATTGCTTTTGAAATTTCACCTGTCCCTTCTAATCAATACAAACAGGTGGCTTAGGGATAGAGTCGCTCGAGGTAACAATTCCTCGAAAAAAGCAAGACTCAAATAAGAACTAGGGTGCATTCACGCGAAGCCCGTAACATCAGGATCTGAAAGAGGGGACCTGATCCCGCATTCTCGCTCTTTTTTCACGACAATCCCGCATCCCGAACTTTTCTCATCCCGAATACCGCTTCCTGTCCGAAAGCCGCATCCCATGCCGAAATTTTGGCGAATAGAGCAAAATCCCGTATTTTATGGAAGGCAGCGTGGCCGAGTGGTCAGCACGTCGGACTCGCAATCCCCCGGTCCCGGCTTCGAGTCCCCCTCTGCCGGCCACTTGCTGGATTTGATCTTGGTCGTCCCGAGTTCAAATCCTCCGCCACGCTTGCCTCCTGCCAGTTGGGGTTTTATAATCCTGTTATGTTGTATTTGAATTATTTGTTTCGAAGTATTCGAGTGGAGTTTCTGTAAACTAGCCAGATAAGCAAAGTGTACTTTCCACTCTAAAGAAGCCTTTAAACTTTTCTTTTTTAAAAAAACCTTTTATCCTGTCAAAAAATTGTGCGTTTTCCCGAATCCCGCAGTGTATTTTGGTCGAATCACGGATCTCAAGAATACCATTATAGACCCTGTAACATCAACTTTAATTACTCTTCCCGTAAAGGCAGTGGCTGTGAAAGGAAATTTAAAAAAAGCGGATAGAAACTAAAAAGCAAACCAGACCAGAAATTCGAGTATAAATAAAGTTTATGTTATGTTACTTCAGGTTAATAACTCTTCAATATACCATTTAGTTAAACGCGCATATAAACGGAACATTATATATTAATTTACTCTGCTGATCGCGTGCTGTACATCTTCAACGCCTTAAGTCAATCTCGGCTTTGCTATATAAAGTCTAAAGTACAAGATTACAGTTAAAATACCCTGCTAGCAGAGGCTTTTCCCTTGTGTTTCTCAGCGTTGTACTGCCATTCTCTTCGCGGTTTTGGCTGCTCGCGTTTTGTTTTGGTTGTTTCTGGGCCGAGGAAAAGACCTCTGCAGACAGCCGTTTGGGATTCCTGTTGAGCATGCGCGAGATGAAAATGCGGTTACCATGGAATTTCTGGGTCACGTGTTAGTAATACGATGCCGCCGCCGGAGTTTGAGGTAGTTGATATATCAACGATTTCCCATGACCCGTTGGTATACTGACGAATGTATCTTCGCCATTCAATACATGAAACAAAGCTTTGGATTGATATTTAGTCAAAGACTCGATTGAACTATCTTTAAGGGCTTCTAAAGCCTTTTCAACAGCGTCGTTGAAACTTTCACGGGAAAGACTCGCACTCGCCATGTTGATATAGCGGGCTCACTTTTGCACAGCACACTAGTACAAAAAAGATGCGCGAGTAGATAAAACCGGTTCCACAACCGGTTTAGTCATGTGATTACCTCCTAGATCTTGGAGGTATCTAATACGCATGCTCAACAGGAATCCCAAACGGCTGTCTGCAGAGGTCTTTTCCTCGGCACAGAAACAACCAAAACAAAACGCGAGCAGCCAAAACAGCGAAGAGAATGGCAGTACAACGCTGAGAAACACAAGGGAAAAACCTCTGCTAGCAGGGTACAGTTAAAACGATTCTTTGGGTGACACTTGGTTCCCTTTAGGAAAGTGAAAATATCATAAAGAGCGCAGTAAATCAGTTGGTGCATGAGCGAGTTGAACTCGCTCAAGGACAGTGTTCTCAAATACTATTGGGAATCTCCAAGCAACAAGATTCACTTATGGAGAATTCTGAAAAAGACCATGGCTCGACATGGCGAAATTTACGACATCAACTGCAAGATTGAGAAGATTGAGATGAAGAAAATAACACAACGACGATCAAATCGCTTTAAGAACGGGTCTTGGCTTTAGAGCTTTCATTTCAGATTGAACAAGTTTTCTGGAGCAAACTAGCGAATACTGCATCATCCTCGTAAGAATTATTTCAAATGATTAGAACTAAAAATCGCGCGTTGAGGGTGCCAACGCGGTTAGCAATTAACTGACAATTGGCTTAAAAAACACACATAGTAGTAAACTGATGTTTAGCCGAAAATATTAGTTGTTGCTGCCGGGCATCAGCCGGCAGCAGACCATATTATTGAGCGATTTGAGAATAAGATTTTTCCGCGTTTTTGGAAAATTAGCGGAAAAATATGCTCTCGTTGTTATGAATTACTTAGGGCTTGTTAAGAGTATTTAAGGAGTGTTAAATGCTAATTTAGTTCTCTTGGTGTTCTCTGGAGGCACTCACGCTTACTTTTTTATTTTCAGTTTTTGTCTTGCTATTCGTTTCTTTTATATTTTCTTAGGGGTTCATGTTTCCGTTCTAGGAGGAGCTGACTCGCGTCTTCTTGCACAGGGCACCTAACGTGAATTTCATTACGGAAGACGTTTTTTGCTTCCAATATTTAAACCTGATTTGACGTTCATGAATTTATACTTTTGATTCATGCATGTGTTTCACATGCAGTTGATACCATCTGTGCCCGGTATATGGGACCTTCTGTGCCCAAGTATGTGGGACTTTCATTTTAAAGGGACCTTTTGTGTCCGTGATTAAACTTTTGAGTGTCGATCAGTTCGTTTGTTTTGTTTTCATTCTTCCGAGCTTTGTATTTTAGAGTTTATTTGTTTTCTTTACAAGGCTTATGACTATTTGTGCGCTAGATTGTGGTTTTGCGGTACTTTTATGCTTCGTCTTACGTTTTATTTTCCATCTTGTTGTCTTTAATTTTGTTTATTAGTTTTTTATTCTTGTTCTTTTGTATATTTGATTCTTTTTCGGTTGATCGATTAATATATTTATTTATCATTTTATTTTAGTTTCTTGTTTGTTAAGCGGGTTTTCTTTTGTTTTTCCCTTCGCTCTTTGTTACTTTTCTCCTTTTACAGATGTGTTTAAGTCTGAAACGTGGTCGGAATTTTTCGCCTCAATACTAGAGGTTCTGCAGCCCAGGGCTTCTTTGGTGAAAAGCACTGTTCTTGCTTCCAAAGCGGACGGTACCGTTCGTTCCTGCCTCGTAGGTTTTAAAAGATGGAAATGTTGGGCTTGCTCCGATCACGTCTGTCACATTCCACCTAATCTGTTCCAGGTCGCAGTCTACTTGCAGTGTCTGCTTAATGAAGCTTAAACTCCTTCTCCAGTTCTTAACGCGGTCCACAGCATCGACTGGGCGCTACAGTTGGCTGGCTTATCAAAAATCGCCAATCATTCCCTGGTCGCCTCAATGGTCAGCGCGTCTCAAAGGATTTTGGGCAGGCCTAAGGTCAAAAAAGACCCTATAACTCCTGAGATGTTGAAAGCGCTCGTGGGGTCCAAGATAACAGATAAGTCTCCTCTTTCTGATCTTAGATCTGTTGCCTTATGCCCTATTGGTTTTTTTTAAAGTTTTTCCCATCTTATGTGTCCATTTTCCTAGAATCTTCGAAGTGTGACCAGTTCAGAGAAGGAGCGTGGATCGGTATCGCGAGGAAAGACTTGCCCACTTGTCCAGTCAAGGCCTTGGAGGACTACATCTCGGCGGCTCAAATCAATCTCCCCGAGGATTTACCCCTGTTCAGAGCCCTTGCTACTCCTCGGGCAAAAGAAAAAGTACGAAGCCAAGGGATTAGCAATACAAGAGCTAGAGAACTCATTAATGACGCCTTTAGACATATAACGGACGTTTCCAAGATTAGTGTTCATAGCCTTAGGGCGGGAGGAGCCACCTCTGCGGCTAATGTCGGTATCGCTGATAGACTTTTCAAGCGACATGGCCGTTGGGCGAGCGAGTACGCCAAGGATGGCTACGTTAAGGACGATTTTAATTCTCGTTTGCCAGTGACGAAGTCTTTAGGAATCTGATTTATACTTTATAGTTATCTATTTCTTTAATATTTTTGTTTCTTAAACCGTGCCTGGCAGGTCGGGAGGGTTCTATCCACAGCGCCGGGGTTTTTCCTCAGCTGTTTCCGCAGCGAGCGCGGTGAGGTTTTTTCATCCTGTCGATGCTCGTTGGTTTTCTCCCAGGTTTAGTTTTCCTTTATTTGTTTCATAGGCTTTTCTTGGTTTGCACCTTTGTATATTGTGAAATTAGCTTACTCAATAAACGTGCGGCCTCCAGTGAGCACGCGATAGCATATGCTGTGTTGCTCTTGTTGTCACGCACGGGTATGGTGTCTATAGGGAATTTAGACGAGAGTTTTTGTTCAATGGTTCGATGGTTCAATCAATCTGTGACTGCAGCGCTGTGCAGTCATCGGTTTGTTTAAGCGAATGCTTAGCTGCCGCGCCTGTTTTTCTTCTGAGGAGCAACCCGCCAGTTTGTTTTGTTGTCATGTGTAAGACCTGTGGCGAAATCGTGGTCCATCGGATGTTTGCTGTCTTTTTAAATGGCCTAAACGTTAAGAACAGTTTAAAAAGTATTCTACAGAACATGTTTTTCGGTTTATTTGTTTTATTCTAGGTTTCAAGATTAGTTATAGCGAGTATTCTTTTGTCACAGAGATTGTTATCTAGGGAATCAGGATTGTATAAAGTTACATGAGTGAACGGCATGTCCTGTACGTCTACCTGACCTGTACTGACCTGTGAATAAACAAGTTTTGGCCTTTACGTTATTTGTTTAGCTTTTTAGATGTCCCACTACTGTATGTACTGTACTGTTTATTTATTTATTTATAATTATAATCTTGTAAATTCTTTTAGTTGTTTACAGTAGTAGAAATAAACTGTTGTTGTTCGAAACTCTTCTCGTCATGTGTACAATGATTGTTCGATGAAGAAACAGTCTATCAGCACTGATGCACTGACTGACGAGGCTCGAAGAGCGAAATATATTTTAAAACTAGAATACTTTTATTTTTAATTTTTACATTTTACATTTCTTATACGTGCATCGAATGTGGTAAAGACGTGATGTCTTATTTTGCAAGTAGTTTACGCACTGCTGTTGTTTTTGAATTTAGTGAATTATGAAATGAATTACAAAATCATATTGAAACTATAACGAGTTATCTGAATGTTATAAGCATATTTGACATATTTGTCATTGTGATCGGTTCATTTTTTATATTTCGTTCTGAGTGTTTCATAATTTTAACAAGTCTAAGTTATTACCTTTAATAAAATTAATGGGTTCAACTGTTCTACATACTATCTTTGTCCGATTAGCATCGTAACTAACGGCAGCACTTCCCTTCTCAATGAGAACGTCTAGTTGATTAATACTGAAGAGCCTCGATTTAACGAATACCCTGCGAGCAGTGGTTTCTCCGGGCCGGACGATACGGGAGAGAAACCACTGCGAGCAACCGTTTGATTTTCCATCGAGCAAGCGCATGCACGTGACTCGTACGTCAAACGTCAAATGACGTCACTTCCTCTTGATTGGCGGAAAAATTATGACTTGTGCGCGCCAACAGGGGTCTTTTTTGCATGAGCATGCACCACCCCTGACTTGACAAAGAGCACGCGACCAGCTCGCGACTAGTGACAGCGACATGGTGCATAGTCGTAGGAACCAAATTGTTCACTTTGAAAGCTTGCTTGACATTGAAATGGTAGCAGGAACTTAGGAAAGAGCTTCGTTGTACAAGATAAGTAAAGATCTGGTGATTTAAAGTGGAGACTGATGCGCTGAACGAGGTGAAAGAGCAAGTTTCTCAGGGATGTCTGACACGAACATGGCTGCTTGTTATTGTTTGGCGCTCGACTCGTGTCTTGATTCCCGTTCAAGAACCGAAAAGTTTGGCATAGAATGCATTGCTGAAGCGTAGTTATTGAGCAAAATGTTCTTTATTTAGTGTTTGTCTACAAATCGGATGTAAATTAGTTTCTCGATACCGCAGGGAATTTCTGTCAATAATTTGTTCATAGCTGATTTAGCCATATTTCGGGAGTGGATTAATAACGATCAGCGGGCGACTACCACGCCGTTATCAGTTGGAATAGAAAGTTGTTCCCTTAAGTATTTTAGCGATGCAAAGTTTGTTTATCGGAAAATTGTAGAACGTCTTGTTTTTGCGTGAACTAACATTCTAACGCATTATTAACAGGAACATTCATTTAGCCAGAACTTAAGTGCTGTAAAAATTTTTAACTTTTGGTCGGCATCACATGTTTACTGTACTTCTTGGGAAACCTAACCGTTTGTTTCATCGAAATCGGTCACAAGATTCGACTTTAATTTTGGTCCTATTGAATACAGTTTTGACTGTCTCATTGATATTCATTTTTCTTATTTTTCGAGACATACAGAGTGACTACCACCAACATGTCACCAGCTGACTAATCTACGTCTCGTGTGCTGTTAATTTTGTAGCTTTTAAGAGGCAGTGTCTGTAAAAGGGGTCCGGTGCATTCGGGGTCGAAAAATAGTTTGCCCTCAAACTTTACCCAGTTAATCATCTTAGTTCATAAGTAAATGAAACGACTTTCGTTTTGGGAAATATTTCGAAATACAGATTTTAGAGCGCTCAACTGTCAAAGACGTCAAACTGCCAAATGCCCTAAATTTGCGTCTGGCAAATGCCAAAAATTGGACAAATTACTAAGCTCGCTTCTCCAAATCCACAAAAACCGAGAAAAAATGATTATTATTTCTAGGTTACGGTGTTTATCAACAGTGTGAATAGCATGTGAATTTTGAATTTTGTTGAACTGTGTCTACAGAAAAATTAGTTTACTAGCACCTACGACAGAACATTTTAAAATCGCTGCAAAGTACCCTCTCTTTGCTGGCGATTATTTCCTAAGTCCAGACCTGCCTGCTCTGATTTTCTACTTAAATGAACTATGGAGATGCTAGGAAGTATAGAAATCTATAAATACTTTGCGCTTTTGATCTTCCTTTAACGCAGAGACTTTGAACTTTTGGTGTTTTTGAAGACACGACAGCCAATTATGCAAATTAGCTAGATGAAGAAATTCCATTAGAAAATGTTGTACCCTTGTAATTTTTTGGCTCAATTGTTGGCAATATTTCTAGACTAAGCGGTTTAATAAAATAAAGTATATTCAGTTTAGAGTTACGCTATAACTATAATGAGGTTTCAGAAAAGTACATAATTATGTTTAATAGTACCCGCCTGAGGCCGTTCTGAAGCATGCCGAAAAACTTCGCTGGCAAATGTTTTGATATTTCAGACCTAAATGCTCTAATTGTCGGGTTAAAAGCAACTAAGGAGACACTTGTAAGTATAGAAATATAGAAATATTCCGTTTTTTTATTCTTCCTCAAACACTTTTGTTCTTTTGCGAACGTTAACGTGACCAGCGCATCTTGTTACCAACAAACTAAACAGACAAAAAACCTCTCTTTGCTCATGCGTTTCACACAAATGCTACACAGATAAAAAAACGTACTTTTTAAACCTCAAAAAGTACTAAAAGAAAAAATAAGCGATGCATACTTTTTAGTTTGGTTAGTCTTAAGATGCTATTTTAAAACAACAAGATATTCGGGAGAGTCTGTATGTCACGCAACTATCGTCTTCTCAGTGGTAACAACTAATTGTCAATCAGGTATTTCCCATTTCTGTTTTCATTATTTAGCTTCAAGGAGTTTGCTTACATGCCTGTAATGGATAATGGAGTTTTGATTCTTAGTTTGTCAAGCATTGTAATATTAAAGATCAAGCAGATCATGCCAAGAAGGTTTTAATTTGTCATGTTGTTTTTGCAAACGGTTCTCAACTATCATGAGGATTTTATGTATCCAAATATTTCACCTTGCCCTTCTTTGTTACTTTTGAAGACTGCTGCGACGTTTGCATCGTTGAAATTGTCCTTACTCACTCGAAGTGGTAACAGGAGCAAAGATCCTGACCGGAGGGGTGTGGTCCGGACAGAATTTGCAAATGTACCGAAACTGGATTTTACGGCACATAGCGGAGTACATTCTATCCTTTTATGTTCCTGTATCCGTTTCATTCTGTGTTCATGTCATGTCAGTTCCCACATTTAACCGGTCAGAGGCACAAGCTATATGCTTGGCGCTTGTGACTTCACAGAATAACCCAAGAAAAACCGTGTGACCAGTCAGACGCCCCTGGTGGGGAGAACCGCTCCCATATGAAACGCGCGGGCTTGCTCTTTGTATCGTTTCGAGATAGGGACTGCAGAGTTTGGTTTCAGTTGCAGTTAGGGTGTTCCTGCTAATGCCAAATTTCGTTATACATGTACTTCGTTGAAGTATAATCTCCTTTTGAGGTCAAGTATAGTCATATCCGCGCTCAGAAGGCTTAATTCTCAACCTCATTCCCAGGGTAATTCGCTTTATTCGAGTGTGTGGAGGATGTTCGACGTCACATCCGAATTCGCCGAGGCTGCTCAATTTTAATTCTTTCGACAAGAAAACCCATCTCTTTCATATGCATCCACCCCATATGCATAATTGGCTGTCGTGTCTTCAAAAGCACCAAAAGTTCAAAGTCTCTGCGTTAAAGGAAGATCAAAAGCGCAAAGTAATTTTAGATTTCTATACTTCCTAGCATCTCCATAGTTCATTTAAGTAGAAAATCAGAGCAGGCAGGTCTGGACTTAGGAAATAATCGCCAGCAAAGAGAGGGTACTTTGCAGCGATTTTAAAATGTTCTGTCGTAGGTGCTAGTAAACTAATTTTTCTGTAGACACAGTTCAACAAAATTCAAAATTCACATGCTATTCACACTGTTGATAAACACCGTAACCTAGAAATAATAATCATTTTTTCTCGGTTTTTGTGGATTTGGAGAAGCGAGCTTAGTAATTTGTCCAATTTTTGGCATTCGCCAGATGCAAATTTAGGGCATTCGGCAGTTTGACAGTTGAGCGTTCTAAAGTCTGTATTTTGAAATATTTCCCAAAACGAAAGTCGTTTCATTTACTTATGAACTAAGATGATTAACTGGGCAAAGTTTGAGGGCAAACTATTTTTCGACCCCGAATGCACCGGACCGCTTTTACAGACACTGCCTCTTAAGTGCTGGGAAAATTGTAGAACATATATTAATTCACTGCTAAACTCAACACCGGCTTTTGCGCATTTCGAGCCCGCGCGCTGAAATTTGCTGCTTTTTTTTTTGGAATATTTCTGTTCCTTTCTCACTTCAAAACGAAGAAAACTGAAAGTGTTTTCTTGCATCAACAAATGTTTCGGTACTTTGTTTAGACTTTGATGAGGTTAGCGCAATCCTACAGGCACTACATAAACGCGCAATGTTGTCCAGGTCAAGTGGGGAGGTAAAATTTGGTGGTAGCTCGTGTATGTTAAAGCTGGTCTACTTCGCTTTTGTTAAGACCATGTTACAGTCTTTTTGCAAACTACACATTTTGTTAAATCACGAGCACATTCGCCAAGACCAACGAGAAAAATAATCGCGACGATGGCTTTGAGACACGCCATTTTGATGAAGGCAGACCCTGTGGTGAGCCTCCATGCACATCGCTTGTTCAGCGGTCGCGCATGCTCATGCAGAAAAGACCCCTGTTGTGCGCGCCGGCCCGGGTTCGGGTGGAGTTGACCGAAAATCATGAGTTGTACAACGCCACCGGGCTCCCCAAAGTGGATGCTTAACCCCAATTTTCCCTCTAAAACACCGGTAAAAAAGGATCTACACTAGTTCCTCGAAGTATTGCCTAGTCTGCGGAATTGTTCTAAGAATTGAGGGCTTTTACGCCTTGTCGCGTCCTGAACTGTTTAGCGCCTTGAACGCAATACTCCAGACAACAGTACAATTTCCATTGGTAAAAGACGATCAAAGGCGGGGTTTGTAAAAGCTGTTTCAGGCGATTGGAGCTCATCAATAATAAAAAAAGCGTACTGGAAGCACTAGAGAAAGAATTTCAAGCGAAGTATAACAGCACAGTATTAAAGAATCGGGAAACCACAGCCAACATCAAGCGACTTGGAAAAGACAGCCCGCAAGATCGCGGTACAAAAAGGATTTGTGTCATCTCAAATTTCGATGCAGATGAACCGGGAAAAAAATGCACAAGAACCGTTTTATTCACCAGCAACTGTTGCAAAACGCAAGAGGACATTAGCTGCTTTCCTCTTGAATACGAGGAAGAGAAAGAAAACTCATTTCCTGGGTACACCGGTTCAGCGCTGAGTGAAAAAAAATGTGAAAACAAACCAGACATAAGCAAGGACGAAATCAAGGTGAGGTGATTTACATAAAAACGTTGTGCATAATTTCTTATATTTTATGTAATGATATTATGAGATAGCTAATCATAGCGCCTTTGTTACTTTTTAGGTCATTATCCAGTATCCCTCAGGACCAAAGCAAACGGTTTTGAGTGGTGCATTTGCAGAGGCTATAAAATATCTTGCACTCGACTGGCCAAAAGCTGCATGCAAAGTTTTTTTGGAATTCAAAACCAAGGACCGACATAAAGGACATTTTAATGTCGAATATGGACCTGGAAATGCAGAAATTTTGCTTTGAATGATACATTGCGTACATACCACTGAAAGAACCATCCAGTTCTTGTTTGAAAAATGAATTTAATTGTTTTCCACTTTACAGTGATCGGCAGTAAATTATTGTTCTTGAAAATGAAGATTTGTTTTCTTTTAATTCCGTGAGAACCCACATTAATTCATCTTCAACTTCCCCTGGACATTTTTTTACAACAAATTTGCAACGAAATTTGATGAGTTTTGTGTCCCTCATGTGTAATGCCTTCATAATCTGGGTTCTGGTCTCCTTCCCAGCAGTTGCAGTTAGGCAAAGAAGAGGGCAATGCACAAAACTGCGCAACTGCCTTATTTTACCATATGCTGCCCTGAAAGGCATACCTTGCATTCCCCTGAAAGCTGGTTCATTGTTATAAGTACAATAATGAGTGCTGCTTATTAGCCGGCTAGGTTATAATATACAAACATAAACCACAAGGGACTGCAATGAACCGCAAACGAATATGCCGAAGAACGTAGGATCTGTAAAGACCTGATCAGCAAAAATAAAAATGTAGACATATAATTCTGCAAGCAGAATACTGCAATGCTGATCGTACTACGTGAAAATTAACTCTGCAAGACATCAACAAGACACCGAAAGAACTAAAAATGTCTTGCAGAGTTAATTTTCACGTAGTACGATCAGCATTGCAGTATTCTGCTTGCAGAATTATATGTCTAGGTTATAATACTATATTTCTTGTTATATATAATGCATAGTACTCACTATATATCTGACCTTTCTTTCGCCTCTTTCGTATAGCCCAAAACACATGTTTACCCCCAAAATCTTTCCTTAACATTGTTGTCACTTTGTCTGGGAATGACTTAAGCCCCATTCACACCAAGGCTTAAACTTTTAAAAAGTTGTCTACTTAAGGATGGTGCCCACTATTGTTACTGCGCACATTTTCTGCGCATGCCAAGGTAGTCGCGCGCGCGAAAGAAATGCCCAACACGCAGGACACGCGGAGTGGTTTTGTCTTCTTTAAGTCTGGGAGGTTCTAGTTATTTCTTGTGGAAAAGATGCGACGTTTTTCAACAGACGAAAAATAATTTCTATTTACCTTGTCAGTTCTTTGAAAACCGAAGAAGTATGCGCATGTTGCTATTTCTGCCGTATGATCGATCTGACCGAACATTTTATAGTCAAACAAAAGTCAATTGTAAAACATCAAAAGTTGTTGCTTCAAGATGTTACACTTGGAGCTTGGGTATTGAAAAATCCCGTAATAGGCAAGGATCAGTAAGTCAGATGGAAAATAGCTCCAAGTTCTCCGCTTAATCGAGAAACTGCAAGCATACCATTCACTCGCGTCCTTCACGTTTTATCGGCTAATCGGCTATAAACACTTTCCCGAATATTTCTGTAATTTTGTAAGGTTTTATGTAATTATTCCCCAGAAAATAGATTTACAGCGTTCGAGTACATACAGATGTCCCTTTCATTGAGAGTCCGACGCTTTTTTTTTGTTCAACAAACAAGAAAAAAAACTATCACAAGATTGCTTGGATTGCTGAGATCGCGGCTTCACAAACAGTTGCGGACAGCAAAGGAAACGCTCTCCTCGTGAAAAAAATCGTAAAAAATTGTTATGCTTTTTACTATTATCATTGTTATTTAAGCATTTTGGCATTACTAAGCATTGAAATGATTGACTCATTGGGCAGCTTCTCGTGTAGATAGTATTAATTTTCTTAAGATTCAGTTTCACGCCACACATAATCTGGACATTTAGACATAGCTGCCATTTGGCTGTTTATAAACTAAAGATGGGAGATAACATAAAGTATTTCCATTCTAAGACTTTCTTAGGTTTAAAAGACACTGTTAAGTCTAAAATCAACATTTAGGAACGAAAAATAGTGAATGATCATGACACAGAATGCTACAGTAAAAGAATCAAAACGAAATATATAAAATGATCATTGTAGCCCAGTTTATTTATGAGGATACATAAACGGATTCGGTACAACTACTTTCGCAGTATTCAGCTTTTATAAAAGAGAGCTCATGTATGGAACTTGAGTCTATGCAAAGCCCGAAAGAGATAGCGCATTAAAAAGCACAGATATAAGCTCATTGAATGTATGCAAGTTTAATGACATATTCGATCGAGGTACCCAGTAAAATGATAAAAAACGATAGAAGGTTTACAATCCATATTACATCTACAGTTCAAAAATCTTGAGGACATCTACAGGTAAGCAAACGATTGAAGGAGTACCTGTCTAAGAGTCCCTGTCGACTATTTTCCACTACAGTACAGTAGTTTGTTTACTGCACCAGCCTTGGATCTTGAGCTCGCCATACTACTCTATGTGCGCTGGAAGTAATCTTTAATACCTTGGAGATTGCTCTTCTCCAAAAATTTTTGTTCAATTTTTGAGACGGAGAAGCTCCAGTTGAATGAAATAGTATAATTTGTTTTCCTTTGAGTCCATGAAATGTCCTGCTTCACTGTTTTTGCTCTCCTCCATGGGTTGTTGTTCTCTCTGACTGTTAGCCATTGTGGATATCCCAGAGTACTCCGCGTGGGGTGAAGGAATAGTGAAACTGACCGGGGAGGGGATGGGAAAAATTGTAAATAACCCCCAAAGCGATTAAGTTAAGGTTAAAACCAACCAATCTAACTTCTAAAAACGCGTGGTAACCTCTACTTTTTATCTCACCAAATGAAAGTAATAAGCCTACTCAGCAAACGATCAACTTTTGGTTCGGGGAAAATGTCGTTTACACTATTTTTAAGGCAAACGCGTGGAGAGGGGTAACTGCTGATAACTTCCCCAGTTGTGCTGATATTTCAAAAAAAGACGTATAAAGAGCGTTTGTTATGTTATCTTTTGTTGCTTGTTTTGAAACCTTGTTACAGTTATCATTGCGTTTGTGCCAGTTCACGTATACACTCTGAAATTTGGGAAAAAAATAACTTTTTATCATTTTTCTAAAAAAATGCCTATTCACCGTTTTTCTCCATATTGAAGCGCAGTTATCTCTGAAAAATTCGTGGTTACCCCCAGTTTTCTTTTTGGATTTCATTAGCCCCTGATATGATATACTTGTCTCACATAGTCATTATCTGGGAAAAAATACTTCCCATTAGTGGGCACCGTACTTAAACACAGCTTTTGCAACTTGCCTATTGTAGTTTTATGGATTCCAAATCTAGTCCAACTACATTATTAGTCCAGTAGCTGTTTCTCATTATTCAATTCTTAGTAGTTCAATTAAACATGTTGAATTGGTGTGAATGGGGGGAACTTATTACCCAAGAGAAACTTGAAACAATGATTATGCAAAATTTTAAAGGCAAATACAGTCAACTCTTGTTATAGCGGACACTGTAGGACCTCGAGTCAGTGTCCTCATTAGCCAAATGTTATTTTTCCTGGGATTTAGCTGCTGTCCATATCATATCAGGGTGTCCGTTATAGCGAGGTGTCTGCAAGGTGAGAGTTGTCTGTACAGTGAAACCTCTTGGGATCAAGGCAAGTGTTCTCTGAATAGAGGTCTCCCTTCAATGAAGGTAACATGTACAAGTAATACGCGGAAATGTAAGCTGTATTTTAAAGAGAGCAACGGAATGGATCTATAATGTAGTTGTATAAACTGATAGTAAGTTCTCACATCTCATTGAGAGAACTTGTTATGACTGACTAGTTGATCCTTTCCTAACATGAGTAATTCTTATTTACTCAATTATTATTTAATATGGTGTGACTATAGGGTGCTGACCAACTCATGTGTATGGGCAACCTGTCGGGATTTAAACTATCGATGTATATGTGACTAATTCAGTAAGGTTAGAGGAAAATATGCTCTGCCTTGTACAATTTCCGATAATTTGCAATAAATGAGGAAATTCACAAGTAATCAATAGAGTATTATATTTGGAAATCGATTTGATTGTAGACCGCGAGCGGTCGTCCTTCTTTCCTAAGAGCCAGGCGCGGCGAGCGAAAGGTTAATGCAAATAAAAAGCAAAAAAAGAGGAGAGATTATACTACCGTGACTCAATAAGAGACTGCTCGCAGTCTAATTACATCGGGTCAGTTAAATGGTGAATATAGGTAGCCGCTTACCACTTTTAAAACAACACAATGCGATTCATCCACGACGATGCCAAGAATTCTTGCTTAAAAGTTGAAGGAAAGATTTGGCCGCAAACGATTCAAAAACTTCTGCACTTGCAAAAATAATGTCGAAATTGCATTCCTTTTTCAGTGACTCAACGTTTTCAGCTTCCAGTTTCCAAGATGAAAGACCAAAACGTCCACACTCTTATCTGGTCCGCGATTAATGACTTCAGAGGAGAAATAACAATGATAACTGGTCGGTCTTTGTTCATTTCCTGAGCCAAAAGAACAGCCATTTGATAGATCAAGGATTTACCATGCCCCGTAGGGAGTATGGCGAGTGTCTCTACCTGTCGAAAAAAGAAAAAGTGCCTGTCGCTGTTCCCTTGTCAGCTTACTTATGCCTAAAGAGTTTAAGGATCAGTGTACCACATGGCCATTGTAAATTTTGATGCTATCATTTCAAAATGTTGGTCTGACTTTCCAAATCCTATTTGCAATTTTAGCTTTTATTTCGTTTTTTTAAAGTTCTTAATTTGTGCAATTACGTTTTCTTGAATTCGTGATCGACCTTCCGTGTGTTGCCTCAACGCCCGGTCTTTTCCTGCGTTTCTGTTGATATGTTGTTAGCTTCCTGTATTTAGTCTTTTTCATTCCGTAAATATCTTGCCTCTTTTGAATTTTCGCATTTTGCATTCTGTAATTTTGTTGCCTCGATTTCATGTTCCTTGTTTTTTATATATTCTGTCTTTTGCTTTTGCCCCATGGGTAAGAATTTTTGGCACAAACCTACATGCCAAAAATCTTTCCTTGGAGAGAAATTGCGCGCTTTTTGTCGGCTGCATCTTATCGCTAAATGAAGTTGCTTTATCTATGTTATCTCGGATTTGTTCTGTCGAATGTCCATACTCTATTTCTGTATTTTTTTTCTTAAAGTTGCCTCGATTTAAAGTCTGTTGCAGTCATGGCTCAATGGCGGGAAAAGGTCACATTACCTAAAAAGGGGGGAAAATTGGGAGTTTCATTCCGAGTCATTCAGCATTATGGCGGATCTGGTTAAATTGGATTATGAAGGAAAAAGTGTGGGATTGACACCAATGAATCTTAGCAAAACAACAATTGCTCGATGTTTTAGGGTGCATGAAGACGGTTTGCACCTTAAAATCGTAAAAAACGGCAAGTGCGAAAATGTATGGCCGCGATGGAACGGCAAGTTTTTATTGCCAACGGGAACAAAAAATGCACATGTGGTTGCCTTTCCTGCTGAAGATCAAGATTTATGCATCAGTCAATTGAAACCACGGCCCCCCGACCCCCGGGACATAGCGGGGAATTTAACATTTACCCAGTGTTGAAAGATGGCTTATTTCCCCGGCCCCGGGGCCAAGAGACATGTTAAAAGCCCCGCATCCACACACCGGAACCAAATGAAGAAGTAACTCAAATCGGTATCGTTTGTCAAGAACACGTTGCAAAGGTTAAACTTTACCTGTTTTCGCTTCTGTCACTAAGGACTCCAGGTTCCACTATTAATATTGTTTTCAATTCTGTAATCGTCAATTGCTGCAAAAATTGCCCTTTTTTTATTAATAGACGCAATTTAATGTACAAGTCTACATTGTGTTGGGCGTTAACGAAAACTAGCCGGTAAGAATTATATTTGGTATTACATAAATGCATGGGTGTATTTTTAAGTAAACACATTTGGTTCAGCGTGTAACATATTAGTCATACCTCAGTGACTCGGGTACAAGTCTCGCCGTGTACTTGTTCTTCCGCTTCCGGTGATCGCACGTGCTGTTAAATCACCGCTCCACGGCCCCGGTTAACAGACATTTTGTTAAATCCACCGCCCCCCAGGGCCAACGAGCTGTTAAAAGTGCGTTAAATCCCGGCTATAGCCGCGTTAAACCCCCGCTATGTCCCGGGGGTCGGGGGGCCGGGGTTTCAATTGACTGATGCATTACAAGAGGATGATGATGATGATTTTCAGGGAACATTTGGTGCTCGGTACGTATGCACGTTCTTTTGTGTTTGCGATTTTTTTTTCAATGTTTTATTTCAGTACTTTATAAAGAAGAAAATATTTTAAAAGCGCGATTTGATCGCTTACGCTAGAAAACTTTAACTTAACTTAAACTTATTTTACATTTCACTTTATTATTTTTATAATCAAAAGAGCAACCTCGCATCCAATTCCTCGCCCATCAGTTAGTGGCTGCGGCCGAGTCTTAGCCCACCAGTAACTAGTGCTAAGCCCGTGTGACTCTGTCGGAGGAATCATCAAGCCAGAAAGTTAGATAGAAAGGTAATGCAAAGAGATATAACTCTTACCAGGAAAGAGAACTCGGAGTCTTTCACTAATGGATTTGTAGGAAAACCCTCATTCAACAAGCTCTCGTATAAACGCCTCGTCCACTAAGTCCGCTAAAATCATGCTAAAATCATTTTGAAGGTGACTTTTTTCAAATAATTCTGCTTATCGGTTCCAGTTTCTCACCCTTTAGCCTCGCTCACATGCTATTTCCAGGCCGCGTAAATAATCAGTGATTATGGAATCGAGGCGACATAATTCCAGAATACACATACCGTGAAAAAAAAAAGTAACAGAGAATCGAGGCAACATAATTCCAGAATGGGGAATACCGTAAATGAAAGAAGGAACATGGAATCGAGGCAACATAATTCCAAAATGCAGAATGCAAATGTCGTAAATAAAACTAGAATCATGAAATCGAGGCAGCATAATTCCATAATTCAGAATGCACATACCGTAAAAAGAAAAAGGAACATAGAATCGAGGCAACATAATTCCAGAATGGGGAATGCAGAATTCAAATACCGGTACCGAAAATGAAACAAGGAACATGGAATCGAGGCAACATAATTCCAAAATGCGGAATGCCAAACGTCGTAAATAAAACTAGAATCATGAAATCGAGGCAACATAATTCCTGAAAGCATAGAATCAAGGCACCATAACTCTAATAAATATGCTAAATACCACAAATACAAAACAAATGGAATAAAAGCATACAAGGAATGGCCATGTGTGACACTTATTAAAACAACGCTTTTTCCAGGATATTGTACGTACATGCCACAGCCGCCATTTTGATCGCTCTTGCAACCCTCAGGCTTCGTCCCCATTCCCCTTTGGATACAGCGGGCTTGTTTTAAGGACAGCAATTACAAGCGTAAGCAAATGCGCGAGAGCCTAAACTTCTTTTGAAACAGGTTTTACCTGTTCAAAGTTAATTTATTCGTCCACAGCGCTGCACGGCGCCTCGATCAAAGAATCAAACGGTTGTTCGCAGTGGTTTCTCTCCCGTGTCGTCCGGCCTGGAGAAACCACTGCTCGCAGGGTATTTAACGAAGGGCTAGGGGACTGGAAAAATGTGATCGCTATATCGTCTCGAGGTTCTTTTTCATACATTTTACGATTACTGGGGTAAAGAAAATTGTTCTTTATACCGAGGACTTCGTTATAGGCCTTCGGCCTCGGCGGATAACACCCTCCTCGATCTGCTTAATTCTTCAATATCTTACTCAGCCTCTTAATTAATTGCTAAATAAGAAATCGATTGTTGAACAGAACAGCTTTTATTCAAGAGTCACTTCAAATTGCAGCTTAGGGAAAATCCCTGTATCTTTTAAAGTTTAGAAAAATAAAATAAATAAAACTTTAGTAAAATAAAGGTGTTGTTCGTTTTTCCGACGTGCATTTGTATTGTCTGCAAGAGAGCTTCTAAAAAGATCAAAGTACGTAGTACACAATAATAAAATAAGTGTCAGTGTACCACATGGCCATTGTAAATTTTGATGCTATCATTCCAAAATTTTGTTCTGAATTTCCAAATCCCATTTGCAATTTTAGCTTTTTTTAAAGTTCTTAATTTGTTTTTCATGAATATTCTCTGGTCTTAAATTCTGCAATTAGGTTTTCTTGAATTCGTGATCGACCTTCCGTGTGTTGCCTCAACGCCCGGTCTTTTCCTGCATTTCTGTTGATATGTTGTAACGTTCTTGTATTTAGTCTTTTTCATTCCGTAAATAACTTGCCTCGTTTGAATTTTCGCATTTTTCATTCTGTAATTTTGTTGCCTCGATTTCATGTTCCTTGTTTTTTATATATTCCACGTTTTGCTTTTGCCCCATGGGGTAAGGATGTTTGGTACAAACTTACATCGATTAGAGAAATTTGGTTTGTGACGTCAGCGCCATCTTCCGCATAGACTCTGGAAGAGAGGGAGATACCAAAAATCTTTCCTTGGAGGGAAATTACGCGCTTTTTGTGGGCTGCATCTTGTCGCTAAATAAAGTTGCTTTATCTATGTTATCTCGGATTTGCTCTGTCGAATGTCCATACACTTTTTTTTGGTTCTTTTTTTTAAAGTTGCCTCGATTTAAAGTTTGATGCAGTCATGATTCAATGACGGGAAAAGGTCACATGACCTGAAAAGGCGGCAAAATTGGGAGTTTCATTCCGAATCACCTAGCATTATGGCGGATCTGGTTCAATTGGATTATGAAGGCAAAAGTGTGGCATTGACACCAATGAATCTTAGCAAAACAACAATTGCTCGATTTTTTAGGGTGCATGAAGAAGGTTTGCACCTTAAAATCGTAAGAAACAGCAAGTTCGAAAATGTATGGCCGCCATCGAACGGCAAATTTTTATTGCCAACGGGAACAAAAAATGCACATGTGGTTGCCTTTCCTGCTGAAGATCAAGACTTAAAGAGGATGATGATGATGACTTCCAGGGAACATTTGGTGCTCGATACGTATAATTTATAGTCTTACGATTTGCACGTAGTTCGCCAACTTATCCCTGATATTGTTATTTAAGAACTGACTGAACCATTGCGAGCTAATAGTAAAAAAATGCCTGCGGTTTCTTTTTCCGAATGAAAAGAAAACTTAATAGCGGAGCTCCGCGCGCGAAGCGCGCCAGCGGAGCACCATGGGTAAATAAATCTACCCATCCCAGAAAATTTGGTAATCACGTGACCGACCGACCGACCGACCGTCCGTCCGCACCACAGGAAAACCAATGTTTACTCTCACTTTTTTACCTAGTTTGGGAGCCCAAGACAAAACTAATTGCACATCAATGTTGTAATCAATTGACAGCTGTCAAAATAGGGCATCCGCTGACCAGTATCACCTGACCGTACCGTGGGCTCAAGTGTCGACCCATCGAGGTCGAATATTTTTTTGAAGTTATCCGCTGACAAATTACCAGTTTCAAATGATCGCAGGCTCATGTTTATTTTTTCCAAGGATTCATATCAAATATTTTGTGTTTATGTCACCATGGCCCCGCACTATTAGGACTTCGATTTCAAACTGGCCTCGGAAGCGAAAATTCAGCCAGTTTTTTTTTTTAAAGTACAGGCGGGGAAGACCTTATTCTTACCATGGTCACGCGTTGGTCACGCTCTACGTCCAATTTTTATACTCTGATTGGTCAAAATTTGACAGGTGAGTTCATGCGGACAAATTATGCAGCATCTTGAAAGTTGTTTACTTTGACAGCTGAAGCTGACAGAGTTTTGTGTCAACTTGTGATGTTTTTAACTGTCTTTTCCCTCTGGATGTACAAAATGAAACACAGCTGCTATCAAGAGTCTTCTGTTATTCATGGCTGGTTTGTTTACTGGGTTTTTGATTAAGAAATGCGTCGCTTGTCAAAATTCGGTAATTCGTTTTTGGATGGCATCGTTTTCGTTTTTCACCTTGCCTCATGCGTAAGAGGGTTTAAAAGTCTCAACCAACTGTGGCCTTCCTTGATAGCTTTCAGGAACTGAATCTCGAATGGTAAGCCTGAGTAATTATTGTATTTGATGTTTGTTTTTGTTATATCTAATTTTCATGAAGTCTTGCGCAGTTCACGCTGACAGTTTATGCGGCAAGTTTATGCACGTTTGTAGGATTTGAGTCAATGATCTGACCTAATATCAGGTTTGATACAAGCTTACAGAACTTTAAATAGCCTTCAGATATATTTGCTCACCACAAATAGAAAGAAAACGTTCCGAAGAATATTTAGTTATAAATTTGGTTGTAGAAAGAAAGCTTTAAGCGATTTTCTTGCTTCGAGGAGTTCACCTTCGAAAACAGTAAACACCGCGCCGGGAAGCCGGCTTACCGGTAAGCTTTACGCTTAAAGACTCTGAGGATTTTTAGAGACACTTTAATACTTGCCTTCGTGAATGAAAATTGTTGCCTCTGTAAATTTTTCACCGAATTATTTCTTTTTTTGATTGTTAGTAGTCTCTCTTACAATTTTCATCGCTTGCCCGTGCCGTTTGTTTTCATCGTTCATGAACATCGCTTGCAGGAGTACTCAAAAATGACTCGCGTATCAAACGCTTTATAAGATTACACATCGTTATAACTAAAACCATTAAATAGCAAAAAAAAAATAAATTCGCTATTATGTTGAAGCGTAACTCTCTTAAAGTTCATTCAAACACTCGACCAACTGACAGCTCGCACTATAGAAACGAGAACCAGCTGGCCGTATGGGTGATTTTGGAAATTCTTGAACGGTTTTGCTTAAAGCCCATGATTGATCGTCCTGAATATTCCTGAGTGCAATTTGTCTTGAAAAATTGTGAAATACCGTATTCTCTCCGCGGTCTGTATGACAAATAGCACTGTTTCACCTCAAATGTGATGAATAAAAATTATAAAAGGTTGGTTTAAACACCCCCAGATTTGTTGGCAAGAATTTGAAAAGTAAACCTATCGAACGCAAAAAAATTTGGCGTGATTTGTTTTCTAAGAATTTGTTTTCGAGGCCTAATCTACTGTGATACATGAATGTGGATTAAAAGTTTATTGTTTGATTTAAATTATAATTTATTAATTGGAGCTTCGCTTTTAGCTCAGGCTAAATCTATATATTAGGATCGCAGGAACGAACAAATAAACAGAATATAATAGCTTACTTCTTGTATGGGAGGAATCCATAATCGGCTGTCCCCGAGCGTCAAGAACTACAAGTCTCACGACTTCTCCTTGGTCTCGAAGTTCCTGCTCAATAGCGCTGCAGACAATGAAGACCGACAGGTGCCCGAACCTTTGGAGGAGTTTAGTTAGGTTGATTGGGATGGCAAATAGCATGACCATTTGACCTTCTTCGTCCAGAGAACAAAACCTGAAGTCCTTCACCAAGTTCATCTGCTTCTTCTTCTTAGACTTGATAAATGAGAAACCAGGGACTGGCCGTTTCCCAAATCCAGCACTGGTTACTGGTGGGCTAAGAACTCGGCTGCGGAATTAAACTTCCAATTTTCCCGCCTTTTTAGGTCATGTGACCTTTTCCCGCCATTGAGTCATGACTGCATCAAACTTTAAATCGAGGCAACTTAAAAAAAAACAAAAAAAAAGTGTATGGACATTCGACAGAACAAATCCAAGATAACATAGATAAAGCAACTTTATCAAGCGATAAGATGCACCCACAAAAAGCGCGAAATTTCCCTCCAAGGAAAGATTTTTGGTATCTCCCTCTCTTCCAGAGTCTATGCGGAAGATGGCGCTGACGAAACAAACCAAATGCTTCAAATAGATGTAGGTTTGTATCAAAACTTCTTACCCCATGGGGCAAAAGCAAAACGCGGAATATATAAAAAACAAGGAACATGACATCGAGGCAACAAAATTACAGAATGCGAAAATTCAAACGAGGCAAGCTATTTACGGAATGAAAAAGACTAAATACAAGAACCTTACAACATATCAACAGAAATACAGGAAAAGACCGGGCGTTGAGGCACGGAAGGTCCAACAACAGTCCTCCTAAACAACAGTCAACAATACGCATCAGAAGGAGCCCCTGGTAACAGCAACAAACCTAGCAAAGCCATATTTTGACATTTACGACCTAATATCATACAAATAGCTCCAAGTGTAGTTGAATGAAGGCCGAGTATAGTTAACAGTTTGCTTTATTAGTGTTTGGTTTCGACACCTCATTGGAGAGTGAACAGTTGGTAGTGATTATTAACCGAGAAAAACATACCAAACACCAGTATATGGAGTAGAATTACCAAGTTTTACAGAGTATACCCAAAATAGAGGACTCTATAATTATGCGTGGCTTCAATCTCAAGTAATTTTACTCTAGGGAAAACTTGTGATCATAAATTGATAGAAACATAAAAATGAACAAAGCATTCATCTACCTGGAAATATTATTCTTGTCCTGGGTTATATGCTGTTTATTCAATTCAAAGCCACCAATCAGTCACTGTGTTTAGCATCTTACAACAATTAGAATTTCGTTTTGAAAGGAAAACTAAAGTTGGGTTACCTGTGTGTATCAGTTTGCTATCCCACGTAATACGCCTAACTATATGACAATGACATCTGGCTGGCGTAGTGTACTTGTATGAAGATGTGATTGTAACCCCCCTTCCTCCCATCTTTACAAATGTAAAGGAGTAGAGGTTGTTTTTGGTCTGCCCCTTTAAAATTTTGACGGATTTTTCTGAATTTAAATAATCATTTCATGAATAATAACTTTCATAAAAGTAAACGTCAAGGTTTCATTGTAGAGTATGCAATCCTAGACCTTATTTCAAGAGAAGGAAATAGTACGTTCTTTTTTGGTGCATTAATTAATTAATACTTTATCTTTTACAATTTATAAGAAATGGAAGTGTGGATTCCGAGGTAAGCAACAAATTGCAGTAAATGGAAACCCAATGTATATAAAGCAATGATTGTAGACTGAATTAACTGGAGTAACTAAATCTAGAATTCAGCATTTTCAGCTTAACCTACTGGTTAAATTGAGGGCGAGTCTACTATAGTGTTACTGCGTGTAAGAAAAGAAAGCAATGTTTAGTTACTATGATTACAGATCAAAGAAAGTCGATATTCCGGATGATCATCGTGGAGCATCTGTTTGTGTTTATCAAACGTATATGCTAAAATTTTGCCATAGATGCTGATTGTAATTTTAATCTTTCTTTGAGGTGGAATCGTTAGCTAACGATCTCGAAAGACTCGAAAGTCCCGTGAAGAAAAGAGCAAGTTCTCCTGGTAAGAGCAATTTTGGTGCATGTCAATCAATAATTGACTGAAACGACTCTCGTCATTTTTGACGTAATTACAAAAGAACTAAATGTTCCCCAAGTAGCCGTTTTAGGCAAAGATTTCGTTCAATATGAAAATTTTAGCGTTCAGGTTATGATGTGCGTTCACAAGTACCTAACGCGTGTCATGAATTTATAAGCTATTTCCATCTACTTTAGTTTCAGGTGTATTTCGAACGAAAACTTTGTTTTATTAAAAATTATGGAGAAAAAGTAACGATCCTCGCACTCTTTTGCATTTAAATCTTGACAGTGACATATTAACACGTAGATCAGTTGATGACGTTAAGAAACTTCTCATTTCACAGCTTAGAAGAAGATAAAGACAAGTATAAGGACATCAGGTTAGTGTATTTTGCAGTTATAATTTATTATCAAGTACCTTTTGCTTAACGACTGCCTCTTTTACGAAACAGTACAAAAAGGTCACCGTGTTGCAATTTCATTTAGTATTCTTTGAAATCTCTTGATAGTTTGAAGCCGAGATTAAATAAGTAGGATGCTAAAAAGCCATATGTTCAGTATTCTTCTTTCCTAGTTGATTTGTATTTTTTATACCTCGCCGGCAAGCTCTTGTGTCATTTTATATGTTTTCGTATTTGTTAGGTGATATATTCTTTGAAGTCTTACTCTTGAAAGTGTGTTGAAATTGTACCCGTTGTTGATGCAGTGCCAATTGGTTTTTATTTTAATATAACAGTATTTAATAAGTATCAGTACAAGACACAATGAAATAAATAACTTGAAAAAAAGTCGCGGAGAGTCCTGAAAGATACTAGAAAGCTAAAAGATTAATGATTCACCGTTCACTACATCAAGTGAGCTAATACACGGCCTTGAGTCACGTCCACATGTTGCTTTTCTTCTGTGTAGCCTTCTAGGCATAGAAGTTTTGCTACTTAAAGAACTTTGCATTGATACTAATTGTTTCTTTTCTTAAAGCAGTAGTAGTGACGAAGACACGGATATTGTTAGGTATGTTTCAAGAATAAACATTTTCAACGTTTCTTCCTTTTCTCCGTCTGTA
Organism: Porites divaricata; assembly: GCA_038088405.1. NCBI lineage: Eukaryota > Metazoa > Cnidaria > Anthozoa > Scleractinia > Poritidae > Porites > Porites divaricata. The sequence continues at coordinate 18,235,523 of JBBMOI010000004.1, read as the reverse complement.
ATGTATACAGGGTGTCCCAAAAGTTCGTTCCTCCAATTTCATGCACTATAACTTTTGATCAAAACCTTATTTTACATGAAATTTCTAGAAGATGTTTATTTCCCTATCAAGTACGTGTATTCAGAATTTCATTAACTGGCATGCCCTTTTTGTTTTTTTTATCACATTCTGTAGCCATTGCGGCATGAAGTGGGATACAGCGTGTAGACCCACAAATGATCCATTTTGAGCCTTTTTCTCACCTAGTGCGCAGGATCCAGTTCAAGCCCCAAACAACATTTGTTTAGTTTAGGCAGCTGAAAAAAATAAATTTTAGGCATTCATCCAAAAAAAGATAATAATCCTGGCCCCCTTCCACAGTAAGGCTTTTGTATTTCTTGACAAATTTGAAACGAGCTGGGCGTTAATTGGCAGACTAAGCAGAGATTTTTTTGCCATCTCAGGGGCCTCTAATTTTAAACATTTTAAACAGCTTTTCATGACCCTTTTATTTGGCTTGCTAACTATGTGAGACTGAGCATCCTTTTCGAGTCTCTTATTTTAGCTACTTTATTCAGGGCTTTTGGTCTTCCCCTTAGTTTCTTGCCTTCAAAACCTTCATTTCTCCATGATCATTCTACCACCCAACATTCGGATTTATCCAGTTTTTAGCAATTTCTACAACAGATAAGCCAGTAAATCGAAGTATACGGGCTTATGCTCTCACGCAGCTGAACGTTTTTCCGTTAAGGGGGTTTATCTTTCATGATATTCACACAAAAAAACAAGGAAGGAGTTCGAGCAATTCGGGCTATGAAATACAAAAAATGTGGCTAGGACATATACTCGCGCACGCGCACCTTTGACACGGAAGTACACAAATCGAATATTGGAGTTAAAAGATGGCACAAAAAGTATGAAAATAGTGAATTATATTGAAAGACACAACTTTTGTTTAAATGATTTGCTTACCAAGTCCAATCGTACTGAAATAAAGACTTATGAAGTAGAGGAACGAACTTCTGGGACACCCTGTATTTCCTGACACATTCCTTATATCTTTCATTAAAGGAAAGATCAGTCATTTGGAAACTGCCCAATATATATGAAAGGGAAGACAGAGTACTCCTTTGCAGACGTACTAAACATCCTAACGGCGGAGCACAGTCCGCAACGATTATGTCATCAACAACCAATGCGCTGTCGCCAGAACATGGCTTTTTTAATTAACACCACTAATGTGAAAGTACAGGATCTTCCCTTTGATGACAATGGCAACTATATAGGAAGTGGCTCACACACCTGGACATACAAAGCTGTTGGAGGAGATCCTAACAACACGGTCTTTCATAGCAGGAAACGAGAGAAATCAGATGGTGGCAAGCAGTTTATCTACCTACGAAGGCTTTATCGTACCAGTAAAGCGAGTCCCGATTTTCGCCAAATTGTATCTTACCTAGAAGATGTGAAGGGAGATATCATCAACAACACTGCATTGCTTCAGTACATCTTTAAAGGTGAAGAGCATCCATTCCAAGTGCAGCCGCACGGCAACAGCAAAACGTCATCGGGTCCATTTCTTTCGACTAACAAGACCACCAAGGCCCAAATCCGTGACGAATTGACAAAAACCAAACCAAAAAGGGCACTCTTTACGTTGGGGCAAAGTAAAGATCTCTTAAGCGCGGTAAGCTCTGCTGAAGTTCCACGCGATCGGAAACAACTGTACAACTTTAAGCACAACGAACGCGTAAAAAGCACCAATCTCCAGGGTAAAAAGGATGACATTTATGCCGTCATGGTTCAAGCAGCCGCCGAACAGGAAGAAGGAGAAGAAGAATTTATACACAGCATCGCGTCGTGGCCAGAGCCAATGTGTATTTTGGGTTTCAGTATCAGTGTCATGATATTGCAAGATTCTGTTCAGACCCATCCCTTCACTGTCTTTTGACTATTGACACCACCTTCAATCTCGGAAATTTCTATGTTACTCCAACAAGTTACAGCAACCTCCTCTTGGAAAGTAACAGGACAGGAAAGAATCCGCTTTTCCTGGGTCCCATTTTAGTACACATGACACGTTCGTATGCGACGTACTCCCACTTGCTTGCAAAGTTGAAGGAAAAGGAGCCAAATATTGATGATGTTAAAGCAACTATCAGTGATGGAGAGCCAGGTCTAACGAAAGCACTGGACACATTTCTGAGAAACAGCATTAAACTGCGAAGTCTAGGACACTTCAGACAGAACGTTAAGGACGAGCTGAAAAAACTTGGGATACGTGGTACTCAAGAAAAGTATTTCCTGGATAAGATTTTTGGTTCTGTTTGTGGTGACGTTAGAGTTGAAGGTATCCTAGATGCAAATGACGAAGAAGAGTTTGACAACCTTCTCTTTGCAAGTAAAAGAGAGATGACGGAGAGAGAATTGGAGGTGCGCCCTGATACAGAACCCTCCTTCTACAACTGGATCCTGAAACATGCAGAGCTAATGAAGAAATCTATGATACTAGGAGTGAGACGCGCTGCAGGTTTAAGCCGTGGAGACAGTTGCACATCAAACGATGCCGAGAGTAACAACCACGCGTTAAAAAAAGCCGCTGACCATGAAATGTCAACTGTGGAATTTATCAGCCTTTCAAAATCTCTTGCCTTTAACCAGCCTCAAGACATAATACGAGCCGTCCTGAAAAGTGGAGAGTATCGATTTAAAGAAGTTTACTCAAACCTTGAGCTTGTTGATGGTAGGTGGTTCCAGATGTCCAAAGAACAGAGAAAGCGACATCTGAATAAAGTGATGAATACTCCTGTGAGAAGCAGCGAAGGAAGCAACCCTGAACATCATCTTTCAATCGGTTATACTTCTGCACGACTAGCAAAACCGCCAACGATGTTAGCTGCCATTTGGTGTAAAGCCCAGGAGCATCTCTTAACTCCAGGAAGCATTTCTGTACTCCCCACAAAGGATGACGTAGGAGCCCAGGCCTCGTGCAGCGAAGCGCTTTGCAGTTTACAGCAAGTCACATCCTGACAGCCCAAATGTAGTAAAGCTGTACGATGATGGTTCCATGCAATGTCCTTGCTTAATGTTTAAATCAAGCACCAATTTATGCTCCCATTCAGTTGCTGTTGCATAGAAGGAAAACGTCTTGTCAGTTTACCTTGACTGGGTGCGCACAAGTGAAAGTGACTGTAACCTGTACTATTTGGCAACCAAAAATGTTAATGTCCGAGCCTCTGGTCAGAAAGGTGGGAAAGAAAGACGAAACAGAAAAACCCAAAAGAATCCACAACCGTCATTTACCATAACTAACCACGAGCAACTATTGCTTGCTGCCATGGATACCCACCAATCTGCACCAAACGTGTCAGTTAGTAGAACATTGGAAGCAACTAACTGGCAACCAACTGTTGGAGGTTACTCGGCAGTATTGTCAGCACCATTAGCGAGTCCGTTTCATGGTTCACCAAGTTCCTTCACACCAGCAAGTTACAATATGAAGGCAACATCTCCATTCACGAGCCAACCAGCAATGCCGCCACCCGGCGTGTTTGTTGGACCATATTTGGCATGGCATAATAACAAACCATTTGTTATTATACCAATAAACGGAAGAATCAAGAAGTGCGCCGGCTGCAGAAGAGAGTTTTCCGACCCTTTTGGCCCAATATTTGTGGGACTAGTTGTACAGCATGTGGAGCGCGATTATTACCATGACAAGAACGGATTCCGCCGCATCGGGAACGAGCAGGCTCGATATTACCATGATCATGATCATGATCAGCCATGATCCAACTTCATCCAGAAGTCCTTCTTAATGATCTGCAAAGAAGTCAATTACATCAGGATCTCGGCATTGACGTCGGTTTTGCATTTTAAATTCAAGGACAATGAATTGCAGCTCTGTGACCAGCCACGCCCTATTTAAACAAAAAACACTAGACTCAAAATCCCGGACGTTTAGTGTTCATGCGATAGCGGTCAGAATAAGAGGAAACCTTAGCTGTAGGCAATGAATGGCAATACATTTATCAATTTAAGCATTTCCATCCATTTCGAATGGATGTTTAGACAGCAGTATTCTAGGGTGATCGTTTAATCGATTAAAATTTTAAAACAAAATATAGTGGGTGTGACCGATCATGTGAGCAGGTAATCGGAGCCGGTTTTTTGTTATGTAACCTGATCAAGAAAGAGTAGTAGTACGCTTCTGTAAGTTGTGTAAGCCTGCATTATGTTTTAGTTTCCTATTCGATAATGTATTAGGTTACACTTGTATTAGGTTTCACTCGGTTCATACAGTTTGTAGTTTTGGCTGACACTCTAGCGCCAGGCGCTAGAATGGTCTGAAATGTCAGCCGACCCCACTCCCTAACCCGTGGGGGCGCGAGGAGAGTCTCTTTCCGGCAAACCCCACTGGTTAGGGGGTAGAGACTGCTGACATCTCAGACTAAGATTGAACTGATAGCTATTAGTTTCGCTATAAAGACTTCTTGCTCCACTGCAGTTTAGTCGAGACTTCTATGCGGGAAAATTTAAAGGGAAACTGCGGTTTTTCTACTGACAAAGATAGTGATTTTCAGCCAATTTCACCTACAGTATTGATAGTTACATGACTAGCCTAAGATACGAATGTTTCGTTCCTTGTTTAGACCGCTAAGGTTGTTTGGGACGAAACATCTTTTTGTCAAGTAAGTCAAGTAATTATGCATTGTATCGTTTTAGTCATACGAGAAACGAGCACAGTTACATAGTAACGTACGGTAGTAGCGAAACGACTCGGATGAATCAAGCTAAATATAGTTGCCAGTTGAGTTAATGTTTCTGTTGAAAGTTAGTTTAAACGCACAGTGTTAGATGTGAAGAAAGACCTCTGCAATTGAATATGTCTATCCAGCAGATAGAGTAACAAAAAGTTCCGTTTATCGTTCACCTTAAAAGGTTCTTTCCGACAGTCCAGTAACAGAAAGACTATTTTAAAAGTACCGAGTCTCTGAAGAATTGTCACAAATCATTGAATATTTACAACTGAACAATGTTACATGTACCTGTTTTACGCCACTGTCCATGAGTAGTATCCGGGTAGTACATTAGGACCAACATCGACATCTACATCAGTGACATAAATTTCCGTAAGGTTAGTTTAAGTGTACGAGGCTGTATTACGTGTTGCTTATTGAAATCATGAGGAAAAGAAACAGAAAGTTTGTTTTGTCACTCATTCCGTTATAGACAATGTATGGATTACCCAAAGAGCCTTTTAAAGTTTCAGTGTGAAGGATCGCGATAAGGATAATCTTTATTTAAACACTTGAAATCAGCAATAACTGTAAAGTATGGCTTAATTAAATTTTGTAAGAAGATTAAGGAAAGTACTGACTTCTTATGCGAAATACAGGTCCCCCTTTGTAGTCACACAGGATGGTAAAAACCGTCTACAAACTTGTGCCATTTCAGCTCCTAATAGGTCGTAATATAAGAGATTGATCGTCAAAGCAAGACTAGAAGACACGACCATGGGGAATATAGGTGGGAGACGACAGAAGTGGGAACGAGGGCTCTTCTACACAGGACATTTGTCGGCCTCTACATTTAAAGTGTACGTACCATATTATTTAGTATAGTCTTACGATCTCCAACGTTCGCCAACGAGCTGCAAGCAACACATTTTACGAACGGCCGTTTTACGGTTCCTTAAGCTCTTTAATTCTTTCAAAAAAGCTCAGAGGTGCCTACCTTCAACATTTTGTTGATTTGAATCCGTGGTGCCGACCTCTCTAAACATCGAAAGATGTTCAAACTTTAACACGTGATGAAAATCAGCCTTGATCCATCATCCCCTGAATGGCCGCTAAATCATCGATAAAAGAAGGGGAAAATACAACCATTTTTGCTATAAAAGCGGTACAAAAAGCACCACTTCGCTTATTATTTAGGGTGAAAAGTAAAGTTTTCTGTCTCTATTTTGTTTTGATCGCCATCTTTTGCTGAGAGCCTGGCGTTTTATAACAGAACATCGCTGGCAAAGTATACTTTGAGCGCTTATTTTTGAAAATTATTTTAAATTTTAATTTAAAAGTCATGCATGAAACGAAGTTCTTTCTTCCTTCTCATCTAAATTCTGGCAGTAATTGTGGCAATAAGAAAGAAATTTGTCCCTTACCTTCCTCCATGGTTACTCCTCGAGTCGTGGCCGTGAGAAAATAACGGCCGTAGTAAGTTGACTTTTTCGGCGCGAAAATACCTTTCACTTTTGTTGGAGGGAGGGGAGGGGGTGAGGAGGAGGTTGACGTCGTAGAAATACACATTATTAAAATTTTACAACCATTTTTGTGTTTTTTTCTTTCATTAGGATATATTTATTATTATTTTTTTAAATTTTTTTTTAACCTTTGGAATGTTTATCCCATTACTCGTTTTCTCGTTACTCCGTTACTCGTTACTGCGTTACTCGGTTTAGTAACACCCGTCTTGGTTCTTCTATTGAATGAAAACTCTGTGGCGTAGAAAAGTCCGTAGAAGGCAGCAAAGCGTATGCGATAAACACACAGGCACAGTGGCAGGAGGAGAGGAATCTTCTTTTTTCATCAACGTCGACAGCAGTTTTACAAGGTGAGAATAATATGACCTTAATTGTCTTAATTGCAAAATTGAGCTTTTTTTTTGCACGTGTTTATGAATGAAAACTGCAAGTCTTGCCAACGAAGATGTAAACTCTGTATTATAAAAGACCCTCACTAAAGACAGTGGTTTCTTTAACAGAAGACTTGTAATATTTACGGGTAATCTAACATTTCTGCCAATTCTAACATGATTTTGGAGTGTCTGGAAAGAAAAAAATGGTGGAGGAAGGATAAATTTGTACAATATGAATAAGAAAAAATTTAGACTCTTTGAAGTTTTAAAAACAGGATTTGAGGTTAAGTGGTGCACACCAGAATAGCTCGCTTTCAGCCCGGAGTGTGACCCGCGTGGTGACAAAAGATGCTTTTCTGTCATTCTTCACCTATTGAAAGACATGAAACACATGGCGCTATCTATATATTCAGCCATGAAGTATTTGTAAAGTACTTTGGTTTGGTCTTTTTCAGTGAACGTTTTCAAAAAGGAAGTCATTTTCGCAAAAGAGTCCCCAGTTATAAAAATAACAGATACAGTCCTTTAGAATTCAACTCCAGAAAAATTCGCCAACATTTAACGAATTGAAGACATTGAACAAGATGGAATATTTGCGATAAAGTTTGAATTAGCGCGACGTCACTTTTTTAAGCAACGGTTTTTCTCGTAGCCGTCGTCGTCGTTGTTGCTTAAGCTCCCTAGTGACTGCTATCTGTCAGTACTAGTCTTTATCAGTTTACCTTCACCTATGTTCACCTGACTTTTGCTACTTATCTGCGTGGGAGGCTCAAAATGCAGAACAGCGACCTCAGTATTTAATTGGCAACTTTGCTTACAACATTCTGAACCAGTCGATACATGTGCTCTCCGGCGTTCCTAAAACGAGGGTAAGGGTAACATCAAGGCCAAGGGTGAGGGTGGGGGTGAGCATCTTCGGTGATTTCCCTACATTTTTCGGTGATTTCCCTACTTTGGGTCAATTCAGTTTCGGTGATTTCCATACCTTTGTTTTTAAATGTCTTGGAGGTTTTTTGTTTTGCCAGGAAAATTATTCTAATGGGCGTCAGATTGTTGCTTTCCACCCTACAATTATGGGGAGGGCAGTGAGCAGATCTAAAAAAATTCTTTAAGCATTTAAAAATTGTTTGAAATTAGCTGTTGACTTGGATTTATGCCTTACTTTAAATGGCTGTATATCTTGTATTTCTTTTAACTGTAGTCTCTTTTTTTTTTTTCAGGCACGCATTTACGTATTGTCTACGATGTGATTGTATTAGTTTTTTATTTGGGTAAAAAAACTGAAGAGTAGAATTTTTGAACAGATGCATATTTTTATGTTCGAAAGGCGTCAAAAAGGAACCAAAAAGTCACAGCTGGCGGGTGCCGAAATTGGACATCTTCAAATATGGTCAAGATAACCTTCTCACCTCTCTAGAACATCACCAAACATCATTTCCAGGTCCAATTTGACAATAGACAAACTTTAAAGAATTTTGAAATTTTGACCAAAAATTATAGGCTAACCCCTTTGGAAAAAATCCAAGATGGCGGGTTAGGGTTCGATTTATGCTCTACCTTAAATGCCCGTATGTTGTATTTCTTTTAACTGTAGTCTCTAATTCTTTGTTCAGGCACGCATTTACGCATTGTCTATGATTTGATTCTATTAGTTTTTTTTTTTTGGGGGGGGGGGGGGTGAAAAAGGTTTTAAAGCTGAGAACTATTCAGTTACAAAAACGATAGCTTTTAGCAACAACGTTTTAATAAACATTTCGCTAACATTGGTCCTACACTTGCCGCTGAGATACATGCCGACACAGTTCACGTTAATACATACATCAGGATTTTTCCTAAAGTGTCATCATCTATTTTTTCCTTTAAATCTGAAAATGGTTTTAACTTTAACAACAACCTTTTAATAAACATTTCGCTAACATTGGACCTACACTTGCCGCTGAGATACATGCCGACACAGTTCACGTTGATACGTACATGTATGCGAAATAATGAACGCCAAATTGCGTATCTCTGACGGTTGGAATATTATTGCTCTATAATGTTGGGAAAAAGAAAGAAAGATGATTCTGAGTCCGTTGGTATCATGAAATTTTTTAAGTCTACCGATTAGCTCCGCTACAGAATCTGTGCAAATCAACGAGAGCACGTGTTTGGTCACTTCTTCACCTGTTGAAGATCACTCTTCACGTACGTGCAGTAACAGAGCAGACCACAGTGATAGCTACACCTACCATCACAGATGTTCATCAGTTCTTTAAATTACTTACGAGAAAAATTAAAACAAATGTTCAGTCTTGAAACTATCTGCTTATCAACTTAATTATCATTCTGGGTTTCAGTTAACTAAATATTAATAAACAATAAAAACAGTCAACACTCCCGTTCATCATAACTTTATTCCCGTTACCTGATAAAAGTCTATCCTGAATGCCCTTGATTTTGACCCCCAAATCAAGGAAAATGCATCTCCGAGAGTATGCATTTTCAAAATTTCCCAGGGGGAAATGTCCCCGGACCCCCCTAAGTATAGCGTGCCAAAGGCACGCTAGATTGGGCCTTCGCCCGCAATACCCGCCTATTATTACTAGATTCCCGCCTGTTAAAAACTTTAGCTACATCCCTGCTTACCCCACGAGGCCTTTGAACAAAGGTAACTAAGTATATGCGTCACTAAACGTACCTTAAATCCTCTATTAAGCCCCCCCCCCCCCCCTCTCTAATAAGCCTCTCTTTTTCTGAGGAGGAAAGTTAATAAGCCCCCCTCTCTATTAAGCCCCCCCCCCCTCCCCCTCCCCCAATCCTTATTCTTCACAAAAAAATTAACGATTAACGTGGACTGATCAGTTATGGTTTATTCGTAAAAATTACCAAAGAACATGAGGCCGAAACCACATTTTTGAAGAATAAGAATTTTGTTTTAGTTACTTTTAGGCTACCACAAGTGAATTAAATACTTTTGACAGTGACTTTAATTGTACAACGCGTAAGTCTACTCTGTCTCATACCGCGGTATTTTTGTTACAGGTGATGCGTTTCGCTAAATTAAATAAGCCTCCCCTCTCTATTAAGCCCTCCTTCAAAAGTGCTTGGAAAAAATAAGCCCCCGGGGGCCTTAATAGAGGATTTACGGTAGTCATGTACAGTCATGTAGATGTCCTTGAAGTGTCCCTTGAAGACTGCAATTTGTGTCTTGTGTATCTTGCACAATATTTAACCAATAAACTTGTAATTTTAGAATGACATGTGTCTATCTATGATTAACATTATATCAGAATCTCAACCTTTTGCCTTTTAATTTTCAGGCAATGGCAACGTTCCCAAGATCGGTACCCATTTTTCGGTGATTTCCCAGAAACAATGCAAGGGCAAGAATTCATTTTTGATATTTCACAAATTAGCAACGTCCGGTATCCTACGTTTGTCTCTTTAGCCCCTAAATATATGTTAAAACTGAAAATTTTAGAATTGAAAATCTTCGTGATTCCAAACCTTCCTTGGAAATGTACGGCATGCAAGATGCACGAATACCTTACCTTGTTTAAAATGCCATATCTGGAACAAAAAACAAGCTAAAAGCCTCAAACTTGAGATTTGTTTAGTGTAGTAAATGATAAATAACATACCCAACGCTCATTAAACCATAAGGCCTTGTTGAGTATATATTTTTACCTAAAGTACAAGGTTCACCAATTTTGATGACGGTATGCATAGATCGTAAGTCAAAACTTTTGGCAGCAATATCTCAAAAACCAATTGAGCAACCACTTTGCCGTTTGAACAAAATGTGTGGACACTTTTAAGCAATGCTTTGTGCAATTATCAGAAGTTTTAAACAAAAACTGAAAAAATGGCCAGGTTTCAAGTATTTGGCCAGGGTATCGGTGATTTCCCTACATTTTGGTTACTTAAGACCAATTAGTTGAAAAACAATGTACGGGTAGGATATGAAACGTGAAATTTAAGTGTTATTGTCAGAGAAAACCGGGCAGGAGCAAAAGATCGAGGTCGGCGTTTGACCTCCACCTTTTAACACATAAAGGCCACCTGAAAAGATTATCAACGGTGGTATTTTCAGAAGTTTGGGGGTTTTTTGTTTGACGATAACAATTTTCTTGAAATCAGGGCCTTCCTTGGCATGAAATATCTTGATTTTCGGCCAACTTTTGTCGAAGCTATATGAATTAACACGGTGCGAAAAAAAATTGCCCTTCTTTTTTTGAAATCTTTAGCCTATAATAAACCGATTGAAATGTAATTTCCAATATTTGCCCCAGTTCCATGTTTTTCATGTCGCACTTAATATTACCGCCAAGTCGCTAATTAACCAGACCCAGTTTTCTGCCTTTTTTACTGTTTTTTCTCAAAAGTGCGCGGTTTATTTTTAAAGAAAGTTACTTTTCTTGACAGCCTATTAAACCTTTACTAAGATACAGGAAACGTAAAAATGGTATCTCTCAGTAACTCGGAATTACTGACTTGGAAAGTTCCACCAAAATAGCGTGAGGCAAAAAGTTTCCCGCCAAATTTTCAGCAACGAATTTTTTCCATCATCTTCTCTCACCATTCCCTGCTAGCAGAGGTCTCTCACGACGAGGCAAAAATGAGAGAAAGGAGAGAGACCTCTGCCGGCTTCCGAAGCGTTGTTTGATGAAGCCGCCGACCAGATTTCTGGTCGAAACTTACCGGTTTCAAAACCGGTTTCGTTTTTATGTGTAATGCGCGTGCCCTGTTAGACTGAACGATGACAATTATTGAGCCCACAATGGAAGGTGTTGACAGGCCAACCATGACTCATAACCTCGTGATTGTGTGATACGTGACCTTATTGTTTTGCTTTAACGAGGATTTAGGTTCAGTATTTCTGTTTCGACCGCCGCTGCAAAGGTAACTCCAAGTGATATGCCCTCTTATTTTGAATTGTAATCCTCAGAAAAGACTTTTACCGTCTTTTCCAGACTCTCAGCTGGTTTAACGGACGTCCTCGCTTTCCTCAAATTTGCGAGATTGTGGAGTTCTCGGCATTTCTTGAAGTTTCGCGTGGAAACCGGTTCTGTGGGTTGTGTCGCACGCGACAAAAACGTCACTGGTTGTTAAGGAAACGCAAACGCATGCGTGATAGAAAACGCTTCGGAAGCCGGCAGAGGTCTCTCTCCTTTCTCTCATTTTTGCCTCGTCGTGAGAGACCTCTGCTAGCAGGGAACTCTCACCATTGAGCTCACATCCCCAGCAAGGCCTTCAAGAAGGAGATTAGGTTTAATCTCTTTCACTTGTCAGTGGCTATTAGATTTTAATCTTGGTAAAGTAGATGCGTTTCATTCAATAAAATCAGATTTCAACTGATGATATGAATTGACCCAACTTTCCCGCGAAATACTTTGTTGTGTCACGCAACATCGAACCCTGTGAATTTATTCGACGTTACTTTGTCCATCTTTGCTGAACAGTGCAATTAGTAAAATTATAAGAAGAAAGATGCAAAATGTGTTTAATTACTGATGTCTATGGAAAAAAACTGTTGTTTACATAATACCGTGATAAGATCAGTGTGTTTTCAGCTGCATGTAGGATTGATTTATTTAGTCACGTAAGCCTTCCGACGAAAAAGTGTCTGCTTTACTGGATAACGGTCGAATCTTCGTGTTCTGAGAGTGGAGTTGGATCCTCTATTCTCCCGCTGTTGGCGTGCAAACGAGATATGACCTCGAACCTCGTAAATCTTGGAATTAGTGGAAAGCGTGGTCGAGGAGAGGCAGAAGTCAGCGAATCGGAACTGATTCTAAACCGGGCGGGACGTACTGGTATATTAAGAGAGGATGAAAAAGAGGCTTTAACCATTTGCCCAAAACATAGAAAACACTTAACTACCGACTGGCCTGGCCGTAAGAATTGGATTTGCTGTTACCCGGCTCATCAAGGGTTGAATAAACGACTTGGTCTTCCTAGGCGTGTTAATGCAAAAATATCAGCAGAAGTATTTGTTGAGTTTAAGGAGATTGTTCCTATCGGGGCAGGTGAGTGGAGACTTCTCTTTATACATTTAGTTAATTCTCGCGTACTCACTTGCTGTTTAGGTTATGGAACGTCTGTTACGTGCGGTTCATTGGACTGTTCATTCATGTGCAAGTAATTTAGTTTTTAGAGTCATGTAATATTGAGCCAAAGTAAATAGCATAAAACCGTGGAATGGCGATTCACTATAATATTACACGAGTTACAAAACATATATGCCAATGGAATAAAAAACGCCGATAGAATAAAGCGAAATTGATAACGTTCACGCTTATCTAAAAGTTATTTAAAGTTGCTATTTGCGCGCTTGCCATAGGGAGTCTGCGAATCATGCCTCATATAAAAATTGGACTGGTGAGAGTATTATCATTAATACACACAAACCTTTCAGTAAACATGTATTAAACATGTTAATTTAAAAATTAAAACAAAAAATACTGTTGGCATAGCAAAAATAATTGTAATCTTCTTGCATTGTTCATTTCCACTGGTGTCTTGGAGGGAGTGGTACGGGTGTGGCACTTTGAAATGAGTAGGCTGCGATTCTAATTGTTTTCTGTTGATTACTCTTGATAGCAATCTGCACAAGTTGTAGGCTGGAACACTATAAAAAGCGCGAGAAAAGTGATTTTGATGTACATTTGGATGAAGGCATGGAACAGGTCAGCTTAATAGCATTGTATAAAGTCCAGTCCTGAACGAAAGCGAGGGTCGACTTACTAATAACTTGAGTTTACTAGAAGTTTACATTATATAGTTGGAACTGTCGATGAAATTAAAATTGGGAAAAAAATGTGATATTTGCAATGCTAAAAACACGTGAACGAAGGGATTTGAACCAAGCATTCCCCGAAGACCAGTCTGAGTCCCTAAATTCTAACCCAAAGGGGATAGCCAAGTCGATGTTCGTATAACATTTGTTTTGACGAGAAATCCTCGTCAAAAATTTGACATTACGGGATTCGAACTCACGATGACCCCATCTTGAAGATGCGGTGGTCTTACCAACTGAAGCAACTGAAATATTTTCTTCTATTATGGGCTGCATATTTTATGCTATAGTTTACATTATTTATTTTCTAAGGAATAATAGACCATTTTCGAGTTGCCTCGGGCCTCTGTATCAAAACGATATTAAGTGCTCAGCCTTTAACATGGAAATAATTGTTCATTCTCATGCTCATGCAAATAAAACTTATTTTCACAAGAGAGGTTGTGCACTTGGCCTCATTTTGAAAGTGAGCGTTCTTGGAACTCGGTGGCAGCCTATTTAAGTGGCGTTTATGTAGTAAGGGCTAGTTTGTGAAGAACATGAGTTCGTTTACATGAGTTAAGATGTGAAAAATAAATAAAGTTTTAGTCTGGGACTAAGCTCCGCAGTGGCAAAAAAAGGGAAAAAAAACGAGGGGAAACGGGGCGCCACCCTTTCCCCTTTCCCAGACTACCGCTTGGCTCACTTTATTCGCCGATAAACGCAGTATAATAAGGGAGAAGATTGCTAATTCGTGTCAATGAATTCAACTATTGGACCAATGCTTGGCTGGTGATCGTTATTTATCACCTATGTATTTTTTTTTTACAGGAAGCCGGTGTGCAGTCTTCTTCAGGGCAAAGCTTTGTGACAACTCCAGGAGGAAATGAGGAGGTAGAATTAATAGAATGTTAAGTTACCATGAGTGAAGATGTGCAGCCACTTGACGAACACGCAGACGAGACTCTGTTGTCGCAGGCCTCTCAAATCAGTGTTCCTGAGGAAGAAGTAAGCATTTGGTGCGACGAGAAGGAAATCCAAAATGAGAGACGACAGGCACTTAACGATGCCCTGGGAAACCTGACAAGTGGACGCTTCAGTCCCATCCCTTCTACTTTAAATGCCTCATGGGACGATATTTCATCTACCCAGCAAAAGTACTATTATAATATTCGCAAGACCAGGGAAGCTGTTGCAGCTACGCTGTCAGTCATTAGTCCTGGGCAAGAAAAAGACCTTTGGAAATGTGTCCAAAATAATTCAGACATAATCGAGAGGGATGAAAGTAGCTCATCCAAAAGAAAGCATTTCGACACAAACACTGGGCTCTTTGATGTCTTAATCAAAGCCTATGATCAAGCGGAGTCGTGGCAAAATAAACGCCAGATCCTATATCTCTTTTCGCAAATAAGTGTTAACGCGCATGCCATCGTTAAATCTACGAACTCTCTTGATTTTTTGCAATCTATTCTTAAATATTACGGATTATGGTGCAGCCTGCGATGGAGACCTGTGGTGTCTTTCGAAATAGCCCTACGCAGTAAATACTTTGTTCACAGTCAGAACAAACACTGAGTTGTACCTTATTTACAATGTACTTTCGTATTTTAAGAGTTAAAATGTGATATCAACCAGACAGTAGAAAGCATTTTTACTTTTTTTTGCTTGCAGTTTGCTTCCAATCGGAAAACAATCCCGATTCCATTTGTTGTTAACGGTGTCTCAGATTAGCTAGGATCAAGGACTTATTAGAGGTACCGTTGAGAACGAAATATGCGAAAAGCCTTTCATAAAGCACGTTGCCTTGCTTGGAAAGTTTAACTAAAGATATTGGGTGAACTCAATTGTAACAATAGGAACTACCTTTTCTTGATGTGTCAGCTATTATTAACAACGTCACTTTTACTGCTAGGCTAGTCTGTAGCGAAATTTTGTTGCACTTTAACAATCGACACTGACTGATTTTCTTCTTCGGAAAAAAAGAAAAACGAATTTAACGATAGTTAATTTTAAGTGTGAAAGCTCTGTGTTTGATAGAGCTTAAAGACTTACATTTGGGCATTTCATATATTACGAGGCAAAAGCAAGTGTAAAAGGCACTCATTAAAAATAGTTCATAACAGTTGGCATCACTACAGATGTAAACAAGACGGCTAGTCTGATATATTTCTATTTTTCCCTCACTGAATTGACACACTTTTTCAGATCACCCTCTTATTATTAGCTTTGAATGGTTTTTCTTATGCCTCTGAAGTTCGAACTCTGCGGAGAATAAATCTGCAGGGATTCACTGCAGCGTGCCACATAAATTATTTTTAGCGCGGAAAAAAATCAGTTTTGTATAAGGGGTGTTTCATGTTTCAAGTGCTTAAGAGCAAATGTTACCATCGGTCAAACATTTCGTGGCAACAGCTCAAAATTCAATTTGGCCCATATTCTCAGGTTAGGTAGACCTTAATGTAAAACAAAACGCTGCATAGTTCGTTTGGCTAAATATCGATTAGTTTTCGAGAAAATCAATAATAACCGAATCCTGAGAATTTGCCACGTTTTGAGCTTACAATTTAGGTCGAAAAAAAATGCTTCGCGTAACGAAATGTCACACTCTAGAGAAATAAAATCTACTAAATCTTGTAGAATGATGCCAAAATATGTGTTAAAAGCAACATTGAGCAATTCTTTTCAATTTACTTTCAAAATATAATTTCATTTCGCAAACCCTCTTTTAACAAGATGAAAACTTGCCAAAAAATAACCTTTAATCTAAGTATGTGGTACTAAATGAAATACGTCGAAAAATCTGGATTTCGAAAGCCGAATAATCATTCTTTTACACATCCAAAGGATTTTTTGGGGAAATGATTTTGCGCGAAGAAATTCAATTTTAAAGTTGGATACAATGCCCTGTTTTAACCGACCTTTCAATTTATGTAAACACACAGAAATACAAGTTTTCCAAAGAGAGCATTCAATCAAAAGCGGGATTGACGTAAAAATTTAACCAACATGTTTTAAAATCAAAGACATAGATCGTATTCCTGCTGCCCTTCGTTTGATACAAATTTTGATCACACTACAAGATAATTCTTCAAGATAACGCAGCTGTAATGTTTGTTTACACGCCAGCGTGAAGACCAGATGTGAGATGTTTTGTTGGGAAGTTTTCCCGACCAATTATCTCTGAATTCAAGATCAGAGATCAGATTTAAAAAGTTATTTCCGTTTGCCTTTCCTCCAAAGTCAGTTTCGAACTAATAAGCAAACCAAAGGCAAACAATTTAACGAGCCGTTTGTCTCAAACAGAAACATTCAAAACATGTCTTAAATCAATTAATTTCACACAAGAATAAACTCTTTTGATCATGAAATCAAAGGGTCGTTTGACCTTCTTTACCAGCATATCAAGACTTCTACATTTTCATAGTATAATAACAACTTACATTTTCCTTGCGAACGTAGCCAAAACGGAGCTGGGCGTTCTCGCAGAACATGTATTTTAGGAACTCAACGGTTGCGTGACCAATTTTTATTTCCGGAATTGAGAGCGGAAGTTCATGTGCACGGACTTTTTGTGAACCATTTATATAATGGTGCTGCTAAACATTTCAAACTAACGAGTCGTTTTAGTTTAAATATCAATTTTACATTTTATACTCTCAGCTATATTCTACGGCGATAAACCACATAAACCATCTCCTAGACGATCTAGCCTCTGAATTAATTTCAAAACTGCCAAAAAGCTTTACCCCCAAATCGAACTAGAAAATGTAAGTGATTAAATGCAGGTGTCATAACTAATTCATTGCCTTGTACAAGAAAGACGTTGCCTCATCTCAAGTTCGGAAAAACTAACACTTGGCTTTGACCATCACCTAGTTTCTTTTTTTTTTTTAATAATAATTGTTCCCGGTAATGGTTTATGGAAGGCGTAAGAACATTATTGCCTCAGTGGGTTAAACGGGATCACCCGGACACGACCGGTCACGGATAATGAATTCCTCGATAAACTAATGTTAACAAAGACCAGGTGGTCTTTATGCACATTTCCCAAAAACTATTGTTAAAGACATCCACGAGGAATGATAGATGGTAAAGTAAAGTAAACTTTAAAAAAAATGAAAAAGGGAAATCCAAATTAGTGCCACGTGATCGACTTCGCCTTCCAGGCTCCAGTGATCGAAACTTGTAACTAACGATCCCAGGAGCCTTTGATGGGCTCCTGACGACCCCCACCACTTTCTAAACGTGTAGCTCCAGTTTTTCTGTATCAAAGCATTGACCCTACAAAGTCTATGCGAAATCAGCTCGGAATGGTTCCCGAATCATAACAATTTGCAGGTGAAACTGGTGTTCATTGACTAGTGCCAGTCCTCCTCTAACTAAAGTTTTCGTCGGGACGAGACGCATATGACTTCTTTTCATTCCTCTAACTGTTTTTACAAGAAGAGTATTATTAGCTACTGTAGACCTACAAAAGGAGAACGGTTTGCTCTCTGTCCAGCGGGCGATTCAACTCCAAGGATTTCTCGATAAAATAGGGCGTGGTTGATCACGTGATGCAGTTAAAAAACAATTTTGAAAATGAATATGAAAGATTGCTTATGATTGGTCTTAAATTGTTAAACTTTACATTAGACCATCCCCCTTTTAAAATTCTGAGTAATCTTTAAATCTACTTGAAGATGTACAAATTCTCCGTTTGTGGGCGTGGCTGTGATTCCTTTTCTCTCCACAGACTTAACTAATTTATAACAACCTGTTACATTTCCTATAACACTTTTCCTTTTGTTGGCTTTTCCCTGGCTTCTATCATAAAAGCTACCGGGATAATTTGACGAGACACTTTACAACCCCCGTCAGTCACTCTTAAAAAGAGTGTCTCTAAAAAGTTCTATAGACAACACACATAGCGTCAAAAAGAGCCGTCAACTTCAGTTTACCTCAAGTAAGACATTCTCGACATCACTGGGTATTTCGAGAGTTAATCTCTACATCTCAAACTCGTAGGTTAATCTCTACATATTCTGCTCATTCTTATTAGTTTTACAGCCACACCTGGCCACAACGCCTTCAATAATTTCCATATACGGCTGCTTACGCTTGCCAGTCATGGATGCTACATCCAGTTCTAAGGCTGCACATATGTTCTGCAGTGTTCGTATCGAGAACTTCGCCAGTCTAGACTGACCTACGATCTCACAGATGTTGTATGTTTCGTACATGATGGGATGCTGAAGAGCTAATGCTTTCGTTACTTCGTTGGACATTTCTTCGATTGCCTTCTCTTTTATCAGCTCATTCCTTTCTAGTTCTTCCTCCTCACTGGATTGTTCCACACTATACGTTTTCTTTGCTGACAAGCGAGAAAAAAATCCTGCTATTTGTAGTGGTGTGAGATAGTCGCGCTTGTCGAAGATATTAGAGCCATCACTATGCTTTACTCTTCGCATTGCCTTTGAGACACTCGTTGGATCTGCTTTTTGCCCAGTGCGTTCTCCAACTTGAAAGACTTCAGTCAGATAGTTTTTCTGCGCCATCGTGAGATTCTTTCTTTGTACTCCTGCTGACTTAAGAGCCCATCCCATCGGTAGCACGGATCCATCATCCTCCACTGATATAGATGCACCTTCATCAACTATTTCTGGTAGGACGCCAGCACCACGCTCCAGTTTGGTGGCGTACATGGTCATTGCCTTGTCGTACAGTGTTTCCTGTTCCAGGGCATACTTGTGTTTACCACAGTCCAGATGTTTTTCTAGCGATGAGTATTGGAGAAAGGACTTGACACATCCCTCTTCTGGACAGAAAAACAGACCACTTCCTTCGTCGTTACAGCTTTCTTCGTCGTCGCTATTATTTCTGTTCTGTCGAGCCTCTTCTAAAATCGGTTTTTGCTTTGGCTTACTCCTGGCTTTGGCAGTTTGGAAAGATACTTCAGTACTAGAACTCTGTTTCTGTTTGTTTAGCTGAGGAAGACTCCCAACTTGTTGGCGGAAGTTGCTCCAGGGTACAAATTTGCCACAGCCAATTCCATAAGCTCTCCAGACATGCAATCCTTCCTTGGTGTAGGCAATGTTGTTAATGAAACTAACGCCCTCCCATTTCACTGGAGTGGACTTTTCAGCAGGTTGTGGCCCGCTCACCGTCACCCGGACACCAGAAATTCCGCCAGATGACTCAATGGCCGTCATCATTTGTGAGGCTGTCTCTATGTCGTGGCCAGAATTGAGATGGGTGCGCATGTGACTTTTAATTGTCGCGGCCTTACGATCACAAGATCCTTTTCCGCCTTGCGGGTCGGAAAAGTCAAAACGCTTTAGTTCAATTGCATGCTCGCTGGCAACATGGTAGACTGAAAGTAATGTAAACGCACAATGATAGCATCCTGCGTTATCGCTCCGCATATAAACAGAGTTGACTTCTGGCATGATTTCCTTAAGTTGACGAAAGACGTCATCAATAATGGCGAGTACAGTGGAGCTATCCTGGCTACAGCATTCGAAGGCATGAATGAAAGTAAACAATTCAGTTTCATCATTTGCATTCTTTCTCAATGCTACACTGATATGCCATGGTATGCCACGTTTTGCGAACCAGTCGCTTTGACTTTCTCGAAATTTTCTCGGCAGAAACTTCATTGCCCAGTCCATCATCACTAACACTGCCTGTTCATCAAGGTTTTCCAGAATTTCATGCCTTGCGGCATCCTGATTTATAGCGCGAAGGAGATGGGCCTTCCAAGCTTCAATACTCTGAATTGACTGTGAGATTTCATACTCCATTTCGTCTCGTTCTTCAGCGCTACAGTTAACACTGCCAATAACTGACCTGACTTCACGGAATAATGTTGGGAGAAGTTCGCATCTATCGCATTTTGAATCGTGTTCATGATCACAGACTGTGGTGTAATCGTTATCTTGAGGATAGCTGAGGGCATATGTCCGACAATGATCTGCGACCGTCGAATATTTAGATACGTGAACCTTAAAAACACAGATAACTATTTAGTATATATCAATAAGTAAACATGGAAGCACAATATACCAATCTGGCATAAGAAAAACGTACATGTATACACAGGTAACTTTGGCTCTACATCAAATGCTCATAGATTCTGCAATATCCTTTTCTGCTTCATTTCTAACATGCTTTGCCGGGACACGACACTATATAAAAAGTCCTTCTACGCATTACCTATCACAGCTTTTTCGGCCACAAATTCAAGCACCCGTAGTCAGTACCAAGAAACTCAATGTTTCTTCATCACGAATATATCGGAATATGTCTATCTTTCCCCAATTTTATTAGTCTGTTAAATCCTTTACGGTTTATTATCCCTTTAAGGTGCACTAACCGTAGAAGCAAAAACAAGAAAATTAAAATATCCTAGACAGAAACAATCTTACCTTATAGTCACCTTTTAGGTAGCGTTTCGCTAGATGAAGTTTCTCTTTCTGCACCTTGGCCCACGTGAAACCCTTTCCATAATCATCTCCAAGCTTGTCTATAACTTCTTCTAGTTCGTCAAAAGCTTTGGCGCCGGCAGCTGAAACATAGTCCAAACCTTGCAGAGATTTCCTCGTGGATGCGGAACATACACTGAGAACTTTCAATAGCGTGCTGCGACTCATTGGTACGAAGCCTACATCACTGCAGTAGCTTAGATACTGACGGACAATGTGCTCAGGGATCAGACTTCGAACAACATTGGGAACCTTTATTTCCGTATTTGAGGACAGTTTCAGAGTTTTCTCGCCAAAGGGCAAGTCTTGAATTATGTGGGTACTAGTGATGAATGACAAAAAATGATCGAGTTTCTCTGGCGCAATGTACATTCTTGTGCCTTTAACAGATTGTACGTTCGCACCTCTGCCATGGAGTAATAAATGATGTCTAGCTATGTTGAAACGATACCTGGTCAAATTAGGTATCCATCTTTGCAAATCTTTGAAATTCACCTTATCCACCATGATGGACAAAATCTGCCTTCGAGAGCTCCAATGGTCTGCGTTGTTAAAACATTCGGCCAAACATTCCATCAGAGAGGAGTCAATAGCACTTTCTTCAAGCTCTGATTTAACCAGTGAAGACAATAAAGTTTCAGTTTCCCCTGGAACAATCTCATCCAAGCATGCATTAACAACTTGTCGTACCTTTCTAGTATAAAGCCTTTTTGTCCGCTCGGAAGCTTCTGCCCATGGTGTTTCCAGGGAATGGCGAATTGGACTAATATCTCGTGAAATCAGGAATTTGTTCAACTTCTCCCTTGGCGTTACATTTTTTTCTTCAGCAAAAGATGGTTCATAGAGACTACTTTCTAATATAGGGCTTGTTATTGGGGTGAAAGAGATTTCATCTTCCTCTTCTTCTTCTTCCAACTCCTCCCCCTCATCCTTCTCTTTCTAAACCACAAAAACAAGTGAAAGAGAAGAGAATAAGAGGAAAAATTTAAGTGAAGAAGAAAAAAAATACAGCAAGGGAAAAGGGGGGAGAGATTACAAATAGATTTAAACATCTATGACAATTTAACGAACAGGGGTCAACTACAGAAACCAATCATTCGTTCCAGACTCCTCACGGTTATCTTTCCTTTTGAGTTATATTTTGGAGAAAGCATCTAGATTAAAACATGTCAAAATCCCATATAAACATAAAACTGTCTTTTACATTACAAAAGCCGGTAGCGGAGATTTTTTCGTAGCGCAATTTTCTTGTATCTAGCCTCAACGAAAATCCGCGGGAACCAGTTCAATATTCTACGCATTTTGAGAAAAAAATGGTGTAATTAGTCACAAGTCCCCTCTCACATTATAGAAACAAAACAGATTGAATAGGGGAGAACCTGCATGATGTGTTTTGCCTGACACTTAAAAGGATGACAGAAGACAAGCTGACTATAAATAGCGTTATGTGGATCAAAGCTTACCAGATTCAAGTGTTTCATCTGCATTAACACACTGGTGTCAATGGAACGAGGAGTCGAACTTACTATGGCTGACGACTCTTTTTCTTCCACTATAAGCAACCTGAGGGTTTTCCGACAAGATGCGCAAATACCTAAGAAAATTATAATCAAAGGCTTAAACTAAAAGCCACTACTTTTAAGGACACGAAGAGAGGTCACTAGAGTAAAGCCAAGTTTGAAAAATGCAGACTTACCTGAGCCTATTTGAAGAAACACTCCGGTTTTCTTTAAAATTAATTGTGAATCGATTTTCCCGATTCCTCGCTCACATTTCGGCCACTTTTTGCCTCTTCTGTCATGATTGGATAATGCCTCTGGCACTCTACACCTCGCAGTGGATCCTCGCCTCCACCCCAAACCAAGCTTTTCGCGATGTAATGGACAAATGGTCATAGAATTTATGTTTGCAGGTTGAGTAAATACTGCTGCTCGACTGAGGATGAGGTCAACTTCGTCTATTGGACCGGAAAACCCCAGGCTGGCTGTATGGTTGGAAATTGCTTTTGAACAGGCCAGTAAAGGGATAATTTGTGTTTCTTTTTTCCTGTCTCTAGTGTCAAATCCACACATTCCTCCTACGATAGACTTAAAAGAACAGCACACCTCCATATTCACGCAATGTCACGCGTCGCAACTCACTGTGTTTACAAACGTTTCACCAAAGCTGTTACAAAGTGAAGATTTCTACTTTTAGACTGCAAACAAATTCTCTCAGTTCGCTCAAAACAAACAAAAACTGACACCTGTTTTTAGATTAGTACCGACATTCTTAATTAAATTCATTTGAAAAAACGTGATAGCGACGACCTTTTTATCATTTCACAAGGTTTTTCCCGAGGGTAACGGCGCAAAATTTTTTTGTTTCCTCAGGTAATGATTTTTGTATAGCGACCGTATTTGTCACTCTTTTGTCGTTATTCCTTTTTTAGACAGGTTTCTGTTTATCTTGCTGTCTTTTTCTACCCTGATATTTAATAAAAAATCGCTAAGATCCACAAGTCATTTGTTCCATGTTCCAATCCTTTTTTTCTGTAGTTGTAGATTTCACTTTTATTGAAGCGGTATTTCACAACACCCACGTGATAACATTATGTTTTGACCTGAGGTCTCTTGGTTCCGCTTTGGTTTGCTGCTCAGCTCAAAACTAATGTTTCGGCAAAGAAGACTTACGAAAGGCACTCTAAGACCATTTTTGAGGAAAATGGAGGCAGTGAATACGCACAACAAAAACCAACGTCCAAAGCATGCTAAGCAAACAATGCCACCGTACGGCTATCATGTCGTGGGAAATGATTTTGAACGATTGGTTCACGAACCAAACAAGACCTGCAGAAATACAGTTTTCTTCATCATCGATTAGAGGACAAAAAGGTTAGATTCTATACGTTAAAATAGACCTCGACTCAATGTATTCTGCCTAACTTTTTAGGTGCTTCTGTCAAGTGTTATGTGCGTTGCAGTGTCATGTCAAGCGTGGGAAAAGTTGAAACACCGAAATTTATCCAACTTTAAAAATCGATTTCTTCGCTCTGAATTATTTCCCCAAAAAATCCTTTGGGACTCTAAAAGAACAGCTCTTTGACTATTAAACGCTAGGTTTTCAACGAATTATATGCAGTACCACAAGCTTAAATAATAGGCTAATTTTAGATAAGTTTTCTTCTCGATAAAAATAAGTCGGGATAATTAAATTAGATTTTAAAAGTAAATAGACGAGAATTGATAAAAATTACTTTCACGGTATCTTTTTACATCGGTCAACAATATGTGGTAGTTTTCATTGCTCTAGAGTGTTCTATTTTGTAACGAGAGGCGTCGTAAATCGCTCTAAATTTCACATTGAAAAAGCGGCGTTTACACAAAATTCAGTGATTATCGATTTTCTCGAAAACTAATCGATATTTAGCCAAACGAACTATGTAGTGTTTTGTTTTACATTAAGGTCTACCTAACATGAGATTATGGGCCAAATTGATTTTTGAGCTGTTGCCACGAAATTTTGAAAATGTTTGATTCTTGGAAACATCTGCTCTTAAGAGCAAATGTTACCATCGGTCAAACATTTCGTGGCAACAGCTCAAAAATCAATTTGGCCCATATTCTCAGGTTAGGTAGACCTTAATGTAAAACAAACGCTGCGTAGTTCGTTGGGCTAAATATCGATTAGTTTTCGAGAAAATCAATAATAACCGAATCCTGAGAATTTGCCACGTTTTGAGCTTTCAATTTAGGTCGAAAAAGAATGCTTCGCGTAACAAAAACAACACACTCTAAAGCAATAAAATCTACTAAATCTAGTAGAATGATGCCGAAATATGTGTTAAAAGCAAATTGAGCAATTATTTTCAATTTGCTTTGAAAATATAATTAGTTTTCGCGAGCCCTCTTTTATCAAGATTAAAACTTGCCAAAAAATAACCTTTAATCTAAGTATGCGGTACTAAATGAAATACGTCGAAAAATATGGATTTCGAAAGCCGAATAATCGTTCTTTTACATATCCAAAGGATTTTTTGGGGAAATGATTTAGCGCGAAGAAATTTACTTTTAAAGTTGGATACAATGCACTGTTTTAACCGACCTTCCAAGTTATGTAGTAAACACACAGAAATACAAGTCTTCCAAAGAGAGCATTCAATCAAAAGCGGGATTGACGTAAAAATTCAACCAACATATTTTAAAATCAAAGACATAGATTGTATTTCTGTTGTCCCTTCGTTTGATACAAATTTTAATCAAACTGCAAGATAATTTGTCAAGATAACGCAGCTGTCATCTTTGTTTACACGCCGGCGTGAAGACCAGAGTCGTGAGATGTTTTGTTGGAAAGTTTTCCCGACCAATTATCTCTGAATTCAAGATCAGAGATCAGATTTAAAAAGTTATTTTCGTTTGCCTTTCGTCGAAAGTCAGTTTTGAACTAATAGGCAAAACCAAAGGCAAACAATTTAACGAGCCATCTCAAACTGACACATTGAAAACATGTCTTAAATCCGTGACAATTTCGCACAAGAATCAAATCTTTTGATTATGAAATTAAAGGGTCGTTTGACCTTCTTTACCAGCATATGAAGACTTCCACATTTTCATAGTATAATAGCAACTTACCTTTTCCTTGCGAACGTAGCCAAAACGGAGTTGGGCGTTTTCAGCAAGTTGGAGTCGCAGAACCGTGTATTTATAGCAACTCAATGGTTGCGTGACCAATTTCTATTTGCGGAATTGAGAGCGGAAGTTCATGTGCACGGACTTTTTGTCACTGGAAAATCATGAACCCTTTATATAATGGTGCTGCTAAACATTTCAAATTAACGAGTCTTTTTAGTTTCAATATCAATTTTAACATTTTGTACCCTCAGCTATATTCTACGGCGAGAAACCACATAAACCGTCTTCAAGATAATCTAGCCTCTGAATTATCAAAAGTTTTCTTGTTCGATTTGGGGTAAAGCTTTTAGTAGAAGTGTAAAAACTTGTTGTGTTTCATGATGAAACACAACAAGTTTTTACACTTCTACTAAAAGCTTTACCCCAAATCGAACTAGAAAATGTAAGTGATTAAATGCAGGTGCCACGACTAATTCTCTGCTTTATACAAGAAAGACGTTGCCACATCTCAAGTTCGGAAAAGCTAACACTTGGCTTTGACCATCACCACCTAGTTTCTTTTTTTTTTTTTTAACAATTCAGCCGGTAATGGTCTCCAGCTATGAAAAGGGTAAGAACATTATTGCCTCAGTGGGTTAAACGGGATCCCCCGGACATGACCGGTCAGGGATAATAAATTCCTCGATAAACTAATTTTAACAAAGACTAAGTGGTTTTTATGTGCATTTTCCAAAAAAAGAAATCCAAATTACTTGGCCACGTGATCGACTACGCCCTCCAGCCTCCAGTGTTCGAGAATTGTAACTAACGATTCCCACCACTTTCTTAACGTGTAGCTCCAGTTTTTCTGTATCAAAGCAAATGCGAAGTCTGCTCGGAATGGTTCCCGAATCATTACAATTTGCAGGTGAAACTGTTGTTCATTGACTAGTGTCAGTCCTCCTCAAACTAAAGTTTTCGTCAGGACGAGACGCATATGACTTCTTTCCATTCCTTTAACTGTTTTTACAAGAAGAGTATTATTAGCCACTGTAGACCTACAAAGGAAGAACGGTTTGCTCTCTGTCCAGTGGGCGATTCAGTTCGAAGGATTTCTCGATAAAATAGGGCGTGGTTGATCACGTGATGCAGTTAAAATACTTTTAAAAATGAAATTGGAAGATTCCTTATGATTGATCTTAAATCGTTAGTCACGGGATAGCTTGAAAAATTTTTACATTAGACCATCCCCCTTTTAAAATTCTGAGTAATCTTTAAATCTACTTGAAGATGTACAAATTCTCCGTTTGTGGGCGTGGCTGTGATTCCTTTTCTCTCCAGACTTAACTAATTTATAACAACTTGTTACATTTCCTATAACACTTTTCCTTTTGTTAGCTTTCCCCTGGCTTCTATCGTAAAAGCTACCAGGATAATTTTGACGAGACACTTTACAACCCCAGTCAGTCGTCACTCTTTGAAGAGTGTCTGTAAAACGGTTCTAAAGACGACACACCGTTAGCATCAATCAGAGCCGTCAATTTCAGTTTACCTCTAGGAAGACATTCTCGACATCACTGACTATTTCGTAGGTTAATCTCTACATATTCTGGTCAGTCTTACTAGTTTTATAGCCACACCTGGCCACAACGCCTTCAATAATTTCCATGTACGGCTGCTTGCGCTTGCCAGTCATCGATGCTACATCCAGTTCTAAGGCTGAACAGATGTTCTGCAGTGTTCGTATCGAAAACTTCGCCAGCCTAGACTGACCTACGATCTCACAGATGTTGTATGTTTCGTACATGATGGGAGGCTGAAGAGCTAATGCTTTCGTTACTTCGTTGGACATTTTTTCGATTGCCTTCTCCGTTATCAGTTCATTTCTTTCTATACGTTCATTTCTTTGCTGACAAGCGAGAAAAAAATCCTGCTATTTGTAGTTGTGTGAAGTGCACTTGTCGAAGATATTAGAGCCATCACTATGCTTTACTCTTCGCATTGCCTTTGAGACGCCCGACATTCTTAATTAAATTTATTTGAAAAAAGTGATAGCGACGACGTTTTTACTTTTTCACAAGGTTTTTCTCAAGGGCAACACTGCAATTTTTTTTTTTGTTTCCTCAGGTAATGATTTTTGTATAGCGATCATATTTGTCACTCTTTTGCCTTTATTCGTTTTTTAACAGGTTTCTGTTTGTCTTTCCTTCCTTTTTTACTCTGATATTTAATAAAAAAAATCGCTAAGATTCACTAGTCACTTGTTCCATGTTCCAATCCATTTTTTGTAGTTGTAGATTTCACTTGAATGAAGCGGTATTCCACAACGCCCACGTGATAACATATGTTTTTGACTTGAGGTCTCTTGGTTCCGCTTGGGTTTGCTGCTCAGTTCAAAACTAATGTTGCGGCAAAGAAGACTTACGAAAGGCAATCTAAGACCATTATGAGGAAAATGGAAGCAGTGAATACGCACAACAAAAACCAACCTCCAAAGCATGCAAAACAAACAATGCCACCGTTCCGCTGTCATGTCGTGGGAAATGATTTTGAACGACTGGTTCACGAACGAAACGAGACCTGCAGAAATACAGTTTTCTTCATCATTGATTTGAAGACAAAAAGGTTAGATTCTATACGTTAAAATAGACCTCGACTTACTGTATTCTGCTTAACTTTTTGGGTGCTTCTGTCAAGTGTAATGTGCGTTGCAGTGTCATGTCACGCGTGGGACAAGTTGAAACACGCAAATTTATCCAACTTTAGAAATCGATTTCTTCGCTCTGAATCATTTCCCCAAAAAACCCTTTGGAACTCTAAAAGAACAACTCTTTGACTTTTAGTCACTAGGTTTTCAACGAATTATATGCAGTACCACAAGCTCAAATAATAGGCTAATTTTAGATAAGATTTCTTCTCGATAAAAATAGGTCGGGCAAATTAAATTAGATTTTAAAAGTAAATAGCGGAGAATTGATAAAAATTGCTTTAACGGTATTTTTTGACATTGGTCAACAATATGTGGTAGATTTCATTGCTCTAGAGTGTTTTATTTTGTAACGCGAGGCGTCGTAAATCGCCCTAAATTTCACATTGAATAGGCGGCGTTTTCACAAAATTCAGTGATTATCGATTTTCTCGAAAACTAATCGATATTTAGCCAAACGAACTATGCAGTGTTTTGTTTTACATTAAGGTCTACCTACCATGAGATTATGAGCCAAATTGATTTTTGAGCTGTTGCCACGAAATTTTGAAAATGTTTGATTTTTGGTAACATTTGCTCTTAAAAGCTTACCTATGTCGATGTTTTGAAGTAAATACTCGTCCGCGGTTACCTAAAGAACCTGATTACCTTTGTTGAGCACTGTTTAGTAAATTTTCGACTCATCGTCCAGAAAAATATTTTTGTATATTATTTATTCTCTGAAAATTTGGCAGGAAAAGTTTTTGCTGAATGGCATTTTCGTGTAACTTTCGACGTCGGCCTTAGCGATTTACTTAGAGATACCAATTTTAAGTTTAATGTATTTTAATAAAGGTACAACAGACTATTGATACAGTAATTTTCTGTAACAATAAACTACGCACGTTTGACAAACAGCAGCGCGAAAATGGCAAAAATTTGGCTCACCTTCGTTATCAATTAGGTGTTAATATTAAGTGCGACATTGAAAACATATAGTTCAGCACAAGAGAGATTGTTAGACTTCAATCAGTTTATTGCGGGTTGGAGGTGTGAAAAAACCTATGGCAAGATTTTCTCACTAAACGTTTTTTCATATAGGTTCAACAAAAGTTGGCCGAAAATCAACCTATTTTATGCCCGTGGAGGGCCCTGATTCTAGGAAAGAATTTTATCTTGAAATAAAAAACCCACCAACTTCTGAAAATACCACCGTTGAAAATCTTTTCAGGTGGCTTTTCTATGGTAAAAAGGTGGAGGTCAAACGCCGACCTCGAGCTTTTGCTCTTGCCCGGTTTTCTCTGACAATGACACTTAAGCATGCATGACATGCATGACATGTTATGTCAAAATCCCAGCTCAAAAACACCACAAAAAAAGTCGGAAAATTGTGTGTTTGTGGCGGTGATTTCCCTACGCAGCTGAGCAAAGTCACTTCTAAACTTTTTCGAGAATAAAACCTCAATGCCTTCACCAAAATTAGAAAAACTTGGCTGAGATGTGGCCCAACTATTAAGTGATTCTTCAGAATTTTTTCAGCTTCCACCCTTTGAAATTAGAATTTCTACGAATTTTTAAAGTTGTTAGGTCACTAAAAATAAACTGAAAGCTCTTTTTTGAGCTTCGTGTCCTGTACTCGACATGCACTTACACTAGGAAAATTTGAAAACTCAAAAATCTGTTTTTTTTTTGCAAGGGTGAGCCAAGTGCTTGAGAACAATGAGAGGGTACGATATCCAATTGCTGAATCCAGAAAGAAATCCGAAAAAGCGTTTCTTTTCGCCGATTAGAATATTTTCGGTGATTCCCCTACTTTTTTTCTTGGACGCGAAAAAAATCAATATTTTGCAGAAAACTTAGCTAAACCACACACACAGCATGAAAATACATCCACTAATCTAGCAGTCTGCAAAGTTCCAGGTTAGTAAAATAATAAAAAATATTTTTCTCACAAAGTCAAAATTCTGAGGGTACCAAGTAGGGAAATCATTACTGGGGAACCTCTTGAGGGTGAGGGTAAGGGTGAGGGTGAGGATAGAGTGAAAGCGTATGGAAACATAACTGTATCGATGATCATGCAGCGATCATTCATCCGTTACTCTTACTGGTTTTGTTCAGCACAAAAAAGAAATGTTCTCACAGAAATTGCGTTCTTCTGCGGACAAAGCCTGGAGAAAAAAAAACTCGTTCCAAGAGTTGAGGAGGACCGGAGCTCAATAAAAATTTGTCTACTACTCTCCCTCCCCTTGTCTGACCTCAGAGTTCTCATATTACTCTACTCATGGAAACCAATTAGAGAGTAAACCTATTGTATGGTGATCGCATGATATTTCACCAGGACGTGAATTTACTTCCAGCATTTGCCCACTTCGTTTGGTAATAGCGGCTACCATGGAACCAAGGGAAACTTCAATTTACGAGGTAAACATACTTTTAAAACTGATCCTATCACATTTTCCATTCTCTGTATTTAATTCTGCGGCATGCTTTTATTAACTTAAGCTCCCGCGAAATCTGCAGTTACCGAGGAATGTCTTCCCTGACCACCAAACATTACCCTGTAGCATGAGAATTTCGCGGGTTCTAAGTTTTGGCGAATTTTGCGGATTGACCGCGATCCGCAAAAATTAGTTCCCGCAGAAGACATACGAATTGTAAAATTCAATGAAATATAAAGTATAAAGAAGACAATTGGGGGGGGGGGGGAGAAATTTTGGATGAAAATCTAAATTGGAATTCCCACAATTCTCACCCTCACCCTTACCCTTGGTGTTACCGTTACCCTCGTTTTAGCAACTTCTTGTGCTCTCCTTTTGGTTGGTAATTTTTCGTGAAACGTGAACATAGACTTTTAATAAACGTGATGCGTTATTTCTACATTTTAATGTCCGTGAAACGTGCTTGGGACCCCCCCTTTACCCCCTCTTACAATGAACATGTGGTACACTCATCTGTCAGCCTCAATGTTATCGCGTTGAGTTCTTGAATGTAACAAAAGAACCCAAGCCCACTGATGAACCCTGCCGATTTCTATCCGATATTCCCCGATCTTAGCCGATCTCTTGTTTCGGAACATCGTCGATTGTTCAACGTTTGTCGAGAATTGCTTCGAATGGCCTCGAATGTTACTCTGAATTAGCACGTGATCACACGAAATAATCTTCGATTTGCCATGTGCTCTCAATTTTTTCGCCGTCGCCAAGAGTCCTTCATCCATAATGAGTTTAAACTATTTAGGTATAAGAATCAAGCGCAGGTATCTTCGCATTTATGGACAACTTTTTAGCAGAGAAGCGCGATTGAGTGTTTAGTGCAGACTCAGTGCGGCTGAACATCTTTGTGGCGATCTCGAAACCTTATCAAAAGGCAAGTCTTTTGGGAAGTGAATAACCTCTTCAAACAAGCCAAGATTTCCTTCGGGGAGCGAATAATCTAAGACAAAAGCGTGATAAAATGCTTGAAAAACAGTTCCACCTTCATCTGTTTTACACAGTATTGCTGCAAATCATATTAAACTCTTGTGAGAAGATAGTATCTATAGCTAGTATTTTAAGTCAACAAAAAAGTCAAGAAAGATTGATAATTCATCCGAACGAAGCCGTTGTTATTCCTTCAGCTGTGTTCTGCTTTGTTGTGCCACGTTTTTGTGCGAGATCGTAGATTACAACCTCAGTTCGTTTACTATAGCTTTTGTTATGTTTCGTCTCTTGTTTCGTATCATATACGCTTGTTCTTCTTTCGTGACCTAGCATGTTCCTTAGCGTGTTTATTTACTTTTTACATTATAGTGCATCGTTTCCTTTTAGCGCTATTCGCCACGTCTTATTAAGTGTATAGTTATTTAGCGTTTAAAATTCATAAATGATTTACATATAATACAAACCTTCAGCAAGCAGCTCAAATAACAATTATTACGTTGCGTCAAACTCAACTCTTTGTTATTTTCTGACTTCTGTTGGACTGATACCTATTAAACATTAGCGGGATATGTACCACTGTATCACTTGTCACACTTGCAGACTACAAATCCACGGTTTTCTTGCCATTTGTTCTACTCTGGTTTCCTTGTCGTTAATTCTATTTTGATTTAGCTTATACTAATGCTGTATGAAGTCTGCAAATGTCAGACGTCGTCCCTTATTGAGGTGAAGCTATACAGTAAGAAACATGCAGTCATAGACTACCAATTCTTTTTATACTTTTCCGGAGACTGTAAAAAAAGCATAGATTTCGTGTTTTTATCAATTAAAGAACACTCTATTAAATAAATAAACCTCTTGTAGTAATACATTTTCTCGCTCTTCTTATAGCAGTATATAATGGCTTGTGAGAGAACTGCAATTTTGCGCGAGTTTTCATTTTCCCGCCATCAGATTTGATGCGCCCACGCTATTGTCGTTCATCGGATGCGTGCATGCGCATGCCAAATGCCCTCCTGTTGGTTTGTTGGCTTGTTATCAGGTTAGGTTTGGGGGAAGGGAGGATAGGGCGGGACGGGCGGTTCCTCGGGTCTCATTAAGTGCAATAAAATATTTTAATAGTCGCGAAAAAATGTCGAAAAAGTTGCAATGGATGGATGGCATGGATGCAACGGATGGATGGCAACTAACAGGCTCAGGCTCTATAATGGGATAAAGAGCACAGACAAAACAAAAGCGGTCACACTTGGGTTCCTTGCTGTATTTATTATTGGTTCGGAAACTAAGAAATCGCTCGGCTGGTACTTGGGTCGACCTTACTTCAGTTAAGTCAGCCTAGTGGGTCAGTAACGTCGAACTTGGCTAAGCGTCCAACTAAGTTCAAAAGTAACAAAGGGCGCGAAACATTTCAAAGTCGTCGGTGGAAGCCTGCTTTGTAGAAATCCGTTTACAACAGACAATTCTCTTTGTTCCAACAAACAGCTCAATATATTAATTTGTAATAATAAAACAGTATTTTACGGAAACCCAGATAATGCAAACACTTTATTGGCATGTCCCCTTGATGTCTGTATGTTTGTCCCGAGAAGAACTGTACACTCCCATCCATCTGAGGCGGACTAGAAGAACCTGTTTGTCGATTCAGACGATTCAGACGAACCTAAGTGGAATGAAATGTTCGAAGCCTTACCTGGGCCTCAGTTTGCTTGCCTATAGAAAAACTCTATAGTTGGTTTTTCTAGGATAATTCAATATTTAGAGACTTAAGATGATGTTACACGGGAGGAACGGCAACGACGATTTTAGTGTAACACAGCGTTGCAATGTTGGAACAATGTTGTAACTATTCGAAACAATGTCGCAACAATGCTGCAGCACTTTGTTGAGCTAGAAAACGACGTTGCAAATCGTCTCGTGTAAAATCACCTTCAAGTGCATGCGACACAATTGAAAGCAAACGACAATGATTAAATGGCATGAGCACCTTGCGATTTATTTAAAGTGGATACTTGAAAAAAATACAACGAACAAAAACGGACATAAGACTTACTGCAAACCAAAAAGTATAAAAACAATCTCTCGTAACAGATATAACTTATTCATATTATGTAAATCGGTTGATTATAAAGGTATTTACATCAAAGTCAGCAATCGACCATTTGCACGATGCCGTCATTTTACTACAAGTACTTTTACCACCAGGAGAAATTTCGTTTTCCTTTCATATTTAAATTTT
This sequence comes from Porites divaricata, assembly GCA_038088405.1. NCBI lineage: Eukaryota > Metazoa > Cnidaria > Anthozoa > Scleractinia > Poritidae > Porites > Porites divaricata. The sequence continues at coordinate 18,201,755 of JBBMOI010000004.1, read as the reverse complement.
GTAATCCCAGCGAAGTTTTTTCCCACCTGCCACTAAACACCGACAAAACAAAGTTCGTCGCTTTCTTGGTATTTGTTTGTACGACTGCTTCATTTATCGAGACGCCATCTCGACTCCGGTCGCAAAACAGTGAATAGCCAAGGATACTCAGAGTTACGGGAGCCAACTAAAAGGCGCAAAAATTGCTATTCACTGATTTGGTAAATACTAAAACTTTTTATTTATGGTCCTCGCTCCTTGGAGTAGTGCGTTTTTGTAAATGAGTAAATTCCCGGGTTAAGAAGTTGAAACTCAGTTTTACAACCAATAAGCCTATATATAAAAACAGACGTCAACACACATTTTAGCGAACGTAAATTTTCCAGAAATCACCAGTGGTTACTCCAACAAGCAGATCATCGCATTCCCATCTTTTCGCTTGGCCACCACTGTAGTCTAGATGATTAAGTGCCCAATGATATAAATCAAAAACAAAAGCAGGGTGGTCGTATAATCTGGTTTGATCAAATCCAGCGCCCCATTTAGCTACCTCATAAGAGCCACTTTCCAATCCCCATTTTTGGCAAACACCTGCTAACCTTGAGTTGTCATTTTCCATTCTGACGTATGAGCCACAAGAGGCGGGCTGGACATCTGTCAGACCGCTGAAGTACTGCACTGCAGCTTCACCAGTGCTGTTAGCAGCAGTGGTCACGTGGAATGTACGTCCATACTTTTTAGTGCAATGGAATCTCAGTTGGGTGAAAGACATGTGTGTTCTCAGCTCATTCATGGCGGTTTTCGTGAGAACCATCTGATCACTGGTTATTCCACGGTATGAAGTCTTGATTGGCAGCTGAAAGGGAGGAGTTGAGCTTTCCATCGTGATGTTGGAAATGAGAAGCCAGCCTCCTGAAAGAAAAATGTGAAGATAAAGAGGTTTTTTTATTGAAGTTCTACATTTTGTAAAAACAGGAATGGTTGTTTTAATGGCGGAGCTCCCACGTTAACGGCAAGAGACCTACTTTCACGACTCCGATTCATTTCGTTTCACACAAGAAATTTATAAGTGCTGTTTAAATTAACATAATAATATTTGAGTTTTTAGAAAAAATATTGTTGGTACCTCTCATGTAGACCGCGCATCGCCAACCTTCGCTTCCAATCCCAAAAAACACTTGGTAACATTGTATTACCCAGAAAACCATACCCTGTTCAGCGGTACATACCCGTCTTGGCCAAATAGGCCACTTCCGAGTTCCAAATACCCTCACTTTCAAAATGAGGCTAGGTGCACAACCTTTCTTGTGTAAATGAGTTTTATTTGCATGAGAATGAAAAATGATTTCCATATCAAAGGCTCGTTTTGAAAAAGAGGCCCGGGGGAACTCGGAAATGGCCTATCAGAGAGTGTCCCCCGGGGGAAAGAAAAATCCTCAGCTTTCCTAAAACAGCTGAACTACTGCGCCTTCTGTGGTCCCTCACTCAAACGAAATGGGTACAATTGACGTCTAACGTCTTCCAAATTTGATAATGGTACCTTTTTAGAAAGAATAAGCCGACGTATTTAGGCCAATCAGAAACGGAGAAGTGTTTTGAATGAATAATAATTGCTCACGATTTCAGATTTTTTAGGAGCAGATCTCACCTCCGTCAGTTGTCATGTCACAGTAAACTTTCAACGGGTTTCCACTGTTGTCAGGGTCGATCCAGTACCTCCCGTCTCCTTTAGAGTCACCAGAGTCCCGGATGCTCTTACAGGAATGAGCAGGCTGCTTGGAATTCCAACCTCGCTTTGCTGCAGCAGAAAAATAAAACAAATCACTTAGTATGGCAAATATTTGCTCCGCCGTGAAGCAATTGTAAAATCAAATTTGAAAATAGACGAGCGTTACTCCCGAATTTCACATCTTTTTCCTTTGTAGTCCAGATGACACTGACCAGTTTGGTTATTCTTGTTGGTGAGAAGATCTTGGCAAGTAACCTGAGAAGAAAATAACGAATTGATATGAGAAACATTAAATAATAAATGAGAACTACAGATGACGTCATTATGTGCTTAGTAGTTTTTACCATTTTTGTTTGCTTTGGAAGTAACATAAAGAAATATTATTATTGAAAATATTTTTTCGTTTCTTGACTGGCTAACACTCAGGGCGGACAACGCCCTCCTCGATCTCTATAATTCTTCACATGACAGTCAGCCGCATTCAATTACTGTTAAATATGTTAATATACCTTCTTTCTATTTCCTACCATATGCGATATTTACCGTGTGAGTAAAAACAAATATGTCCCGTAAGACAGGCTAAACTGTACGACAAATCTGTTTTCAGTGAGAAGATGTTGAATATCGGTGGTGATTGCCAATTGTAGTTCCAGTTTTTCGGTTTTACTTTATTTTAATAATATTTTTTGTTGGTTGAAATTCGGTTTATTATTTAACCGACCAGCGGTATTTTACTTCGGCCCAGGACCGCGCGATCGCAAACATGTAAAAAGGTGCTCGCCATGTTTGTGCTAAGTTTTAGGTTGTATTTGTTTGCATTTAGTAATCGGTCTTCATCGTGCTCGCCGGACGTCTTAACACGTGTTTGTAAGTTTCCTTTATTAGCGTTTTCTGTATTTTGCCGGTTTTAAGTGTTAGTGTAAGTTTTTTATCTTTGTTTCTGTAATTTTCGTGCATTTTGTATTCCATCTAGAAACCATGTTTATCGTGAGGTTGGTTATCGTACATGAGTTTGACACGTAATATCTCCATGTAGTTCCGAATTAAAGGTTGTGGTTTTTGGCGGCTACACTAATGATAATAGTAATAATGATTAGTAGAGAAACATTGTCGTGGATTATATTTCAAGAGATATTAAGACCTTGTGATCTTTTCTTTCCTTTCTAACAGATATTAAGGTACAAATCTCTCGAAATCTCGTTTTAATTCTTTTTAAGTGAAGCACTGAAGATAGGTCTCTTTTATGAGAATTGAATAAAGTCTGTAGTTTTATTGCAATAAATAATAATAGATAATAACGAAGAAAGGACGTTTTTTCACAAACTGTACAACAAATCATTATTTAAAAAATCAGTCGACAAAAGTACGATATACGATGTAAGAGTTCTACCAACACAACAGGTAATTCATGAGAAGACCTTGATACTTCATAGAATATGAGCCGGAAAGTCTAAGAAATTTTAAAATACTTTCCTATTTGAGAAAAGTAAATTCCTAAAAAACGAAACAAGGTGACCGTCGTAAACAAGTGTTTAAACTAGTAGTTGTTAGAGTTTAGGTGTTTTAAAATATCAGTTTTGTAAAAAAAAGCGGTAGTTCATGTTCAAACGGTGGACCTCACCTTAACTTGTCCGTAATAAGAAGATCCTTTCTTCTCAACAAACTCATCTGGCTTCATCTGCCGTGTTTTGTTGTTCAGCTCACAAAATCGTGTTGTAATATCTGCACCAGGATGAACATTAAATGACTTGCAGCTGTTATTTCTGAGGCACTTTTGGTGACATTCAAACTCGTCAAAAACAGTTGATGTACCCACGACATGACCAACTAAAACATGGTCTGAAAGATAAAGTAATAAAAAAGAAAGAATTTGCAGAAAACATTTTTGTTGAACATAAACCCAGCTATCACCAGCTATGACATTCCGTAAAATGCCGAAAATAAGTCCCTCGATGTATACGCCCCTCTAAATATAAGTCCCCTAAACTCGCAACGCAAAAAACCCTCCGTTAAATTGCCCCTCCAAATATAAGCCCCCCGGGCCTTGTACTTGGAAATCGCCCTCAACTTCAAAATAAAACAAAGAAAAAACTGTACAGTAACTCTTGGCTTGGATTTCCTTGTTCCATGTAGAGAAAGTACTTGCGTCACTGAGTTTTAGTAACATCTACATCCTCAAGGCAAGTAAACGTTCTCCAAATTACTGACCTTGATTTCCTTCCAACTATAAGCTAGCCCAATCGATTATGAGACGTGAATGTCCCTCCCAGTATCAGCCTAGCCGAGTTTTAGAACGCCAATTTCACCTCCAAAAATAAGCGCCTCACAAAAAGGCGTATGAAAAATATAAGCCCCAGAATATTTTCGTAATTTTACGGTAGATAAATTCAGTTTTATAGCCGAACAATTTATGATCCTTTATGATAGAGACATACTGGCTCGCAAAATTGCCATTTGATACAAGAGCCAATCGTCAGAAGTACAAAAAAAAAGTGATAAAAGTTGTGAGTAACTTTAACACCAGAATGTAGTCGGGAATTAAAGTAGTAAAAAACCAAGGAATATGCAGAAAACAGTAGAGTTTAACATGAAGCAAGGACATACATTAATTCAGTTTTATAGCTGAACAATTTTATGATTCTTTATGATAAGGAGATATACTAGCTTGCAAAATTGCGATTTGATACAAGTGCGAATCGCTAAATTAAAGTGTCGCCAAAATGTCATGTAATAAGGTGTTCATTACTCTGAAATATTAATGATTTATGGTCAGACTCAATCGAAGCTGAGGAAAATATATTAACTATTGCTTGGGCATATCCATTGTGCATTCATAGGGGTAAAATTAAAGAGAGGGGTGATTGAACCAGTTTTTGGCCTGGAACCATCTGCTAAGTGCAGTATATAATTATTAGAGGGTCTCAGTGGGGTTAGCCGTAAAAAAATGTTGACCGTAAAAAATTATGGCACAAAAATAAATATCCAAGGTCTAGATACACTGTAAAAACTGACCAGTTGAACAAACTAATTCATAATAATAATCGTGACTATTCACAATAACTGTTTTAACCGTTCGAAAGAGGTGAAAATGTTAACACCCTAAAATGGTCCGAATAACCATGTTCGCATAATTGTTTTGACCCAATGTTTTAGTTAATGTGTGATAGGTCCAAATGACCATGATGAAAAGTTAGTTTCTACCCAAGATATTGGTTAATTGCGATTTGATACAAGTGCGAATCATCAGCAGTAAAAAATACGTGATAAAAGTTGTTAGTAATTTTAACATCAGATATAGTCGGGAAAACGAAATACTTTTAAAATGCTTTTTGCGCGAAATCGTCATCCCAGATTTATTAACTTTTAAAATGCATTTTGTGCGAAACCGTCATCTCAGATTTATTAAAATGGCGAGTATTTAAAAAATGTCATAAGACTCTGCTGAAGACCAAACTTTGAAGAAAAGCGGTATTTTGTTTGCGTCTAGGAAAAAGTTTTAGAAAACCGTTTAAAAAAGCCATAGGTGTTAACTTACCAGTCTGAGTTTCATAAACGCTGGCACAGAATTCCAAGTTGGATATCACCAGTACCACTGCCATCAAAACATTAATGGTCAGAAATACCAAACGAATGAGCCACGAGGCTGCCATTGACGAAAAATTTTTGGTCGAGCTTCAATGTTTGAACACTACTAATGTTACAGCCTAAAACAGTGGGAGTTTAGTTCCAGTTTAATTAAAAACTCTTTTGCGATGATAGTTCCCAAGCGAAGCAATTTATAATTCGCACGTGTTTTAATTTGTAACGACTAAATGAAACCGCTTAAAAGCACCAAAATTAAGAGTCGCTAAATTTACATCGTCACTAAATTAAAGTAAGTGCGATATGAAATTCCGCCGTCTGGTCAGTCTCACACAATCATGCTACTTGTGTGACGATGTACATGAGTGAGGACAGCATTAAGATATGACATTACGGTTGCAGTTTCGTTTGTTTCGTTCAGAACGTTGTATGATTTTGCTCTAAATGAAGCTATTGACGTCTATGATTTTATCACATACATGTCCTATTGTCGTCGTAGAAGTTTTGAATACCTTAATACGCCAAAGTTTCAGTTCATGAAATCGCGAAACTTAAGTGACTTATGTTCCAAAATTTAAGAAAAATCGCTAAATTAAAGTGCCGCTCGATAAAGATTTTTCAAAATCGCTAAATTAAAGTGTCGCCAAAATGTCATGTAATAAGGTGTTCATTACTCTGAAATATTAATGATTTATGGTCAGATTCAATCGAAGCTGAGGAAAATATATTAACTATTGCTTGGGCATATCCATTGTGCATTCATAGGGGTAAAATTAAAGAGAGGGGTGATTGAACCAGTTTTTGGCCTGGAACCACCTGCTAAGTGCAGTATATAATTATTAGAGGGTCTCAGTGGGGTTAGCCGTAAAAAAATGTTGACCGTAAAAAATTATGGCACAAAAATAAATATCCAAGGTCTAGATACACTGTAAAAACTGACCAGTTGAACAAACTAATTCATAATAATAATCGTGACTATTCACAATAGCTGTTTTAACCATTCGAAAGAGGTGAAAATGTTAACAACCTAAAATGGTCCGAATAACCATGTTTGCATAATTGTTTTGACCCAATGTTTTAGTTAATGTGTGATAGATAATGATCTAGTGAACAGTGAGTTGAGCAATAAGGTGTTCAAGAAATGACTATGAGAAACCTTTACGCAAACTTTTGTTTCTAACACTTGCCATTACATCATATATGTAGTGCTTTATAGTTTTTACCAGCTCCATAGTTTTTAGCATTGATCTTTTTCTCGCTCTTTATGTATCTTAAATGGAACTTGAAAATTTAGAGCAACATTGGATTTGATGTCTAAAAATAGTTAAATACAGCTGGCTTTTTTGAAATGTATAATTCTACGAGGCAAAAATATTTTAGGATAGCTCCTTGTTACATTGTTAAGGAAATGAATTTGTATTCGTTCACGCCTTATAGGCTGTGTACATTCTGTGAAACATTCGTCTTCTTTAAGACTCAAAAAACATTAAAGCGAAATGGATTGGTATTTCATTGGTGTTAATATAATAAATAGAATATTACATGGTCGCTTGGAGATACGAAATTTCTCTTCGTGTTGAAAAATATTGCACTCGTTCGCTGCGCTCACTTGTGAAATATTTTTTCAACACTCGAAGAGAAATTTCGTATCTCCGTGCGCCCATGTAATATCCTCTATTTATGTCAAGTCGTTTCTAAACAAGTCGATCATCAGTAATGTTAACTTTTAAGGGTTTAATCCTAAACGACCCTCAAGCTCATCGTGTTTAAATAAAGTCTTGATTAATTGGCAGATTGATTGAAAAAGCCATTCCCATGATCATCCACCGACAAATCGTAATGTGCTGGTCAGTGGCAACCTCTAGTATCTTTATTATTATTACTATTTTTATCATTACATATAATCTTGTTATTATTTGATAATTATAGGGACCTCTCGATGCGCGCGCCAGTGGAGCACCATGGGTAAGTAAATCTACCCATCCCAGGAAATTTGGTAATCAAGTGACCGTACAACGAACGACCGTCCGTCCGTACCACAGGCATACCAATGTAAAATAACTCAATCAACAGGTATGGCAACCCAAATGTAACTCAGCTAAATCTATTTAGTATATACATATTCCCCTCCTAGCGAGTGGATAATGTGTGAGCTCGGTGTTTTCCCCATTTTTTCAGAGAGTGATCTTTTAAACTCGACAAAATTTTTTTACGGGTTTTTCTCGCTTGGAATGTCAGCTTAAGCGAACAAAAATTGACCCACCTTCTTTGTAACGATTTTCCAAGTTTCAGCTGACGAAGGAATGGGTAAATAGAGTAAACTTGTCGAGTTTTGAACTCGAAAACTTTTTCAAATTCGTGCTTGCGTGATTAGCGCACGAAAAACAAAACATCTTGACGTCAAAACCATGTTTACATAATCTCATGCAAACACTCCTCTTGGCCAATCAGAGCGCGCGTACTATCTTAGTTATTTTAGAAATGTCATATAGTAACTACTGGAGACATGACAGAAGAGGAACTAGATGAAGCGATAGATGGAAGTCCCGTGCCAACAGAAATTGAGGTGACATCGGCCCATGGCCAGGATATGGGAGCTGACATTGTCGATAAAATTTTTGAGCTTTTCGTGAAGTTGGAAAAGCTTGTTAAAGGTACAATGAATGGAGGTATAATTGTAAATTGCATGGACTTTTATTTGGAATTCTGTTAACTGCAATAAGCAGAATATTAACATACAGATCTTGTTGTAGACTTTACGATGTTATGAAATGAGTAAAGAAGCCACAGCAAACAGCTTGGTCTTTTATTTTTGCTTGAAGATTCAGACAAAATAATACAGAAATAATAATTTAACTATAATAAGATCACCATGTGGTTTTGGAAAGATTATTAGTAACAGTATATCAAGTTTATGATCATATTTAATTTGTGAAAATTAAGGCATATAACCACAGTGATAGCAATATTAATGCCATTCCCTTGTTATGTACATGGAGTGCAAGAAAAAGAGTTAGCATCAAACTCTGATGATTTTTCCCCTGAGGTACATGGAAATGTGAAAAAGACATTTTAAAAAATAAAATAAATCATTTCATGAAAAAAGCAGAGTGGAGAACAAAAAAGCAGTAAATTTGTTAAAGCATAGAGTGGCGGTTTTGGTAATCAAATCTGGCAGTTATGTTTAGTGACCATAATTATTACCTAGTTTAACTGTCTCGTGAGAATAAAAATAATCATATCATTGTCTGAGTATATGATGTGAGGAGAATTGTGCGAAACTTGGAAAGTTTTTAATCCAATTGGATCATAACACTCTTAAATCCTGGAAAGTGAAATAAAAGTGCAGAATGTATTTCTTTTATTTCCAGTTGATGAGAACAATAGCGGGGATGTCACCAAACACCAAATTAAAGGCAGAGGCTCACACCCCTAGAAGAAAAAAGGTGTTTCTGCAGGTATTTGTTTTTTCTTACGAACTGACAATAATTTGTAACTTAGGAGTCACTTAATAAGAGGGCTCAGGTCCCTTTGGTTGTATAGTATTTTCCAACTACTTACCCTAAGTGAAGAAATAAATATTAAAATCACAGCTCCGTGCCAAATACCGGTATGTCTCCCAGGATTCAAAGCACTTAAATGTACAAATAAAAAAAAAAAGTTTGGAAAACTGCACAGAAGGCTGAGCTGGCAGTGAATTGCTATCCAACTAGCCCTATTTGGTTTCTGTTATACCTATTTTAAGTGTTTTTCCTCTGGCCAAAAGTCCCAATAATTGTGGATACACTCTTAAATTCCTGGCTTTCATATGATTTTAGTAATGTTATGCATATCATATTAAGTTATCAATTCAATCTTAATTTAATGGATGAAATGCAGTTCTGGTAGCTGACTACAGATTTAATCCCACTAGGGCTATGCACTAGGTGTCTCCCAGCAAATTAATGCCAGTGATGAAGACGAATCTTCTGAAGGTAATACAGACCATCAGTTATCAGTACAATTATTGTTTGCTGCATAGTTGTACAGTTGTATTTGTACTCCAAATGAACAATTTATATTGCCCAAAGTGTAAAAAAAGAATCCTTTTTTTCTAAGGAAAACCATCAAGATATTTTCTTATAGGAAAACCTTCCAAATGCAAGTTGTTCGCATAGTCTTATCTGTTAACTTTAATATTAATAATTTTGCATTTTCAGTCAACAAGCCAAGCTGCTCATCGTCTCCTTATCCCCGAGTCGCAGGTACAGTTGGTGTATTCCAGAAGAGGAAAACAGGTAAGTTATAAAGACCATGACAATAAGACAGTCATGATCAAGCTATATAATAGTGGAAGAAAATGAGCCAATTAACACTTCTAGGTGAGATATATAACAAAAATCAGTGATAAAAATATGCTGAAAACACTTTGATTAGCTAGACCTCCTCATGAATGTCAACAGGATATGTACATGTGTCTCAGCTTTAGTAATCATTAAATTCTCCAAAAAAGGAAAACATCTTTTCTTTAACTGTTGTTCAATCCTTTTTCTTTTTATTATAAAGTTGAAGATTCTGATGATAGCAGGTGTGTAGTGTGCAATGAGGATCCACCAGGAAAAGGAAAAACAAAGGGTGTATTATGGGTCTAGTGTGATAAATGTGAGTGCTGGTTCCACGGGTATGCATTAAATGTGTTGTGCACTGGAAATACTTGCTGAAAAGGTCACCCTAGATTTTAGGCCACCACTGGATAATTAATGACATGTTAGGAGAACCAAGCGTTTCTTGTCATACGCCTCTTTTTTCTGCGCCACTTTGATTAATTTATGCTCTTTCGATTCTGTCGCCATTTTGAAATTGTGTGGTGTAGTGTTTAGAGCTTTATATTAGACTGCTAATCAAACTGTCTCGTTGTAGAATATCCGATGAGGGTCCCAAAGGGGAGATTTCCATGCCATTATTGTGGCAATGAACCTGTACATTATTTGTATTTAGTTGACAATACCTTAGATCATTCCAATGACGGTTTCCATTATGAACGTTACATTTACATTGTGTTGTTTATTTGTTTCTTAGCCAATGTGCAGGAGTAAGAAGGGCACCAAGGGGAGACTGGTTGTGCACCACATGCAAGGAAAAATGTGAAAAATAATATAATGCAAAGTTCTTAATGGAAAAACTTGCTTATTGTATAGCCAAGTGGCTGTGTTGCGATGCATATAGAATGACCAGTTGGAACAAGTACTGCTGCACCTTAGCAAATCAAAGCTACCGTGTCTTTTCAAAGTACAGAAAGTCTGGTTTTGAATTTTTGGCTCATCTTATTATAAGTTATTGAATGAACAGCCACATTTTGCACTGAACATTTGGTCACTTATCACAAACCTGTCGCATTTCTTACAACACATCCATGTACAATGTACACGCAACGTGTTTAGCTTCAAATAGATTCTTGGAGATATTTGAAATTAGTGACAATGAAAAATGCCATTAGCCATAAAGTTAAAAATGCACCATTTCATAACATTTCTTCCCTGTTATTGGGTGTTTTTATAATAAAATCCAGGAACAGCCATTTTGTATGTCTCAATAATCAAACTGTCATGGAATATGGTAACAAAATACTTCAGAACTCAGATCAAACAAATTGTTTATTATTAACTCCTATTTTAGCAATGTAGCATATTCAATTAGATGCAACTAATAATAATGAAAAATAAGTGGCAAGAAAGTAACACTACATTAACATTATTGTTTGAACAAGGGTACTGTTACGGCCACAAATAAGTTGCTTATATAGTAACAAAAACTGTCTTGAAAAATCTATCAAGATGAGTAATGATTTGATGATTGTGTATTTTCCATTCTGTTTGTCAGGGGGGCGGGGGGGGGGGGGCGCTAACTAAATAATATTCACAATAAATTTATGCCAGAAGCATTGGACTAATGAGCAAGCACTCTTTGATAGAATAATGAAATACAATGAAACCTGTTTTAAGCGGACACCCTCTATGAAGCAGACAGTACAGTGTTGTTTTCTATTTGGTTTTGTTCCTAGAGAACTTGTTTCACTCATCTGAGTTTTTCAAATTTGAGTTACAATCTATGTTTATGGTACTATATCATCTTTAATAAAGAAATCAATGAAAACGTATATCGTTATAGTCTCTGGGAGTATTCTAAACATTTCCACTGTTCATTTGAATGGCACTTGACACCTCATGATCATATGACGTTATCTATCGAAACCTGTATTAGGTGGACACCCTGTATTCAGCGGACAATACTGCATTCCCCAAGGGTGTCTGCTTAATACAGGTTTCACTGTAGCAGGGAGATGTGAACAAGACTGGGATTGTAGGAGCAAATGAAGATTTAATGTCAATTCTCAACATGGGCAAACATTTTTACCCTTTCTCTTCCATAGTAAATAACAAAGACAATTTAGACACACTTCCATCATCAGGGCCCAGTTGTTCAAAGACCGATTAGAACTTAATCTGGGTTTCTTTTTCTTGCATTCAAAAGCATTTTCTCGGATATTATTCTCTGTTATTTTTAGAGCTTCCAATCATCAACTTGTGGACAAAAAGTATTTCAACTGAAATGCTTTTTAAGCTTTCAAATCTGAATTCAAACCTCGCACTTAGCGAGGGTTATGTTAACCCAGCTTTGAACAACTTGGCCCAGGAGTATAAAAAGGACAGATTGTTGAATCCTACAAGTTCACACAAAATTTCCTCAAGATGATATAAAATAACAAAAAGACAAGACGGAATCCATCAGGAAATTGAGTACCAGAAACATAATAATATTTAAACAATATCGCATTCTTTTTTACATTTTTCAAGGGTGAAAGATGTAATTAGCTATATGTGAAAAAACACCAAAGAAAATTTCTTATGAGAACCCGAGAAAATAATTGTCAAACTCTTACACATGAAATTTTCAGAATTTTACCTGTGTTTTCACAATTCTTGTGAAATTTTACATTAAATTTTCTCAGGTTCCCATGGGAAATAGTCTTTGTTCTTATTACAGTAACTAATTACATCGATATCTATAGCCCTTGAAAAAAGTAAAAAAGAAGGCGAAATTGTTTACATTATTCCCGCCAAAAAAACTTGGTGCAGTGAAAATTAAAATTACTCAATTTTCTAATAGATTACGTCTTAATGTGGGTTTTGTAAAAAGGATCAGACTAGTACTGTCGGGCAACAATAATTATTTTTGTTGCAATCTAAGAGTTAATTAAGCTCGACCATTAAATTTGAAATGTAGAAAAAAATGTTACAGAAACTGTCCATACTTTTGTATATTAAAGAGCAAGGAAAGTTATATCCGGTTTTGCTTTAAAATGACATTTAAACAGGGACAACAGCAGTGGATTTAAATGACAGCGCTGAAAATTAGAGCAACATTTCCTAATAATAATAATCATAACAATAATTAAATAGATCCTGGGAATGCAAGTGTCATAACTCACATGTTTGGTTAAATGAGATAAAATTAACAAGAAAGTGCAGCAGTCCCACACTCAACGATAGCGTATCGATACTTGTCTCGCACCAGTTTCTGACCCTCCCGCAGATGCTGGGCGAGTTTGTGCTGTTGCTACTTCACAATGGCCTCATTCTGGTAAAAGTCCATTAAATAATTAAAACAAAAGTGTAGCCCAAAACCTTGAAGGGTCGAACGTGTTCTTGCGATTATTTTCAGATTCTTGATAGCAGGTTTTGATGGTATTACTTTGCGTGCAGAGATCAATGTCATGGAACAAGCAAAGTGGAGACTTGTGAGGCTTGGAGGTGTTATGAAACCTGTCACCCTAAAAAAATCGTCTGGAACTGCCAGAAACTGGATGCTATAAATTTCCCAGTTCTTCAGGATCTTTGAGAAATGCGCTGGATCTGTACTCAGTGGGTACGATCATTGGGCAGTCCACATTCTGTAAGAAATTGTTAAAATTGTCTTTAAAAAAAACCACCAAAGCCATCTACACTATAAATATTCACTGATTTACACTGTATATACCACCAACTAATAACGCATGTTACCAGTTGTTGTTTAAACAATATTTGTTAGTCAAAATTGGAAATTAATAATAAGAAATCAATGAAAAGAATGTTTTTTCAGTTTGTTTTAATTTGTATGTAAACAGTTTATGTCAAGTAAAAAATATCCAGGTAAATTAACCAAAACTTAAAGTAAACAGAAGTGCAAAAGGTATCAACAGATTTTTATCAGCCGTTTTTGAAGCCCTTTGCTAAATTTGCAAAAACAATTCTGATAGAAACAAATTCCTAGATTGACCCAAAAGAAATTTTAGTTTAAGGGTCAATGTACATGGTGACACAAACAATCATAAACAGGGTCCGTTGAATACATTTGTACTTGCAATGTTTTGTTGTAACAGAAATAGAACCAGGGGTGGATCCAGGATTTTACATGAGTGATTTGCCCCAACTTAACTAGGGGGGTTTGAACTTTAGTGCTTTAGTGCTCTCAGAATGCAATTTTCCTGCATTCTGAGAGCACCTCAAGGCATCCAGACACATAAACAGCACCTCCTCAGAAAGGCATAATTCTGTACAAAAATTCATTTCTGTGTCTTAAACAGTAGTTACACAGACAAAGCAGAATAACATCACAAAGTGGCAATAACAAAACAGTTTGTGATTCTTTGTTATTATGCTAATTTGTAGAGACTATAGAAATCAAATCTTCGCATTACTTATTCAGTTTGCTTTGAGAATGGTGTCATGATGATACCGAAACGTCGGCTTTTAACGTTAATATTCGCTTGCTTAAACTTAAAACCTGTTAAGCTTATTCAAAGGCTATTACCAAAGGAGGAACTATGCGCTCCAGTCAAAAGACCCACACTATCTTTAGAAAAACACTAAGCTGGAGTTTACTGAGTCAATTCAATTCTCCATGGTAAGCTGATGTAGCTTCAGTTAAGCTGCAATTCATTCTTACAATTTTGGATCTGTAAATCACTGTCTGTGATAATTTGACATTCTCAATCTGCAAAGAAAACTGACAAGCTGGGCCCAGCGTGATACAACATAGCAGAAAAACATTACACTCACGGACTAAAGAAAATCGCTTAGTTATTCAGATCCGGAAGGCGCTTTGGAGAACATTGTAACCCTTATTCAGCCGTAATAAAAAAGCTTTACGCTTCAAACGAGGTCAAAGAAAATGCGCTTGCATCAGAGGGCAAATCCTGCCGACCAGAAACAATAACTACAGTAAATCAATACGTGTGTCACGACCTGTCAGTGTGAAACATGCGGCTAAAATCACATTTGCTCCGTGAAAATGTAGAACTTTCCAGCGCATAAATTTATCTACCCAGCAGAAGAAAAAATATTTATTGGAATAAGCAGCATTTTGGCATGAGGTAAAAGTCTTGTAGGCCAACCACCCCCTTTTGTAGACAGGGAATTCTTTTCAGCCAGCTACACACAAAATGGCGGTTAGAATTAAAACTTTCCACTGACACTGGGAAGTCAAATAGCTCACCTGGTTTCCACACATTCTCTACGAACTTGACCTTGTCCTGGTCCGAATATGAGAACAGTCCTCCTTCCGACAGACTGGATCGCCTCTAACATGGTTTATAAATCAAAATCCTGTCTTCCTCCGTAGCAAGTTAACGATGAACTCTAATCGGCAAATCAACAAGAAGGATCGAAAGGACTTTCAGGGGGAGACTTCCCTTTATATACGATTGTCAGTAGTTTCCACGGTAGTTTGCGGCCTGAATAGCCAATCACAACCGACTTTGAGTAGTTCGCAAAACAATGTGAGTGTTTCTGACCAATCGAACTTGGTTTTGAGTGATTTGTGACACGATCCATATACCATACAGTCCCACCCACGGGAAAAACTTTCTCCGGTCGTGCCTTACGAGTTTTTTCGCATTGTTCTTGGAAGTATCGACAAAGGACAAGACCGCGCAAATGAACACTCGTCGAATTCGCTCGAAAGGGACCAGGTGTGCTGTGTGATTGACGAAATAACGAGATGGGACGCTTTTTTCTATTTTCTATTTCATTTTAAACAATAAAACAAGAAGGATAATTGATTTCTTGATTTACAATAAAGAACCGGAGGAGAACAAACGCAGGTTTGGAAACATTTGAGTGATTTCTGGAAATCACTTGAACTACCCTGGATCCACCCCTGAGAACTATTATTAGTTTGACCAAGAGTGTACAGTCTTTATAAAGCATGTACTTTCTCTGGCCACCTTACAAGAAGAAATAATATAAATGTTTTAACATAATATTCTTCAACATACCTGTGAAGGTTTCTTCGCATACTGCGATCTTTCAAAACATCCTGAATTTTCGCTCCATAAGATATCACAATACCCTGGGTCTCGACATTCAAGATGGCGCACAAAACCACAGGGGGAATCACAAATAAAAACCACTGGTGGAGTTTGGAATATGCAACGGAGAGTACACAACAAAAATTTATGGCTCTCTTTCTACCCAAAGCTCGTATCAAAGGTGATTTTGCCATATTTTCTCATTAACCTAATTGATAGAAGACAAATATAGTAACCCACAAGCTGTCCAAGTGGCCCCACACAACTCATGAAAGATGGACCACACCTCTGGTATCTATTATCCCCTGCTCTTTTTCAAAAGCTGGGGGCTAGAAAATAGTCTCATCTGGTGGTGCAGAACAAATAGATTAGTTTTCCCTTCTGGGCAAGTAACTATTTTCATGCTCAATTGCCTGAGATCTTGGAAAGGGCCCAGGCAGGTTGTCCTGGCTAAAACTAAACAAAGACAGGCATGCAACTGCCCTGGACAAACAAACCTTGGATCGAGTTTAAATTTTTTTAAGCCCTACATTAGTGTGGATTTTAAAAAACGCTGAAAAACAAATGGGTACTATCGTCCATGTGAAGTACTGTTGAAGAGAATTCATATGAAAGGTAACACTATAGAATCTTGCTCACAGAGTGGAAAGTTAGAACCATCTTACAAGACTCCATCATTCACTCTGGGGGTAAAAGGGTTAATAAAGAAATCCTCACCAGCAATCCATTAACTGTGCATCCCCACGCCTCTATTCCAAAAGTCACTATAATTTGCGTAGGGGTGGGGTAGGTTTATTATAGGAAGCTAACATAACGGACTGAATCTCTCTAAATTTTAAACCTTTAGAGGCTTGCTGCTCTGCTACCTCCCAATTTTGTTTAGCTTCATACTTTCCTTTAAAATTGTCACTGTATCTTAGCAGTGGCAGACCTATAGGAGGAACCCTGGGGGAGCCGGGCCGGTACCTTATTTTTAGGCCAAACTGAAGCCTGCAGGGCTGAGACAAATTAGGGAGTTTAAGTAAATCGCTACGGCTGGCGCTGCTACGGCTATCGCGGTTGAGGAGGTCTGGGGAGAGTACATCGCCGTAGCCCGCCAAAATTCAACTTTAAGCAACGTGAAATACAAACAGTACGGCGGAGAAGTTTTAAAACTAATAAGCATCTTTGAGGAAGTTTTCGTACGTCTAAAAACTCGAAATGACTTCGTTCAAAGACACAAGGGATATTGTTTTTCTTTGCTATGACCAAGGGATTCTTAACGACGAAGAACTCATGGTTTTGTACGAACAGTACAAGTCTCCAAGCTTAGACCTACCTTACAGTTCATATCCACTCTTCGATCTAGATGATATGGAAGATGATGAATGCCTTGCAGAATTTCGAGTGAAGAAGAGAGATATACCTGCACTCGCAGAAGCACTTCAAATGCCAGACTGGATTAGCTGTAATCAGCGAAGCAAAGCCGAGGGCACAGAAGCCCTTTGTATGCTGCTAAAACGCTTTGCTTACCCTTGCCGGAACAGTGATATGGTACCACACTTTGCTCGTCCTGTCCCTGTTTTGAGCATGGTACCCAACAAAGTGCTCAATTACATCTATACAGTCCATAGTCATCGAATTATCAATTGCAATCATGCAGTGTTGAACCCACCAGCATCGCAAATCCATGACCAAGTTATCTCCCAAAGAGGGTCACCATTGCAGAACTGTTTTGGTTTTGTTGATGGAACAGTTAGACCTATTGCAAGGCCTGATAATAATCAGAGAATTGTCTATAACGGCCATAAAAGAGTGCATGCTCTAAAGTTTCAATCTCTAGCTCTGCCAAATGGGATTATTGGACACCTGTATGGCCCTGTTGGTAAGTACTTCTGTTCCTGAAGTTTCCCCAAAATGTAAAAGGTGGTAGTCAGTGGCAGATCCACGTGTGCAAGAAAGGGAGGTGGGTCTAGGGAGTGTGGGGCCCAGCCGTAAGACTGGTCAAAAGTGTTAGTCTAAAGATAAGTATTGTTTTCAGTTGAACATTCTTGTTGTCTGAATAATCCAGGAGATAGGACGCATGGCAGGGGGTGAGGGTAGTCTGTGAAATACTGGAAACTAATAATTATTATTCACTAAGCACTGACATTGATAGTCATTAACCAAGCGAAGCTGTGCGGACGCATCTTTAAGTGCTCCGCCTTAGTTCTTCACTAACTGCTTCAAATACACTATTCAGCCATGCCTAATGTGACAGTTAGCTCTTTAAAAAAGGAAAATAACAGCCTCAAGGATGAAATCACCGCCCTTAAGCGAAATTTGGAAGAGCTACACCAGTCAATCAAACGAAGAGATCCAAAAGTCACCAGTAATGGCGGTGAACAACCTACTCGTTTGATTACGGACGCTGAGTCCCTAAGCACCTTGGAATTTTATGGAAAATCATACGATGATCTACGAGCAGAATCTGTGAATAGCCTTAATTAAACAGCTCTGGTCATGCCTAAATTTGCTGTCATCCCGAGTCGATAAGATCAGAGATTCAATTGAACAACTGCAAAGGTATAGTTTCCAGTACAATATTAACATTATTGGCCTTCCAGAAAGCGAGACGCAAGAATCGGCCTCCCAAACTACCTCCCTGTGTATCAATCTTTTCAAAGCCGCTGGAATTGAAATTTCAAATCAAGATATTGATATCGCCCATCGTATCCCCACCAGAATTGCCACTTCTGGCCCTTGACCAATTGTCTGCAAATTCACAAGAAGAATTATGAAAGAGCAAGTAATGAATGCACGAAATGAAGCTTGTAAAGTGTCGGCCAATTCGATCGGACTACCGTTTAGTTGTTCAAAGAAATTTCAAAAGAGAAATGGCTTCAAGTTCTGCTGGGCCAAGAACTTTATTATTTATCTTCGACGAACCGAAGATTCTCGCCCGATCCAAATCAAGTGCCACAACGACCTTGTGAACTTTGCAAATCAGGAGGGTTTACCCATGAGTTAAGTATCTTTCACAAATCCCTGAGCAACTGACACTTTATTTTTAGCTGAACTTAGCCATCACTATGATGGCTGACGAGTCGCATTTGGAATTTCTCTTTCCATTTAATCATTTAGATAATAGTTCCTTTAACCTAGCACTCTATGAGTTATCCCACGGCCCTTTAAATTTCAGTAGCAACTGTCTTGAAACACTCTTATTTAATCCTATAGAGCAACTGAGTTATCCAACTCACTTTCCAGTCATCTCAACCCTGATTCTAATTTTATTGCTGGTCTGCCCTCAAGTAGTTACTTGGTCGAGGATGATATAAATAGTTGAGTAGCTCCCCTTAGCGACAAAATAAATTTTTGCCATTATACATTTAAATGCTTGCAGCTTGCTAAAAAATCTTGACCAATTGAATTTAATGCTTGGAAGTCTCAAAAAACCATTGGCTGACTGATTGCACTGCAGAGCTGGTTAATATCACTGGATACAATTTTGTCTCAAACCATCGCAAATCCAAAACAGGTGGCGGAGTAGGCATTTATTTACAAAACGATCTTCAATACAAACTTCTCAATGAATGCAAAGTGTCAGATCTGGAGACAATTGAGTCTTTATTTGTGGAGATTACAGTTCCCCATGTATAACCGCATGATTGAATTCGCCGAGCAATATAATCTACTATACCGCTGCCAGTTTGGATTTCGTAAAAACTATTCAACGTCCCATGCTCTAATCCATCTGATAAATAGAATCTCTTCGGCAATTGACCAGCGTGAAACTACTGTAGGTGTTTTCCTAGATCTCTCCAAAGCTTTTGACACTCTTGATCATCAAATCTTATTCACCAAGCTGGAGCACTATGGTATCCGTGATGTGGCTCTGCAGTGGATAAAAAGCTACTTTTCTCGCCATCAGCAATTCGTCCAAATTAATCAAACTTGTTCCTCAATGCAGACCATTAAGTGTGGAGTTCCTCAAGGATCCATCTTAGGCCCCTTATTCTTCATACTTTACATAAATGATCTTCCTAAAGCCTCCAGGTTAACTGAGTTTCTACTTTTTGCTGACGACACGAGTATCTTTTTTTCACACTCTAATCCCAACTACTTAGAGAATGTGCTTAATAATGAGTTACTAAATATTGATGTTTGGTTAAGGTGCAATAAGCTCTCAGTTAATATAAAAAAGACAAATTATGTTACCTTTAGTCCGAGTCAGAGGAAACTCAACCATAGTTTTTCTCTCTCCATTGGAGGTCAACCTCTAATTCAAAGCAATGTAACTAAATTTCTTGGGGTGTACCTAGACGAACATCTTACTTGGAAGTATCACATAAACTTTGTCTGTAAACAAATCGCTAAATCAATCGGTATTTTATCCAGGACGCATTTCTACTTATCTTGTAAGACCAAACTCACGCTGTACTACACATTAATTTATCCTTCTATTACTTACTGTAATTCCACGTGGTCTTCTACTTACGTATCTAATTTAAACAGAATTTACTATCTACAAAAGCGGGCTGTGCGAGCTATTACAAATTCAGAATAACGAGCACATACTGCTCCTCTATTCTCCAAATTGGAAATTCTAGATATTTTCCAAATTAATACGCTTGATACTGCTAAATTTATGTTTCGCTACCACAATAATCTGCTGCCTCCACTCTTCCGCTTTCTGTTTATGACAAACAGTCAAGTCCATAGATATCACACAAGAACAGCTAGTAATTATCGAGTGCATTCCTGTCGTAAGAACATCAAGAAATTCACAATTCTTTACCAAGGACCTAGAATCTGGAACTGTCTTCCTGCATCTGTTACAAACTTGTCAAGCTTTTCTGTCTTTAAGAACAAAGTGCTAGAGTTTTTATTAAAATAGTTACTAAACTAGTTTAGCTGCACTTCTTCGCAGGCCCTATTTCTTATAATATTGTGATGTTGAGGTGGCCTCTCTTTATAAGCCTGGTGGTTTCTTGAGGTCTCCTCGCCTAACAACCTGCTGTATCCTGTTAAATTTGTTGTTAAAAAAAGGCTAATAAATGATGATGATGATGATATATTATCTGCAGATAATAAACATGACATTTTTCAAATTTTCCTAGAAGGAAGAAGGCATGATGCTGGAATGCTTTGGGATTCTCAGCTCCTACAGAGTTTACAGATGTTTGCTTTTGATCTTCATGGGGAGCCAATGTGCATCTATGGAGACCCTGCATATCCCTTGAGGATTCATTTGCAGGCACCATTTTGCAATCGAGTGTTAACTCCTCAAATGCAGGCATACAATTCAGCAATGAGTGAAGTCCGATCCTCAGTGGAGTGGTTGTTTGGGGATGTTATTCATTATTTTAAGTTTTTGGACTTCAAAAAAATCTGAAAATTGGCTTAAGCAATGTGGGGAAAATGTATGTGGTGTGTGCACTTCTTAGGAATGCACTCACTTGCCTCTATGACAACCAAACATCAGAGTTTTTTGAGCTTGACCCTCCCAGTTTGCAAGATTACTTTGCCTAAATAATGTAAAAATTCAACATTTATTGCATTTAAGTTAAGAGTTCCTAGAGTTGGGTCTCAGAAATGGTGAAGTTTTTTCCCCCAATGAGAAATGGAACATGAACTCAACTGTCAAATGTACACGTACGTTTCACAGCCAAAGTCCTTTTGTATCATAAGTTCCATACATTAACTTACTGGAAGAAAGCAAAAGGCAAAAGGCAAAAGTTTCCAGATATTTTGTACAGAAGAAATGAAACTCCTTGATAACAAAAGGAGAATTAGCTCAACATCAATGCCGAGCGAATTAACAATAAATAAATTGAACAACTCTTTTTCTTAGTCTGCCCTTGTGGAAGCTTATATAACCACACACCTTATCTACAACTGTGACTCTAAAAAAACAATGGCCGTTTTTATACTAGAGACGTTAAAGTCATCTTACGACGACTTTAACGTCTTCTGTTAAGTGCGTCGTTCGGACGCACTTAACAGACGACTTTAACGTCTCAGATGTTAAAGTCGTCTGGTATAAAGATACGTCATAAACTAGGACGCATTTATGCTCCACTTGCCCAGAGACAACTGGGATGAGTGCAAAACAACATGGCGGCCAAGAGGAGCATAAAGGAGTCTCATGGTAGAAAGTGGAGTGAGGATGAACTTAAGAAGTTTGCATCTGTTCTCGCAGACGACCGAACTCAATTTGCATTAACTTTGGTGACTCTTGCACTCAAAAAGTCAGCTAATGTTCATATTTTTCAAGCCATTAAGAAAGAGTTAGATGCTCGTTTACAAACGACGGTGAGAAATAGACTTTAAAAGTTGTAACGCCGCCACCATGTTAGAGTTTGAACAATTTGTTTGCATTTCGCGGGGCTTGAAGTTCATTTTGGGGGCCGCTTTAACTCGTGTCCAGTGTCTTCTGCGAGTAGAGCCTAGTCCTTTTTTCAGAAAAATCTTTTTAAAATAAGATCGTCTACTTTTGTGCGTCCCGTTTTTACACTAGACGACTTTAATGTCTCTACCATAAAAACGGCCAGTATAGTGGGGAAATCTCTGAATGACAGACATTCAGGGTGGAGGGATCTGGAGTAAATTTAGAGGGAAATTCAACAAAACATACTTTCTTACAGTGCGTTTCACAAAACTTTTGACGAACAGTTTCCGAAGTTCATTTCAAATTCCCAAAGTTCACCACGAACTTGGCAATTTCATTACGCAGTTGTCAATCAAATCGCGAACTTGAGAACGAAAAGATGAATTTCACGTGATAGTTCGAAGGTTCGCAAGTTACGAATTGCAGTTCGATGCGCATGGGAAATTGAACTAAATAAACAATGACAGATTTATCGAATTGCATGGAAACCTTCAAGGACAAAATGGATGATAAATGTTATCAGATTATTTTTGAAACACTTGCTGCGAACCAATTTACGAGTAGGCTTTAACTAAAACTTCTTTGAAAACCTCATGTCGACTTGATCCGAGGTAGAAACAAACACGGACGACCTGCTGGACTTTTAGATTGTTTACAGTGTAGCTATGTAAATAGAACTTTAAAAACATGAAAATGAAACCTGTGTACACACGAAAATACTCGTTCCAAACTTTTACCATTTACCTCTTTTGTCTGGGCATCTGGTAACATTTGTTCAGTAGTAAATTTTTACAAAACATTTTTAGGAATACAAATTAACGGAAACTTACTAATCGACGTAATCGGCAAAATGTTTGATAAGGTCAACCTGTTCCAGGTTCCATGATACTATTAAAACATCGTCAGAACGCACTAACCGTGTATTATTTCTCCCTTTTTCGGCTTCTGAATTCCCTCTACGAACAAAGTTGTCCACGATGTTGGTATTAGGGACCTTAAGCAACCTAGACGACGAGCCAAGTGGACGACGACCGGAAGTGTTCTCACGAAGCCGGCAACTTCTGCGCATGTCAGTGATGTCGTCCACATGGCGTTCAGGACGTGACATCTGCTGATTTGCCGTCCTCAGGTGAACGTGAGCATTCAAAGCAATCTTTGACGTTTCTGTGCCCATTTTACCTTGTTTAATACCAATGTTTGAAAAAAGGAAACCTTTTTTGTACTTTTTGCCGAAGATTGGGCCGTTGGAGGAAAGATTTCGAGAGATTTTCGGTAAACTGTGAGCCGTGGTTTTCAATGGCTTCGGCGGGAAAGAACCTGTGAGTAAAAGTAAAATGTTTATGTTCTCCTTAAATGCTTCTGAACTGTAATCCGTTTCCAGAAGCACTATTTAACTCGAAAAGGAAAAGGTGTTGATATTCGGGACCCTTGTATGAAAGAGACCGGTTAAAAATTCCAAGGAAAATCTCTCGAAGCATTTTCATCCACACTGTTTTTTTTTTGTTTATGTGTTTTGAGATGTACACGTCTGCCTCTCGAAAGCAAGATTTTCACTATATTTCGTATATACTGTTTCCGGTAAACTTGATCAACGTCAACAGAGTTGTATATCCGTAGTAGATAAATGAATGGGACAGTACGGAAATCTTGCCTCCAGCAATTGAGTCCTGTAAAATGTATAGGACAACAAAACCAGTTCTGTACTGTTTGATTCTCGATTGATTTGATTCAAACCTTTTCATTTGATGAACAGTTTACTGATTTAAATTCTTCGGAGAGTAGGAAAAGTTCTTCCTTGTTAATTGTATTGTTCTCATCGCTAAACTAAAGAAGTAACTCGTATTTCTTTAAACGAAGCCATTCAGTGCAGTCTACCTACTTCGGCGACGAGCCTAGACGGGAGCTTGCTTAAACATTTGGTTTTCCCGCTTTGGATGACGTTCTCGACCCAGACCTCACTCGTCTTCTCTCGTCGTCGTCCACAAACTTGTCCTGGCTGCTTAAGGTCCCTAATGGTTTGTTTCTGTAGTTGTAGCTCTTTTCCTATTTGTGTTGGCCCTTTCTCTTCTAACCAGCTTTCAATAATTTTATCCCTAACAGAACTTGGGATTGCTTTTCCTTGCACTGTCAATGGATTCATTTAAATAATAATTACCAAACCAAAGGCTGTTTAACCAGTCTAACCAGGTTTAACCGAATAGCGTGAACTTCCCTTTCAACGAACTTGGCAACTTCTAAACAAAATTCGGCGCGAAATTTACAACTTTGGTCGAAATTTCCCGACTTGATTGACAACTGCGTAATGAAATTGACAAGTTCATGGCGAACTTCGGGAATTTGAAACGAACTTTGGAAACTGTTTGTCAAAAGTATTGTGAAACAAACTGTACGTCACACCAACAGTACAGAATTGGGGTGAGTTAGCAAACAAATTAAAGAGCTTAAGAGCAAATGTTACCATCGGTCAAACATTTCGTGGCAACAGCTCAAAAATCAATTTGGCCCATATTCTCAGGTTAGGTAGACCTTAATGTAAAACAAAACGCTGCGTAGTTCGTTGGGCTAAATATCGATTAGTTTTCGAGAAAATCAATAATAACCGAATCCTGAGAATTTGCCACGTTTTGAGCTTTCAATTTAGGTCGAAAAAGAATGCTTCGCGTAACAAAAACAACACACTCTAGAGCAATAAAATCTACTAAATCTAGTAGAATGATGCCGAAATATGTGTTAAAAGCAAATTGAGCAATTATTTTCTATTTTCTTTGAAAATATAATTAGTTTTCGCGAGCCCTCTTTTATCAAGATTAAAACAAACCAAAAAATAACCTTTAATCTAAGTATGCGGTACTAAATGAAATACGTCGAAAAATATGGATTTCGAAAGCCGAATAATCATTCTTTTACATATCCAAAGGATTTTTTGGGGAAATGATTTAGCGCGAAGAAATTTACTTTTAAAGTTGGATACAATGCACTGTTTTAACTGACCTTCCAAGTTATGTAGTAAACACACAGAAATACAAGTTTTCCAAAGAGAGCATTCAATCAAAAGCGGGATTGACGTAAAAATTCAACCAACATATTTTAAAATCAAAGACATAGATTGTATTTCTGTTGTCCCTTCGTTTGATACAAATTTTAATCAAACTGCAAGATAATTTGTCAAGATAACGCAGCTGTCATCTTTGTTTACACGCCGGCGTGAAGACCAGAGTCGTGAGATGTTTTGCTGGAAAGTTTTCCCGACCAATTATCTCTGAATTCAAGATTACAGAGCAGATTTAAAAAGTTATTTTCGTTTGCCTTTCGTCGAAAGTCAGTTTTGAACTAATAAGCAAAACCAAAGGCAAACAATTTAACGAGCCATCTCAAACTGACACATTGAAAACATGTCCTAAATCCGTGACAATTTCGCACAAGAATCAAATCTTTTGATTATGAAATTAAAGGGTCGTTTGACCTTCTTTACCAGCATATGAAGACTTCCACATTTTCATAGTATAACAACTTACCTTTTCCTTGCGAACGTAGCCAAAACGGAGTTGGGCGTTTTCAGCAAGTTGGAGTCGCAGAACCGTGTATTTATAGCAACTCAATGGTTGCGTGACCAATTTCTATTTCCGGAATTGAGAGTGGAAGTTCATGTGCACGGACTTTTTGCCACTGGAAAATCATGAACCCTTTATACAATGGTGCTGCTAAACATTTCAAATTAACGAGTCTTTTTAGTTTCAATATCAATTTTAACATTTTGTACCCTCAGCTACATTCTACGGCGAGAAACCACATAAACCGTCTTCAAGATAATCTAGCCTCTGAATTATCAAAAGTGTCCGGAATTGAGAGCGGAAGTTCATGTGCACAGACTTTTTGTCACTGGAAAATCATGAACCCTTTATATAATGGTGCTGCAAAACATTTCAAATTAACGAGTCTTTTTAGTTTCAATATCAATTTTAACATTTTGTACCCTCAGCTATATTCTACGGCGAGAAACCACATAAACCGTCTTCAAGATAATCTAGCCTCTGAATTATCAAAAGTTTTCTAGTTCGATTTGGGGTAAAGCTTTTAGTAGAAGTGTAAAAACTTGTTGTGTTTCATGATGAAACACAACAAGTTTTTACACTTCTACTAAAAGCTTTACCCCAAATCGAACTAGAAAATGTAAGTGATTAAATGCAGGTGCCACGACTAATTCTCTGCTTTATACAAGAAAGACGTTGCCACATCTCAAGTTCGGAAAAGCTAACGCTTGACTTTGACCATCACCACCTAGTTTCTTTTTTTTTTAAAAACAATTCAGCCGGTAATGGTCTCCAGCTATGAAAAGGGTAAGAACATTATTGCCTCAGTGGGTTAAATGGGATCCCCCGGACATGACTGGTCAGGGATAATAAATTCCTCGATAAACTAATTTTAACAAAGACTAAGTGGTTTTTATGTGCATTTTCCAAAAAAAGAAATCCAAATTACTTGGCCACGTGATCGACTACGCCCTCCAGCCTCCAGTGTTCGAGAATTGTAACTAACGATTCCCACCACTTTCTTAACGTGTAGCTCCAGTTTTTCTGTATCAAAGCAAATGCGAAGTCTGCTCGGAATGGTTCCCGAATCATTACAATTTGCAGGTGAAACTGTTGTTCATTGACTAGTGTCAGTCCTCCTCAAACTAAAGTTTTCGTCAGGACGAGACGCATATGACTTCTTTCCATTCCTTTAACTGTTTTTACAAGAAGAGTATTATTAGCCACTGTAGACCTACAAAGGAAGAACGGTTTGCTCTCTGTCCAGTGGGCGATTCAGTTCGAAGGATTTCTCGATAAAATAGGGCGTGGTTGATCACGTGATGCAGTTAAAATACTTTTAAAAATGAAATTGGAAGATTCCTTATGATTGATCTTAAATCGTTAGTCACGGGATAGCTTGAAAAATTTTTACATTAGACCATCCCCCTTTTAAAATTCTGAGTAATCTTTAAATCTACTTGAAGATGTACAAATTCTCCGTTTGTGGGCGTGGCTGTGATTCCTTTTCTCTCCAGACTTAACTAATTTATAACAACTTGTTACATTTCCTATAACACTTTTCCTTTTGTTAGCTTTCCCCTGGCTTCTATCGTAAAAGCTACCAGGATAATTTTGACGAGGCACTTTCCAACCCCAGTCAGTCGTCACTCTTTGAAGAGTGTCTGTAAAACGGTTCTATAGACGACACACCGTTAGCATCAATCAGAGCCGTCAATTTCAGTTTACCTCTAGGAAGACATTCTCGACATCGCTGACTATTTCGTAGGTTAATCTCTACATATTCTGGTCAGTCTTACTAGTTTTATAGCCACACCTGGCCACAACGCCTTCAATAATTTCCATGTACGGCTGCTTGCGCTTGCCAGTCATCGATGCTACATCCAGTTCTAAGGCTGAACAGATGTTCTGCAGTGTTCGTATCGAAAACTTCGCCAGCCTAGACTGACCTACGATCTCACAGATGTTGTATGTTTCGTACATGATGGGAGGCTGAAGAGCTAATGCTTTCGTTACTTCGTTGGACATTTTTTCGATTGCCTTCTCCGTTATCAGTTCATTTCTTTCTATACGTTCATTTCTTTGCTGACAAGCGAGAAAAAAATCCTGCTATTTGTAGTTGTGTGAAGTGCACTTGTCGAAGATATTAGAGCCATCACTATGCTTTACTCTTCGCATTGCCTTTGAGACGCCCGACATTCTTAATTAAATTTATTTGAAAAAAGTGATAGCGACGACGTTTTTATTATTTCACAGGGTTTTTCCCAAGGGCAACACCGCAATTTTTTTTTTGTTTCCTCAGGTAATGATTTTTGTATAGCGATCATATTTGTCACTCTTTTGCCTTTATTCGTTTTTTAACAGGTTTCTGTTTGTCTTTCCTTCTTTTTTTACTCTGATATTTAATAAAAAAAAATCGCTAAGATTCACTAGTCACTTGTTCCATGTTCCAATCCGTTTTTTGTAGTTGTAGATTTCACTTGAATAAAGCGGTATTCCACAACGTCCACGTGATAACATATGTTTTTGACTTGAGGTCTCTTGGTTCCGCTTGGGTTTGCTGCTCAGTTCAAAACTAATGTTGCGGCAAAGAAGACTTACGAAAGGCAATCTAAGACCATTATGAGGAAAATGGAAGCAGTGAATACGCACAACAAAAACCAACCTCCAACGCATGCAAAACAAACAATGCCACCGTTCCGCTGTCATGTCGTGGGAAATGATTTTGAACGATTGGTTCACGAACGAAATGAGACCTGCAGAAATACAGTTTTCTTCATCATTGATTTGAAGACAAAAAGGTTAGATTCTATACGTTAAAATAGACCTCGACTTACTGTATTCTGCTTAACTTTTTGGGTGCTTCTGTCAAGTGTAATGTGCGTTGCAGTGTCATGTCACGCGTGGGACAAGTTGAAACACGGAAATTTATCCAACTTTAGAAATCGATTTCTTTGCTCTGAATCATTTCCCCAAAAAACCCTTTGGAACTCTAAAAGAACAACTCTTTGACTTTTAGTCACTAGGTTTTCAACGAATTATATGCAGTACCACAAGCTCAAATAATAGGCTAATTTTAGATAAGATTTCTTCTCGATAAAAATAGGTCGGGCAAATTAAATTAGATTTTAAAAGTAAATAGCGGAGAATTGATAAAAATTGCTTTAACGGTATTTTTTGACATTGGTCAACAATATGTGGTAGATTTCATTGCTCTAGAGTGTTTTATTTTGTAACGCGAGGCGTCGTAAATCGCCCTAAATTTCACATTGAAAAGGCGGCGTTTTCACAAAATTCAGTGATTATCGATTTTCTCGAAAACTAATCGATATTTAGCCAAACGAACTATGCAGTGTTTTGTTTTACATTAAGGTCTACCTACCATGAGATTATGAGCCAAATTGATTTTTGAGCTGTTGCCACGAAATTTTGAAAATGTTTGATTTTTGGTAACATTTGCTCTTAAATAGACAGGTGATCACCCTCGATAAACAACTAGTCTAGGTGATGAAGGTTCAAAAAAGATGCCATTGTGTTGTTTAAGGAAAGATGCAACAAAGTGAATTACATATCTGGTAACATTATAAACAACACGAGCATTTTTCATTTTGATACACAGCTGCATGTGCAGCAAAAACAGAACACAGGTTACAACATCTGACGAAGTTTAAGGACCAAAGCTAAACCCTCTTACTATTTACTGAAGAAGGCATTAACAAAGATAACAAAAGGATTAAAGGTGCTATATATTCATCCTTAAATTACTTATTTTTTCAGTAACCTTTTTTCAGATTTAAACAGCAAACCCGCTTAAGGAAAATTGTCTCACTGACTTAAAGTATGCACCAGTTTGCATATATTATTTGTTTCAGTTTGCTAAGACTTTTCCTTGAGCAAAACATTTTTTTTACCGCTGAAAGGCATCCCTCACAAATAGTTGCAGGTATCGAAGGCTAGCAGTGAATTCAGCTTCTATTCTGCCACAACAAAAGAATAAAAAACTGATTACAAGAGGTTTGGCAGCTTAGAACAAACAAATCCATGTCACTTTTTTAACTACACTGCATTCATTATTATGCCTGGCATATAAGAGGTTAACTCTACAATGTTAAAGGCCTGGATTTATTTTTCTTGGCAAACAGAAACGTCAGACATAATTAAAACAATTGACACTGCATGTCTAAAGAAACAAAGATAACAAGTCATTGTTTTTCAACTTATCAGGAGTTTTTATAACAGACTTGGTAGTTCACAAGCCTCACATGTGAAAAACTCCAACATGACAATTAATGTGGATTTTGATTATATACTGGTATAGTAACAAAAGAGAGAAACCCTTTTGGAAACAGTACATTTTATTTATTCATTTTTGACCAAAAAAATGGCCAACATTACTTGCAAAAAACCGAGCACATACAAATTAACACTGACCAGAGAAATCCTAATTCATAAGTTAACATGGTGGCATTATCTTAAAAGTAGGCTTATTATATATAATATTACCAAGAAAGATTGTCCTCTGAAGATTTGGATTCTTTTGCACTGCATTCAAAAACGTTCTCCAGTCCTGGACAACAGAGAATGGACAATGGTTATAGGTTTTTGCTAAAAAAGTCATGGCTAAAACAAAAAATTAGCTAAAAGGAAAGGAAAAGCCTGAAAATGCAGTTATGAACTGTTTTCAAGGATTCTTAATATTGCCCCAAACTTGTGACAGCTTTCTTTAATTAAATGATATTTAAAAAAATCTGATGTTGCTTCAAAATTAAATTAGCCTTGAAAATATTCTCATTATTAAACAGATCATCTGCCTTGTTAGTTTGAATATGCACCGCTCTCAACTCAGTCAGGGCCACATACAACCATTTGAGAACCTAAAAAAAATTTCTTTTGTTAAGCATGGCCTGTATATTTAACAATTATTCCTCGAGCCCGAATGGGCCATGAGGGCGAGAGGAATAATTGTTTTAGTAAAATCCAACTAGTTGGTCAAAAAGATCGAGAATAAAAAAAATTTAGCTACTTAAAGGTAGACTTTAATCCTTTTTTGCCGCCAAAAAGCCCGCGCTTTTCGCTACTAGTGGGCTATAACATATAGCCTAGTAGTAGCTCAACCAATCAGAATGCAGCATTGATGATAGACCACTAGTTGGATTTTACTAATAACTAATTACTTAAAAAAAAAAGGGCACCTTCACGTTTGCTACTGCTTTAAAGAGAGAAATCATTAAAATTGTGCAATTATGTAATAGCGAAGCTCCGCACGCAAAGCGCACCAGCGGAGCACCATGGGTAAATAAATCTACCCATCCCAGAAAATCTGGTAATCACGTGACCGACCGACCGTCCGTCTGCACCACAGGAAAACCAATGTTTACTTTCACTTTTTTAGCTAGTTTGGGAGCCCAAGAGAAAACTAATTGCACATCAATGTTGCAATCAATTGACAGCTGTCAAAACAGGGCATCCGCTGACCAGTATCACCTGACCGTACCGCGGGCTCAAGTGTCGACCCATTGAGGTGGAATATTTTTTTGAAGTTATCCGCTGACAAATTACCAGTTTCAAATGATCGCAGGCTCATGTTTATTTTTTCCAAGGATTCACATCAAATATTTTCTGTTTATGTCACCATGGCCCCGCACTATTAGGACTTCGATTTCAAACTGGCCTCGGAAGCGAAAATTCAGCCAGTTTTTTTTTTTAAAGTACAGGCGGGGAAGACCTTATTCTTACCATGGTCACGCGTTGGTCACGCTCTACGTCCAATTTTTATACTCTGATTGGTCAAAATTTGACAGGTGAGTTCATGCGGACAAATTATGCAGCATCTTGAAAGTTGTTTACTTTGACAGCTGAAGCTGACAGAGTTTTGTGTCAACTTGTGATGGTTTTAACTGCCTTTTCCCTCTGAATGTCCAAAATATAACACAGCTGCTATCAAGAGTCTTCTGTTATTCATGGCTGGTTTGTTTACTGGGTTTTTGATTGAGAAATGCGTTGCTTGTCAAAATTCGGTTATTCGTTTTTGGATGGCATCGTTTTCGTTTTTCACCTTGCCTCATGCGTAAGAGGGTTTAAAAGTCTCAACCAACTGTGGCCTTCCTTGATAGCTTTCAGGAACTGAATTTCGAATGGTAAGCCTGAGTAATTATTGTATTTGATGTTTGTTTTTGTTATATCTAATTTTCATGAAGTCTTGCGCAGTTCACGCTGACAGTTTATGCGGCAAGTTTATGCACGTTTGTAGGATTTGAGTCAATGATCTGACCTAGTATCAGGTTTGATATAAGCTTACAGAACTTTAAATAGCCTTCAGATATATTTGCTCACCACAAATAGAAAGAAAACGTTCCGAAGAATATTTAGTTATAAATTTGGTTGTAGAAAGAAAGCTTTAAGCGATTTTCTTGCTTCGAGGAGTTCACCTTCGAAAACAGTAAACACCGCGCCGGGAAGCCGGCTTAACGGTAAGCTTTACGCTTAAAGACTCTGAGGATTTTTAGAGACACTTTAATACTTGCCTTCGTGAATGAAAATTGCTGTCTCTGTAAATTTTTTACCGAATTATTTCTTTTTTTGATTGTTAGTAGTCTCTCTTACAATTTTCATCGCTTGCCCGTGCTGTTTGTTTCCATCGTTCATGAACATCGCTTGCAGGAGTACTCAAAAATGACTCGCGTATCAAACGCTTTATAAGATTACATATCGTTATAACTAAAACCATTAAATAGCAAAAAATAAATAAATTCGCTATTATGCTGAAGCGTAACTCTCTTAAAGTTCATTCAAACACTCGACCAACTGACAGCTCGCACTATAGAAACGAGAACCAGCTGGCCGTATGGGTGATTTTGGAAATTCTTGAACGGTTTTGCTTAAAGCCCACGATTGATCGTCCTGAATATTCCTGAGTGCAATTTGTCTTGAAAAATTGTGAAATACCGTATTCTCTCCGCGGTCTGTATGACAAATAGCACTGTTTCACCTCAAATGTGATGTATAAAAATTATAAAAGGTTGGTTTAAACACCCCCAGATTTGTTGGCAAGAATTTGAAAAGTAAACCTATCGAACGGAAAAAAATTTGGCGTGATTTGTTTTCCAAGAATTTGTTTTCGAGGCCTAATCTACTGTGATACATGAATGTGGATTAAAAGTTTATTGTTTGATTTAAATTATAATTTATTAATTGGAGCTTCGCTTTTAGCTCTGGCTAAATCTATATATTATGCTATATATGTGTGTGGTGGACAAGGTTGACATAGAAGGCAAAAGGGTACATAAGGTCCCAGTGCTGTTAACGCCTGATATCAAAGAGGCAATGGACATCTTAGTCAAGAAAAGACGAGAGGCCAACATCGATACAAACAACAAGTTTTTCTTTGCCCGCCCGTCTGAAGACTCAATGAATCACATTCGCCACTGGGACTGTCTGAGAAAACATTGTACTGGGCTTAAGTTAAAAGAACCTGATTTGCTAACAAGTACCTGCCTTAGAAAGTATGTTGCAACGGTTTCCCAAGTGTTAGACCTCCAAGAAAAAGCCTTAGATTGGCTGCGAGACACATGGGACATATATCAGAGTACACAGGAAATATTATAGACTCCATGAATCAACTCTGGTGCTAGCTAAAGTCAGCAAAAAATTGGCACTAGTGGACTGCGTGACAAAACACTGTAATGGGCTTAAATTGGCACTAGTGGATGAGGGAAACATCAATCAACCCATTGGGAAATCTCTAATTGACATTGACGTTCTGGGTGGCAAAAACGAGCAAATTTAGAGGGAAGTTCATGTCCAACAAAACAGTTCTTTTTCTAGTCACACACACTATACAGAATTGGGGTGAGTTGCCAGTACAAAAGAACTACTTTCACCCTTGAACTTCTTAAATATTAAGTAATTATATAAGTAACCTTTTTTCTAATTTAAAAGCTAATTTTGCCGAGGAAAAATTATCACACCGACTAAAAGTTTTCTCCAGTTTGCATATATTATTTGTTTAAGTGTTCTGTTAAAGTAAGACTTTTTCCTTGAGCAAAACATTTTTTTTGCACAACTAAAAGACAACTGTCATAAATAGATGTAGGCATCAAGCCTAGCTGTGAATTCAGTACCTATTTTACCAGAAAAAATTAATGTACAACAAACCTCCATCTTAACGGTCCCAAAAGATTTGGCAGCTTAGACCAAACAAATCCATATCACTTTTCAACTACTATACGCTACATTCATTATTATGCCTGGCGTAAGAGGGTAACTCTACAATGTTCAACCTACGATCGCCAAGGCAAACAGTCATCAAACAACAAATAGAAAATATGCCTGGCAAAAGAGATTAACATTACAAGTCATTTCTCAAAAGCCATTGGGCGAACAGAAAGCATTAATTAAGAGACAACACTACACATAAGAGGGAGAGACAATCACAAAAACTGGGTTTATGACAAAGAAGATTCCTGTTTTAAGTGTTCCAAGCTGTATCCCAGGATAGGACCTCAAGTACAAAGTCAATGCCTACTGTCTACAGTCAATGCCTACAGTGTCAACTACACTGCATTCATAATTATGCCTGGCATATAAGAGGTTAACTCTACAATGATAAAGGTCTGCATTTATTTTTTTTGGCAAACAGAAAACGTCAGACACAAAACAATTGGCACTGCACGTTTAAAGAACAAAAGACAACCAATCATTGTTTTTCAACTTATCAGTAGTTTTTATAACAGTCTTGGAGTTTTTCACATGTGAGGCTTGAACTACCAACCTAACAATTAATATGGATTTTGAATATATATAGTAACAAAAGTAGGTTTATTATATTACCAAGAAAGATTGACCCCTGGTGATTTGGATTTTTTTGCACTGCATTCAAAAAAGTTCTCCAGTCCTGGAAAACAGAGAATGGACAATGGTTATAAGTTTTTGTTAAAAGACTCATGGCCAGAGCAAAAAATTAGCTAAAAGGAAAGGAAAAGCCTGAAAATGCAGTTATGAACTGTTTTCAAGGATTCTTAATATTGCCCCAAACTTGTGACAGCTTTCTGTCATTAAATGATATTTAAAAAAATCTGATGTTGCTTCAAAATTAAATTAGCCTTGAAAATATTCTCATTATTAAACAGATCATCTGCCTTGTTAGTTTGAATATGCACTGCTCTCAACTCAGTCAGGGCCACATACAACCATTTGAGAACCTGAAAAAAGTTTCTTTTGTTAAGCATGGCATGTATATTAACTAATTACTTCAAAAAAAGGTCACCTTCACGTTTGCTACTGCTTTAAAGAGAGAAATCATTAAAATTGTGCAATTATGTAATATGCTATATATGTGTGTGGTGGACAAGGTTGACATAGAAGGCAAAAGGGTACATAAGGTCCCAGTGCTGTTAACGCCTGATATCAAAGAAGCAATGGACATCTTAGTCAAGAAAAGACGAGAGGCCAACATCGATGCAAACAACAAGTTTTTCTTTGCCCACCCGTCTGAAGACTCAATGAATCACATTCGCCACTGGGACTGTCTGAGAAAACATTGTACTGGGCTTAAATTAATAGAACCTGATTTGCTAACAAGTACCTGCCTTAGAAAGTATGTTGCAACGGTTTCCCAAAGTGTTAGACCTCCAAGAAAAGGCCTTAGATTGGCTGGCGAGACACATGGGACATATGATATCAGAGTACACAGGAAATATTAGACTCCATGAGTCAATTCTGGAGCTAGCTAAAGCCAGCAAAATATTGCCACTAGTGGACTGCCTGAGAAAACAATGTACTGGGCTTAAATTGGCACTAGTGGATGAGGGAAACATCAATCAAGCCATTGGGAAATCTCTAATTGACATTGACGTTCTGGGTGGCAAAAACGAGCAAATTTAGAGGGAAGTTTATGTCCAACAAAACAGATCTTTTTCCAGTCATATACACTATACAGAATTGGGTTGACTTGCCAGTACAAAACAACCACTTTCACCCTTGAACTTCTTATATATTAAGTAAATATTAAATATATATGTTAAGTTTACTGTTTATTCACAGTGCTCATGAATGATTTCCATGCTAGGCAAGTGCTTAAGGCCATGTTCGTTGTGAGTGGGAGTACGTTCCCGGTGGCTTGGGCTCTTATCAACAATGGCAAATAATCGTCCGTATTACAAAATGCTACTGGAAAGGGATGATATTCCGCCATTGAGTAGTTGCACAAAATCTGACACAAACGCCCATTTCCACCACTGAAGGGATGCAAAGCAAGAAAGCGATACGTCAACCACGCACAAGTTACAAATAGGTTCATATCGTAAGCACCACGAGATGAGTCGTATTGGACGTTGTACTCGTCAAACAGGGACACCAAGGCCGAGTCCATGTCTTCACGAACAGGGTACCAGTGTCGTGCGTAGCCTTTAAAGTCTCCGTACCGAGGCCTGTTTCTGAGATGACCCGCTTGGGTCATGTTTGGTGATAGGATCGTCTCTTGGAACAAGACACGGTGCGTATCACAGACGAGAGTCGACTCCAATAGCCCCCAATTTTCTTGCTGCTCCTCTCCTCGGATCGTGTGTGTTCGAGAATATAATACCATGCTTTTTTAAGAGGCAGTCTCCCTAAAAGCGGTCCACTCGATTTCGCGACAAAAAATACTTTTCCTTTATTTTTTGTCGGTGAAGAGGCTTTAGTAGGCATATACTAAAATCGCTATTTTTGTTTTCAAATTCTTATTCTTAGCTCTGCTACAAGCCAACAACGCATTGAGTCCGTCTCGGCTTCTCAGAGAGTGTTTCAAAAACTAAAATTGATGGATTTTGAAAAGCGCGTTGCAAACAAACGAATGCCCGCACAAAAAGTCTGTTCGATTCAGTTTTTTTAGTTAACCGTCGATAGTTCACAGGCTAAACAAAAATATCTTTGATCAAAACATGTTCAAGTTACAGTGGTTCAAAGAATACCTATTTTGCAGGCTTAATCCAAACCCTGAAAGTAAGGAGGATTTGAGGGAAAATATCTCAAAAGTTGCGGCCTAAATCTGGTTTAAAAATCATATCAAAGTAAAGTTTTAAGCTTATTTTTTTGGTTTATAGGCTCAGACTTGTGGGTATCTTCTGGGATTGCAACCAACAGTAGATTATAATCTGCCATTTTGTGTATTTGCATAATTACTGGCCATGTCAGATGTCATGATTGTACAGATTAAAAGTTCCATGAAATTGCCTCTTTTGACACTTGAATTCGTCTCCGGCCTCTAAAAGAAAGTAACTAAGCTTCTTTAAGTACTTTTGAATCGAAAGAGATATAGTAACAGGGATTATAATGCATGTTACTGATTACCACGATCAACTGGCGGGCGCCGACGTCTTGTAACTACCTGCACTGAACAGTAAACAATGTTTTTAATAGAATTCTCTAGATCAGAAGTTTATCCAAGCTCTCTAAGTAATGAAAATAAATATTACTAGCCCGGGATACAAAACATGTACAAGAAAGGCAACGTAGAATTTTAAGTTCTTTCCGCAATTTCTGAGTGAATTTCACTGCGGTGCATAAATTATTGTAATAATCAGGCTGTTTAAAAACGTTTGACGCACAACAAAAACAATTAGTCATTTACCGTTTTATCTGTTCTCGGTAAATAAGATGCTTACCTTTACTTTAGATTCTTGATGGAAGAAGTCTATCGAGAGTATCCAGCCAGCTGAAGTTATGCAGTTTCGTTAATTTTCAAAATCAAATCATAGCGTGATTTGTCACATAAAGTTATGGTCACGTGGCTACGTAACCCATCGGCGGCCAAAATCTTCGTGATACATGAAAACAAAATTCCAGTTTCCCTCCAGAAAAAAAATGCCCCAATTGAATGAGTTTTTCCTCCTTAAATTGTACAAAATGCGTATCACACCGAGGAATTTGTATTGGTAATGAATCATTATTTTCACGGCATGGACTCCGCCCTTCCATATTTTCGGGCCTGGCCCGCATAGACGGGGTGAGGGTGGGGGACAGTGGGATACGGGTGTGTTTGAGCATGCAAATAACTATCACCCTACAATAAAATTCACTGCTGATATTTCTGATAAAGAAATCATCTTTCTTGATACTTGCATCTACAAAGGAGCAAGATTTGAAAAGGAATCTATCCTTGACACGCGCACTCATTTCAAGCCTACTGAGACATTCCAGTACACGCACTTTAAATCGTGTCACCCACCCGGAGTCAAAAAAGGCTTCGTAAAAGGTGAAGGCCTAAGACTACTAAGAACTAACTCTTCAGAGGAGACTTTCGTAGAAAACATAAGATTATTCAAACTACGCCTTCGAGCGAGAGGCTACCCTCACAACCTTATAGACAAAACGCTCTCGGAAGTAAAATTCTCTGAAAGAAAGAAAGCTCTCAACGATAATACAAGAGTGCAAAAACAAATATTGCCCTTTGTAACGCAATACAACCCATCTGTGCCTAACCTTAAGCACATTTTAATGGAGAAATGGCATCTTATAGAATCACAACCTAGACTTAGGGAAATGTTTAAAGAAACTCCAATTATTTCTTACAAGAGAGGCATTTCATTAAAAGATATACTGGTTAGAGCCAAACTGTAGTAAATCTCTTCAAACACTACGCGTTGATAAGTAATTACATTCATGCGACACGCTTGCGGGATCTGTGAATGGCCTGTCACCATTTATTTACCAAGTACCAGTTTATTTTCCATGGCCAGAAAGCGCCCAGACCGAGAAAGCAGACGTCGAGTGGAGGAGACATCGGGTATGAGGAACGCCAACGGAACATCGCCTGGAAGGTCGTCCTCAACATCGAATGGTGGCGGTTCAAACGTACCAAGAACGTCTCCTTCGGCCGCAAGTTCATCAGTATCTCCTTGTGGCTCCTCAGCCACAACCACCCCGCAACCCTTACAATCGACAGCTGAATCGATAAACTCACAGTCGAGCGCTAGTACGCCGATAGTTCCAACAAGGCCCACAAGCGAGGGCGGCCGAATCAATCGTGTTCTCGCGCCATTGCTGGACATGAACGCCGATGAAAGTGTGCAAGGAGGTCAAGTACCGGTGGAAATTCTTGACCACCTGAAATCATTTATGCGGAAACAGGAAGAGTTCAACCAGCGTCTCGAACAGAGGATCGAAGACAACCTCAAGCAAAGCCAAAAAGGGCGGGAAAAAAAGTCAAGACGCCTGCCCAAGGCTCTTACAGTAAGTTTAACACTTTTGTAGTTTTCACCTTTTTTCGGATTTTATTTATTATTATCTTTTTTCGCTCACACTTGAAATTCCAAGAACCCCCGTATCAATGAAAAGAGATAAAAGCTACGATTAGGCCTGCAAAAATGTTCAGAGGCATTTCTGTGGAGTCATGACGTCATAAGGGCACTGTGAACCCATTGTTATAAATCCCTTATTTGCATGCCAAAAGCAAGGGAAAGAGTGATCCTTTTCCAACTGACTGCCCAGACCGTCTACTGAGAGATAAAGAAATCCATATGGTGAGAATTTAAAGGGCCATTTCTGAAGGGAGAAATATGTTAGAACTTTGATTCTCTGTTTTCTTTAGGGTAATAAAAATTTAAATCTTTTAAAGGGTAAACTTCAAATGCCCTCAATAGCAGAGGGTGGGGGTTAAAGTAACCTGATATCAGACCCAATTTTAGCAGTTTTCATACATTCTCTATTTTCATCTTGCCTTACCCGCCGGAATGTTATTTTCAAAGCGAAACAAAAATAGAGCCTAAACCCAGGTTAG